>CM061136.1:189170711-189770711 GCA_030789695.1 Scilla litardierei | reverse complement strand
CAAAACTGCCATGTAGGACAAAGTTCGTGAATTGTATAATAGATAAGCCTATTGCTCTGCATCAAGTTATTGTCTGGTTTTATGATTGGGGTGGTAAATCCTTTCCAGAAATTATTTGTTTTATGTGTATGTTTTGAAGTTCCAACCAGATCTTCCCATTCTTATTCTATTTGCTTCAAATGCCATTATGATTGTATATAGCTGTGCATGTTAAGATACGAATCTTCACCTTCTAATGTTTAGGTAACTCTTTCCACTTGGAGCATTTGGCTTCATTGCCCACTTTAAAGAACTTTTTGTTTCAGCTGGCCCAGAAAATCACCAATACCAAATTTTAATAACGTGATCCCAATACAGATCATGTTATCATCGTCTGTCAAGTTGACCTTGTAGCAAGACTTACTCAACATCAATCCGATCATCAGTATCATCTGGTCGAAGGCTTTTATGCCTATCGCTATCCCTCCCCCATTGAAGAATCTTCTTGGCTACCATATGCAGGTTATTGAGTCGTAGATGTATCATCCAATTGAATTTGGAACTTCTGAGACGGATTTGGGCTTTGTTTGGTTTCGTATTTCTTTTACCGTGTTGGTGGTGTTTGATTATTGCATTTGCCCCGCTACAGGGATTTTTACAAATTGTTTGTGCAGCCATCATATATTTTAGTTAATATTTGCCTAGAGCCTACTCATGGGGCATACTATAGAACTATTTGTGCCATCTATAGATTAACCAAGTTAAGATTAGGTGTAGAACCCAAGGTTGCAATTCAAGGATTAAGGATACACGAATTTAAGGCAAATTCACTTTCTTCAAATTCCTAAACAGCGTATCTAAATCTGATCCTGATGCCTAGATGTGCAGTCTGATACCAAACTTTGTTCACACTAAACACAAAATGTCAAAGTACATGGTCACTACATTTAAAGTTGCAACGATGGACTCAGCTTGATATTAACAATTAGCTGATTACAACTGACTGACTGAAGAGAACAGATAAATGAGATTTAAACAAGGCCAAATTCAACGTCAAACATAATGAACAGCCAAAAGTTCTCTCTTTCCCTTCATATGGATATAGAAAAATACCAACGCAGTATCCAACATATTTTGTGTTTTAATGTTATATTAATGTCCATTCAAAATCTTTTGTTGCCTGAATGTAGAGAGAGGTGGTTGGGAGAGGGAGGGAAATAAGGCTTAACTGCTAACTAATTTTGAATCAGTACTCTGATTTGTTGTTGTTGTTGTTCTTCTTCTTCTTCTTCCTCCTCCTCCTCCCTCTCTCTATATTTTTATCTCTCTTTCTAACACTCCATCTATCTCTCTTTTCGTGTTCTTTTTAAATACCAATCACACAGGTATAGAAATATGTTGAAACAGATAAGTCATAATTTTTTCAAATGTAAGAAGATAGATCCAAATCAGGCTAGCTGAAATTATTGCTTATAACGTGTTAACTTTTTGTGAATAGTAAATAACAAATTTTAATCAATTTGATCTATAACCAACTGGAAGCTACCTGAAGTGGTCCTTGACAGTTGGTTAAAATAGATGATTGATTGATGAAACCAAACTGGGAACACCTTCAATTGATCCACATATCTGATTCAGCCATCTGTTGATCCAACTATGACTAAAATAGGTAAATGAACTAAAATTAAAATCAGCCAAACACATCTGACATGAACCTGCATCAGCTTACCTGCATCATATATCGGCTGAAGCTCTAATTATATATGTTTTGTGAATACATTGGTTATAACAGGCATGGACGTACTGTAGTTGAGCATCTGGTTGTTATCACCCTTAAGCAAATCTTGTCAGCAATATTGTAAGTGGCATTAATGTCTTGCTGATTTAAGTCCGTGCAACATCTGTTTGTATTGGTTAAATGGTAATGTCTTGTCATTTTTGCTCTATGATATTATTTTACGGTTTTAGAAAAATTGTTTTTAATCTTGTATGTTGTGCTCTGTAATATTACTGAGACCCACACCGCAATATTTCTGCACTCATTATTTCATGACTTTACAGGTACTGCAACATTTGATGAATGGTCTCATTCAGTTAACATTTAGACCGGAAGATCTGCAATGCTCTTTCTTCCGATATACAATCAGGGAGCTACTTGCTTGTGCAGTATTTAGACCAGTTTTGAACTTAGCTAACCCGAGGTAGTCATTCTTTGTCCTTGACTTTCTACGCCTTTTGTTTCTTTTATCCACATCTAGATTATGGCCTGAATTTTAATTTCAGGGTAATCAATGAGAAGATTGAAAATTTGGTTTTTTCTTTTGCCAATAAGTCTGAGAAGAGAGTCGTGCCTTCAGCAGAAGAGTCGCGGATAGTGAAGCCACCCTCGAAGCCATCAACAGATCAAATTTCTGCATTTCAAGATCATTCGACTGCTGGTGTTGAACTTGTGCAGGTTAGAGTTGCCCCTTCGAACACTGCTTCTGATGGACGAATCATGAAAGATTCAAATGGAGTAGGTTGCAGGAAGGATCACGCGAATTCTAGCAATGCAATAACTAACACATCGTGTAATTCTGGAGGTGAATGGGCTCAGGTGTTAGATATAATTTCCAGAAGAAAGACTCAGGTTCTAGCACCAGAAAATCTTGAAAGTATGTGGACAAAGGGGCGATACTACAAGCAGAAGGAAGGTGCAATAGTGGCGGCAAAACAGGTCACACATGGTTCACCTGTGGGAAGTTGTGATACTTCAAATCCCTCTACAGAACCATCGAAAGGTCTGGTACAAGATAGAAATGCCAATCTTGTTATACCTAATAGGATTTCTGCTTCATCTTGTAATGGAGATAAATATGTGGCTGATAACTTGCAAGTTCATACTGATTACAGTAAATCTGCTCACCATCCTGTAGCATTTTCTCAGGATAGAACAGAAGATATGAGTCATGAAGAGATCAAAACAGATACTGAGAGTTCATACCATACTGAAGATGATGAAAACAACGCTGTGACAGGGCTTGATTCTCCTGGAACCCGAGTCTGGGACAGCAAAAACAAAAGAAATACCGCTGTTTCGGACATCCATCATCCGCTTGAAACATCTGACTTCCATATATCAAAGAAGAATGGTAAAAATGCTGTTTCTCATCTGAGAACAATGAGGACATCATCAGGAAGAAAGAGGCCAAGATCAAGGAAGATTAAGGTCCCTATCTGGCAGGAGGTCGAGAGAACATCTTTTCTACTGGGTGAAAGACAAGATATACTTCAAGAAGCAAAACATAAATTGAAAACAGAAGAATTGAGTGATGACCCCGAGGCAGAAATCTTGGGTAGATTAAATAGTGGTGAAACTGCTTCATCATCGCTTTCATCAATTTCAACATCTGAATCTTGCATTTCATTTTTGAGATCATCTGAAAATTCAGTGTTGGCAGATTCATTTCTAAAGTTGAGGGGTGAGGTAATAGGAAAGCCTCAACCAACTGTTCTTACAGTCAATATGTTTGGCATTGGCATCGTATTTCATACTGATAAATGGAAGATGCAAGCTGATTTGTGATGCAGGTGATAGGTGCAAATATTGTGAAGAGTGGTTCTGCAACTTTTGCCGTTTATTCCATTGCTGTGACCGACACGAATAATAACAGCTGGTCCATCAAACGAAGGTATACAGAGAAGAAAGTAAAAGATTTCAAAGATAAAGTTGTGTTGTAGTCCTCAATCTAGAAACAAATTTGTCTCCTTTGTTCGTTAGAAATAACATTTATCTTTTTCTGGCTGAAGAATTGTCTTATCTGGTTGCCTTTATCAGGTATCGTCATTTTGAGGAGTTACATAAGCGTCTCAAAGAATTTCCCGAGTACGATCTTAGTTTGCCACCTAAACATTTTCTATCTTCCGGGTTGGATGTCCCTGTTGTCCAAGAAAGATGTAAATTACTTGACATTTATTTGAAGGTAATATATCATATCAGATGTCAATCAAGTTGGAAACTTTGGATATACATCTGCCTGTTGTCCAAGCCAGTTTTATGATAGACATCAAGTTGATTACCGATTTTAGAATTTAATCATGTCTTCTCTGGTGCATCCTAAACATTGAATTGTGCCCCAAAACCATTGCCGTTTTGGTGAAATGGCTTAATTATAAAATCGACAATGATTGACATTGTGCTATAAGGCCAAGATTGATTAATTATTTTATTTCTGCTTACTTTATCTCATTTGATTTTTTGTCATCTTGTGATGAAGCATTTGTAGATATTCGAAGTCTAGTTCTCTAGAATCTACTAGATTGCTAGTTGTACTTGCTTCCTTCAATGTTATCTGCTTGTGGTCTGAGTACTATTTTTATTTTATTTATAAAAGAAAAAACACTTGAAATCATACTTCAACATATTGATTTTATGTGCTCCAGGAACATGGATATTCTTGTCTTCCCTTTTCTGTTACATCTTTGGATCATTTAGTGACCCTTAATATGCTAATGTTTCTCAGATGCTTCTTGAAATTCCAACTATATCAGGGTCAATAGAAGTCTGGGATTTCCTTAGTGTGGATTCACAGGTTGGTTATCTTGTTGTCTTCAGCATTCATATGGTTATTGTTTGCTAGTTATGGTATATATGTGCTGATCTGTTACTTGCACTGCAGACATATATGTTTTCAGATTCTCTCTCTATCATTCAAACATTTTCAGGTGAATAGGGCCTCACTTTGTATATCTAGGAGCTATGCGGTTTTTTATATTGACAGCGCTTATCTCTTATAATACTTTCCAGTCAACCTTGCAGATAAGTCATCTGAGAAAGGTACAAAGGGTCAGAGCTCAGTTGGAAATATAAATGGCCAATTTTTATCAAGCGTAGAAAAGTCAAGTGTTGCAGGTAAACACTATAGTCACCAAATGGATAAGAACCTTACTGAATCAGATGGTATAGTGTTGAGAAAGAGGAGCATGGAGCAAAATAATGGCAAGAGTTCTGGGAAGGAGCTTAAAAAGTCACACCAGGAAAATTCAGGAAGTGAATTTGAGAACAAAGTTCAAACGAAGGCTTCATCGTCTTGCAACCATGATAAGCCTAACAAAGTTAGCAGTGCAGATGTTCTGCAAGGGTCTCCAATTATTGAAATTGCCAATGAATCAACTATTCCAATTGAAGTAAGTTATATATATTTTTATAGAATTGGCATCATTGAGCCTCTAAAATTTCTTTGCATTGTTCTTATGTTAAAATAAACCAATTTATTTCAATTTCAATTAAGGTGAGCTTGTTACGTTATTCTTTCTTCCAATTGTGGTCAGATGCCTAAATTAATAATGTATACATCTACACATCAAAAGCACATATGGAACAAATGTTATCCGGTTCTGGTGTACTGATGCGGTTGTATACCGCAGGAGGCGCGGCAATGGTGCGGGCATGGATGCGGACGTGGGTTCGACTTATTATCGTGCCATTTTTACTTTATGCACCACCCTTTTATGTTTAAGTTGTGTGTTCTTAGCAATGTGTTAGGAGAGTATTTAAGGGGAGTAACCCCAATGGCGTAGGTTATCGAATATTTGAGACAAATCTTCATTTTGACGGCTCGGGTTGGGGGATTAGGCTTGATCCATTAATTCAAGCTAAGAAGAAGATCTACTCCAGATTAGATCTATTTGTCTCTTATTTACATGAATTCCATCTTCTACTTTAAATTTCTTTTCTTTCTTCCACCAAAATCTGAGCTTTTTGATACGATTAACCCTAATCGTATCAATTTGGTATCAGAGCACTCGATTCTATGACGAACATGCGATCGGCTGCGACGAAAACTCTAGAGGAGCGACTGGATGCAGAGATCTTAGGGTTGCGGAATGAGATGACGGATATGAGGGAAGAAATTAAGGCGGATCTGAGTGCAACCATGGATGAGAAGTTGAACCGGATCTCAGAGCGATTTTTGCGCGAGATGAAGGACGGATTTGTCGAGGTAGCGAAGATGCTTCAACAACAACAATTTTAGCGAGATCCAGATCTGCAATCGTCTGGAACCTCAGATCTGATCTCGTAGACAAACCCTGAAACGGCAACGACGGAGGACAAACCCTAGCCCAAGGGGTGAAGGAGGAGGGTTTACTTCGCGGGAAGGCGATTCGAGGCAGCAAAAGGACGGGCGGGCCCCCCAGAGGCCCTTCGGTGGTCGGCCGCCCCCAACTGGGTGCGACGAAGGCGGGCGGCCTCAAAACGGGGCTGCCGGAGGTCAACCGCCCCCTATTAGGGGCGGCGAACAACAGCGGGCCCACCTGGGGCCCGCTGGGGGTTTTCCGCCCCCTTGGGTGGCGGCAGTGGATGGTGCCCCCAATCTGGGGGCGCGGGAGGGTTTCCGCCCCCGGCAGAGGCGAAATTGTTAGGCGGGCCCACCTGGGGCCCGTAGATGGCAAACCGCCCCCAGTTGGGGGCGGCGAAGGGTGGCCGGTCCATTTTGGGCCCACAGGAGGCTTTCCCCATCCACTTGGGGGCGTCGAGGCATGGTGGCTACGTGGAGGGCCCCGGAGAGAGTATGTGGATGAGTGGGACGATGTGGGTGCACTCGTCAATGAGAGGGCTAGGGAAGGTGTGGGACAGTGGAGGACGGAGGATCACACTTACCAGATGCAGCAGGCAGGCAGATAGGGAGGGACCACCACGGGGTGACACAAACCCAGAGAGGAGGAAACTGAAGGCGCTACTGTTCGATGGAAAGGACACTGATGGATGGATCTACCAGATAGAGAGGTATTTTGAGGTCGTGGGATTCATTGAGGCGGAGAGACTGAGGGCGGTGGCACTGAATTTCGAGGGTGAGGCTCTTGCGTGGTATCGATGTCCCAAAAGCAGAGGCCGATACGGACTTGGAGAGAGTTGACGGAGTGCCTTATGGATTTAGGAGACCCACGGGGGAGGACTGTTTGAGCAGTTGTACACCTTGAGGCAGGAGGGGACCGTACGTGACTACATCGCCAGGTTCGAGACACTCTCGAGCCTAGTAGAGGAGGTGTCACAGGAATCGATAGAGGGAAATTTTTTGTAGGGACTGAAGCCAGCAGTGAGAGCAGAGCTAGGGGTACATGACCCTCAGGGGTTGGCAGCCATGATGCGATTGGCGAGGAAGGTGGAGCAAATGCAGGCTCAGGAGAGGAGGTCTAGGGAAACATGGGCGGGGTCACGGCACGCGGCCCAGTTCCGCCTGCAGTACCCAGGGTCACGATCGGGACTCCAGCCACGGAGACCAGGCCAGAGGGCAGACTCGTCGGATGATCGAGGCAGAGATGAGGGAGCGCAGGGCCAAGGGGCTGTACTTCAAGTGCGACGAGAGATTCACACCAGGACACAGGTGTGCGGGGCGAGCCATGCAGTTGGATGTGACAGCAGAGGAGGAAGAGGGAGACACTACAGTTATACTTGACGTAGTGGACGAGGAGGCAGAGCAGTATGCGCACTTGGACACCGTAGAGGTATCGCTCAGCTCTGTGGTGGGGTTCATGCCCTATCACACCATGAAGCTGGCTGGCAGGTTGGTTGATCGGGAGGTGACGATACTGGTGGATAATGGGGCCACCCACAATTTCATCTCAAAGAGGGGGGTGGAGCAACAAGGGCTGGAGATGAACGAGACAGCCACCTTTGGGGTGATCTTGGGCACAGGCCAGAGGGAGGAGAGCAGGGGTATTTGCTGAGCAGTGATACTGGCAGTGCAGGGGACTCAGATTGTGGCGGATTTTTTCCCCTTGGAGTTGGGGAAGGTGGACTTGTTGGGGATGCAGTGGTTACAGACCTTGGGCGACACCAAGTTCAATTGGAAGTTGCTGCGCATGGAGTATCAGGAGAACGACAGGACCGTGGTGCTGTTAGGGGACCCCAGCCTGTGCTGTCGTTCAGCGTCCTTTAAGTCCATGGCCCGGGCAGTACTAGTCGGGGGAGAGGCCTTTTTTGTGTCATACCAGGAGCTGGGAGCAGTAGCGAATGAGCAGGTGGTGCCTCCAGCGGTGGGGGAGTTATTGGGGAATTATAAGCATGTGTTTCAGATGCCACAGGGACTTCTGCCACAGAGGGACCACGAGCACGCCATTGTGCTACGTGAGGGAGCTAGCCCTATCAGTGTTCGGCCCTACATATACCCTCATATTCAGAAGGATGAGATTGAGCGGCTGATTCGGGAGATGATACAGGCAGGAGTGATACGACCGAGTGTCAGTCCTTTTTCTAGCCCGGTGCTCTTGGTGAAGGACGGTAGTTGGAAGTTCTGTGTGGATTACCGTGCCCTCAACAAGGAGACAATGATGGATCGCTTTCCGATTCCTGTGATAGATGAGTTATTGGATGAGCTGCATGGGGCGACAATCTTTTCGAAGATTGATTTGAATTCAGGATATCACCAGATCAGGAGAAGGCTAAGGATGCGCACAAGACGGCTTTTCGGACTCATGAGGGGCACTATGAGTTCCTCGTCATGCCATTTGGGCTGACGAATGCGCCTGCTACTTTTCAGGCGTTGATGAACAAGATATTCCAGCCTTATCTACGGCAGTTTGTCTTGGTGTTCTTCGACGACATACTTGTCTATAGCCGCACGGTGGAGGAGCACGTACGAGACTTGGAGACGGTGCTGCAGGAGCTGCAGGCCCACCAGCTATACGCCAATAGGAAGAAGTGCTCTTTTGCTCAGAAGAGAGTGGAGTACTTGGGACACGTAGTATCAGCGGAGGGGGTAGCCGCGGATAGAGCCAAGATCGAGGCTATGTTAGATTGGCCGCAGCCGACGACACTGAGGGCGTTGCGATGGTTTTTGGGGTTGACTGGCTACTACCGCAAGTTTGTGCAGGGCTACAGTACCATTGCCTGGCCTCTAACGGAGCAATTGAAGAAGGACGGGTTCCAGTGGGACGAGGAGGCTACGGCTGCGTTTGAGGCATTGAAGAGGACGATGACGACAGTTCCGGTGTTGGCACTTTTGGACTTTAGCAGGCCTTTTGTCGTGGAGACCGATGCCTCGGGGCATGGGCTTGGAGCAGTGTTGATGCAGGATCAGCGTCCTGTGGCCTACTTTAGTCAGGTTTTGTCTGCACGGACGAGGCAGAAATCCGTATATGAGAGGGAGCTGATGGCGATCATCTTATCGATTCAGAAATGGTGTCCTTACGTGTTGGGACGGCAGTTTGTGGTGCGCACGGATCAGAGGTTGCTGAAGTATTTACTGGAGCAGAGGCTAGTGGCGACAGACTATCAGAAGTGGCTTTCAAAACTTGTTGACTACAAGTTTGAGATACACTACTGGCCGGGGTTAGAGAACAAGGCTGCGGATGCACTATCACGGAGGGACGAGGTCACAACCTTGGCAGCCTTGTCGATACCACTACTGACAGAGTGGGAACCGTTATGGAGGGGGGTGGACACTGATGAGGATCTGACTAGGATCCGTGAGGATTTGATTCAGGGGGTGGCTGAGCACCTGGGCTATACACTGGAGGGACGACTGCTATTATATCAGGGGAGGTTGGTCATACCACGGGCTTCAGTTCACATACCATTGATCTTTCAGGAGTTTCACGGGAGTACGATAGGGGGCATTCTGGCGTACATCAGACCTATATGAAGATGGCTAGGAAGCTGTACTGGCGTGGGACGAAGAAGGACATAGCAGAGATGGTAGCCAGTTGTGACGTCTGCCAGTGTCACAAATACCTTGCCATGGCACCGGCAGGACTGATGCAGCCCTTAGCTCTTCCTGAACAGGTGTGGGAGGAGGTCAGCATGGATTTTATTGACAGACTGCCCAAGTAGGAGGGGTACACAGTGATCTTGGTGGTGGTTGACCGTCTGAGCATGTACGCACATTTTATCGGGCTGCGACACCCTTACACTGCAGTGACGGTAGCCACGGCCTTTATTCGGGAGATAGTACGTCTGCACGGTTTTTCCATTTCCATTGTGTCGGATAGGGACACGGTCTTCTTGAGCCAGTTCTGGAGGGAGTTGTTCAGGGTCCAGGGGACAGCGCTGCGGAGGAGCACCGCTTACCATCCTCAGACGGATGGACAGACGGAGGTCGTCAACAGGAGCGTTGAGACGTACATTCGCTGCTTTGTGTCAGATTGCCCGAAGAGTTGGTATCGGTGGTTGGCGTGGGCCAAGTATTGGTACAATACTTCTTTCCATTCAGC
Source organism: Scilla litardierei (assembly GCA_030789695.1). Taxonomy (NCBI): domain Eukaryota; kingdom Viridiplantae; phylum Streptophyta; class Magnoliopsida; order Asparagales; family Asparagaceae; genus Scilla; species Scilla litardierei. The sequence goes on along the minus strand of CM061136.1, from coordinate 189,760,541 downwards.
GGCCCAGACAACACCATTTCGGGTTTTGTACGACAGGGACCCACCTGCATTGATCCACTACCACAGGGGTTCGACACCAGTATCATAGTTGGACAAGTACCTCGAGGAGCAGGAGGGAATTTTGGAGGAACTGAAGAAGCACCTTACGAGGGCTCAGCAGCTTATGAAAGCAAAGGCTGATGGACACCGCAGAGAGGTTGACTACGCGGTGGGAGACAGGGTATATTTGAAGCTGAGGCCATACCGTCAGAAATCACTTGCCCGACGCCGGAATGAAAAGTTGGCTGCTCTCTTTTACGGGCCCTTTCAGATAGAGGCGGAGATTGGACTCGTGGCTTATTGGCTGACATTGCCCCCAGGATCGGCATTACATCCGGTTTTTCATGTCTCTCAGTTACGACAGGCGATTGGGACGCACACGGCGGTGGCCACTCTGCCACCTACTCTGACAGCTGATTCGGGGGTACTTATAGAGCCCCAGGACATTCTGCAGGTACGGTGCTTCGAGGATGGGGGTCGAGAGGTGTTGGTGCGATGGGTGGGACTGTCCGATCACGAGGCTACATGGGAGCTGGAGGACACCATCAGAGCGCAGTTTCCAGACTTCAACCTTGAGGACAAGGTTCGATTTTTGGGGGGAGTAATGATGCGGTCGTATACCGCAGGAGGCGCGGCAATGGTGCGGGCATGGATGCGGACGTGGGTTCGACTTAGTATCGTGCCATTTTTACTTTATGCACCACCCTTTTATGGTTAAGTTGTGTGTGCGCTTAGCAATGTGTTAGGAGAGTATTTAAGGGGAGTAACCCTAATGGTGTAGGTTATCGAATATTTGAAACAAATCGATGGAAAGGGGAGACTATTTTTTACACTAAACTACTCTCTTCCTTCATGCGCACGCGCAAACACTAGTCCCCCCCCCAAATAGGTTTCCGTGAAAATAATATGCTTTGAAGTCAGGCAAGTGGACTAGTAAATCTGTTGGTGCATCATGATGAACTTGTAGCTTGTGGATGGCTAATGTTATTTTGGCCCAAGGTAACAACCTGTTGGTTATGTCATTGGAACAATAAATCATATGCTTCATGATCCTGAAGGTAGATTTAGAACCCTTTTTTGTTCTTATATTTAACTAGAATGGTACTGCATATATTTATCCTGTTATCATTTCCCATTAACACCTTCTACTGTATAGTTCTTCATGTGGCAGAAAATGCATGCTTCTCATAATCTTTTATCTCAACAATTTTAACCCCCGTATTTCTTAAGTATTTCATGAATATGGTTGGTTTTGTAGATTGAGCGATTTCTCTATTTTTGATGCAGTGGGTACCCCCAAATTTAAGCGTTCCTATATTGAATTTGGTGGACGTAGTATTTCAGCTTCAAGATGGTGGTTGGATCAGGTTTGTAGTTTTTAATTAATCATTTAAAAAAAAAGCCCTGTTATTCATTTTTTGCATCAGGGGTTTTACAATACTGGTATCTTCATCCAAGTAACTCTTTATTTCTATGTGATTTAGACGCCAGGCTTTTTGGGTAGCAAAACAATTATTGCAATTAGGAATGGGGGATGCTTTTGATGATTGGCTTATGGAGAAGATCCAGCTTCTGAGGAAGGGAACGGTAGTTGCTTCTGCAATCAGTCGAGTTGAACAAGTAAGTTCTGTAAATACTTGGCCTGCATGTAACTAGAAACAACCTAAAACAGGCTGATCTTTAAGAATTACACATTTCATTCACTTACCATTTCTTCTCTGATATGAAATCCATTCGAACTGCTCAAAATATGTCAGGGAATATGCTTTTGGATTCATTGTCATCTTAAGCTATTTGGCTATTTAATCTGCTTTTGCTATATCGCACTTGTTAGCTACTATCTTCATTTTGTATGAATGAATTAAGATGTTTCATACTACCAATGCTACATTCTGCAGCCTGATTTTTCTGTCATGGGAACAGATACTATGGCCAGATGGAATCTTCTTAACTAAGCATCCTAATCGCAACCCCCCAGTCTCTTCTCCAGGCAGTCAGAAGGACGGCAAAGTGGAGAATCAGTTGGCCTCTGAACAGCAAAAAGAAGCTGCACAACGTGCAAAGTTTGTCTATGAGTTAATGATAGGTGGGGTAGTTATTTCTGATCTTCCACTAATTTCTTGCCAGTTATTAAGTAGACCTGTTTTGCAAGTTTATTGAATAATATTTTTTGGTCTTTGCAGCTTCAGTTTTTAGCAATACGACTACTTCCTGACCAATCCCCCCAACTAATGCAGCCCCGTTATTTGCTACCCCTTCCCCAACAAGGAAAAAAAAATCAAAAGCAGAAACAAAAAGAAAACTACATAAGAAACAAAAACAACCTACCAATCAATAGATATAAGGAAATGATAAATATGTGGATACAATACAATTAAAAAGTAAAGAAAACCACCCAACTGCACACATGCACACTGTTAGATCTAGCCGGCCCAATCAAGGGCGGAGCCAGGAATTGTTTCCACCCTGGGCTACCGACCAAATACAAAAGGAATGAGGATTAGATTAGGGATAAGTGATTTTGACAATTTGTGGGTTATAGTGCCTAATGACAAGCGTTTTAGAGAGATTTTATGTCGCAAAAGGGGGTGATTTTTGTGATGATAGGGATTTTGCTTTTTCTTTTCTTTTTGTTAATATGCTTCGGTTCTGGATCTATTTGACACAAGTTTTTTTTGGCTTTTTAGGTATAGGTACGGTTGCAAATACAATTTTAATATTCGGTTATTTATAAATAGCGTTTTATTACGCGTTGAAGGGAAGTAGAGCTTACATTATGGTTGATTGCGAAAAAATATGTTGAAAGTTTGAACTCAACAATATAAAAGTAACTTCTTTAAATCTTAAATCGGAATTATTTAATTTTATTCACTGTATTCAGTCATCAAGAAACAACATTTTTATTTGTTATATGTAATTTTGATATCAATTAGTTAGAAAAGCTTGCACCTTGACAATTAATATATATGAATTTAACAGTTTATACACTAAATTAGTCAAGATTTAGACTAAAAAGATTATATCTTGATCATCGTTAATTATGAATTATATCAAAAAATTCAAACTTTTTCCAAAAAAAAAAAAAATACACAGACATGAACATCTCTAATAATGGGCAAGCTTTCCCCATCGAGAAATCAATCCATCTAAATCTAGAACATTCTCTAAAAATATATGTTCCCGACATTCCCCACCGCTAATCAAAATTCAATGGGTTTAGTTTTGAAAATTGAAGGAGTACAAGAGAGCCTGAAACAAATAAATAAAGGATGTTAATTGGAATTTTCGCTAACGACAGGAATCAGAAGGAATTTTTTTCCCTTAATCTATAACATTCTCTAATAATATGAGTTTATTCTTGAAAATTGAAGGACTACAAGAGGGACAAAAACAAATAAATAAAGGATGTTAATGGAAATTTTAACTAAAGTTAGGCACCAATATGAATTTTTCAAATAAATAGGACAATGTTTTTGCACCTGGCAAGCATCGATACAAAGACTACATGCATTGGAATGAAAGGCTCAACCAACCGGGCTACTAGATGATGGTTTTATTGGAATTATAAGAGGTTATTTATAAAGTTACCCGGGCTATAGCCCACCTCAGCCCCTAACATAGCTCCGCTCTTGGGCCCAATAGGAGGTGCTCATTTTGAGTGTTTTATGTTATTTTATTAGTGTAAAGGTATTTGGGTAATTGGCTATTTTCTGAAATTGTATTAGAGGGAGTGGTGCTAGCCGGCTGATAGGTTTTTGATAGATTTGGGGCTGAAATTTGGGATTTTTATTGGAATCAAAATGGAACACAAGATAATCGACCTCTTTCAAGAGGGAGCCGCCTCTCCAAACTAGATTTATGACTACAAATTACTCTCACTAGATTTATGACTAACAATCTAAGAACTAGGGTTTATCACCCAGAAATTCCATAAGAAAACATGACGGCTGCCCTAAACAATATAGGAGCATATCTTGTCAAATAAGGAAAAATACTAAAACCTTCCAAAAATAGAAAATATTATTTCAGCCCAAAACTTTTCAAAACTGTCCAATGCCTAATTTTGCTCCACTGATTTCGCCTTGCGTCTTCTCCCCTGACACGTAATGATCTCATCATTACTCCCCCCAAAAGAATCACCTTGTCATCAAGGTGGAAGTCAGGAAACCTCTGCTTAATGACGTCGTAGGGCGCCCATGTCGTCTCAAGGGCTGGTAGGCCAGACAATCTAACCACAACCTCGCGCTCCCCTGCCTGTCCCTGGTGAGCCCCTAGTACATCCGATGGCTCCAAAAGCACTTCCATGTCTGCTGTCAGTGTCGGCGGCAGTGAGGTAGAAGGTGTGTGGTCGCCGATGGCGCGCCTCAGTTGTGAAACATGAAATACTGGGTGAATCGCTGAGTCTGAGGGTAACCCTAGTCGATAAGCCACCTGCCCAATACGTGCCTCCACCTTGGAAGGGCCAAAATAATGAGGAGATAACTTCTCATTCCTCATGTGAGCCAGTGATTTCTGTCTGTATGGGCGAAGTTTCAAGTAGACCATGTCGTCCTCTGCAAACTAAATGTCTCGCCTATGTCCGTCAGCTTGGGCCTTCATCAACTGTTGTGCCCGCAATAAGTGACACTTTACCTCCTAAAGCATCTGATCCCTCTCTTCTAGCAACTGCTTCAACTGAGCGACTGGTGTGGAACCCCGAACGTAAATGCAACAAGTGCAATGTGTCCCTCCCGTTCAACACCCTAAAAGGAGTGGTCTGAGCCGCCGTATGGAACGAAGTATTGTACCAATACTCCGTCCAAGCCAACCACTTGGCTCATTGCTTCAGTGCATCCGATACGAAACAACATAGATATGTCTCGATACTTCGGTTGACGACATCCGTCTGGCCATCAGTTAGGGGGTGATACACCGTGCTCCTTTTCAGCTTTGTCCCCTGCATCTTGAACAACTCTATCCAAAATTGGCTGAGGAAGACCTTGTCCCGATCTGTAACGATCGTCTCCGGTACTCCATGCAATCGGATGACCTCCTTGATAAACGATGATGCCATTGTCACAGTTGTGTACGGATGCCTCAACGCCACGGAATGTGCGTACTTGCTCAGCCTGTCCACCACCACCATGATAACTGTGTATTCTTCCGACTTCGGAAGCCCGTCAATGAAATCTATGGTGACCTCCTCCCAAACTCGATCTGGTAACGCCAGTAGTTGTAACAATCCTCCAGGAGCTGTAGCCATATACTTGTGACGCTAGCAAACATTACACTTTGCTACCCATGCTGCCACGTCTTTCTTCACCCCTACCCAATAGACCTCCTTGCTCAAGAGCTGGTACGTCTTGAGGACACGGGACCACCCAAATGCCCCCCTATGGCACTCCCGCGGAACTCCTGTAGCAATGTCAGAATGTGAGTCGAGCTCCTCGGTACCACCAAATGCCCCTTATGCAGTAACCGCTGTCCGTCCATCATGTATCCTGGATGTGCTGTGGGATCCTGACGTAACGCCGCTCTACTCTTGTCCAGCTCCCCCATCCTCTGTATCTCCGTCATTAGTGGCTCCAAATCCAGTATTAGCAACGAAAGAGCCGCCAGCTGAGAGTCTACCTCTCTCCTCGACAAGGCGTCAGTTGCCTTGTTTTCCAATCCTGGCCTGTACTGGATCTCGAACTTGTACCCCATAAGCTTCGTCAGCCATTTCTGATATTCATTCGTAACCATCCGCTGCTCCAGCAAGGTTCTCGAGGCTTCTCTGGTCAGTATGCACTAGAAATGGTCGGCCCAGTAAGTATGGTCTCCACCTCTGAACGGCGAGAACTATGGCCATTAGCTCGCGCTCGTACATGGACTTTAGCCGTGCTCTAGCTGATAGTACCTGACTGAAGTATGCGACTGGCCTCTGGTCCTGCATCAAGACCGCTCCCAGTCCATATCCAGATGCGTCGGACCCCACCATGAATGGCCTGCCGAAATCCGGAAGCGCCAACACTGGAACGCTCATCATGGCACTCTTCAGGGCCTCAAATGTGGCAATGGCTTCCTCCCCCAAATGAAAATTGTCCTTTAGCTGTTCCGTCAAGTGCCAGGCAATAATGCTGTGGTGCTTGACGAACTTTCTGTAGTAGCCTGTTAAGCCTAAGAATCCCCACAATTCCCGTAAGGTGGTAGGACGCGGCTACTTTACCATCGCCGCTATTTTCGAACTATCTGCCTCGACACCATCAGCGGAGACTATATGACCCATGTACTCCACGTTCCGCTGGCCAAACAGACACTTCTTCCTGTTGGCGAAAAGCTAATGTTGTAACTCCTTTAGCACCATCGTCAAGTGCTCCACATGCGCCTCCCTGGTCTAGCTGTAAACCAGTATGTCGTCAAAAAAGACGAGCACAAATCTCTGGAGGTAAGGCCTGAACACCTTATTCATCAAGGTCTGGAATGTAGCGGGTGCGTTGGCCATCCCGAAGGGCATGGCCAGAAAATCGTAATGGCCTTCATGGATCCTGAAGACCGTCTTCTCCACATCTTCACCCCTCATTCGGATCTGATGATAGCCCGACTTCAAATCGATATTCGAGAATATTGTTGACCAGTGCAGCTCATCCAATAATTCATCGATCACTGGAATAGGAAACTTGTTGGGTACAGTTTTCTTATTCAGTGCCCGATAGTCTACACAAAATCACTAGCTTCCATCCTTCTTCACGAGTAGCACCGGGCTGAAGAACGGGCTAGTGCTGGGCTGGATCACCCCCGTCTGTTTCATCTCATCCACCATCTTCTCGATCTCACCCTTCTGAATCTGGGGGTAGCGGTAAGGCCGGACACTGACTAGCACAACTCCCTCTTTGAGCACTATGTAGTGCTCGTGGTCTCGTGGGGGTGGAAGTCCACGAGGTTCCTGAAAAATCCTCCCAAACTGATCCAACACATGTCGGATCTCTGCAGGTATGTCCCCTCCCTGGCCTGCTGTCTCCACCGCTAAACCATGTAGCTCCACCAAGAAGCCACCACCCTCTGCCTGTAAGGTCCTAGCCATTATCTTCAGGGAAACCTGTGAACGGCACAGATTTGGATCCCTTTGAAGCGTCACCAACTTGCCCCCTTCCTGGTACTCGATCCGAAGCAACTTCCAATTTGTCCTGGTTTTCCCCAAACTCTGCAGCCATCCAATCCCTAAAATGACGTCTGTGCTGTCCAGATCTAGCGGCAAGAAGTCTTCCACAATTCTGACAACCACGCCTCGACATACTCCTCTTCCACGCTTTACCTGGCCGGTGCCCATCATCACCTCGAAACTACCCGTATCCACCAACTCCAACCCTTGTTGCTCTACAACTCGATTGAAAATAAAGTTGTGGGTGACCCCACTGTCAATCAGCACCGTCACCTCCTGCTCCAATATCTCTCAGATCAACTTCATAGTGTGGTTCGGTGTGAACCCCACTACAGAGTTGAGTGATACCTCCGCGACGTCCAAATGTGTCTGCTCCTGCTCCACCTCTGTCGCCTCCAAGAACTGCTCCACGTTCTCCTCGACATCAGTCTCTCCGTCCTCATGCACAAGAGCACCTATAAGATTTGCTTCCGACATCTATGTCCAGGGTCGTACTTCTCATCACAAGCCCCTTCGCGTTCTTATTCGTCCACTCCGTCTCTATTATCCTCCGAAACGGTCCACTAGGCTGTGTGACGCTGCCCTTCTTCTTGATCGCCAGAAGCCCGCCCGCCTATCCTCATGGCGTTGCTGGCTTCTGTCCTCCTGCCTGACTTGCGGGACGAAAAGCACCTCTGCTCCATCCTCCCTTTGCACGTTGCTCAGCTGTGTTCGTATCCTCAGCCATCTGCACCAGCTCCATAACATCCATCAGTCCCCTCGGTCGCTGCATGAGTAACTTAGCCCTAATGTTGGGCTTAAGCCCTTTAATGAAGCTTCCCATCAAGGCCGTCTCCGGGATACCCCTCACCTGTCCTCCGAGCGCCTCAAATCGTTCCACATAGTCCTTCACCATTCTCCCCTGCTGCATAGCCATGATTTGCTCGTACAAGTCTCCTCCATGAGTATCTCTAAAACGATCGAGCAAGGAGTACACTCCTTGAACTCTTCCCACGATCGGATCTGCCGCCACTACAGTTTCCATTGGTACCATGCAATGGCCTTTCCCTCCAAACAGAGCCCCGCCGCTTGCAGTTTCTCAGGCTCCGTCAATCCATTCACCTGAAAGTACCTCTTAGCCTTTTAGATCCAGGCGTACGGGTCTTCTCCATCGAAAACATGCATCTTCATTTTCCGGACCATGCTCTCCAACCCCACGTTGCCTTGATTCGCCCTCCCCCTTGGCAACCCAAAATGAAACTGGTGCTGGGCGTTGCGTTGGGCTCTCCCTTCATCCCATAGTCCTCCTACACCGACATTTTTCCAACCTTCATCATCTCTAACTGAGCCTTAGTGCTCCCAAGGGTTACCCCAATGGTATCCATATCATCCTCCTTGTTGGCGGGCTCTCGTTGGCTGTCCTTCTCCTCCTGAATGGTTTGTCAGCGTCCATGGTCCTTGGAAATGATCTTCAGGTTGCTCGGTTATGTATTGAGGATGCATCGGGCCTTGACAAGCACCTGAACCAGCCCCCGAAAACTGTCCAGCACCTGAACCAGTCCCCGGGGTGAAAATCTGCCCCTCTCCATGCTATGGGGGCTGTTTCCCCCCCAGGATTGTCCTGGGGGTTTCTGCGCCCCACCATGGGGGTCGCGCGGCCCCCATGGAGCAGCCTAAGGGCCGTGCGGCCCCCAGGAATCACCTGGGGGTTTGCGCGGCCCCCAGGAATTCTCCTGGGGCTGCACAAATGGCCATGTGGGCCTGCCGAACTCCCCATGGCGGGCTAGGGTCCCGACGGCCTTCTCGCGACGCCTCGCTCCATTTGGATCTGCCCCTTCGCGATCACCGCCTTCTCCTCCGGTTGTTTCTTCACCCAAAGTTATGATCTTGCTTTTCCCTTGTCCAAAGGTGGTTCCTTTGGCCATATATCTGAAGATTGAGCAAAAAAGTTACCATTTTTGGACTCGTCCTCCATGCGACGTGGTTTTCTTGCTTCTCCATCAACGCCTTCATCATTGCCGCGATATCGGAGAGCTTCCCTTCGAAAGAGTCGGTCTTCTTCTCCTTGGCTTCATTCTTCCCCTTGATAGCTTCATTCTTCTCATTGATAGCTTCGATATCCCCACCCTCTTCTCTAGATCTTCCACATTGGAACTTGTTCTTGTCGTCGCCATGTCTGATCTTCGCTTTGATACCAATTTGATAGGTTTTTGATAGATTTGTGGCTGAAATTTGGGATTTTTATTGGAATCAAAATGTAACACAAGATAGTCGACCCCTTTCGAGAGGGAGCCGCCTCTTCAAACTAGATCTACGACTAAAAATTACTCTCCCACTAGATCTATGACTAACAATCTAAGAACTAGGGTTTATCACTCAGAAATTTCATAAGAAAACATGACGGCTGCCCTAAACATATATCTGAACAGATCTCGTCAAATAAGGAAAAATACTAAAACCTTCCAAAAAATAGAAAATATTAATTTAGCCCAAAACTTTCCAAAACGGTCTGACGCCTAATTTTGCTCCGCTGATTTCGTCTTGCGTCTTCTCTGCTGATACATAATGATCTCATCACCGGCCCTATGCATGCTTGATTATTGATATTGTGAGAGATTATCCAAGTGAGAGTGCGGACGTCCTTTATACCGGCGTCTTGGAAGGGCGATTACACCTTTAAGTGTAATCAATCTATTTTTTTGGTTTATATTAATAAAAATCGTATTTTTGCCTTGGTTCCTATCACACACACAGAAGGAAAGAAAAATGATTCAGTTCCAGCATCTAGTGTGAGCTACAGTTCGCATGAAGCTTGATCTTTTTTATTTACCATCTTCTCTAAGATTGTCACCAAATAACAACGGATAGCATATGAAAACATCAATAACTGGATCTTTCCACCCTCATTTATGCTCTTTGGATTGTTTAAATTTAAATCGTCATCAACATCTCTCAAGTCTGAACAATGATGATCAAGACAAGGTTTCATTTTTATGCACATTTGTGTTTGATTAATAATGTGATGTTCTTTAGGTTCATGCACTAGATTAGGTGGCTCTTTCTTTATTTTCTTCTCTTATTTTAGCATTTTCTCCAAAGAAACCAGATAAGGAGATAGAGAAACCACCACCCCCCAAAAAATCCACCCAAAAATATAAAAATTAAAAAAATAAAACATGACTAGTATCTCCACATGTTATATGGTTATATTATTATTACTATTATTCTTATTATTATTAACTGGTGGTGGTGTTGTTTATTCATTACCTATAAATATTTAGTTGCCCAACTATCAGTGGACCATATATTATATCAGCTCTCTTCATGTGCTTGCATCCCCACTCAACCAAACAAAAACCATGACTGATGCCTCCACATAGTCTACGTGCATATTATTATTATTATTAACTTATCATTATTGTTGTTGCTCATTACTTATCATTATTTAGCTGCCCTATTGTCATTGGACTAGAGAGCATATCAGATATCTTCATGTGCTTTCATCCGTCACCTGCACACAAAATAAAAAAATGAAAAAGAGAGAAAAATGAAAAGGCAAAAAAATAATCTGGTCAGGTATAAGTTGGATCTTGTGGATGACAAATAGAATACTAAAGGGGAAATAGTATTTTATAAAAGTTCTACTTAAGATCTCTAAATGAATTACCACTTAGAATCTTAATCAACAATTTACACTTGTAAATATTGTACTCGGAGTAGAAATACATAAATAATTACAACAAACACGTAAGAATAGATTTGCAATTCTACCTAAATAATTACAACAAGCACGTAAGAATAGATTTGCAAACCAACAGAAATAAATAAATAATTGTTGACGGAGTCTTGCAAACCACAAGAACTTACAATCCTTAAAACCATATAGGTGGTAAGAAAACCACTTCTCTCAAACAACCTTAAGAGAAACTTTCTCCTTTCTTAAACATCCTTAAGAAAATCCTTTAGAATTCAAGAAAATGAAACAATTTTATATAGCCTTGAAGATGTGAAGATCTTATGTGTAAAACTGGCTATAGGAATTGATTTTCTATTCTAGAGTTTTGGAATTAGAGAATAGAAAAGTCTAGGCCTTTTCTTTTGGCTCAAAGAAGAAGAAAAGCGTCACAGTGGTATTTTGGCCAATAGGAAAAATCTCTCTTTTTCAAATAAGTAAAAACTTGTTAAATTTTGATGTGAATTATTCTGAGCTTTTTTCTATCTATAAAGGGAAAAACCATCAATTAATGTCCAAATTACCCTTTACTATGGCTAGAAAACGGTTGGGTTTTCAAAGTTAACTCAACCAATGACTAGCGGATTAGTCGATTAGTAAAATATCATTAGTCAATTAGCACGTATTCATTGATTAATGATTCTTTATTGGTCGAATAAACTGTCCAGCCAGAGTTCTGTATTCTATTAGTCAACTAGAGGTTGAACGTCGGTCGACTAAGAATGGTAAAACCCAAGGATTGATGTATCGCTCGATACCTCTTGGTATCGAGCGTATCAGACTGGTATCGTCCAATACCAATCCGATACTACTTTAAAAAATTGGTATGGTTTCGGCCAGTTTCGCCTAGTATCGGACGAAACTGGCCGAAACCCTTCAGTCAGCAAATGTGAAAGAAAGAAAGAAAGAGAAGAACCCTAACTCTAGCCCCCTAATCCTAGCCACTAACCCTAGCCCGTAGCCCCTAGCCCTATAGCCCCGTGAATGAACTGTACCCATTCTACTGTCTGTGCTGTTCATTCACGGGGTGAGGTGAGTGTTCATTCACGGGGAGACACTGAGCATTCACGGGAAGAGATGAGAACAACTTATAAAAGGAGGGGAGGGAGAGATTTAGCAGCTTACCTAATCGAAGAGAAACCCAACTTTCATCGATCAGAAACCCTAATCCCCATCGAGCAGTTTCTTCGTTGCCTTCGGAGGGATAAATAGACACTGAGAATCGTCGACGAGGGCTACGGTCGCCGTCGAGAGCCGTCGAGAGCTTTGCTAGGAGCATGGGAGAAGAAGTCGTCGTCGAGACTGACTCGAGAGAGGAGGAATCAACGTCGAGAGCTTCGTTGGGAGCCTGTGAGAAGAAGTCGTCGTCGAGAGAGGATGAATCGCCGTCGAGAGATCTGTCGAGGGCTTCGCTATGAGGAAAATTTCGAATAGGCTTTTGAAATTTGATTTACACCACCGACGCGTATTAAAGGTAATTAAATTAATTTTAAGCAAATTAAGAAACTGTCCATGATAAATAGGCGTACTTACAAGTTTGACATTATACAAAAACCTAATAAAACATGTCTAATATCATATTTGTAAATAAATTGAACTTTAGGAGACATGTTGAAACTGTTGGAAATAGTGCGGGTTGGATCAATTACCAAAGTACCCTTTATGTTCATTATAATTACAAGTTTGACATTTATGGAGAACACACTTAACATATAGAATGTCATACTTGTAAATAAATGGAAATACGGCAGACTTATTAGTAAGCTGTTTTGCTATTTTAAAATACAAATTAAATATTTAAAAATACGGGAAAATACTATAAAATATGTAAGAAATACGGAAAATACTTAAAATACATAATAAATATGAAAAAAAATTTAAAATACATAATAAATACGGAAAAATAATTTAAAATTCAAAATAAATACGGAAAAATATCGAAAAACATAATAAATATAAAAAATACTTAAAATACATAATAAATCCTTAAAAAATACTATTTGGAGTCCTAAAAAATACTATTTGTCTAACATCAATTTAATTACCATATAATACGTGGTTAGAGGAAAAATTACTTAAAAATAAAAGAGAAGCTACATTAATTAATGATCAATTAATTACATTAATTAATTACATATACTAGCCGATGTTTAACTGCATTAAAGAAGGATCAATTAATGTTGCATAATGTATAACTACATTTTTATTTCAATGCATTTCGCTATAGAAAAATAAAAGCTAATGTTAGAAACATAGAAATAGAAAGTTTAAAATATGTAGAAATTTAATATTTACAAATTAATGTTAGAAATTAAAAAATTGTCAGAAAAATACATAAAAAGTTATACATTTAGGGTTAAAAATTATCTATTATGTTACGTGTGAACTTATTTATCTTAAAAATTATCTATTATGTTATTATTAAGTACAAATATCCAGTAAAAAGATGTTAGAAACTTAGAAATACTAAAAAATTATAAATACTTTGAAATACTATAGAAATACTGAAAAGAGTAGAAAATACATAAAATACTTAAAAATACTTAAAATAGTAAAAATAGTAAAATAAAGTATAGTTCTATCAAAATACATTATTAATTACAAAAAAATATAGATAATATATTCGTGAAAAAATTTAGAAATCATTATTTAACAAATTATATAAGTAGTTAACTACTTTCTACTTTCTAGTTTATACTAAAAAGTAAAAACACTACTAAATTTATATAAGTATTTTAGATGCTCAACTAAAAATATTAATGAATATTAAATACTAAATACTAAAATTTCTAGGAAGAATATGTTAGAATTGAATCAATTGATGATTGGATTTAAATTTGGCATTTTTATTTTTTTTGTCCCTTACCCATCATTGTTTGAGGCTTGTATACTCTGAGTAAGAAAAGCATTATTGTTATCATTATTCAAAATTGTAAATGACTTGGTCACTTAAGTAATGATACCTGATTAGGATAGCCATTACTAAATTAATATATCTAGTCAAATACGTTTTAAAAAGTAATAAAAAGGTCTAGTAATAAAAAATATAAATTGTAAAAAGGTTAGAAATTATAAAAAATAGTTAGTCTTTTTAACTACAATTTTTCCCTTGTTATATGGTGCAGTAATTAAAATGTTTCGAAGAACTCCAAAGGAGAAGACGATGGATATTGGGTGGTCTCATTGTAAAATGATCGCAGATAACTATTATACATATAAGGTGCAACTATTGTCAGAAAGAAATGCATGTAGAGGTGTCTCGTCTTAAGGAACACTTGGCGGTAATTATCGGGATGTGCAGACGTGCACCGAGGCACCGAAAGAAGTGCGTGAAGAGATGAGAGCACACATATTTCATAAGAAGAATGAAAGGGGTACATGCCAGATTTGAGAAGAAGAGGATCGAGTAGGAGATAAGGGCAAGGCCTACGGAGGAAATAGCAGATGACTCAGATGAGTATGAGGATGACACCGAGGAGGCAAGAGACCTTAGAAGAGCTCTTAGAAGAAGTAGGGAAGGACTTGCGGAAGAAGAGATTAGAGGTGAGGGCAAAAGGATGGGAGCGGGATCGTCTGGGTCTGTGGCCTCTGGGCTAGCCAGATCGGGTAGTTGTGCTGGTCGAATGGCCGGTATGTTCGCGTGTGGTTCTGCTCGCGATGTTGAGCCAATCGGTAGAGCAGCCGGTGATCTCAAACCCGGTGCCGAACCCCTTTTCTCTGACGAAGAAGGATAAATCACAGTCAACCATAAAAAATACTGTAACGACCCACTCTCGAGGCCCGTTATTGTTTGGAACATGCACAAGTCCTGTTAGGCACCAATGAAGTCAACAAGGCTCTGTTGCAGAAATATGCCAAAATACTTATAATGAAAGTGGTTTTACAACCTTATTACAACCCAACAACGTACTAGAAAAGGAAAAATACAACGGAATACAAAAGATACATCAAACCACTCTGAAAGCAACAAAGTAAAACTCACACGCTCACTCTCAATACCCAGCGTCCTGCTGGTCAAACTCAACCACAAACTCAGCGTCTGCAGCCTCTGGTGCGAATTCTTCAACTTGAGGGATATTTGGCGGGTCCACCACAAAGAGAAGAGTCACCAGGATCAGACGTAACTCAAAGTATCTCTATACATGGATATTAAAACAAATGTACACGCATGGCAATCTAAAAGAAAAGAAGTAAAGTGCGAACAATAGTAGTAAGGGAAAAGAAAAGAAAAGTAACTTTGCAGTTTTACAACTATCATCAATCTCTAACAGTTAAAAGTACAATATTAAGAGTGACCATGTTACAAGAGTCTAGCAGTGCCTTACCTAGACTGTGACTTATAATGCGGAGTGCAATGAACAACCAAGAGTCCACCTCTTAACCCGGGTGCTATCTGGGCGAACTATACTTTGAATACTATGCAATAATATGTGATCTGTGATGGTTGTCACCGGCTACTATGCTGGGTTGCTAGAACCCGCACGATGACAACAAAGTCTAGACTAGTCGCTTCCGCACCCTCGCTATTATAAGTTACCCCAAACCCAGTGTACGTGTAGGTTACCGTACTTGCAGGTTTACGAGTCATTTACTATTCTGACATTTCCAGTTACAATCTTTCCGTCAAGCATGTCATGTAGTCCAATTCGATTTCTTTTACGATACTGTGCAATTTATAAGTCTATCTAGCAATTCAAAGGGGAAACACTATGAAATTGAGATGACACTATGTTGGCATGGATCTACTTTATTTTAACATCCATAGCAAGTGAACGATGGGTTACCGAATTGCCTTGTAGCGAAAGGCGCGTTTTGAAAGGCGGTCGGTGTACCTGGTTCACACGTGTGACGAACGAGTTAGCATAACGAATTAATAATATGTTAAGAGGGCAAGTTACACTAACTTATAACTAATAACTTATAAAATATCCCAATTAAAACTTATCTTAACATACATTATTAATCCAAACTTATTAACTAACTTTATAAAAATATAACTTAAGTTTATAAACTAACTTATATAAGTTAACTATTAAACTAATATATTAAATAACTTATAACACTCACCCTCATTTTCTCTGTCTCTGTCTCTTCGTTCTCCCCGCTTTTTTTTCGTTCGAAGGTGCGCAGGCGAAAGGGGCAAGGGGCGGCGGCGATCGGCTCTCGAAGGCGGCAGATCGGAGCGACGCACGGCGAGATCTGACGGCGGGCGGCGGCGGCTTCGACACGGCGGCGAGCGAGCGGATCTGGGCGGTCGGGGCGATTGTGTGTCGGGGGCTCACGGCGACGGAGAGGCGCGATCCGGAGCGGCGGCGACTTCCCGGAGGCGGTGGGCTGTGGTTCCATGGCGGCGCGCGCGATTTTGCGGCGGAAGCGACTTCTGGGCTTCGCGGGGGGGGGGGGGGGGGGGGGGGGGGGGGGGGGGGGGGGGGGGGGGGGGCAGCGGCTTCTCGAAGACGGCACGCGGCGGCTTCTCGAAGGCGGACGGCGGCACAAATCCGAACTCGGGGCGACGGATCAGGCTTGGGCGGATTGAGAACGGTGACGACACGCGATGATCGGAGGAGGGGTTCCAAAATGGGGTTGATTTCTGGGATTTGTGGTTGTGTTTCTGGTTTGTTTTTAGGTTGAAGGAGGTAGACTTGTTGTTTGTATGGTGGAGTTGTATGGTGGAGGAGATGTCGGCTGAAGGTGGTGGAATGTGTTGTTACTGCTGTGATTGTTGGTGGTGGCTGATAGTGGAGATGTGGGATGATTGCTTGTGATGGTTGTTGTTTGTTCCTGTGGGTTGCTATTGATGGTTCTGTAGGCTGGTTTAAGAACGATGTGGAGGGAGACAAATTGAAGGGAGTGGTTGTGAGGTAGGGGGACTGTGCTGGCAAATGAAGAGGGGGAGAGGGTGGTTGTCGACAGTTGATTAGGACCAATTATTAGGTTAGGTTAATTAGTGTTAGTTAATGCAATAGTAATTTGGTTATGGTGAAAATCGAAAATAAACTCGGACTAAAAAGAAATGCGGTCACACCACCATCAAACATGGTTAAAAATACTGGTCGTTACATCCTACCCTCCTTAGAATAATTCCGTCCTCGGAATTCTCTACGGGGTATGGAAAAGGTAGGGGTAACGTTCTCGCATCTCATCTTCTCCCTCCTAGGTAGACTCCCCTGGCGAGTCGCGACGCCACATCACTCTGACTAGATCAATAGTCATGTTCCTAAAGACTTTTTGGCGTCGATCAAGGTTCTCTACGGGTTGCTGCTCGTAAGTCAAGTCTGGACGAACTGTGATCTCTGAGTAGTCCACGGCATGACTTGGGTCGCTCATATAGCGACGCAACTGCGAGATGTGGAATACATTGTGCACTTCCTCTAAGACAGGGGGCAGTGCAAGCTTGTATGCCACTCCTACTCGCTCCAGAATATCGAAAGGCCCAATGAATCGAGGACTGAGCTTTCCCTTCCGACCAAAACGAATCAATCCTCGGTTGGGCGAAATCTTCAGAAATACATGATCACCGGACTGGAACTCCAGATGTCGACACTTCGCATCTGCCCAATGCTTGTACCTGTCTTGAGCCAGCTGTAGCTTCTCTCTGATGGTCCGAACCACTTCCACGGCTTCGGTGATTAGCTCAGGACCAACCAACTCTCGATCTTCTACATCATCCCAGCTCAAGGGGACCAGCACTTCCGCCCATATAGTGCCGCAAAAGGTGCCATGCCAATGCTAGACTGGTAGCTGTTGTATGCAAACTCCACCAAATGGAGATGATCTTCCCATGATCCTTTGAAGTCCAGCATACATGCCCGCGCATGTCTTCCAGTTTCTGTATAGTACGCTCTGACTGAACATCTGTCTGAGGATGGTAAGCCGTACTAAAACTCAAATGAGTCCCCAAGCTCTCCTGAAGGCTCCTCCAGAAACGAGATGTGAACCTGGTGTCTCTGTCCGAGGCAATGCTGATAAGAACTCCATGCAGCTTCACGATCTCATCCATGTACTTCTTGGCCAACACTTCTGTAGACTGTCCCACTCTGAAAGGAATGAAATGTGCGGTCTTGGTCAATCGGTCTACGGTCGCCCATACATCGTCATTCTGCTTCGTACTCTTGTGTAGGCCAGTCACGAAGTCCATCGTGATGTGCTGCCATTTCCACTCTGGAATGGGCAATGGCTGCAACAAGCCGGCAGTCCTCTGGTGTTCCGCCTTCACCTGTTGGCACACAATACACTTCGCTACGCTCCGTGCGACGCTTCTCTTCATGCCATGCCACCAGTAATGCTGCCGCAAATCCTGGTGCATCTTGATACCTCCAGGATGCATAGAGTAAGGAGAGCTGTGAGCTTCCTCCAACAACTCCTCTCTAATGGCACCAGATGGTACACAGATCCTGTCCTCAAACCTCAAGGATCCATCTGCATGAATCTTGAACTCTGGCCTCTGGCCAACTATCACCAGATCTTTGATCTTCCGCAGCTTCTCATCGTCCATCTGAGTAGACTTAATTCTCTCTACCAAGGTCGACTGGATATGCATGCCTATCAAAGATGCAGTCATCCCTGGTAGAATCACTTCTATACCCATGTCCCGGATCTCTTGCTACAACCTCTACTGAGTCGTAAGGGTCATCACCTCTGGAAGACGACTCAATGCATCAGGTACAACATTGACCTTCCCAGGATGATACTGAAGGTCAATGTCATAGTCTGCCATGAGCTCGACCCATCGTCTCTGACGCATGTTGAGTTCCTTCTGAGTGAAAAGATACTTCACTCTTGTGATCCGAGAACACCTTCACGTGCTCTCCCAATAGGAAATGCCTCCAAATCTTCAATGCAAAAATCACTGCCGCCAACTCAAGATCATGAGTGGGGTAGTTCTTCTCATGGATCTTCAACTGCCTGGATGCATATGCTACGACTCGATCGTATTGATGTAGCACGCATCCAAGTCCCTTACCAGATGCATCACAAAGACTTCGAATCCTCCTGTTCGGTCTGGAATGATCAAAATGGGTGCAGTCGTCAACCTTTTCTTCAGTTCCCTGGAAAGCATCCTCACATGCTTTCGACCAAACAAACATCACATCTTTTCTCGTCAATCGCGTCATGGCTCCCGCGATCTTCGAGAAGTCTTTGATGAACCTCTGGTAGTAGCTAGCTAGTCCCAATAAACTTCGAATCTCGGTCACCGTTCGAGGGACTGGCCAGTTTTGAACAACGGCTACTTTTTCAGGATCAACAGCAATCCCTGCTCCGGACACCACGTGGCCTAGAAACGCCACATCGTTCAGCCAGAACTCGCACATGCTAAGTTTGGCATAAAGCTGGTGTCTTCTCAGGGTCTCGAGAACCTTCCTGAGATGCTCTGCATGCTCCACCGTATTCTTCGAGTAGATGAGAATGTCGTCGATGTAGACCACTACAAACTTGTCCACGTATTCATACAATACTTGGTTCATAAGACTCATAAATACCGCGGTGCATTGGTCACACCAAACAGCATTACAAGTACTCATAATGTCCGTATCTGGTCCTGAATGCAGTTTTGGAAATATCTTCATCCTTCACCTTCACTTGACGGTACCCTGTCCTCAGATCCAGCTCCGAATAGACGCTTGACCTACCGAGCTGGTCGAAAAGATCGTCGATGCGCGGTAGAGGGTATTTATTCTTCACGGTGACTTTGTTCAGCTCGCGGTAGTCAACGCACATACGAAGGGATCCGTCTTTCTTCTTCACCAGTAGTATATGAGATCCACAGGGAGGTACACTGGGTTGTATCCATCCCATCTTCAGTAGCTCATCAAGTTGGACCCGCAATTCTTCTAGCTCAGATGATGCTAAACGATATGGTCCCTTGGACATCGGCTAGGCTCCTGGCATTAGTTTGATGGCAAATTTGAGTGTGCGATCCGGAGGCAAACCTGTAAGGTCGTCTGGAAACACATCGATGAACTCTCGAACCACCTCTGGTACTTCAGGCTCAGCTTCCATCACGGCTGCTACTGCTTCGGTTGACCTGGCTTTGTACTTCACCGGGCCTACAGATCTGCTCCCACTAATGAACTCGAATTTCGGATGATCAGGAATGTCGAAGGCTACCTGAAGAACACCCTAGAGGGGGTGAATAGGGTGTGTGGCTCAAAATTAAAAAAAAATCACAATCACAGAGATGATCAGACACATATATTTTTTTAACGGAGTGGCTTCCCGCCAAACTCCGACCCCAAGACCTATGAGGATTTCACTCAATAAAACTTGATCATACTTACGGGTAGTGATCTCACTGTTCACAGATATAGTTTGTCAAGATTAAGCACAGAGATAGCTTCTGAATAAAGCTATTCACAATATGATCTCACAACAAAGTAGTATAAACAACTTAATACTTCAGTAAAAGTCTGGAAAAATATCACCATGATGAAATTTATGAGATCGTGGTCACGTAGGCTCAAACCGCTCGCAAATCTGATGTCTGGATTGGAAGATATGTGCAGTTGAAGTTCATCGTGCAAGGCCGGCTGCTGATGTGCTGTGCGTAAAGAAGTTTGATGTAGATTTGCTTGGATAGAGAGCTGTGCATAAAGTAATTTCGCAGATTTATATCTCAGGTCACAGAACTCCAAATTTTTGCGCCCACTTGCAAATTATCCGGAGCTTCTCTTTGAATTGCTGAGAAATGTCGCTGTCTGCACCTTCGGATCACTGGAGGGTGTCGCCGTGAGATGAAGCCGTCGCCGTGAGATGAAGCCGTCGCCTTTGAGTGGCCAGAGGGTGTCGCTGTGTGGTGAAGCCGTCGCCGCCGTGTGCCCCTACCGTGGATCACCGCCGTGCGTCGCCGCCGTGGATCGCCACCGTGCGTTGCTGCCGTGAGTCGATGAGTTGATGAAACCCTGGAAATTGATCGAAGCACTGGAGGCACTGTAAGATAATCGCAGCACGCGGAGGCGCCCTTGAATTACTGCGTGTTGAAGAGGACACATCGATTTCGCTCAAAAAAATCTTTTTGATTGAAGAAGCCGCAATGAATAATTCTAAAGAGCCGCAAGATCCTTTTTGACGCAGATGAATGCTGTGTTCCTTAAAAAATCGCAAGTCACCCCTTCGTCTTTTATTTCAGCAATCTGTCTGTCACATTATTCAAGAGTTTTAAAAAAATTAGGCGCATAGAAAATTGATTTGGGCTTATCTTTTGACAGAGGCACCAAAGAAAACGCAATTAGATAATTTTCTCTTGTACATGCTTTAATGAGAAGCACTACAATAAAGAAAGTGCCCTTGGATATTATTTATGCATGCTTCTCTTTCTTTTTATTGTCGTGTATTCTGTTTTTTGTTTTTCGTTTTTAAAAAGGATTACGTTAGCTTGATGATTGGATGGGATTAAAAAGACCAACAACCTCAAAGAGAATTTGTAATACGAAATTTGTGATTGTGCCTTAAAAATTTCGGCTGGGGCTCAATCATTTAACGCATAAAGGGATGGCTTCTGTTATTGTTTTGAACGATACAGTAGTTGATAATGATGAGAGAAAAAACAAACCACCTCAAAAAAATAGAATGCGGCTACATCAAAAACAGATTTGAGATATGAAAAATTTGAACCTTTAACCACAGAATCTTTTTTGCGTCATTGTCTGCATATAATCTTCCTTTTGCAAATACAATTTATTTTGCAAGTTTGTCCCTGGAATCACTTTATGAGAAAACGTTAGTCACACGACATGTTTGTCATCATCAAAATTAACTCGTATGACCTAGTTAGTAGACTAACTAGGCCGACAATCTCCCCCTTTTTGATGATGGCAAACAAGTCTGAAAAAATTGATAAATGATATTAAAGAGCAAGTCATATAGTGCACATGATTATAAACATCATACAAAGCTCCTCCTATCGATGTGCTCTCATGAAAGGTTGTGACAAGCTCCCATTCTAAAAGTGCATCTCTCCCCCTTATGCATTATTTTTCGCATTTTTTTCTACTCTCCCCCTTTTGCCATCAATCGAAAAGATCGCAAAAATAAATTGAAAGGCTAAGAATGAGACATGAAACAAGTTTAGCATATCGAAGAAACAAGAAATTGTTGACGATGCTCATATTAATGCGTTTCCCCCCACGAACTTAAAGTATAACAAATGTCATGAGCATAGAAAGCATACGGTCGTTGTAAGAAATATAACAAAAAAATGTTGTATTATGAAACACTTTGACAATATGAAGGGTGCTTAGAAACTTAAGAGATGAAAATATAAGATTATCTGATACAATTTGTTAGCCTTTGTTGATACGGAATAATCAATAATTACTGTGTAGGGAGACACCAATCAAGGGATACCATGGTTTTAAATTTCGGGTCCTTTGGAATTGAGGTGCGCTAAGTGGTTACTTCATCTACCATATTTCATACGCATTGCTCAACAAACCCCCGAAATCCGGTTACTAGCCGCCGGTATCAAATGTAGTATATTTGAAGATGTTTTGCTATTCCATTTTTCTTTTTCTTTCCTTTTTTTAAAAGCTCATTGCAATTTTTTTTATATTACAATGTTGGTGTCTCAGAATAGTGTCTCAGAATAGTGACGCATGAAGGCATCGACATACCCGACTCCTTCTAAATAATTTTCCATAGGGATTTAAGCGCACAAAATTGTAAGGATAAAATATAAATTCAGAAACTTTAGAATCTAAGCGCATCCAATTGTCTCCATAGTTTATAAGACTCAATCAATCTATTTGATTCGTACAATTTGGCATGCTTACGAGTTTCACTTTTTCATTAATAATTCAAGCATGGAAATTTTAAATAATATGGTGCATCATCATCAAAAACATTTTAATGTTTCTAAGATGTCTAACAAGGTTCATATTAAATACTCAACCAAATTCAATAATAGTGATGACGATCATGCATGCACATATAAAGAATGACCACACCGACGTGAAGATGAAATAGTGTGTGGCTTAGGTACAATATTTAAGCATGTGTATATGCATGGATATGAGTGCTAATGCTCAATTAGTGACATAATCCCCAACTCCCTTCGAATGAAGCAAAATTGTTTTTGATTTAAGGGTTTGGTAAATATGTCCGCTAATTGTTTTTCGGTATCAATATATCCTAAAGAGATATCTTTCTTATCAACATGATCTCTAAGGAAGTGGTGACGAATATCAATATGTTTTGTCCTAGAGTGTAGAGTAGGATTTTTAGATAAATTTATAGCACTCTTATTGTCACACCAAATGGTTGTAGGTTGGAAAGTAAGATCGTAGTCTCTGAGGGTTTGTCTCATCCATAGAATTTGAGCACAACAACATGCTGAAACATATTCGGTTTCGGTTGTACTCAATGCTATGGAGTTTTGCTTCTTGGAGAACCATGAAACAAGAGACATACCTAGTAGTTGGCAAGTGCCCGTGGTATTCTTACGATCGGTCTTACTTCCCGCAAAATCCGCATCACAATATCCTACAAGCTCAAATGATGTGGAACAAGGATACCATAAACCAAAGTCTAAGGTCCCTTTAACATATCGAATTATTCGTTTAACATAAGAAAGATGGGACTCTTTTGGACAAGATTGAAACCTAGCACATAAACATACACTAAACATTATATCAGGCATACTAGCTGTCAAGTATAATAGGCTACCAATCATACCTCGGTACAAGCGTTCATCCACTTTCTTTTCCTTTTCATCTTTATCCATCGTTGCCGTCGTTGACATAGGAGTAGAGCAGTCCTTAGCATTTTCAAGTCCAAACTTCTTCACTAACTCCTTTGCATATTTTGCTTGATTGATGAAAATTCCGTCCTCACATTGTTTGATTTGCAAACCAAGCATGAATGTGAGTTCACACATCAAGCTCATCTCAAATTCCCTAGACATACATGTAGCAAATTCCTCGCACAGTAGATTGTTAGTAGCACCAAAAACGATATCATCAACATATATTTGTACTACAAGTAGATCTTTACTTTGATGTTTAACAAATAGAGTTTTATCCGCTTTTCCCATGGAAAATTATTTTCAAGCAAAAATTTACTGGGTCGCTCATTCCAAGCTCTTGGAGCTTGTTTGAGCCCATATAAAGCACGTTTAAGCTTGAAAACATAGTCCTGGTGGATGAAGTCTTCAAACCCAGGAGGTTGTTTGACATAGACTTCCTCAGATAAAACTCCATTCAAGAAGGCACTCTTGACGTCCATTTGAAAGAGTTTGAATTTCATGAAACCGGCGAATGCTAAAAGCATCCTAATTGCTTCTAATCTTGCGACGGGAGCAAAGGTTTCATCAAAATCAATCCCTTCCTCTTGGTTATATCCTTGTGCTACTAATCTAACTATTACGCACAACATTTCCCATTTCGTCAAGTTTGTTTCTAAATACCCATTTAGTGCATATAATTGTTTGATTTTTTTTGGTTTAGGAACAAGTTCCCAAACTTGATTCCTATCAAATTGTGACAATTCCTCCTGCATTGCCTTAATCCAATAGGAATCTTCTAAAGCACTATCAATATTTTTATGCTCTAAAATGGATATAAATGCAAAGTTAACCATCAAATTAAAGCTACTTCTAGTACGTATACCTTCCGTCGTGTCTCCAAGGATTTGATTCTTTGGATGAGCCTTCTTAAAGCGTCAATCCTTAGGGAGATCTTGTGATGACGTAGTAGCTTCTGCTTCTTTTGGTAACCATTATTGCTGTTCTCTTGCTCATTGGAATTGCTAGTATTAATCTCAAGTCCATCTATGCCACCTGCAATATCTGTAAATTCTGCAGCACTAGAAGATTCATTAATAGCACTTTTCTCGTCAAATTTCACATGCACGGTTTCTTGAATAGTAAGAGTTCTTTTATTAAATACTCGATAAGATTTGCTATGTGGTGAGTAGCCAACAAAAATACCCTCATCGGATTTAGCATCAAATTTATCCAGATTTTCGCATACTTTCAGAATATAGCGCTTGCATCCAAATGGTTTTAAATGTGATTAGTTGGGAGTCAACTCTCTATAAAGCTCATAAGGTGTTTTCTTCAAAATGGGTGCACTGGATTATTACACTTAAGACAAAGAGAGAGAGTGTTATTAGTATTATCAAATTATTGTTGGAGGGAAATTTAACTTTGCGAAAGAAGCGTTGGAATTTCTTCGCCTTTTGAGCCATTTCCTCCAAGTCCATCTCATTTTCTGTTATATAGCAATGAGTATGTATATCTTCAGCCCAAAAATATAAAGGCAATTTGTAATCATGAATCATGGTCTTAGCCATTTCTTGCAAAGTACAGTTTTTCCTCTCAACCACCCCATTTTGTTGTGGTGTCCTCGGGGCGGAAAATTGTGTGAATAACCTTTTGAAATGCAAAAATCATCAAAGCTAGTATTAACAAATTCTCCTCCATGATCACTTCTAACTTTGACAATTGAAAAACCTTTTTCATTTTCAACCTTTTTACAAAACATTTTGAAAACATCAAAAGTTTCACATTTGTGTGTCAAAAAATAAACCCAGGTGAAACGTGAAAATTCATCGACAATAACAAAGCAATAATGCATACCACCTAAACTAGCAACCTTTGTGGGTCCAAATAAATCCAAATGTATTAGTTGCAATGGCTTAGAAGTAGTTACAACGTTTTTAGGATTGAAACTACTTTTATGATGTTTACCTAGTTGACATGCATCACAAAGCTTATCCTGATCAAAGCTAATTTGAGGTAAACCTCTCACCAGTTTTTTTCGAGCAAGCTTTGAGATTAGGTCCATGCCGGCATGGCCTAATCTTCGATGCCAAAGCCAACTAGTCTCATGTGATGCAACTAAACATTTTAGATTAGTTGAATCACTAAGTTTGATAGTATAGATGTTATTATAAGATGTACTCTTGAAAAGAATATCATCATCTTTTAAAATATATACTTTGTCATTTTCGAAATGAACCTTAAGGCCTATAGAGCATAGCTGACTCATACTTAACAAATTATGTGCTAAACCATCAACAAGATTAACATTTTCAATGACCACAAGAGGATGCTTACCAGTGTTACCTTTACCCAAGATTTTGCACTTCTTTCCATCTCCAAGAATAACCGTCCCTCCATCTTTCCTTGATAGCGTCGTGAAGAGGGATTCGTTGCCCGTTATGTGATTCGAGCAACCGCTATCAAGGTACCAAATGCTGTCATTTTCCACTTGAAGATGTACCTACAAAAGAAGATGCACCCTTTGGTAACCAAATTTTGGATCCACAATTGTTAGTAGATGCTTTGGAACCCATATAAAATATGCAGGATAATATCTGGCCAAGCAATCATACATAACATGCCCATTTTTGTTGCAATAAAAACATGTAACATTGAAATGCTTATTAGTAGATGACATGATTTTTGTGCATGCAATGTTGAAAGCTCATGTCTCTTGCAAAATTCTTTTCAATGGTCTTCCTAGTTTTTTCTTAGGTTGTTTTTTCTGAAAGCCAAGACCATGTTTATTGGATTGTTCATTTAGCCCATTTATCATCTTATTAAAGCTCTCTTGGCTATTTGTGAATTTCTTTAATGTCAAGCTAAGACTTTGATTTTCATTCTCAAGTTCAGTAATCTTAGTCTAATATCTTTTTTCTTTTTCGCTAGTTTCTAAATCAATGGCTATGTGTTTTCCTTTTATTAAATTAGATTTTTCTTTATCAAGCTCTTCCAATTTTTCTTCATAGCTAGCCACTTTTAGATTCAATAATTTTATTTCAGAATCTTTAGAACCAAGAATGCTAATTTTCTCTTTTAATTCTTTAGCTAAATTAACGTCGTCAAGCTCTAACGTAGCCAATTTTTTATTAGTATTTTCTAGCTCTAAGGTTTTTGTTTCTAGTTGGATTTCATCAAAATTATATATTATTTCCTTTTGTTCTTTCCACTTAACAAATATCTCATCTCTCTCTCTCTCTCTCTCTCTTGTCATGCTCCTTAGTTCCTCTTTTAATGAATCACGAACTTTTTTTAGTTTAAGAAATTTAGGACCCATTTCTTGAAGGAGTTCTACAAGAAATTCATAAGCTTCCTCCATGCTAGAAAACATATCATCACTAATATTCATTTCATCATCAAAGCTTTGAACAAGAGAGCTAATTTTTACCTTTTCGTTTTCAGCCATAAAGCAATTTCCAGTGTTGTCTTTCCAATCATCATCTGAGGAGAGCTCTTCTGCGTCACTTTCTCCTCATGTAGGCACCATTCCTCGCTTTGATGTTCTCTTTTCTCCATCACCAGTCTTTTCCTTTCCTTTTCCTTTCAGGAGTGGACATTCTGTTTTCATGTGCCCTCTCTTGTTGCATCTGAAACACTGAGGTGCAGAACTTTCTCCATCATTTTCTTCATTTTTCTTGGTTCCCTAAATGGTTCCCGTCCTTCTTTTGTTGTTTTTCATGAATTTCACAAATTTCCTTGTGACAAGAGCCATGCTTTCATCGTCCGATTCATTCATCTCCTCCTTGAGCATTTTGGAGACTTGAAAGGCTAAATTCTTTTCCTTTGTTTCCTCCTCCTTAGATTTCTCTTCCATCTTTGGTGTGCTGTCATTTGCCATCTTCAATTGAACCTCATAAGCCATTAATTTTCCCATTAGCTTCTCGAAACTGATATCTGCCAAATCATGTGCTTCTTCGATCGCCGTCCTTTTTTGAATCCAATCGCCAGATAAGAAGTATAAAATCTTTCCGACCAGATCTTCCTCTGGGATGTCCTTCCCTAAGGATTTCAATGGATTGACGATATCTGCAAAACGAGAAAACATAGCATCAATAGACTCATTAGACATCATAGCAAAATTTTCATATTTCTGTAATAACATTCTAATACGAGTTTTCTTAACTTCACTAGTTCTCTAATGAGTAACTTCAAGTCTCGTCCAAATATCCTTAGCAGTAGAATAAGAACTAATGCGGTTAAATTCAGTTTTACTAAGACCACAATACAAGATGCTCATGGCCTTAAAGTTTTGATTTTCTAACCGATCATTTTCTTTTTGCTGCTCATGAGTGGGTTTATCAAATAGTGTAAATCCTTAACTGATTATTTTCTATAATGCCATATCGATATTTTTGATGTGTATGGACATACGTTGTTTTCAATAACTATAGTTCGTACCATCACATAGAGGTGATCTAAGATACGATTGTCTTTCTATTTGATTGTGCGTGTCATTTGAGTATGTGTGCGGAATTTGTGCCATAGGATCGAAATTCCACTAAACTTTGAGTCTAAAAGGAATCCTGCTCTGATACCAATTGAAAAACACCCTAGAGGGGGGTGATTAGGGTGTGTGGCACAAAATTAAAAAAATCACAATTACAGAGATGATCAGACACAGATATTTTTTAACGGAGTGGCTCCCCGCCAAACTCCGACCCCAAGACCTATGAGGATTTCACTCAATAAAACTTGATCACACTTACGGATAGTGATCTCACTGTTCACAGATATAGTTTGTCAAGATTAAGCACATAGATAGCTTCTGAATAAAGCTATTCACAATATGATCTCACAACAGAGTAGTATAAACAACTTAATACTTCGGTAAAAGTCTGGAAAAATATCACTGTGATGAAATTTATGAGATCGTGGTCACGTAGGCTCAAACCGCTCGCAAATCTGATGTCTGGATTGGAAGATATGTGCAGTTGAAGTTCATCGTGCAAGGCCGGCTGCTGATGTGCTGTGCGTAAAGTGGTTTGATGTAGATTTGCTTGGATAGAGAGTTGTGCATAAAGTAATTTCGCAGATTTATATCTCAGGTCACAGAACTCCAAATTTTTGCGCCCACTTGCAAATTATCCGGAGCTTCTCTTCGAATTGCTGAGAAATGTCGCTGTTTGCACCTTCGGATCGCTAGAGGGTGTCGCCGTGAGATGAAGCCGTCGCCTTTGAGTTGCCAGAGGGTGTCGCTGTGTGGTGAAGCCGTCGCCGCCGTGCGTCCCTACCATGGATCACCGCCGTGAGTCGCCGCCGTGTGTTGCTGCCGTGAGTCGATGAGTTGATGAAACCCTGGAAATTGATCGAAGCACTGGAGGCACTCTAAGATAATCACAACACGCGGAGGCGCACTTGAATTACTACGTGTTGAAGAGGACACAACGATTTCGCTCAAAAAAATCTTTTTGATTGAAGAAGCCGCAATGAATAATTCTGAAGAGTCGCAAGACCCTTTTTGACGCAGATGAATGCTATGTTACTTAAAAAATCGCAAGTCACCCCTTTGTCTTTTATTTCGGCAATCTGTCTGTCACATTATTCAAGAGTTTTAAAAAAATTGGGCGCATAGAAAATTGATTTGGGCTTATCTTTTGACAGAGGCACCAAAGAAAACACAATTAGATGATTTTCTCTTGTACATGCTTTAATGAGAAGCACTACAATAAAGAAAGTGCCCCTGGATATTATTTATGCATGCTGCTCTTTCTTTTTATTGTTGTGTATTCTGTTTTTTGTTTTTCGTTTTTAAAAAGGATTGCGTTAGCTTGATGATTGGATGGGATTAAAAAGATCAACAACCTCAAAGAGAATTTGTAATACGAAATTTGTGATTGTGCCTTAAAAAATTTCGGCTGAGGCTCAATCATTTAACGCATAAAGGGATGACTTCTGTTATTGTTTTGAAGGATACGGTAGTTGACAATGATGAGAGAAAAAAACAAACCACCTCAAAAAATAGAATGCGGCTACATCAAAAACAGATTTGAGATATGAAAAATTTGAACCTTTAACCACAGAATCTTTTTGCGTCATTGTCTGCATATAATCTTCCTTTTGCAAATACAATTTATTTTGCACGTTTGTCCCTGGAATCACTTAATGAGAAAACGTTAGTCACACGACATGTTTGTCATCATCAAAATTAACTCGTATGACCTAGTTAGTAGACTAACTAGGCCAACACTATCCTCCTTCGACAACAGTCGATGGTGGCATGGAAAGTTCCCAACCAATCTATCCTGAATACAGCATCAAAGTTCGTGATATCTATCATCATGAAGTCAGCGAATAAAGCTCGCCCACAAATCACGACGGGGCATTGAGGATACCCACTGGTTGCCTTTATCACACCGTCACCCGTGTTGACGTTTCAACTGGTAGATAAAGTTTTGACCGAAACGGTGTGGGTGCGAACAAATCGACTCGCTAGAAAGCAGTGTGATGCTCCTGAGTCGAACAATGAGATGGCGGGTTTCCCAGCTACTAGCACGACACCTAGGTTACAAAAACTAATCTAAGCAACCAATGCTATGAAAGAAAAGATCTACTAACTATGCCAGAAATATACATGTGATCACTTCACCGGTGGCCTCGGCCTCTTCGACGGTCATGGTGTAAGCCTGTCGTCTCGGTGGTGGCTGCTATCTTGCCTGCTGGAACACCCTCTGTTGTGGTGGTAGAGGTGGACGCTGTGGAGCGATCCCAGTCGGGACAACATGAGGAGCTGGAGCTAGATCACATGACATGATGCGGGTAATTCGTAGCCACGTGTCCAGACTCTCCACAAATCGGACAAAGGCCCATCAATCCTCGACACTCAAGTTTGGCGTGTCGGGCTTCCCACAAAAGTAGCAGACCGGGAGGGCCTGCTGCTGTTGTCCTGGCCTCTTAAACTGAACTTGCTGAATAGAATGGTGCATCTGTGGCCGTCTGCTTGGCCCAGCATGGATCGGTGGAGGCCTCGTAGATGCTGCCAGCCTAAGCTCTTCCTTTTCCTCCTATTCGACCATCTCATGGTTACGAGCAATGGTCAGAACTGCAGCATGTGTGGTCGGGTTGGCACCGACCATCATCCTCCGAATCTCAATATTGAGTCCCTGCTGGAACTGCTGGGCTCGAGTCAAAGCATTCGTAACCATCTCTGGAGCAAACCTGCTGAGCCTGGAGAACTCAACGTCATACTGATCCACCATCATCGAACCTTGCTTCAGGTTGATGAACTTCTTCCTCATCTTGTTCATTGCCCGTGCGGGAAAGTACTGGGCGTTGAAGGTAGTAGTGAAGTCATCCCACGAAATAGGCAATCCCAAGCGGTCTTCTACCACCTGCCACCAGTCTCGAGCACCATCAGTCAATTGCCTCTTGGCAGTGGTCACCTATGCTTCTTTTCGGATCTGAGATGCTCTCAGGTTGTCAGTAATACCTCTGAGCCATTCTTCTGCCTGAAGATGGTTCTCAGTCCCTGCGAAGGTCTTCGGGCTCATCCCTCGAAAGTGATAAGCACTCGGGTCAGCTCTTTGCTCTCTGCGCAAAGCCTGCTCCAAAGCCTGTCCAAGCTGCTGATGAAGGGCATACATGCCCCACATGCAATCTTCTGCAGACAATGGTGCAGTCGGGAATGTCGTCGCATCTGGACCGTTGGCTCCATTGCCAACATCATTCTGGTTGGGACCCCCATTCATGTGGTTGATCCCGGATCCAAAAGCATTGTCCTCGCTATCTGAAGTGTTCCTTTCCATTACTTACCTACGTTTTATAAGGTTTGATCAGTTCCATTAAGTATTTTATACGGCATATTCTGAATTTCTTGTATTGTTCATGTGGTATTTAGCACGGACCTGCATGGGCCACCAAACTTGTAATGACCCACTCTCGGGGCCCGTTACTATTTGGAACATGCACAAATTCTGCTAGGCACTAATGAAGTCAACACATGCTCTGTTGCAGAAATACGCCAAAATACTTATAATGAAAGTGGTTTTACAACCTTATTACAACCCAGCAGCGTACTAGAAAAGGAAAAATACAACGGAATACAAAAGATACATCAAATCACTCTGAAAGCAACAAAGTAAAACTCCGACACTCACTCTCAATACCCAGCGTCCTGCTGGTCAAACTCAACAACAAACTAGCGTCTGCAGCCTCTGGTGCGAATTCTTCTTCCTGAGGGATATCTGGCAGGTCCACCACAAAGAGAAGGGTCGTCAGGATCAGACGTAACTCAAAGTATCTCTATACATGGATATTAAAACAAATGTACAAGCATGTCAATCTAAAAGAAAAGAAGTAAAGTGCGAACAATAATGGTAAGGGAAAAGAAAAGAAAAGTAACTTTGCAGTTTTACAACTATCATCAATCTCTAGCAGTTAAAAGTACAATATTAAGAGTGACCATGTTACGAAAGTTTAACAGTGCCTTACCTAGACCGTGACTTATAATGCATGGTGCAATGAGCAACCAAGAGTCCATCTCTTACCACGGGTGCTACCCGGACGAACTATGCTATGAATACTATGCAGTAATCTGTGATCTGTGATGGTTGTCACCGGCTACTATGATGTGTTGCTAGAACCCGCACGGTGATAACAAAGTCTGGACTAGTCGCTCCCGCACCCTCGCTATTATAAGTTACCCCAAACCCAGTGTCCGTGCAGGTTACCGTACTTGCAGGTTTACGAGTCATTTACTATTCTCACATTTCCAGTTACAATCTTTCCGTCAAGCACGTCATGTAGTCCAATTCGATTTCTTTTACGATACCGTGTAATTTATAAGTCTATCTAGCAATTCAAAGGGGAAACACTATGAAATTGAGATGACACTAGGTTGGCATGTATCTACTTTATTTTAACATCCATAGCAAGTGAACGATGAGTTACCGAATTGCCTTGTAGCGAAAGGCGCGTTTTGAAAGGCGGTCGGTGTACCTGGTTCACACGTGTGACGAACGAGTTAGCTTAACGAATTAATAATATGTTAAGAGGGCAAGTTAGACTAACTTATAACTAATAACTTATAAAATATCCACATTAAAACTTATATTAAAACTTATCTTAACATACATTATTAATCCAAACTTATTAACTAACTTTATAAAAATATAACTTAAGTTTATAAACTAACTTATATAAGTTTAACTTATTAAACTAATATATTAAATAACTTACAACACTCACCCTCACTTTCTCTGTCTCTGTCTCTTCATTCTCCCCTCTTTTTTTTCGTTCGAAGGTGCGCAGGCGAAAGGGGCAAGGGGCGGCGGCGATCGGCTCTCGAAGGCGGCAGATCGGAGCGGCGCACGGCGAGATCTGACGGCGGGCGGCGGCGGCGGCGGCTTCGACACGACGGCGCGCGAGCGAATCTGGGCGGTCGGGGCGATCGTGGGTCGGGGGCTCACGGCGACGGAGAGGTGCGATCCGGAGCGGCAGCGACTTCCCGGAGGCGGCGGGCGGTGGTTCCACGGCGGCGCGCGCGATTTTACGACGGAAGCGGCTTCTGAGCTTGGGGGGCAGTGGCTTCTCGAAGACGGCGCACGGTGGCTTCCTGAAGGCGGACGGCGGCACAGATCCGAGCTCGAGGCGACAGATCAGGCTTGGGCGGCTTGAGAACGGTGACGACGCGCGATGATCGGAGGGGTTCCAAAATGGGATTGATTTCTGGGATTTGTGGTTTTGTGTTTCTGGTTTGTTTTTGGGTTGAAGGAGATAGTGGATGTAGAATTGTTGTTTGTTTGATGGAGTTGTATGGTGGAGGAGGTGGCAGCTGAGGGTGGTGGAATGGGTTGTTGTTGCTGTGATTGTTGGTGGTGGCTGATGGTGGAGATGTGGGATGGTTGCTTGTGATGGTTGTTTGTTCCTGTGGGTTGCTGTTGATGGTTCTGTAGGCTGGTTTAAGAACGATGTGGAGGGAGACAAATTGAAAGGAGTGGTTGTGAGGTAAGGGGTCTGTACTGGCAAATGAAGAGTGGGAGAGGGTAGTTGCCGACAGTTGATTAGGACCAATTATTAGGTTCGGTTAATTAGTGTTAGTTAATGGCAATAGTAATTTGGTTATGGTGAAAATCGAAAATAAACTCGGACTAAAAAGAAATACGGTCACACCACCATCAAACAAGGTTAAAAATACCGGTTGTTACAAATACCTTGAAGAATGCCAAGGCCTATATCGGTCGAGCTATGGCCAAATTTTTCTACTTCAACCACATCCCATACAATGTAACCAATAGCCCATATTACAGGCCCATGGTGGATGCTATTGTGGAATCGGGACGTGGCGTTGCTCCACCCATTGTTTGGGAGCTGTCACATACATACTTAGACATGGAGTATGAAGAGATCAAAAATTATGTAGAAACTTTTCGTGTTCAGTGGGATGAGTATGGTTGTACACTGATGTGCAATGACTGGACAACACAAAACAAAAGGAAGATTATTAACTTCCTTATGTATTCGACCCACGGGACGGTGTTTCTGGACTCTGTGGATGCAATTGACCAATTCCAGAACGGTCCGTACATATTTGATCTTATGAAAAATATGTAGAACAAATTGGGGATCATAGAATAGTCCAAGTAGTTACTGTCAACGGGACAAACTACAAGTCTGTTGGGCAGCTGCTGATGCGAAAGAGACAACATCTGTATTGGACCCTGTGTGCGGCGCATTGTATCGACTTGATATTTTCTGACATGGCAAAAGAAGTAGTCAAAAATATCGTCGCACAAAGTGAGATAGTAACAAGATTCATATATAACAAAGGATGTGTGCTCAGTTTGATGAGAAGAGAGACGGGTGGAAAAGAGTTGATCAGGCCCGCGATCACAAGATTTGCGACCTACTTCAATCCTTTGGACTCTCTGTACGTCCATCGAGATGACCTGCAGAGAATGATCACCTCCAGAGAATGGTCCGAGAACTTTCCAAGGCTTAAACCAAAAGATAGGACCGTTGAAAACGTGTATGATCTGATTCACGACGATGAATTCCGAGAGGTTATCTCTAATGTCATCACCGTATTTAAGCCCCTGGTGAAGGTTCTCTGATTGGTCGACAACGATGATAAGGTCGAGATGGGGTCTCTCTACGAGGCCATGGACGTGTAAAAGAGGAAATTCGGAAGAATGTTGGTAGGGGATACAGAAAATGATGGGACATGATCGACAAGAGATGTGATAAGCAGCTACATCAAGATATTCATTCTGCAAGCTATTTTCTGAATCATCGTTTTCAGTACTCCCAATGCAACAAACGACAACGAGGTGCTGGTTGGACTCAAACGCGTGATCGAGAGGCTGGAATCAGACATCTCGAAGCAAATTGACATTGACAGAGAGGTAAATAAAATTCTGATATTTTTATTTTGACATATGATTCGATGTAGTAGTTCAAATTCTAAAATTATGATTGATAATTGTAGCTGGAGGCCTATAACATGAGAGTTAGTTATTTCCGCTCCCCTAAGGCGAAAATGGCAATAAGAAGGGTCACTTCAGGTATCTATAACGATTTTAGATTTCTATATGTTCTCCATAAAACGATCCATCTTTTCTGACCACTGAAACTTTTTGCAGCTCAATGATGGTTAAGCATTGGGATAGAACAAGCTCCAACTCTTACATACTTAGCTGTGCATGTTTTGAGCCAACCGGTCTCTTCTTCCAACTGTGAACGAAACTGGACCATCCTCTCACTCATTCATACTAAGACCATGAACATGCTAACAATGAAACACCTTAAAAGGCTGGTCTATGTGCATTATAATATGAGATTGAGACAAAGACATGCGAGAAGGTGCGAGAAGGCCGATCACCGACTGATCGATTTGGATCAGATTTTCCATGAGGATGATCCATCAGAGGAATGGACCAGTCAGGCAGAAGACATGGTGTTTGATGGCACAGATAATCCTTAGTTGGACGAGGCGCTTGTGGAACCAGAACATACAAGAAGCAACCAGACGCGGTCAAGTCACGCTCCAGCGAATATCACGTACAAGCGAAAGAAGGCAGCCACTCAGGCTCGGCACGATAGCGACACGATAGCAATGATGCTTCGTCTCCCGATGACCAAGGTCCCACAGACGGAGGTTGTGGTACATCGTCATCTGTTTGTCTTACTGAGCAGTGTTGTAAAAGGCGGGTTCATTATGCGTGCGGTCTATGAGCGCATAAGCGGATTATGCGGCCTATTATGCGATTTACGCGGTTTACGCGAAAATGAATAATTTAGTATATAAATAAGTAATAAGTTTGTGTTTGTGTATATTAAATTAAAAAAGATAAGAATTATAGGAATAAGGAAAAAATCATATTAGCTTTTAAAAATATGGATTATTCATACTAAAACAGCAGCGCCATTATGACAACCAATACATAAAATAACTAAAATCTAACGTCTAAAGCAATCTACACACAAAACATAACTATTTAGTTTTACGTCTAAATCAAAAGCATGTCAAACATAAGTATTTTAAAATTAAAAAACCGATTTTTATGTTTAACGGGCCGTGTTTCTTAACAGGTTGGGATTTTTTAGTTGCCGATTATGCGCCCGCATATTCGCATATGCGGTCGCATAACATTTATGCAGTCGATTATGCGGCCGACCGCATAATTCGACCGCATATCTTAATTCTCATGCGGTCAAAGGCCTCATCCTTATATGCGGTCGCATATAACTTGTTTTAGAACACTGCTAATGAGAGACGTGAGGACCATGCTTATGATACACCACATTCACATGGGTATAGAGATCATGATAGACAGCAGCAAAGTGAAGAACGGGGGGACGATACATACGGTAGACACTCCGAATATCAAGGGTATTAACGTTCTTCTGATTATTATGGAGGTTATGATATTCCTGCCATCATGAATCGTATTCCGGTGGATACTCAGGCAGCCATGGCGGTTATTTCGCACCGTACAGACACTCTGATGTCTATGCGGATTATGATAGTCAATACAGGTCCGAACGTGACTGAGCAGTACAGTAGTCAAGGCAGTCATGACACGCCTTTCATCGAGCAAAGCCGGCCCTCAGCATATGATAACATCATGATATCTTGTTTAGGCCCGGAACAGATGTAGTATTTCTATCCTCCATACTACTATGCACCACAGCCGGATGATGAGAACTACGAACGAGATTTTTGTATCGTTTTATTTATTTTCTTCATTTTTGTATCTATTGATGTATTTTGTATAGCTTTTGTATTATGAAGTCAGATTTATGGCTCGTCAATATTTATTGTTGTTCTTTTATATCTATTAATATGTTAATTGTTGTTACGAACGAGTAATGTCAACAGAAAAATACATGAAAAATACAAAATACTGAAAAAAATTGCCGAAAATACCAAAATACCAAAAATACCGAAAATAGAGAAAAATACATCCTGATCTTTAAAGGTATTTCAGAAACTTTAACTGTGTTTTATACTTGTTACCTATAGTTCATAATTGCTAAATACAGAAAAATACCGGAAAATACCGAAAATCCAAAAAATACAGAAAAATACATGTAGATATTTAGAGGTATTCCATAAACTTTAGGTGTATTTCATACTTGTTAGCTATATTTCATAATTGCTTACAACTTTTTACATGTTAACTTGTTGCAGATTACAAGTTTACAAGTTAACCATCGATGGCCGTGCAGAGATTTTTCAAAGTGAATGTGTTTTCATGATCCCTTTTCAAGTCGAAGCCATCTAGTGAGAAGATGTCACATTTAAATGCCGATTATTGAAATATTTCTTCTATGTGATTATCTCCCCTCCCTTTAATTCAAAAGAAAATTGTCTACGGTATGTCACCAGAATACCCCAATAATATCGTAAAAATGGCCATTATGGGTTGTACAGACAATAGAATTATTTAAGCATGTAATCTGTAATTTGAATGCAACGTGCACGTGGACATATGCAGTGTTAATGATACTGGCTTTTAACCCGATAAATGTAGAAATCAACTGAGTTGCTTTCTCTATTAATCAGGTTAAAGGCCAGTATCATAAGCGTTGCATATGTCCACGTGCACGCCTCATTCAAACTACAGATTGCATGCTTACATAATTCTTTTGTCTATACGCATCATATTGACCATTTTTATTGTATTACTGTTGTTCTGGAGGCCTACTGTTGAAATTTTGGCTTTTGAATTGAAGGGCCGGTAAATTATCACATATAAGAAATATTTCAAGAAGCGTATTCCGGTGGATACTCATGCAGTCATGGCGGTTATTTCAAGAATTGTATCTTTTTTATTTACTTCATTTTTGTATCTTTTGATGTATTTTATTCAGCTTTTGTATTACGATACCATAAATATGACTCATCAATTTTTATTATTGTTCTTTTATACCTATTATTTAGTTAATTTTTGTTACAAATGAGTAATGTGAACAGAAAAATTCATGAAAAATACAGGAAAATAGAAGAAAAATACTGACAGAAAAATACATGCAGATCTTTAGAGGTATTTCATGAACTTTATCTGTATTTCATAACTGCTAAATACAGAAAAATATGGAAAAATACCGAAAAATACAGAAAAATACATGAAAGTATCTCCGATACAGATACCGAAACGAAACTACCGATACGGACGATATCGAAATTTGCTTCCGAAACCACCGAACCGGACGATACCGATACCGAAACCTAAATTTTGGGCGGAGCGATACCTACACCGATACCGAGACCTAAACCCTTGGTAAAAACACACCGTTTAGAGATGAAACCTAAGGTTTTGATATGGATTAAATCCAAATTAATTCTAAGTCTTTTTAAAGGGTTCTTATGTATGTAGTGCATCTTTCAAGGCTTTAACAAGTATTCTACGATAAGAAAGGAAAATTACATTAAATATATAATATACGTATGCTTGATTGAGTAGTCTTTATCTTCAATTTCTTGTCATAGATATGTCTTCACTTCGTCTTGCCTTGCCTTGTCATACCATCACTTAATCTTGTACAATATCAAATAATCTCTAACATGTGCATACATAGAGTTAGTACAAGTAATATGTTTACTCCTCATCAAAACTCATATTGAGGGTGACTCAATATCCAACAATAGTTACAATATATTCATATGTTGTTTGGGAGACGGTGAAATACTTTTTATTCGCTTTTTGATACGTGTAATGAATATAGAACATAAACAAGCTCCAAATATATGTTGAAAAATCATTTTGCTTATGCTAGGAAATGTGTACTTAAATAAATGTTAGCATGTTCTCTAATCAGGGCAAGAACTGTTTCCGTTGCTTCTTTTCAATACAAGTATCCCCCATATCTTATTTGCATTGTAAATGAACCTCCAACAAAATGATTTCAGACATCAATTATCTTGTATAACGCTTATATGGTAAGTACACATAGGATTTAATAATAATAATAATAATAATAAGGGTTGGGTGGAGGCTTGTGGGTGTGGGTGTGGGTCTTTTTCTTCTTTTTCTTTTTGCTTTTGTCTATTTGTTTTGTTTTGTTTTGTTTTGTTTTGTTTTGTTTTGTTTTTGTTTTTGTTTTTGTTTTTTTGGGGGGGTGTGTGGGTGGGTGGGTGGGTGGGTGTGTGTGTGGGGGGGGGGGGATTTATGCAGCAGAAAACTTCTCTTCTATTTGACATGTTACCGATGTTTCTCTGAAATCTGAATGTGAGAAGTCACAATGGAGGTTCAATTATCTCGACATGATTTTGAGTTACATACAAACCCATTGTGCATGCATCATATGCATTTACATTTACAGTGACTAAATAACTTTTCATTGAGTATTTAAATCATTCCATAGTTTGGTAGATATTCTTGTGCGTTGGAATTTATTTACTGTGTTCTTGCAGATAAGGCACCAGCTGCTCTTGTAAGCCTTGTCGGTCGAAAAGAATATGAGCGATGTGCTCAAGATGTTTATTTCTTTCTTCAGGTCAACTCCTTTCCTCAAAAATAAAAAAAAATCTATCTTGCACATAAACGTTACAGTTTCAAAGTATTGATCAAACTTGGCACAAAATGTCTTCTGTTATTTTGCTGCTGGTTGTTATCTTTTGCTAGTAAGCTTGGAGAGTATTCTCTTAAATTTGTTACTATTGCAAATAGCTAATTGACTTGGGGGGCTTATTTGGAACCTTGTGGCTTATTTGAAGCATGTTAGGCTTTTATGATTTATACAGTAATGTTCTGGTTGTCATAGCCAGATTTATAGCATATGAAAATTAGAGATTATGCTTTATGTTGTTAATCTATTTCTGTATTGTCTGAATAGCTGGAATATCATAGGCCATTTTTAGAGTCATGTTCTTATCCTTTATATTGGGGTTGCGAAGGATCTATAAAAAATGATAGAAACTTGAAAAGTCCTATTTGATATGAACACAAAGAAAGAGGCGGAAGCTTTACCTTTGCCGAAGATCTTGGGTTTTGACTCAAATAACTTTGGTAAAGATGATCTCTCTTTAGGCGAAGAGTTTCATGAAGAACTGAGCGTTGGTATGGTGCCCATATCAAGCCATAGATCTTTTTGATTGATAGATTAAATATCAATTGATGTTTCTTCGTCTAGAGGGAGAGAGGTGAGACCCCATTCTATAAGCTTATCACCCTTAACGTCCACCCTAAAGCATTTTCAATCCATTGCAGGATTAGATCCAAAGGACATTGGGGGCACACAATGTAAATCAATGGCTTTGATATCGCATGTATGGTTTATCTATTTTTACTATGATATAAACCCGCAATTCATATTCGATTATAAACATAGAAGCGGAAGCGTTACATTGACAAAGATCTTGGATTTTGATTGAAGTAGCTATGGTGAAGATGATCTCACTTTTGATGAAGAGAAACGTCACGAAGAAAAGAGCATTGCTATAGTGCACAAAGCGTATCCAACGACAGAGAAGCTCTAGATCTTTTTAGCTTGATTACATATTGACTGGTTTTTATTCTTGTGTATATAGAGAGGTGAGACCCC
This sequence comes from Scilla litardierei, assembly GCA_030789695.1. Lineage (NCBI taxonomy): Eukaryota > Viridiplantae > Streptophyta > Magnoliopsida > Asparagales > Asparagaceae > Scilla > Scilla litardierei. The sequence goes on along the minus strand of CM061136.1, from coordinate 189,719,930 downwards.
TTTATAGAGGTTGTCACCCTCAGAATCCTTTGCCCTAAATGTTTTCAATCCGTCGTGGAATTATATTCAAAGGCACACTAGGGCACCCAAATATCTTACTCTTATCAGGATAATTACTTGTACTTAAAGGATCCATATGACTAAAGGACTAAGTCAATAATGGGTTCCAAACCGAATGGTTAATGGATTCTGTTTGCTTCCACAGACAGCCCATGAATAAGGGCGGTTTGGGTCACGGTTGGATCCATGCTAACAGGCCCAGGTCTGGCACGCAGCCCATTAAATCCAACAAATAGGGAAAGTCAAATAGTCAGAATTTTTTCCAGGCGACTGAGGTTGCCCTCAGTGAGGGGGGAATTCCACTCTAGTTTGAGACTCTCAGATCTTCTATACAAACGGTCACACGTGTTCACATGCCCACACACCAAAAACACAAATAAAAAATCTTAATGCATTACTGAACCGATTGATCTTGCTTTTTGTTATACAGTCACCTGTCTGTTTGAAGCAGCTGGCATTTGAGCTTTTTGAGCTAATCCTTCTAGCGGCATTCCCCGAGCTCGATGATGTTGTAAGGCAATGCCATGAAGACAAGGGGCGGTTCGGAGGGGTTGAAAAATGAATAGATAAGCTGATAAGCTGCATTGCAAACCTCTTCTGTTTAAATGCTGGTTCCCAGTGAAATTGATTCTGAGTGATCGGTTAAAATGGATGAAGCGAAATTATTCGGTCAGAGGATTGAACTTGTGGGAAGCTAGCTAACGGAAGCTATCGGCTGTGCAGTGAGCCAAAATTATTGGTAGATATACTGGCTTCGGCTTGAGTATTGTCAGAGCTTTGTGAGCTTTGCTTGTTTACGTCAGATGTAAGCAGTCCATAAAATCTTCTACCCTGTTTTTTATTGTGGAAATCGTATATTGTATGTAGATGGGTTCATTATAGTCAGAGACGACCGATCGATGTATACATCTTGTACAGTTTGATATTTTTCTCTTCTTTTTCCTTTTATACTTCATTTTTTTACTCAAGGAGCTAGCCTTGTCTGGACAGTTGAATTCATTTTGTAATTCTATTTGTAAATCTGGGGATCTACAAGTTGGTGTTGATATATAGCGTCCTGATAAAGTTCCACTTGTTTTCTCCAATATGCTGGTTATACGATGCTTGTGATAAGATTGTAACTAATTTGTGCTCATTACTTTTGATGTTGATGAAGTGTGTATCCACGATCATTGGCATGCGTTTTGTTGTTGTTATTATTGACGTTGTTACTATTATATGACTGCAGGTGATTGGGATGCAGTCATTTATCTGTTGAACTAAAATTTCAGAGAAACTGGGCAATTGATATTCAGTGACAATCCGTGTCAACAATTTGTAATTTTGATTAGCAATTTTTCCAAAAATAATACTTGTTAGAGAAAAGAATGAAGAAACATGAGCAAGTCCTAGGTACAAACAATATACATCAGGGCATGACTTTCTCGGTTCCTGCTCGAGGGACGCTTTCATATCTGCAGTCGGTTTTGTGAAGAGCAGCTCGAAGATCGAGGGTTGCGTGGCAGATGGGTTGCCGGAGTTTGTGCCTGCGGGGAGATCGAATGTTGGGAAGTCTTCTCTTCTCAATTCGATTGTTAGGAGGAAGAAGCTCGCCAATGTATCGAAGATGCCTGGCCAGTTGATTTTTGAACGTTGCATTGTTTTCTTTCGAATGTAAATTGGGAAAATAACCGGATTAACGTTATAAAACCTATTCCTTTATAGTCTTGGAAATATTTAGGAGACCAATGAATGGAGAAGAAGCACAGTGATGCTTTTATTAATAGAACATATGAGCTGGACACTGTGGACCATTCTTTGTTCTTGAACCTTTGCCCTTCGACATGCAACTTCTTATTCAAAACACGTTCACTATTGTAGACATTAAGGAGGCAACCAAAATTTTCCCTCAACTGAGCTGAATGGAACCAAGGAAGTTCACATAACTGGTTCCAAAGGTTTTGGGATCAATGCTATGCGTTTTGTTGCCAGTGAGATAGAATTATGATTTATGGCATCACATTGTGAATGAAGAACAATTCCTTCCAAGCACCATGCTTTGTGATTGATTTCAATTGCTCATAGAATGCTATTGTCATTGGTGTTGGTAGAAGCTAGACCATTATTATGCGTGCATGATTCATGAACACATATTTGCATGATATGGTAAGTCTCGTAATCATCAAGACTATCCTAGCACTTTACGTACCGGAGGCACACGTGCATCAGACTCGAACTCTCAACCTCCATGTTGGAAGGGATACCTCCTGTCACTGAGCCAATTTGCTCGGGCTACTAGCCTAGTGCTTTACATTATCACACCTTGAAGTCGCGAGTTTAAAGTGATAACACAAGCTTCCAAGTTTACAAGGGAGACAATCATATATCAAACAAGAAGGAAAACCAACCGTACTTTTCATCCAGTTTAGGCTATTGCAACCAAGGAATGAACCATCCAAAATTTTCCTTGATTGGGAAAAGATCATGGAGGGAAAATGAAACATTTACTCTAGGAAATTACATTCATTCTAGATAACACATGAAGGCAAAGAACAAACATATTACAAAATTAAGAAACTTGACAAATTTGGACATGAGGTGTCGACATGCTGCATGCCATGCAATGATGTTATGAAATTCTAGGGGTTGGTGGGATAAAATCTGATTTTTATATGGATGAAGATGGGAAATACAAAGATAAGTGGTTTCTTTCGAGAGAAACCCGATCTCCTAGCTTTTGATTCGAGAGAAAAGGCTTAACTCTCCTCTATCTAGAGTTCTACACTAGTTCTAGGGTTCTCTCTATTAGTTTCAACATGTAGAATAATAACCCCAACCCCCAAATATATACAGAGGACTGTTTTGTCCAGATTTACAAAAGTACCCCTGAACCCTTAAGAATTACAAAAACACCCCTGGCCTAGTTTGTCGCTCCACGATCCGTCCTGCACCACTGCCTCTGATACATCATGATTCCATCGTTACTTTACCCAGAAGAACCACCTTGTCCTAAAGATTAAAGTCGGGAAATCGCTGCACAATGACTCCAAAGGGCACCTAAGTAGTTTCATGGTCTAGAAGGCCCTTTCACTAAATCAACACCTCCCGGGTCCCTGCACCCCCGCGACGAACTTCTTTCAGCTCCGATGGCTCTAAAATCACATCCAAATGCTCAGTTAGAGTCAAAGATAGCGATAAAGAAGGGGTGTGGTCCCCAATGGACTGGCGAAGCTGCGACACTTGGAAAACCAGGTGTATGACGGATTCTGACGGTAACCTCAATTTGTAGGCCGACGGCAACTTCAATTTGTAGGCCACCAGACCAATCTTTTACTCAATCTCGTAATGCCCAAAGTAATGTGGTGATAGTTTCTCGTTCCTACTGTGTGTCAAAGAATTCTGATGGTAAGGTTGCGGTTTCAAGTATACTCTGTCACACACTGCGAACTGCATATCTAATTTAAGTCATTCGACTTGTGTGTTCATTATCTACTGGGTTCTCGTCAGATGTCTCTTCAACTCATCCAGCACCATGTCCCTCTTCTCAAGTACTGATCCGCCTATGAAACTAGTGTAGTACATCAGCTGTAGTGAAGTAGATGTGGTGGGTCACGTCCACATAAATTTCTGAAAGGCATAGTCTGAGCGGTGATGTGAAAAGAGGTATTGTACCAATATTCAGCCTATGCCAGCCACTTCGCCTAATGCGTCAGAGCCTCTGAAACAAAGCGACACAAATAGGTCTTGATGCTGCTGTTGACGACCTTAGTCTGATCGTCTGTTTGGGGATGATAAACTGTGTTCATCTTCAAGACAGTTCCAGTATCCTGAACAACTCCCTTCAGAAATGGCTAATAAATACCCAATCCCAATCAGACATAATGGACTTTGGAATCCCATTCAACCTCACCACTTATTCCTGTATGAATGTTGATGCCACTGTCACTGTGGTGTAGGGATATCAGAGTGCCATAAAGTACGCATACTTGCTGAGGCGATCTACCACAATGAGGATGATTGAATACCCATCAGATCTCGAAAATTCATTAATAAAATCCATTGTCACTTTCTTCCAGACCCGATCTGGCAAATGATATAGCTTGTAGCAAGCCATCAAAAGCCATCGTCATGTATTTGTGATGTTGACAAACGTCACATTGCCACCATCTCCGTGCTGTCCTTCCTCATCCCATCCCAACACAACTCTCTGATAAGTGATGATAATTCTTGAGCACTCCAAAATGGCTATCGACTGCACTCCCATTAAACTTCTGCAATATGCTCGGAATGTGTGTAGAGGTCCTATGCAAGACTAGCCACCCTGGGTACAACAAACACTGCCCCTTCAATGAACACCCTGCATACTATGTCGATCCCTATAGCAGTGTGGATTGAATCTTTGCTAAGCTCTCATGCTCATCAAGCTCACGCATCAAGGGCTCCCAATCAAGAATCACCGTTACCGATAAAGCGACCAACTGTGTATCCTCTCCTCGACATGACAAAGTTTCCACCGCCTTATTCTCCCGTCTTGGTCTGTACTGGATCTCAAAGTCATACCCTAATAGCTTGGACAACCACATCTGATACTCCTCAGTAATCATCCACTGCTCTAATAGATATTTGAGACTTCTCTAATATGTACAGACTATGAACGATGGCCAAGTAAATATGGTCTTCACTTCTGCACGGTCAACACAATAGCCATCAGCTCTCACTCATAGACGGATTTGAGCCGAACTCTTGCGATCAACACCTAACTAAAGTAAGCCACCGGCATCTAATCTTGAATCAGCACTGCACCCAATCCATGCCCAGAGGCATCCGTCTCCACCACAAATGGTCTGCTGCAATCATGAAGAGCGAGCACAAATGCACTGGTCATTGTCTCTTCAGGGTCTCAAGAGCTATCGTTGCCTCATCATGTCATTGGAAATCATCTTTCTTAAGCCCATCCGTCAGTGGCCAGGCAATAGTGCTATACCCCTTCATGCACTTCCTATAATATCCTGTTAGGCCTAAAAATTCTCTCAGCTTCTGTAAAGTAGTAGGATGTGGCCAAGCAATCATCGCTGCAATCTTCGTTGTCACCATCTCCTCCGCTGACATTATATGCCCTAAATATTCTATCCTCGAATGTGCAAACAAGCACTTCTTTTTGTTTGCATACAATTGGTGGCTCTGAAGCTCCTGTAGCACTACGTTCAAGTGTCCTACATGCTCCTCCAAAGAACAACTATACACCAAAATATTATCAAAAAGACTAGCACAAAATGTCTCAGGTAAGGACCAAATACCTTGTTCATGACAGCATGGAAAGTGAGCTGAAGGGCATGACCAAAAACTCATAATGGCCCCTCAAGAATCCTGAAAGTTGTCTTGGCGACATCCTCTGCTTACATTCTGATCTGGCAATAACTAGACTTTAAATCAATTTTGGTAATGATGGTAAAGATCACCGACATATGTAGCTCATCAAGTAGCTCGCCAATCATCGGGATGAGAAACTTATCTGGGTGGATGAGTGGTTGATAGCTCCGATCTTGAAAACCGGTATAGTTACGATAACTATCGAGGGTTCGAATCCCTCTCGCCTTTTCTTTTTTCTTGTTGAATAAATTTCGTACTTTAGTCGTTTGGCTTGACTTATTCTATTATCTTTCATAAAGGAGAATGGCTCGGCTAAGGGGTATAGCCGAGCCATAACAAAAAAACAATAGAATAGATATAAATAAAAAGATCTCAGCTAAGAGGAGTCATGGTAATCAACACAAAAGCTCCAGCTGCCATTCTTCTACTTCACCAACATGACTAGGCTCGAAAAGGGCTCATACTAGACTTGGCACTTCTGCCTGAACCATCTCTGTCACCATCCACTCGATCTCATCCTTTTACATATGGGATAGCGGTATGACCTCGTGAGACTTCCTCTCGCAGGATTATGTCATGCTCGTGGTCCCAAGGAGGTGGGAGTCCACGAGGTGTCTGGAACACCCCCTTAAACTGGATCTGCTGCACCACTGGAGGAATGTCATACTCTTACTCTGCATCCTCTCCTGCTATCACCTGAAACTTCATTAAAAATACTTTACCATCTGTCTGTAATGTCTTGCCCATAGATTTAAAGGAAACCATTGTTCGACACAAGCTGTAATCTCCTTGGCTCTCCATCCCTTATGGAACTCCATCCGCAATAGATTCCAGTTGATCTTCGTATATCCCAAAAACTGCAGCCACCTCAAAACCAAAATAATATCTGTGCTGCCCAGGTTGAGTGACAAAAAGTCTTCCACGATTTGAATTTACTGGAGAGTCAAAATCAGCCAACATACTCCTCTAATGCGATCCATCTTTCATGTTTCCACCATCACTCCAAACCCCTTAGTATCCACCAGCTGCAATCCCTGATGCTCCACCAGTTAGAGATGAAATTATAGGTGGCATCGCACCATGACCTCTTGCTCTAGAATCTTTTCCGTTAACTTCATAATGTGATTCGGAGTGAACCTCACCACGGAGTTGAGTGAGCCCTCTGTGACGTCCAAGTGTGGATGCTCATGCTTAACTTCCTCCTCTTCTTCCAGCTCCATAACATCGTCCTCATCATCATCCACTAATAGTACCTGGAGGGTGCGGTCTCGGTAGCAATGCCCATGGATAAATTTCTCGTCACATCGAAAGCACAACATCTTTGTCTTCTTGTTCTACATCTCAACCTCCGTCAGGCACCTGAACTGTCAGCTAGGTTGTGCCTCGATACTCTTCTCCTTGCTAGGCTAGATTCCCTCAGACTGGCCCATCTTCAAGGGTCTTCTACCCTCATGAAGGTACCTGACTGCAGAAAGTGAAATAACTCCAGGCTTTCTTAGGTCGCCACTATGCTATATGTATATCCTCGATCATTTGACCCAACTCCATCATCTCCAACAGCCCTCTCGGTATCTATATACAAAACTCAGCTCGAATATCTGCCCTGAGCCCCTTCATGAAGCTTCCCTCCAACATTACCTCAGGTACAACCCTCACTCGGCCCTGTAGTGCATTGAACTCCTCACTGTAGTCTCTAACTATGTCGTCCTGTCTGAATGCAAGGAGCTACTTGTGTAAGTTTCCTCCCTGAGTGTCTCAGAATTTGTCTAGCAAGCAGTCCTCAAACTTCTCTCACGACCTCACATGTTGCCACTATTTGCTCCAATGGAACCAATAGATCTACCCTACTAAGCAGATGCCAACCACCTGTAACTTCTCCTCCTCTGTCAGGCGATTCACCATAAAATATCACACTGCACGGTAAATCCACCCATACAGATTGTTCCCTTCAAAGACCGACATCTTCAGCTTTCAGACACTGCTCTCAGGCCAGAATACACCTGCCATGCTTTTTTCCTTGGTTGTCCAAAATGAAATTGTTGATAGGCATTCTGCTGTGTATCATAACCTCTAAAATGGGCTCCTCTTGCTTGATTGTCATCTCCTCAATTACCTTCAAACCCATTTTGATCTCTGTCGTACCCATCGAAGCCCTGATAATGATCCCATCTATCTCCATACCCCCATCAGAGGTTTGCCGTAGCCCCAAATCAGCTGCAGATGCCTGAAGTAACCTCCATCGGTAAAAACAGTCTCACGGGACTCGAAATTTCCTCTGCCAGCAAGGAAAGCCCCTCGAGAGCCCTGGGGACCCGATGCGTGTTTGTCGGGCCTTTGGCGGCCTACCGATGTGTCGTTGGGCCACCAGCGACATGCCTGACCCTTGGCAGGGCCCGTGCGGCCCACTTATGGCTAGAAGGGGGGCCTACAGGGTTGCAGGGGGTCGCCCATCCCTGCCAGCCCATCCCAAGGTCCCTGCGCCCCCATGTGATGTTGACGGGGCTCACAGGAGCCCTGGCGGACCGCCCAAGTATTGCATCCCTTTGGGGCATGCGAAAGGGGGCTGTCGCCTCCAAAATTAGGGTTTGGGGGCCGCCGGTCATTTGCCCACTCCTGCCAAGCCACCCGCCCCTCCCCATGGGTTTGAGGCTCTTGATTTCAATCTTGCGATTTGTCATCCTTTGGTGGTGGATCGTCTTTAAAGATGACGATTTTTTCCTTTCTCCTTGTCCAAAGCTTGCTCCTTTCGATTTAGATCTGAGAGATTTCTCTCAAAGTTGTCAACTTTTGGCATTTTCGTCTTGCTTTGTGGGCGGCGATGGATCTCTATGATCTTCTTCACCATAGACTCCACTATAGAAAATATTTTTTTGATGGATTGTCTCACTTCTCAATTTTTGATTTTTCTCCTTTAGGGTTTCTACTTTGCTCCTCAAATTTTCTTTCAAGGCATCAATTTTTCTCGCAGCCATCAAGATCAGACCGCTCTGACACCAATTTGTTTGGAAATTCTATGGTTTGGTGGGATAAAACTCTAATTATTATAGATGAAGATAAGAAATACAAAGATAAGTGGATTCTTTCGAGAGGAAACCACTCTTCTAGCCTTTGATTCGAGAGAAAAGGCTTAACTCTCCTCTATCTAAGGTTCTACACTAGTTCTTGGGGTTTCTATCTTAGTTTTCAACATATAGAACAATAACACACACTCAAATATATATAGTGAACTATTTTATCCAGATTTACAAACATACAACTGAACCCCCAAACATTACAAAAGTGTCACTGGTCTAGTTTGCCGCTCCACGATCCCCTTACGACGCCGCCGCCGCCGCCGCCGCCGATATGTCATGACACTATAAGATGACATGAGAGATTCTAACATTATACCTTTTACCAGAGAGGCAATTTTTTCAATTACAGAAAACTGACCTTTCATTTCAGCTAAGAACACGTCTTCTAAGTTCTAACTAATCAAGAGGAGCATGGTTGGTTAAGATCTTCAAACGGATGGGATCAGGGTTCAGGTATGAAATCAGAGAAGGGGACTTCCTCCCAAGCGAGAGGGGTGCAAGTGTAGTTGGGGAGGGTGGGTGGTGGCTGTTCTTTTACCTTTTCTCTTTGGTTTTGTTTTTTGTTGTGTGTGTGTGTGTGTGTGTGTGTGTGTGTGTGTGTGTGTTGGGGGGGTGGGGTTGGGGCGTGCGCGCGCGTTTGTGTTGAGGTTGTTATTTCCGCCTCCAGTAAATCAAAAGTAAAACAAAATAAGCAGTGTTAGGTTTACACAATGGAATATGCGTAAAACAAAATAAGCAGTGTTAGGTTTACACAATGGAATATGCTTTGAGTTTTTAGGTATTAATTCTACATTGCGTTTAAATTTTATCTCAAGGACATTATTACAATCTGTTTTGTTTCCAGTCTTTTACACATTTGTTGGCAGTTCTCTTTTCATGTTATAAAGGTGTTAGGGTGTGGATGTTATTAAACACCTGCAGCCCAGTTGTATTTCCCATGCTCACATGCTCCTACGGCCGACAATGATGTTTAAGCTACCTTCCACTTTGTAGAAATCTCTTTGTTGGTGTCTATCATCCAGATTTAATATTTGCGATCGAGTACAATCCTCAAGGTGATGCCTGGCTTATTCTGTAGATTTGATATTGAAAATTGAGTATAACTCCTAAGGCTTTCCTCAAGCTGAATTGTCTCCACTCTTATTTCCCTGGACAAGGCTCGCCGTTGCAACAAGTTGATGTATTTTAAACTTATAGTGTGGTTACTTAGAATATAATTACAGAACTACGAATGGCTACGAATGCTTAGTAACTGAATTCTATGTTAGAACAAAGACATGTGATAATACTAAACTAGGATAGAATATCTTTGATGACCGAGGTGCTCATGTGAGGATAATGTTTGTTGCCATATTTCATACTTTTAGTTACTATTCCCAAGATTGCACATTTCACAACATGCACAAGTTTGATGAGATCGTCTAACCTTTTCAAATTAAAAGCTATCTAATGCCTGGTTGGTTTCTTCACGTAAACATGGCATATTTTGAGTGTGACAAAGGGTGTTACAGATAGTGGTATGTCATTTTCCTATTCTCCGTGGTTAATTGGTCATGTTATTGTTGTCGCCTAATATATTTATGGAAACTTGAACAAAGAATGTGTTACTCTTAATAAATTAAAAACTAAAGTTACAAAAGGTCACAGAGTTGTACAACCTCTAAGTTCACTACTTCACAGAAGATATGCTTTGAAATCCTATCAGCAATGTCACCTCAAGTACTAAGTGTCCCGCTAATACGTTGCTAAAAAGTGTTACGACCAAGTTGGAAAATCGATTGATATCAAGACATCGTTTGTAGCTGATTTCATGAACGCCAATATGATCCTGTTGGGGTTTTTGAGACCCTTGCAGAAAACCAAACACACAAGAGAACTAAAAAAATGCATACAATATCAAGAAAAAGAACACCAAGATCTACGTGGTTCGGTCGATCAATCTCGACTTACATATATGGCACCAATAGAGAAATCTACCACGTGAAGAGAAAATAAGATTACAAGATGAATCATCATCTCATCAATAATCTTTCACATCTCTCAACCAACTAATCTCTATCGTGAAGATCCTTCTCAACTAAACATGAGAATGATAACTTCCAAAATCTGCCTCTCAATATAGTGGTACAAAAAATTCCTATCCTAAGATAACTCTTCTATAAAAACATATCTTAGTATAACTCTTATTTAGTCATGACCAACATAATTAAATAACCATATTCTTAAACCCAATAAAAGCAACCGGGATCTAATTCCTTTACAAACTTTAAAACATGGAACCAGAATGAATTCTAATCCAATCCAATTCTTGAATTCGAGCCGGATTCAAACATGGAACCAAAATGAATTCTAATCCAATCCAATGCTTGAATTCGAGCCGGATTCAAACTTTTGTGTGTGTGCGCGCGCGCGCACGCGCGTGTTTGTATCATAATCCATAACAAATTCATAAAAAATCAGCTGACACCTCTGACATTGATTGATAACTACTAATATAAGCAATGATGATTTAAAGCATCAAAAGTTGAAATTTTAGCTTATTCCATATAATGCTCGAAATAATATCATTTAATGGAAAGTCTAAGTTTTTAAAAATTGTCTAACAAAGATACATATTCTGATTGTAGGTATGTTAAAAAAATTGACCCCTCTTTTTCTACATTATGTGAAACTCTTCGGGTTTCTTCGAGAGAAGTACTGTATGGGATAGTTTTGGGTATAATATGAGGTTGTACATCAAACTTTGAAACAAAAACAAGTTGAACCTGAACTAATTTGATGGAGATATTTTATATTCATGATGATTTAATGATGAAGTCGCCAAGTTGATTAGAGAAAGAGGACAATGTCTAGATGATAAATATAGTCCATAAATTGATGAAGTGCTATCTTCAACGAGCACATGGGCTGAGATAAGTTGAATCCTATGAAGTCCAATACTTCCTATATGTATCACCTGATAATTTTCGTATGACCAATATCAAAGAAAAAAATAATTGGCCGATACTGAAACTGAAACTAAGATTTCAAACATTGGTTATGAGCATCTCATGTACCGCTCTCAAGATTGTGGTTGCATTCATAAATATGCATTCACTTGAACAATGTATTAACTAAGTTAAGGAATATATGATCTAGGGGCCAAACTTAAATTTAGTATATGGTAGGGAACATGAAGAGTGCAAAGAGAGAATGCTATGAACATTTCATGTAAACTCGGCAGAACATCGTTCTATTCATAAGTGTGCTTTACCTCAAAAAAAAAGTAAAGAAATAGGAGCAAGAGGTCTAGTTCAAGTTGCCAGGGTTCGAGTCAAAATTTAACTTAAATAGGAGTGCGCTTTGCAATGGATTTATATACTGATTTATATTATTTGGTTAGTGGTTCATATTATTTGATTGAATGAAGCATCAAACCAATAAAAAATATTAAAATTTCTATAGAATCATAACATATAAAAGCTCTTCAAATCTAGCCATACACTAAGATTATATTGATAATTTCAGAAAACTGTTCAGTCAATCATCATAATATGATGACGGTTGGGCGGATATGCCACCATTGCCTTGTGGTTTAGGACATTTCTCTTTCAAGGAGAATGGAAATTTGACTTCCCCTCGGGGTAGGATACTATCGTCACAAAATATGATTAATTCGGCATGGGCTATTCAAGATTGGGATGGGAATATCCGTGTACGCAGTAGTAGTCGTTAAGTAACCTATGTACCATTTGATGGGGCACAGAAAAAATCTTCCTCGAGTCATAAAGACCCTACTTCTTTTAAGCTAATAGAAGTGCGTAACATGCACTCTTATATGCTATTAAAATTTTTCTAGTACTATTTTTTCTCCTTTTTTATACTTTCTCTTTGCTCCACTACCTCAGTCATTCTCATTTCTTTTCTCAACTTCATAACCATCTTGATAAAAGAAGAGTTGACTTCCATTGATTTTCACCGATTTCTTTATGACTTGTGGACTGTTTGGCATGAGCTCACTTTGAAGTATCTAACTTTCAGAAACTTTCAAACTTAGCAGATATGCTGCTACACAGCATGAAGTTTGGGTCAGCTGGGATCAATTTACTATATAGATTACTTTCCAAAATGACAAACACTCGTGTCAATGCTTCTCATTATATATATGTTAGTATCCCAGCGAAGAATATTGATCTGGAATATGATAGCTGGGTTGGCCAGAATCGGGTATGCCCCCTTTTATTCTGCATGGTATGGCCATGATCATTCCGTGAAAGTGTTGACATTCGCATTTGATGGTCAAGATGGGACTGGTCCTTCAAAAGGGAATATTACTCAACAACTTGGCACTGTGAAAGTATGATTAAAAATATTAGATTGCCCAAAAAATTTGTTGGCAGCATCCTCTGCGTTTGATGAGTTAGTCATATTGTTGCACAGAACATACCAATGGTCACATTTGATTTCCTGCTTCTTGTATTCAAAACAGACTGATGTCTTTAAGTCACCTGGTCGTCAAGTATCTTTAATTTTAGCAAGTTTGCTCCATTTCAAGTTCCATGCTTCATGATTTGCTCGTTGGTTCTATGTCCATAAGTTGCAAGTCAGAAGCTTCATGTAGTCGCATAGCTAATATAGATCTGCTTTGACCTTTTTCCATCAGATTCCCACTAATTTTTACGAAGCGTGACAAGCGAAAAATGAAGAATTTTTTTTGGGTTGTTTGGGGTGGGGGTGGGGTGGGGGGCAAGCGAAAAATGAAGAGTTTTTTTTGGGTTGTTGTTGTTGTTTTTTTTTTTTTTTTGGGGGGGGGGGGGGATTGTTGAAGATTTTCAAATTTGGTTCGTGAATTCTTCCAGTTCTCTCCACCTTAGATCATGACCAGTTGTGTCACCAATCAGGGCCGTGATGAGATGCTCGTTCATATGATGGCTCAGCTCAGAAATTATTGGCTAAAGCACTAGAGCTGAATAGGGTTCACGAATCACGGGGAGAGAATTAACTGACCGTTAAAAGAGCTCTTTGAACGGACACAACCTGTGGGCAAAGCTCAAAATCAATTGGGGGGTTTTATGGCTTTTACCATTATATGGTTGTAAACGTTTTATGTTCCCATAAAGACTCACATTAAACATAAATTATGTAAATGCAAATTTATATGGAATTTTGTACTTGAATGTGTTGTTCTATCCATGGTTTTATCAATGTGTAATGTAAATGCAAATTTATACGCAAATTTATATAAATATGTAATATTCCGCATTTTAGAAGCCATCTGTGTTCTTGGATGGTGCTTCCTTAGTATATGTATCAGATTTATATTTGTTGCTGTATTTGCTATTCAAATGTAAATACTGAAGCCTCGGTGATTCTGGAGTTACAGCAAATCCTGGGGTATTCTAGATTTTAGTATTTAGTCAGCAAGATAACCCAGCCAATGCAAGTAGGCTAGAGTGAGTACTATGTTTATTCAGGTTCCACATCCTTGCACGACACCCTTGGTTCAAGTTAAATAACATTGTTGACATTGGGTAACTTCTCATAGTATACCACGCAGTTCAACCATATTTTCTTTGACATTATCACATGAGCGCAACAATTTCTATATTTCCGCAAAAATTTCAATCCACAAAATACCAAATTTTGGTTATTACACATCTTATTTGTTGCCTACAAGGGGCGATCTTATGGAATAATCAACAATATGGAGACTAGCAAATAATGAGCTATGGTCAGTAGCTTATCGTACTCACTTTGCTCATGAAAGAGGATATCATCACAGGGTCCTTTTGGATCCCATCAGATGCACAAATGCCGCTGCTGACATCAACTCCGTCTGGTTGTAGGGTCGCGGCTGCCTCACAGACATTGTCAGCATGGAGTCCTCCGGCCAACAGCCACCCATGCCTGCTTCTGATAGACGGCACCTTAAACTTTTGCCAGTTGAATCCTTTACCACTGTGTGCAACATGAAAACAACATGCCTGTCAGAAATGACATAAGCATGCAATAGAATGACAGGATTCACCCAAATTGAAGGAACATGACACAAATGTGACATACATGATACCGAAAACAACAACGCAAGAAATTGATTAACAACAAAGAAGAAACTACTCTGACCTCCCACCCTTTGCGCTGTCGACCAAGACCCAATCAATTAAAGCAGCAGCTTCATCAGGAACATTGTTTAGAAGCTTCCCATTTTCATTGGCATGCAGGACATAAATAACCCTGTTCAGTTGCAGCAATCCTGGAAGTGTTGCACGAGAACCGTCCCCATGAAGCTGCAGAGACACTTGCATAAGTAAGAACACACTAGCTCGACATGCTGATATGCCATATATAACAAAAGACTGTGTAGTATTTTTAGGCAAAGCAATACCTGGACAAATTCAAGGCCAGATGCATCAGCTGCTTTTAGAATTGTGCTCAGGTTATCATCAACAAACACTCCAACTGGCTCTGCGCCAAAATCTCGTGCGGCTTTCGAGATTTCTTTTGCCACCTCTAGTGAAACGGAACGTTTTGAATGAGGCCAAAGAATCATCCCAATAAGATTAGCACCAGCAAGAGCAGCCAGTTCTGCATCTCTAGCGGATGTGATGCCGCACATTTTAACTTTAGGGCGGATTATTTTGGAGTCTTTTCCATAGTTTTCTACAGAATGAGACACAGATGCAGCTCTGATTCTCGTGAGACAATGTGATCTTCTTGATGGCGGCTTAACTCGAGCAATGCAGAAGTCTGAGGTCAATGTATCAGATAATTCGAAAAAGAAACACTGATTTTACAATTTCATGTCATCTAACGTATAGATATTGGAACTCTCAAGCAATAAATGATACTGAAGTTGGCATATTTGAGAAATTCTATCTTTCCAAAGGTTGATGTTTGCGCTTATGGGTGGATGTAATGTCTACAAACTATATGTCAAACTATTTGATTATGGTGAGAGTTTTATGGTACAAATTACCAGTATGCCAAACTCCCATTGCTCATTCTTGTCATAAATTTTTTGTTTCAGATGATACTCCAAACCTTTTGGGATGTTTTCCGTATCATATTCAAGAAAATATCATAAATGTAATAATACGCCATCCACATATAAATGTGAAGTTAAATTTGATATCATAATCAAGCAAATGTAAACTAATACATTGTACACAATAGAAACATGGGTATGAATGAGGATTACCATTTCTGTGCAACAAATTGGAATTGATCGCTTGCAGACATACGACGCCAGCCATTGCCATTTCTCAGCAGCTGCTGCACAAAAGACAAGAGTTCTTACTCCTCAATTTCACTGTGGCATATTAAGAAACATATGATGGGGACCACTCAAAACAAGCAGCAAAACCTCGGGAAGAAAAATCTCGAGGGCCAGATGCATTGGATCCGTTGCCATTTCTCGACCATCGATGATAAATTATAAAAACCAATTTTTCCAAACATTTATGTTTTTGGAAAAAAGTAAAAATCGAATCTTTTGTGATTTATGATATAAAAATCGATAAAGATCGGATCTTTCAACATGTATGATTTAAAAATGTAATGAAAATTGAATTTTTTATAAAGCATGGTGACATCGGAACAGTAGATTTACAAAGAAGATCAAAATCGAGCAGAGAGCAACACATCTTGAAGTCAATGAACAATTAGTAGAAGTCATAGGCTTGCTAGGGGAATGAGGATCACTCAAACTAGCTACTAATGAAAAAAAAAAAGCTCGACAGAGAGCAGATTGCTGTGTGCAGCTCACCAATGGCGGAGGAGGGCGATGTTGCCGCCGAGGAAGGCGCCGAACGTGACGGCCAGGTTGACGTGGCCGCCGGAGATGTTGGCAGCGAGGGGGAGCGGAGAAAAGTTGGAGGAAAACTATAGTTGCTTTTTCCCCATCAATTTCTTTCATTGTACTTTCATTTTTGTCTTCTTTCCAACCAATCCTTAATCTAATTCATTGCTGAAGAGATTTGGGTTTAAAGACTTGCTTTTTTGGGTGATAATTCACTGCATGTGTGTTTTAGGCATTGGTGAACGGGAGAGGAATCACTTGAGGCGAGTGAGTTCAGCACCGTTTCAGTGTTGGGCCGAACGTGGGCCTGACAGCTACAAAGCTTATGTTGTTTTTAGTCTATCTCTCTCTGTCTCTCGCGTGGCCTAATACGAAACCCAGATGCTATCTGGCCCACAAGTTATTGAATGCGTCGTCTAAGCCAGATGCAATTCTTTTTTGGATCCACCGGAAAGCTCAAGGGAGCGCGGTCCCCGCGTCCAGCTGGGATCGAATCCCATTATTCACACACACACACACACTTGAATAGTTTGTTAAATTGGTTTCCCTCAATTCAAAAGATGTGATTCGTATTCAAGAGTTTGAATTCATTTTTTGCGGCCAAAAACATGCCTTAAGGTTGGTTGCGATCCGAGCACGAAAGGAGTTCGATCTTTTCTTGAATGGACTTATTTTTTCTATCTTTTCACAATTAGCCCAGATGCTATCTGTCATAATTGCAGTACCATCCAAAACCCGCTTGTTTTCCTTGCACCTCAAAACCTGGTTCTTGCTGCAGGCAGCAGCACACGGGAAATTTCCCGACACACGACAATTTCAACCCTTGATAATCATAGCAATAGAGACCCAGACACAGGTAGCAGATGAGAATGCGTACACACTCATCGAGTCACCAATATTTTGCCAGAAGTTCGCAGTATCTGTCCCACAAAACAACAGATTCTTTTGATCTGGACTTCCCTTATATATTTGTTCTCAAATATCAACATTCTGAATGCATAATAACTTGCATTGATTCATGAGGTTCTCCATAGAGTGCAGTGGCTGCAAGGCCACCCTCACCTCGGGCCCCACCTTCGCTCCGGCCGTCGACGCAAAGAAAGAGAGGACTTGCAAAACAGACAACAAGCCTATCGAGAAGAAGAAGAAGAAGAGGCAATCGCTCTCGGATTACTTCGAGCTCGGCAGCGCATCTTCTTCAGTGAGCTATTGCGGCAGCGACGAGTTCTCTTCGATGGGCTTGTCTTCCCAGTGCCCATCTTCCGGGGCTCTGAATGAGGTGGGTGTGAAGAGATCGGTCAGGGTGAGCCGGGGGGTTGCGGTGGTGGAGCAGTCGAGCGATCCATACGGCGACTTCCGGCGGTCGATGGTGGAGATGATGATGGCGAAGCGGAGGCTCAAGGACGGCGACCTGAGTCGGCTTCTTCGGTGTTACCTCTCCCTTAACCCCCCTCAGCACCACCCGGTCATTGTCAAAGCCTTCACTGATTTGTACACGGGGAGCTCCACGTCCAGCTGCCGATCTCTTGGGAGTCAAATTAACTTTTTATGATTCCGAGCTTGTTCCTAGAATTTTTGTTCTTGGATATCTTTGTATCTTGATGACTGGTGATTCCTGCAGTAGTTTTAATGGTGTTTGTATCTGTATTATATCATATGACTGTTCATGACTGTTGATTCCTGCTGTAGTCATAATATATCATGTGAATATTGGTATTTGTATCTGTATTAAAAAAAAACTAATTTAACAATCCAAAATTTGGGTATGCATTAAAGCCAAGACATTAATGAATCCAAGGTGCTTCACGGGGGTCTGACAGGAAGATTGATGGGCCCATTTTGGCCTTTAATCTCAGAACCGTTTGTTTGTGGGTGTTTTTATATAGAAAAGAACTGCCACTCTCTTTGTCCTTTTTGATCCGGTTTGCACTAGAGTTAGAGTAAATTAACTTTGAGTCGTACTCAAGTTTAAAGACTTCGTAACATAACGACAGCCCATGGCAACATGCAACCTTTTCTTTTTTGGGCCGGGGCTGGCCCAAGAGGGACCGGACATCTGGCTCTGCCCCGGTTCTATAAAAAATGAGGCAAGGTTATGGCTAGGGGTGTGCATGGGTACAGGGTACCCAGATACCCGATCGGAACCTACCCTAACGGGTAGGTTCTGGGTAGATAGTTATCGGTTCCGGGTAGGTTCCGGGTAGGAAAATTTGGAACCGACGGGTATCGGGTCTGGTTCCGGTTCCCGTCTATAGAAAACGGGTACCCAGAACCAGAACCGATATTTTATATATATATAAATTTTTATATATTATAATATTAAGGATCAAAATATATAAGAGTGATCCACCATGGCTGTATCTAATTTGAACTTATAATATTAGTGAGTACAACTTGCATCCTGAAGTTTTGAACAGCGTGTAAGTTCATTAAACAGTGCATTTGAATCAAAGATCATATTGTTCTCTTATGCGTTCAAAAGAGCAGTAGAGGTAAACGTGAATCATTCTTCCATATGTCTAGCTTTATCTAGTAGAAATGACTGGTCAGTATGCATTTATCACTGAAGAAAGAGACCAGAGACAATATTTTACTTCCAGATTGATTTTTTTTCATGCGTATTTGAGTTAATTGTTATGCACAGATCATTTGGAAATCATTGTTCGTAATTCCTCACAAATTAGATTTTTTTTACAGGGTACCCGGAACCTACCCGGAACCATAGGGTCCGGGTATATGGTTCAACTGGGTAGGTTCCGGGTCCAAATTTTAGGAACCGGTCCCTTACCGGGTAGGGTCCGGGTAACATGAAAAAAACAGGGTACCCGGACCCGCACACCCCTAGTTATGGCCGAATGTTTGGTCCGCTTCATTTTAGGGTTGGTGTCAGGCTTACTCTAGCTCCGGCCTGGCATGTTGGAGGCCTGGTTCAAACTCTATTCTTTATACTGTGAAAATCCAATATACTCAAACCTGTTGAAGAGGATTAACCATGGCAAATAGCCATGGTACTATATTTATAAAACTCTCATGTTGAGGTGGGAGTCCAAGGGCCTCCCCACTAACTTAGTGGGGAGTAATGGAGAGTGATGAGGGAGGGAGGCCAAAGGCCTCCCTCAACTCACAACACTCCCCCTCATCTCTTCATTACCTTGGGTTAAGCATATGAATACTTCAGGATTCAGTATGCCAATGGGGTGGATACTTCTGGATCCAGAGCCACTATGGTTGCCTCGTTAAAACCTTAGCTGTGGAAAACCCAGTGGGAAAAACCAGCAGCTTAAGGGAAAAGAGTACAACTATCGAGGGACTCCCCCTGATATGTACAAGCTTCAGGCTTGCAGATCTCCTATGTATCTATACAATCATCTCCTATTCGTCTATACATCCATCATGTTCTGAAAGAAAATACAATTATCACTCATCTACACAAGTTTCACTCATCTAGCGGCTATTGGAAGGCAGCGTCGCTCTGGAGTGTAATGCTCTTCGAAGTTGGTAGATGACTCCACTAAAGTATTCTTTGAATCAGTCTTCAGTGTGTCTGCAAGGTACTGCTAGACCTGGCTGAGCGTTTTCAATACTTGCTTCTTGGATGATGAGCTTCTCAGAAGATGTAGACATTGGATGATGATGTGTATATATTTAGGAGGTGGCCGGCCTATTGTGTTTCAGTCATCGCGATGATCTTTAAACCTGCATATGCAATATATATTCCTTGACCCTTGGAAGTTGCGCAAAAACAGCTTATCCTTGGTCTAGTGTTGCTCTCCAGGACAACACTGTATCTGGTTAACAACTTTACTGGAGACGTTCTATCAAAGATACGTGCAGTTGGCCAGATAATACACTAGAGCTAGGCTCTTCGGGACCTAGGATGTCCTCCCCCTCTTTCAGCTTATGAAAGGTGTCATAAATAAGTATCCATTTTTAATAGGATGCAAAAGGACATCATTCTTCATAAACTCCAGGTGTATGAAGAATATGAAAGGGTTCCACCACGAAGGTGTTTAATATGTAAGCCGAGACATCTTCGACATGATTAATAATAGTTCATCTTCAGGATGATTAATGTCATCTTCATGATGATAGTTCATCTTCAGGATGATAGTTCATCTTCAGGATGATAGTTCATCTTCAGGATGATTAATGTCATCTTCAGGATGATGGTTCATCTCCAGGATGATAGTTCATCTTCAGGATGATTGATGTCATCTTCAGGATGATAGTTCATCTTCAGGCTGATTATTGCCATCTTCGGGATGATTAATGTCATCGTCAGGATGATCGTTATACCTATGTTTTTCATTTCCAAAGTACGCTTTAAAGCTATCTGAAATCTCAATGGTCTCTGCTGGAGATCCTATTAGCTTTAAGTCGACCATATGTAAGACAAATATAACAAATCCTGTCAACGATCTTTCGAAAAAGATACAAGGGCAGAATATTGCTTAAGATCAACTAATGATCTTTGTAGCCTTTATGGAGAAGACGTTTCTACGTTTCTCTTTCATCTCTGGGGGTAGAGTATACCCTTCTGGAAGTTTTATTTAGATCTATATATCAATATTTCCGTATATATATGCAGTCACAACGTCCATGAGCTGCATATATTGGCTTTTGCAGAGAAGTGTAGGCATAGTAGGAAAATGATCACATTTCCTTGATTTCAATTTCTTTATGAAATTCGAATTATATTCCACAGGTTTTTACACATTCAGGTGTATGGACTACTGGTCCAAAGATTTTGCTTTTCAAGAGTGAGTCCAGCTCTACTCTTATTGCCTCGTCCCACTTTGGCCATTCTATGCGTTTACGCTATAGAAAAGTGGGTAGACGTCATCGTCGTATTCAGCGACGTGAATGGCAATAGCGAAAGTAAAACTGTCGTCGACGACTGTGCTATATTTGTCCAGTACCTCTCCAGTACGTACGTAATATAATGATGTTTCTCCTGTTGTTTCCTCTGCAGGGGAAATTAGGAGGGGATATGTTGCTGGTCTGAGCTCAGCATCCCGTGGTTGGATCATTTTTATATATCCAGGAATCTTCCTATTATAAGAAAATTTTTATTTTGAACCTGGCCGGCGTCCTCTTTTCAAATGAGGTACAGACAATTCTGCTGCCGGTGTGTTTCTGCTATTTTTCACAGAACACCTTAATAGTATGGAAGGTGCGTGGTCAACGCGGTCAAAGAGGGGACGCGCGGGACCCCCGAGTTGTCGTGGCTGTCGCTCGAGACGGAGATGACCAATGGGGTCGACCGACGGCGCGTTCGCTCGAGCGGAAAGGCGCGGCTCCGTTCTTTGGCGGGCCGAGGGGTAGCCTCGGCGAGATGACAGCCTCCGGGATCGGTTGAAGGCAGAGTCGCTCGCAGCGGGGCGCGCGGATCCTCGCGTCGGCTCGGCGAGAGGTAGCCTCGGCAGAGCGACATCCTCGTGACGGAGGAGACGAACGAGGTCGGGGACGAGGGCGCTCGGCTCCGGCTGGAAGGATGCCGAGGGGTAGCCTCGGCGTCCCTGGAACTCCTGGACCTGAATAGACGAGAGAGCTCGTCAGGGGGGTCGGACCTTGGTTCCGACCGAAGCCCCTCCGATGCCAAAGTCAGATCTGGCCTGATAAGTGCTCGGTGGGATCGAGTATGGCTCGCGGAGAGACCGATACTCGAGTCCTCGGGCCGAGCTTTGGAGGAGAAATATTCAAGGTGGAAGAAGGTGTAAGATGGGAGTATGAGGTACCTCCGTTGTAGGTGGTGAAGATCCGCTCTCCTCAAATGACGCCCGCCCCCTCCTCATATAGACGAACCATGCTCATCATGTGCCATGATGTGACATCATGGCCGCCATTCATGGGGTCGTGCAAATGGGGAAGGGTTGACCCCCTCTAATTGCGCCCACTTGATGACGCCATGAAGGTGGAGTCATGGCCATGAGTAAGTGCCATAATTGGCGGGCCATGAAGGCTGGAGTAATGGGCATTGCGGTTGCCATAATTGGCGGGCCATAATGGCGGGGGAATGATGGCCATTAAGCCTGGCCATGAAGTCGGTTGCCATATTTGGCGAGCCATGAAGGTGTCTGCCATAATTGGCGGATCATGATGGCACGGGGCGGCTGCCATAAATGGCGAAGGCTTCCTCGATTTGGGCCCCGATTTCCTCCGCTACAAAAGTGGGCAGCCTTTTGGGCCTTCATCTTGGGCGGATAAGCACGGCCCGCCCGTGAGATCTCTGGGGCCGGGGCCCAAGGCCGTAGCAGGCCGGTTGACCGGTCGTCGTTGACTTGGCTCTTCCGGGCCCGGTCAAAATAGCCGTAACAATTGCCCCCATCTTCCGAGCTTTACCATTGTTAAGGTTGAGATCGGGAGATGTAGTATAAGGGGGGAGAAGATGCTCTTTCTTTTTTCTTTTCGAAGGAGATTCGTTCGGTGGCGAGGGGAGTTGCCCCTCGGCTTACGGCCGACGAAGGAGATTCGTTCGGTGGCGAGGGGAGTTGCCCCTCAGCTTACGGCCGACGAAGGAGTTTCGTTCGGTGGCGAGGGGAGTTGCCCCTCGGCTTACGACCGACGAAGGAGATTCGTTCGGTGGCGAGGGGAGTTGCCCCTCGGCTTACGGCCGACGAAGGCGATTCGTTCGGTGGCGAGGGGAGTTGCCGCTCGGCTTACGGCCGACGAAGGAGATTCGTTCAGCGGAAGGAGTTTCCCCCAGCACTGAGATTGAGCTCGTTCGTTCGGTTGCGAGGGGAGTTGCCCCTCGTCTTACGGCCGACGAAGGAGATCCGCTTGGTGGCGAGGTGAGTTGCCCCTCGGCTTACGGCCGACGAAGGAGATCCGCTCGGTGGCGAGGTGAGTTGCCCCTCGGCTTACGGCCGACGAAGGCGATTCGTTCGGTGGCGAGGAGAGTTGCCGCTCGGCTTACGGCCGACGAAGGAGATTCGTTCAGCGGAAGGAGTTGCCCCCAGCACTGAGATTGAGCTCGTTCGTTCGGTTGCGAGGGGAGTTACCCCTCGGCTTACGGCCGACGAAGGAGATCCGCTCGGTGGCGAGGTGAGTTGCCCCTCGGCTTACGGCCGACGAAGGAGATCCGCTCGGTGGCGAGGTGAGTTGCCCCTCGGCTTACGGCCGGCAAAGGAGATCCGCCCGGTGGCGAGGGGAGTTGCCCCTCGGCTCACGGCCGGCAAAAAGGGTGAGGACCTTGTGAAGCCTTTTGAAGATTCCATGGTGGCGATCTGCCATTGCTTCGTCCAGATCGGTGGATGCAGGAGTTGTTCGGTAAGTGGGGACCCAGCAGCACGGTCGGAGGAGCGATCTGGGTGCTTGAACTCGGATGGGGGTGCTTCGGCCAGATCGGCTTGGCCAGGATGAGGATGACTTTGAGACAAGGTGGCTCGGAGGCTTGGAAGGGTGGTCCGACTCGTCTGGACCGGTCGGCCTCCTCTGGGGTCGGCCTCGGTCTCTGCCTGAACTGGTCGGCCTCGATCGGAGGAGCTGCTTGGTTGCTCGAACTCAGACGGTGGTGCTCTGGCCGAACGGTTCGGCCACGGTCGGAGGAGCGGTCTGGATGCTCGACTGGTTCAACAGCTCCGTCGCAGTGGGGATAACTTTGTAAGCTCGACGAGGTGGCTTGGCGTTGAAACTCAGATACTTGGCAAGGCGGTCGGACTTGTCTGGTCGGCCTCCTTATGGGTTGGTTAAACTGGTGTGGTCGGCCTCCTCTTGGATGGGTCGGCCTCATCTAGACACAGCTCCAGTTCCATTTCCAACTTCAGCTCCAGCTTTTGTCTGGATCGTATCTCCAGCTCCAGCTCCGGCTCCAGCTCCAGCTCCGGCTCCAGCTCTGGCTCCGGCTCCGGCTCCAGCTTTTGTCTGGATCCTAGCTTCTGCTCCAGCTCCTGCTCTCGCTCCGGCTCCCGCTTTTGTCTGTTTGGCGGTACGACCAAGGTAGCTCGGCAAGGGCGGCACAGTGATGGGAGCTCAGCCCATATGTTTGGCGATGGCAGCACGGTGTTGGTATGGCGGACGTCGAGACAATGGCCAGAGATGGTGGTAGGGCCATCGATGAAGGCCGAGTCGGGGCTAAGCCCGACGCCTGCGAGGGTCGTCGGTGCTGTCTCTTGTCTGAACTCGATCGAGATCTCATTCTCCTTGGCGACCTTGACGGGCCACTCGCAGCCCCGCGTCTTCCTGGCCCGTCCCCGGATCTAGACGCACTCCTTGCACCTCTCCCTCAAGTTGGCCGAGGCCACAATGCCGGCCGCCGTGTGTTCCGGCGTTGTCGCGACCATGGCAGCCTTATCTACAAGCTTTTTGTGAGACATTTGTTGAAACCGGAGGATGTGGCTTTTTATCACCACCTCGCAAGAAGTTTAAGAGAGGAGAATTGTTAGGGAAGCTCTTGTAATTGTCTGAAAGCACACAATTAATTAGCAAGGGGGAAGAGGACAGTTTGACCTTTTTGCTGGGTCGGCTTCGGCCTCTTCTGGGGTCGGCCTCGGCCTCGGCCGAACTGGTCAGCCTCGGCCTCGGCCTGAACTGGTCAGCCTCCTTTGGGGTCGGCCTCGGCCTCGGCCTGGACTGGTCAGCCTCGGCCTCGGCCTGAACTGGTCGGCCTCGTCTGGGGTCGGCCTCGGCCTCGTCCTGGACTGGTCGGCCTCCTCAGGGGTCGGCCTCGGCCTCGGCCTGGACTGGTCAGCCTCGGCCTCGGCCTGAACTGGTCGGCCTCGTCTGGGGTCGGCCTCGGCCTGGACTGGTCGGCCTCGGCCTCGTCCTGGACTGGTCGGCCTCCTCAGGGGTCGGCCTCGGCCTGGACTGGCCGGCCTCCTCTGGGGTCGGCTCGGCCTGAACTGGTCGGCCTCCTCAGGGGTCGGCCTCGGCCTCGGCCTGAACTGGTCAGCCTCGGCCTCGGCCTGGACTGGTCGGCCTCCTCAGGGGTCGGCCTCGGCCTCAGCCTGCACTGGTCAGCCTCCTTTTGGCGATGAGACAGTCACGAACATTAGGATGCATGTTGAGGTGCAGATGTCGGATCGACGTTTGGCTTCTTTGAGGAGAGGCGGGCTCAACGAGCGATACGTCAAACATTGCTCCTCTTCCGACCTTGATCCTACCGATGTCGAGCTTGAGGCGGTGAAGACCCTTCTGGCGATCCCTGTAGAGGACCGGAGAATCGATGTTCCCTTCGATGATCTTAGCTTACGGAAGCTTTGGATCGATAGACGGGAGTTTTAGGTCGACAACTCAGCCAGCAGTGCGTCTCGGATAGAAGCTTCCGTCTTAACAAGGTGCCCTCCAAGCAGCCCTGGTCACCAAATCTAACAACATCAGTATGCCAAACAACATCACATACCTTAGAGCAGCCTTTGGTCAAAAGAACATGACGTGATCGCGTCGATGATTCCTGCTATTGCCACTATTCTGTCGCTTGGCCTTTGAAAGCGACTGTGACACCGAGATCGGGCAATAGGTCTTGATGCCGCTTCGGGTTGATCGGGTCATCATGTCGAGGAAGAGCCATTCGGCGCGTCAGCCACGTCTCCATCGAAGACGTCGGCCTGACATCCGAGTTAGGCGAAACTGGGTTCGACCACATGAAGGCCGATGCGAATAAGCTATAGGTCAGGCGGGCTCCATTGGGTGAGCTCCGAGAGGAGGACTCGATCTGAGGAGTGCTCGGCTGATCGGACACCACCGTCAACTGATCAAGACCCAGTCTGAAGCGAGCCTGGCCGATCATACGTCTCCGGCTCTGATGTCTCCGGCTAGGGTCACCGTCAGCAGGAATTCTTTCTTGGATGTCGTGCCCCCACCACTTCGGCCCTGAGGTCGTGCTTCAGCCCGGAGCAACGAAGCAAGCTGAGCCGGAGCGGAGGAAGGGGAGGATGAAGTTGGTGATGCCGATCTCCATAGTGACACCGACGGGGAAGAAGCTTGGCCCGACGCCGAGGTTGGAACCGCGCACCTGGTGAAGTTCTGTGCGTGCTGGGGGGCGTAGAATGCCAGTTTGGAAAGTCATAGTGATTTCGTTTGAGCCTGTTTTGTCGAGGATGACGACGTTTGCAAGGGAGTCACCGCCGTGTTGTTGAAACTTAGACCAAGGAGGCTCTGTTCACCGAACAGCATTCAGATACTCGGTCTCGATCTCGGAGAAATCAGCTTCGAGCCTGGAGGCTTGGACTATGGAAGGTCAGCCTCAACCTTGAATGCTCAAGTTCGGATCGACACCCGGTTGCTGCAGAGCCACATCAAACCTCAGGGGTCGAGCTTTGTCGGATTCAACACCACATCGGTCGAACGCAAGTTCAGAGGGTTGGGGTTCGTCGACTCGGAGGATGGCCGGAGAAGTCGTCTTTGACCCGGAGGATGGTCGTAGGCGTACTCTTCGACAACAAGGGGGTCGCATGCCCCTGGGTTGATGCTCATTCCCTTTTGGTGGATCGGAGGGTCAATTTTCTCGACGATGAGTTTCGCCTGACTCACCCCGCTCAGGTGAAGGGATTCAATTTGAGGGGAGAGGAGAGTGCCAGCAAGATGATCATCCCCCCCACCCAATTGAATGTCCCTTTCAAATCAATTGAATGTTAGATTCAATTCGGGCTGGCATTTGGCAGCAAATTCATGGCACTTCAAACCAATTGAATGTCAGATTCAATTTAGCATGACATTTGGTAGCAGCTTCACGGCATTCTAAGCCGAAATTCTATGGAATATAGGCAAGATCCGAGGTCTCCGGAGCTAATCGTGGATCTGTGGTTTTCTTCACCGCCGCAATCAGCTTGGCGTGATTGCACCTTAATTTGAAGATGACCTGGCAGGCACAACACGGGATCCTCACGCTGTTGAGGTGGGTCACCTCGCCGTGGACGTTGACGAGGTGGAGGCATGACCCTCACGGCTTCGAGTAGCAGTTGACGGAGAGCCTCTCCAACATGACTGCCGAGCTGTAGGCCTGTTCGCTTTAGTAAACATAAAGTGGAAGAGAGGCCGATCAAACACTGTCGTATTTGTCGATGATACGTTAGCTTAATCAAATATAATAATCCTTCTTAAAAATAGAGAAAGAGATGGTAGAACGAGCCAACGTTCGTGTGTACGTTGACGTAGGTGCTGACTCGTTCCCACAGACGGCGCTAAATGTTTCTGCTATTTTTCGCAGAACACATTAATAGTATGGAAGGTGCGTGGTCAACGCGGTCAAAGAGGGGACGCGCGGGACCCCCGAGTTGTCGTGGCTGTCGCTCGAGACGGAGATGACCAATGGGGTCGACCGACGGCGCGTTCGCTCGAGCGGAAAGGCGCGGCTCCGTTCTTTGGCGGGCCGAGGGGTAGCCTCGGCGAGATGACAGCCTCCGGGATCGGTTGAAGGCAGAGTCGCTCGCAGCGGGGCGCGCGGATCCTCGCGTCGGCTCGGCGAGAGGTAGCCTCGGCAGAGCGACATCCTCGTGACGGAGGAGACGAACGAGGTCGGGGACGAGGGCGCTCGGCTCCGGCTGGAAGGATGCCGAGGGGTAGCCTCGGCGTCCCTGGAACTCCTGGACCTGAATAGACGAGAGAGCTCGTCAGGGGGGTCGGACCTTGGTTCCGACCGAAGCCCCTCCGATGCCAAAGTCAGATCTGGCCTGATAAGTGCTCGGTGGGATCGAGTATGGCTCGCGGAGAGACCGATACTCGAGTCCTCGGGCCGAGCTTTGGAGGAGAAATATTCAAGGTGGAAGAAGGTGTAAGATGGGAGTATGAGGTACCTCCGTTGTAGGTGGTGAAGATCCGCTCTCCTCAAATGACGCCCGCCCCCTCCTCATATAGACGAACCATGCTCATCATGTGCCATGATGTGACATCATGGCCGCCATTCATGGGGTCGTGCAAATGGGGAAGGGTTGACCCCCTCTAATTGCGCCCACTTGATGACGCCATGAAGGTGGAGTCATGGCCATGAGTAAGTGCCATAATTGGCGGGCCATGAAGGCTGGAGTAATGGGCATTGCGGTTGCCATAATTGGCGGGCCATAATGGCGGGGGAATGATGGCCATTAAGCCTGGCCATGAAGTCGGTTGCCATATTTGGCGAGCCATGAAGGTGTCTGCCATAATTGGCGGATCATGATGGCACGGGGCGGCTGCCATAAATGGCGAAGGCTTCCTCGATTTGGGCCCCGATTTCCTCCGCTACAAAAGTGGGCAGCCTTTTGGGCCTTCATCTTGGGCGGATAAGCGCGGCCCGCCCGTGAGATCTCTGGGGCCGGGGCCCAAGGCCGTAGCAGGCCGGTTGACCGGTCGTCGTTGACTTGGCTCTTCCGGGCCCGGTCAAAATAGCCGTAACACGGTGGATTGCATCCATCTTTGGGAATGTCAATCCTAGCTGGCGTGTTGGCAGCAGGGACGTGTGAACGAACAATCTTCTGGTTGTCCGCAATTTTATCCGTCAATTGATGTACTTTAGTCTGAATGTGAAGGATCTTCTGGATCTCAACGTCACACAGAAAAAGTATGCGGATCATAACGAGATGAGGACTTATGTGTCCCATGATATGGTCTCAGAAGCTTTAGGCTTCTTTAGACTGCGTGCCTATTACAATGAGACTTTACTCATCAAATTCACATTTATCAAGACTTGGTGGTAAACCATAAGGAAGCGGCATCAGCAATAAGATATGGCCACAAGCGGGCCGTATCGGGATAAGTGATGCGAAGTGCAGCTTGTTGGTCCCTAAATATCAACAGGCAACTGGAATCTAACAATGGACGTGAAATCCATTGGACTCTCTTTACCAGAGAATCTGATAACCCATTCTGAGTATGAACATGCTACAGGATGTTCAATTTCAATGCCAGTTGCTTGGCAGAAGTCTTGAATGATATGAGTAGTGAATTCACCCTCATTATTAGCTTTGAGAAAGCTATGTTGCGAGTGAATATGAAGGCACACAGAAGACCATCTAGTAGATGCATATATCAGTACAGTAATGAAGTACCGAAAATGGTCCATTTGCGGGGTGAATAGGCCCGCAAAAGGTCACCATGTATTCTCTCAATGAAGCCAGGAGACTCTAAACCCACTTTCAGGAGGGAAGGTCTCTCTCTAAGTTTTCCCTTATGGCAAAGGGGGACAAAGAAACTCAACCTTTTGAAGAATCTTCAGGTTCTCCAATGGATTCATTTGATGATGCGTCCATCATCGCTGATCCTAGATGACTAAGTCCATTTTTCCAGAGTTAAAAACTATGGCAATGAAAGGCACTTCTGGTGCTCAGTCAAGTTGGCTTTCTATAGGATGAATATCTGTAATTATATGGGCCCGACGAGGGTCCAATGAAATCGTAAGTAGCTGGGCTTCTGGCCATCCTCTTTACGAGTTACATATTGATATTCAATATTTATTATCAACAGTTTTCAAGTTATGTTCGTTTAAACGAAATATCCTTGAAACTTGGAAAATTCCTATATGTTTAAGGGGAGAAGTTTGCATCTTATAGTCTCGTTGTATGTGGGAGCAAAATTAATGCTACACCAGTGCAACGAGGCACTGTCCACAATATTAAATACTTCATCTATAAGCAAAACGAAATTTTATTTAAGTCAATGAAAAAGACAAAAAAGTTCGTACTTAAGCAAATTAAAGATGAAGCAACATCGAATTTTAAATGCATAGATAAAAGATGAAGCTTAATCGAGCAGGTCGTCGTTCTCGAAGTCTTTTGCAGTGAACATCGTTGGTGGCTGAACAGCCGCCAAGTTTGTTTCAGGCAGAGACTTCTGGCTCGCCTGATATAGTGCCTGGAGGTGGCGAGGAGTGCGGCAGATTCTGGACCAATGGCCAGTCATGCCGCATCTATGGCATTTATCCTCCCAGTTCTTCTTAGGAAGTGACACTTGGTCAGTGTTCTTTTGCTTCCATGTGAAGTTACTCTTTCCTGTATTGTTGTTATTGGACGGGGGTGCTGCTCCTCGTCCATTCTTTATCACAGCTTTTCCTTTGTTATTATTAGCCTTCTTCTTATTTTTCCACTTCTGGGGAGAAACGTGGTGGGCTTTAGGGATATGTGCAGTGCCAGCTGGACGTAAATTATGAGGGGCTAGCAGTAAATCTTGATTCTGTTCTGCCCTAAGTAGGCATGAGATCAGATCAGAGAATTTCGTGAAGTTGCGTTCACGATACTGCTGCATGAGGATTGTATCTTTCTCGTGAAACGAGGTAAATGTCTTGTCCAACATGCGTTGTTCTGTCACTTCTTCACCGCACAACTTCAGGCGTGAGGTGATATTATGAAGTGCAGAGTTATACTCAGCGACGGACTTATAGTCCTGAAGTCTGAGGTTTTCCCACTCATAACTGGCACGCCGTAATATTACATCAATTTGATGTTTATAACATGCCTCCAGCGCTGTCCACAGCTCCATTAGGTCCTCTACCGTTAGTTATTTGGCCTTTAAGGTCCGATCTATATGTCTCCTAATATAGATAATGGCTTTCGCCTTATCCACATCAGAGATGTTGGTAGGAGTTCTGCTAGATGATTGTTCCGCTTCTGGGGCCTTACTAGCAGAAGCATTGGTCGCTGCTGGGACCGATGAAGGAGCCAAAATTGAGCCAAGGAGGGCCATCGAACGCAAGTGGAACTTCAGGTCCACTCGCCAACTCAGGTAATTATTTACTGCAACATCAAGAACTTTGAAATCGACGCTTGCCAATTTTACCATTTATCTATGCAATTTAAAATAAGCATGAATTAATTAAAGTGTAAATTCATGCATAAACAATAAAATAAGTAAAATGTGGGGATCGGCCAGATACCCAAAGACATACAATGTCCAAAGTCCGAATATACAGTCCATAAATAAAAGAAAAATACAACTTGGAAACCCAGAAGGGTCCCTATATTTTCCAATTTTCGCCTCCGTCTTCATTTATCGGTACACCGGTCTTTGGCATTAATACATTTAATCCTCACTTACAAATTCTCTCAAAAAGAAAATAAAATTGCAAGGAATTTAAAAAGGGTATCAAAATGGCCGATCCCAAAAATCACATTTTAGCTTATATTAACAACCACGCAGTTTATAATATGCTACAGGCACAAAATAAGCAACCACACAGTTTATATAACACATGCATATATAATATGGAAAAAGAGACTAAAAAATATAATAATCTCTAGGACCACGGGGAGACGTCATACACCGTTAGGTTAGTTGACTAACGGCAGAGCGGTCGCAGGATCCTTAAGATAATTATATTTTTTTTAAAAAATCCTAATATTCCATAAATTAATAATAATGCGAGAGTGTTATAATATTAGCAATTTGACTAATTGGGCTACATGCCCAAACAAGAATTTAAAATGAATTCTTATTTTTATTGGGGCTGCAGGCCCATAAATAATTTAATAAATAATTTAATGTTTTGGACTGCAGGCCCATTTGCAAAAGTTTAATTAACATATTCATTTTGTAATTGGATTTACTAGGCTGCTGGCCCAATTGAGAAGTCAAAATTAATTATTAATATGAATGGGGCTACTGGCCCATATACCATATTTTCATTGCTACAAATGGGCTTCAGGCCAAAAAAAAAAACAGGCTATCCAATTTATTATTAGGATTTTGTAATTACTGGGCTTCTGGCCCATAAGGAAGAGAAAAAAAATGGCTAAATTAATATATTATTAATATTTGGGCTGCAGGCCCATTTACAAAAATTTGATTAACAAATTGATATTGCAATTGGATCAACTGGGCTTCAGGCCCAAATTAGAAGATAAAATGAATTATTGATCTGATTGGGGCTTCGGGCCCATAAGAAATAGAAAACTAATTTTCATTGTTATAAGCTGGGCTTCAGGCCCAAATTGGAACACAAAATTAATTATTATTCTAATATGTCCAAATGTTTCATCTTTTGTTGTAATCAGCAAAATTGGAGTTCACTTGGATTATGACATGGACTTAAACATATAACGATGAGTGTGCTGCTGTTATAAGCCGACATCATTTCCAAGGTAATACCGTTCCTAATTTCCAAGGAAAAACCTTGAGATATCCGATTATGACATGCAAAATTGGAGGTGTATTAATTTAGCATGTATATAAGCCGACATCATTTTAATCTAGCATGTATTTGTTTGGTTCATATATGTATCCATTAATCAATATTAATTGAAAGTTGGAGAATGATAATGGATCGTTATAGAACGTCCAAAGGAATTCTGTAGATAACAGTTATGCATGCTGTTTTATTAAATGGAAATGAACAAAAAATTTACCTAGGCTTTTAATAATATATATTTTTTCTTTCGATAACAGTTATGCTATGAAGTTTAATCATGCAAGCCCCATTCAATTCTAAGCAATCAGCCAGCCATTCAATATAATTCACTCGGCGACTAAGCCGAAGCGGCGATTCGAGGCGAATCGAGGCGGGCGATTTGGAGGAGGCCAACACCGACGAAGCCGAACCGACGCTTCAGGGCCGGTAGGGGAGGAGGCGTCGCCGGAGAAACCCCCTCCCGACCGGGGGAGGGGGGCGAGGTGGGGCGACCGAGCCCAGGAAGACTCGGGGACAATAAAATTTTTTTTATTTGATTAAAAAAAATCTGTTATAAACCCAATTTAGGGGAATTTGGGTGAAAAACCGTTTTGGTTTTTATTTATTCTATTTTTTTGATATGTTGATTTGTATAAAATAATCAACATATGGTCTATAATGTTTATCTACGGGAATAGAATTTTACCTCTAGATCAAAGATCTAGGGAAGAATAAATAAAATCCGTAGATAAAAATCCCCGCTCCCGCAATCCGAGAAAAAAAGCAGTTGATCGTCGTCGCGAAAACTTTGCCGCAACTATAAGATTCCTTAGCAAGAGGGAAATTTTGTGGGGAAATTTTGTTGGCTCAAAAAAAATAAATTTCTAGAGCGAACGCGTGCTGATAACGTGTTAAAGAGGATTAACCATGGCAAATAGCCATGGTACTATATTTATAAAACTCTCATGTTGAGGTGGGAGTCCAAGGGCCTCCCCACTAACTTAGTGGGGAGTAATGGAGAGTGATGAGGGAGGGAGGCCAAAGGCCTCCCTCAACTCACAACAAAACCTGATAATATCTAAAGGTCTTCTATATCCTAGACTTTTACTTTATTTCAAATCACATTGCAACCTTTTATGTTGATAAATTTTATTTATTTTTGTCTTTATCATGTTGATTCTAGTAGGCATATAACACATACTTTCATTACCATAGACCAGATTCATGCCGCGGAAACATAACATGATTGTATCTTAACAATGGATGAAGCAACATTGATGGGAGAAGCTCCTTTTTCGCTCGATGGCGGATGAAGTCACAAATCGAACATTCCCATCTAATCCATCATGTTAGGGGTGAGTGGGTCCGGGTATTCTGTTTTTTCATGGTACCGACCCTACCATGTAAGAGACTGGTTCCTAAAATTTAGAACCGGAACCTATCCTCTTGGACTATGTACCTGGAATCTATCCGGACCCTGTGGTTCCGGGTACACTGTAAAAACTTGATTTTATTGGGCATGTATCAAAAATTTTATGACGGGTATGTATAAAATAATTTTTAAAATGCAGCGATATCTTCAAGAACTGAAAATATGAATTCATGTTACAAAGACTTAAAATCGAAGAGGACATGTGCACTATTATATCTATTAGAGTCAATAGAACTAATACTTTATCATAAGCCTAGAAGTGTATAATTGACACAATAATATTAAAGCTTTTTCTACTAATTTTTTTAACAACTTAAAGAACTCACACAACATCATCACACGCAGATGAAGTTAAGAGCAAATGAACTACAAGCATAAACACGATAAAGATCACAACATGAACAGTAAAACGAAGCTCTATTACATCATAGCCATTGTATAATCAAAAGCAAGTCAAAACAAACAAACAAACATACAATAACAAAATTAAGTGAAGGCACAAGAATGCCATGCATCCACTTGCATACTAGTCCACCATAATATCTGCTGTGATGCTACTAAGCTCTACAAAAGTCAAATGAAATTAAAGTGAGATTCCAAACATCACAATAAGTATCATGGTAAGATTCCAACAAACAAAAACACAAATAAACATCATAATTATTGTGACCCTACAAAGTAAAAACTAATAGTAGGCTATTGTTCCCCCAAGATAGGACATTATGATTCAAGGTATATATTTAACCTCTCATTTACTAGTATTATGTGCATATATAATGACTATTTGGCCCTGAATTTAGAACATCATTTAATATTACAGCACAATCTTTATTTATGCAAACAATGTCAATTTTATCGTTTATTTTATCTTCTTATATTTTTCATGTGAAGATGTCAATTTTCCGATTCCAACGGCTATTTTTGCAGATTTTTCTGAGATCGGTGCTATTTTCTATGTATTTTTGAAGGCAAAACAATATTCAAAAAAGAAAATTAAATTAAATAGGTCGCACATGCGCTGCACGTGCACCCGTTCATAACCCACTCGGATGACGTGGCTCGATTCGAGCCGTCACTCGACGATTTGACGGAAGAGCACCAGCGGATGCGAAGCGAAGTGGGGATGCGCCCGTGAAGCCACGTGTCGCGCTGGGATCCAATCCCGCTTCGATGAACGGTTGAAAACAAAGCGGAGGGGATTCGGCGAAGGACTGGCCACGTCACGGCCCGTGGGGTGATCCCGCCTCGATCCGATGGTTGACGATCAAGCCGAGACGAAGTCGGATTGCAGTGGATTTGTCGGCAAACCCACTGGCCATGTGGCGCTCCGACAGGCGATCCTGCCTTTGATGGATGGTTGACATTTGATGCGGCCTCGGGTCCAGGTTAAATTCGATTTAGATGCCGATTCATGATCTGCCAACCGACCAAACCCGCCAATATATATTGGGTAAATTGCATAAAAGTACCCTCACGTTTGGGCCATTTTCACGTAAATACCCTCAGTTTCATGTTGTGACAAATTGATACCTTGTAACGGAAAATGGGCTAACGGTGTTAAATTGGACCATTTTGCCACTCTCTCACGTTTGGGTAAATACCCTCACATTTGGGCCATTTTTACGTAAATACCTTGAGGTCTCTTCTCTCTCTCTACAGAATCTCTCTCTCTCTCTCTACCGATTCTCTCTCTTTCTCTCTATATACCGAATCTCTTTCTTTCTCTCTATATACCGAATCTCTCCCCCCCAATATATTCTCTCTCTACTGATTCTACCGATTATATATATATATATATATATATATATATATATATATATATATATATATATATATATAGAGAATAATGGCTATCATACGCCATATGAGAGCTTCTCTCATACGCCCTCTCACATAAAGCACCCAAGTACAACCAAGTACAAGCCCATGTGGGCTTGTACTTGGGTGCTTTATGTGAGAGGGCGTATGAGAGAAGCTCTCATATGACGTATGATACCCATTAATCCCATATATATATATATATATATATATATATATATAGGTTAATTGGCCAATGCTGACAGCGCTGGAAATTTTTCCAGCGCTGTCCGCATTATGGACGAGATAAAAAAAAATTTTTTGAAATTTTTTTTTGCAGTAGTTAGATATACGTGTTAGGAAGCTCCCCACAAAATTTCAGCTCGATCCGACACCGTTTGAGCCTCCGTTTATCGATTTCAAAAACGTTACGCAAATCTGTCCACAGTTTTGCGTAACGTTTTTGAAATCGATGAACGGAGGCTCAAACGGTGTCGGATCGAGCTGAAATTTTGTGGGGAGCTTCCTAACACGTATATCTAACTACTGCAAAAAAATTTTCAAAAAAAACTTTTATCTCGCCCAAAATGCGGACAGCGCTGGAAAAATTTCCAGCGCTGTCAGTTCTTCTCCATTTTTCACACACACACACACACACACACACACACACACACATATATTGAAAACCCAGAAAAATCCCCAACCCCCTCCCCCTGCCTTCGGCTTTTTTTAGGAGGGTAAGGCGAGAGCCCGGTCGAGACTATGCAAACTGGGGGGTGACCGTCGTGCCCTCAACGGCCCCCGGGTTAGTCCGAGAGGGGTTCGAAGCCTATGGCCGCCGTGACTTGGTAATTATTGTGGAATTTGTTGTGGAATTATTTACCCTGGGCTATATATATAAAGCCGATTATATATATATATATATATATATATATATATATATATATATATATATATATATATATATATATATATATATATGAAAATTTTCAAATGAGAACATTTCGCACCGTGCGAAAATGTTTTTATCTTTTTTTTTGAATTTTTTTTTTCAAAAATTCTTTTTTCCACCATCATTATATGTTGTTATACCCCCCTCAAAAAATAATGGTTGAGAAATAATGTCATTTGGCCTTCGATCAAGCCATTTCATCAAATTCGCACGTTTTGAGACCGTTAAATTTGTAACGGGTGGATGTGTGCTCTAATGCCCAACGGGTTCACCAATTATTTTCCCTGGGGTATATAATTGTATGGATTAAACATCAAAAAAAGAATTTTTGAAAAAAAATTTCAAAAAAATAAAAAAAAAGTTTTCGCACGGCTTTCGCACGGGATTTTTCTCACCCGAAGATTGCCATATATATATATGAATAAAGTTGATGAGTTCTATATATATATATATATGAATATTATATATATATATATATATATATATATATATATATATATATATATATATATATATATATATATATATATATATTGAAAGGTAAGCAACTTTATTCATAAACTCAACAAATTACAATATTGCACTACTGGAAAATTGGATATCAGCCACAGATTATCTGCCACAGACAAAATCAGTGGCAAATGTTTAATCATTTGCCATGAATTAGTCCGTGGCTAATAATTCGTGGCTGATGACTAAAATCTGCCACGGAATATCTGCCACTGACAAATCCGTGGCAGATAAGTCTCATCTGCCACGGAAATTCCGTGACAAGTAAACATGTGCCACGAATATATAACAGACGCATCTGCCACAGAAATATCCATGACGGATATGTATCTAACACAGATATGTTTGTGACAGATGCACATCTGCCACTAATCAGTCCGTGACGGACAGTGGCGAAATTTTCCCCAAATTAGGGCGGGCAAGCGCGGGCTTATTCGATCGATGCTATCTATTCTCCCTCTCCGGGACCCTTATCTCCTCTCTCTCTCTCTCTGTGTGTATCTCTCTTTGTTGCAACTATCGGCGAACGCCCTCTCTGTCCAAGACACCTTGCTATCGGCGACCAGCAGCTTCTCTCTATCCGAGACCCCAAGGTATGTCTCTCTCCCCCTATCTATCATCTCCTTAGGGCTTTGCTCGGGCGAAGCAAAGATGGGCGGTACAATTCGACGATCACTCCAATTCATTGAAAGTCCCAGATCCTGTCGGCTTCAATCGATCTCTCCAAGATCGGGTACGATTTCATCTCTCTCTCTCTCTCTTGTGTTTTTATTGGATTTTCTAGATTGGGTTTTGGGAATACATCTTTTCTTCTGCAGGACGATGCAAATGCTAGCCGCCAGAAAGACGTAGAGATCGCTTGGAAGTCGCAGGTACCAACTCAATTTCTCTGGGTTTTGAGGTTAATTTCTCGATTTCGCCAAATTAGGGGTTGTATTTGATTTGTATGCACTTTGGTAATCTTGCTATTCAATCATATTCATCAGATTAGTGCATTGATTCTGAATGATTTATTTTGAATTGGGATTAATTCAGAAACAACGGATAACACTGAGGATTTACTGAATCATTTTTAAGATGAAACATACTTCTTGGTTTGTTCAGAAACAACGGGTGTTTGTTTGATTTGTTCGTTTGAAGGGTACATCGGTACCTCAATGAGTAGGCAAAGAAATACTTTGTTTAGTAAAGTAATTTACAAATTTTGGTAGTACTTTAGAGTTTATGTCGAGAGAAATGTTATCATCCAAAGAAATCAAACCAAAATCTAGATGCTTGTAAGAAAGTACTACTTGTGTGAACTTTCTTATTCTTCTTCTTTGTTTTTGATTATGTTATTCAAACTATAAACTACAAATTTTCACATGACTGTCAAAACCAACTAGTTGCTTGAATCCTTAATTAAGTCATAATAGGATTTATCATTAGTATTATTATTGGTCTTTTTGCATGCTTCTCATAATTATCATGTCACTCTATATACCCTATTGAATCTGCTGTCTTCTTTGCTTATACTTATTGCAATTGAAAATTTTCTATAGAGAATAGTGGGAAGTACCATGTCAAGACAGTCCTCTTTTGCCGTGCGTTTATACTTGATTTTACCACATGTTTGGTGTTTCAAATATTTACTATTAAGAACATAAGCAAGCTTTCTTTTTTTGCTTTATGATTTTGTAAATCTCATGAAAAACATGAAACATTCCGATTACTGTTCCTGTAATTGCAAATAGTTTGGGATTTATTGTTTTGATCGTGTTGAATGGAAAAATGAAGATTCATGTATTTGATCCGGAACTAGTTTTTCTGGAGCTGTATACTGAAGAAAATGATACCGTGTTTTAGGCAAAAAGGACGACGTTAGAAGTCGAACATTGACAAAGGAGAATGCAATAGACAGTTTTGAGAATCTTCTTTTTAGTGTCTGTCGTTTTCGATAACTCACTGGCACTTACCCTCAGAATATTACCGTGAGTTAATTTTCTCCTTCAGTCTTTTCTGTTTAAATTGTTGAATGCTTATATTTTCTTGCACACAAATTAGGGTGTTAGCTGTATCAGTCCGGTTGAAGGTTTAATAGTGATAACAATGGTTTACATATCTATGATTTTTTTCAATACAAGAACACTCTTGAATTTGTAAGCAACAATCTGACTTCATTGATTACTGGAGTGTTTGTTTGCCCGTT
Source organism: Scilla litardierei (assembly GCA_030789695.1). NCBI lineage: Eukaryota > Viridiplantae > Streptophyta > Magnoliopsida > Asparagales > Asparagaceae > Scilla > Scilla litardierei. The sequence continues at coordinate 189,680,779 of CM061136.1, read as the reverse complement.
TACTTTGCACCTGTTCAAAAATTTTCAATGTGTTAAGATGTCATTTTCAGTGATTTACCTACTCTATTGCTCAAACACATGTCACTCCTTAGAAGCCTAGGCTAAACGAGTTGGGCACAGTATGTCTTACAAACTCCTGATATAAACAAATATGCGTGGAAGCAAAAATGACAAGATGTTTATTTTCTTCACGGGAATCAGATTCATCTTTTTTGAGATAGGCAAACATGCCAAACGGTCAAAAAGGAACCACACGTAGAACTTTCTCATATTGGATGCATTTTCTTAATTATTTTTGGAGATATAACATTAATCTTGAGTTGGATACTAAAATGATATAATGTCTTAGCATGTTATTGGTCCTTGACCTATGACAGTGTAACTGCCGTTCTTATTAAATTTCCTTTTCAAATTTTGTGTGTTTTTCTTGATACTTGGAACCGAAACGATGTGCCAGGTTATAAGCTATGATTTTAAGGAAGAGAGATTTTCCCATTTGCACCGCTCAGTAATTGGATTACCTGAAGAGAGATTTTTTTTCTTTGGCACCCCGGCCCCTCCAGCTTCGAGGGATGGATCAATGCATGGCGAAGTGATTGCCAGAGCTCAGTTCCAAATAGACCCATACGGATGTTTTGGTTCTGTTCATCGCAAGAGGATCAAGCGAGACCCATTTCATCGGATTGTGCCATATCCTGCAGGATGCCCTGAGCTCAAAGACATGTTCAACTACTGCGGTCTAGCTCCTTATCACGGCCTTCTTCCTTGGGGGTAGTAGGGTTGAATCTATGTTCGTCTCTTGTGCTTCTGCCAGCTCCACAAACAGTTACAAGGGAATTTGTTAGTAGATCTTTACCAGAGCATTGCATTGTTCTTTACTGAAAGTGGACCGGGTTGAATGAGGAAAATCTCATCGGAGACTGAAAAAGTTTTCCAATTAGAGATAATCTTGAAGAAGTCAAGCTATCCTCATAAGATTGGCAAAAGGATTATATTTTTAAGATGAGTTGATGCATTCTTTACATACACATTTCTTCTAGTGTATTAGATTCGTACCTAAATACTTTTTGTTTATCTATTTTCAGGCACTCAAAAGAGATTTGTCATGGGCTAGCAAGGTGGAGAAGGGTGATATACTAGTTATCTTAAGGACATTCTGTCTTGCATTGTGCAATGTTGGTGAGGTAATATTTCTGTGTCGTTGATTTAGTTCCTTCACTGTCTTCTTGGCGTTCGCTACAATTAATCGATGTTTGTTCATAACTGTTAACTATTGCTTACTAAATTTATGGCACGCGAATTGCATGTGAGTTAAATATTTGTTTGTGATTATCTTGATTTTTTAAATATTTGTTTGTTGAAAGAAAAGAATGATTCTGTTGAAAGAAAACAATTAATCAGTTTGCTTATTAGTGTAAGATTTAGTCAATCTTTTGGTGGAGACAAAAACCGACATTCTGAATAACAGCGTGCGAGGCAAGATTGAGAAGCCAATGTTTCGGCGGTAAAATCCTTAGAAACTCATATTTGGAAACCAGATTCATTGTAAAACTGGTTTTCCGTATATGGCAGAAGATTTACTCAAGGATTGGAAAGTACACTAATTTGTCGTGTACGAATTAAATGAAGATATCTTGAACAATCTTTCTCATTAGCCCCGGTACTCATGTTGCTAAAATTTTATCACATTTCAGAACCTGGCTGGTTTGCTAGCCAAATGCCCTTTCAGAACTAAGTGGTAGCTTAAGGGCATAGGCAACACCGGAACGTACCAGTTAAGGCTTCCAATGAACTCAATACTAACAATCGCTAGTCATTTTTCGTTCCTAGAGTGTTCCTAGAGTGGTGAAAGCCTTAAAAAAAGAGTGTCTCAGCATAAAACATACAAGCGAAATGTAACTATTTTCCTTAGGGTGGGATTTTAGTCATGATCTTGTCATATAGGAAAAAGGTGCTGCTAAAACAGCAACTAGGTTACTCTTGGTATGTAAAACTGGAAATGTGTGCAACATCATGGACACTTATACAGCCGGTTTACTGATGTAATATGTTATAGTGCATAGAAATCAAGATTGATACATTTCGTAAGAGAAACAACATTGGTCATTTCCCAATTTCTACTCGACGCCTGCAATGAAATAGAATTATCCATTGCACCTAGAATGGTACACATATGTGCATAATTAGGTCGATTGTATTGGCTTAGTACTTAATGAAATATTTGATAACATAAGAAATACACAAGCACTTTAATCATGAGAATATAAAAAAAACTGTTCTATCCAGAAGCCGATTGCATAACCTCGGGTGATTCAGAAAGTGTTTCGCCGTGATTTCATTTACTGTAGTATAGCAATGTTTTCCAGGACTGCAGAAAAAACCTGGAAAATGCAAAGGCAATTCATATTGAGGGGCTTCAACATGGCAAAATTATATCACATATGTTCACCAAATGCTAGTTGCAACTGAATGACAATGGATTTGAGACCTTTTAGGAAACAAGGATGCATAAACTATATATATAACCAACTGTTAATCTCAAAGAAAGGGTCATTCGAACTGATCTTGAGGCTTTAGATGAATTTTGACATAGGATGTTCATCAGTCATCATAACAATATGCTCCTCTTGTATCAATGAGTGAGCGGCAAATGCCTCATAAAATGTCGACTATAGTGTGTTGTTTATAGTGTGCACCTAGCGTCAGGCCAACACGAGGGGTTTCTCATCAGACACCAGTCTCTGCTCCTTATGTTGTTGACCACATCCTCATTCTACACTGTCAGGTTTGGATCCAGAGGAATACTTTTTCTTCTTTGACTCAACTATTGATCTTTCTTGTGCAATCTTATTACATCCTACTTTTATGTTGACTTAAGCTGATGATCACCATGTCATCGCTGATGATCACAACAATCATCATATCATCGCCAATGTTTCTTCCATTATGATTTTGCGAGAAGATGTTGAGAAATATAACCATATGTATGAGTTTCTATTATTTAGACTTTCTATACTATATTGGATTAGGGGTTGCCATATTTTTCCAATCATGTAACAATATATTTAGACATTATTTTTCAGAATAAAATAGTACAATATAGACTAAATATCTGCTGTTTAAAAAAAATAGGTAATAACTCAAAACATCCTAAAATAATAATAAGGCACCAAGAGTTTATCATCACTGAACATCTTGGGACCGTGATCTCCTCTTACTCATTTAGAATGTATATGTTTGATGCACAAACTTTTACTTACCCCTATTTTTCCTTTTTAGCTTTCAAGATTGAGTCAGCACCTAAGTTCTCACTTTATTTATCTGACAACCTCTCCATTCATCATTTTTAAAAATTTGTTTATTGGCTTTCGTTTGCAGGTTTGATGTCTGAGTCTTATGAATCTATTGCAAATAGAAGAAGCCATTCCTCTTGTAGAGAAATCCTCTTGTAGAGCAAAATTTGAGTGGTAAGTCAGGAAATCTTACACATACTGGAATTGATGACAGAAGATCTCTGTCCATACAATTGATGACATGATATGATGATTGTTGTGATCATCAACGATGACATGGTGATCTTACCCAATTTTATTTCTTTCTTATTTTTCCTTAGGCCAACCCACTCATTCCTTATTCTTTTTTCCTGTTCTTAACTATTCTTTCTTTTTGTTTCAGGAATTGCGTATGCAAGGCGGAGAGGGTGGAGGACAGGGTGGAGATCGGCATTGACGGTTTAATTGTTTTTTTCTCGGTGTGATGTTGAGGGGGTCGATGGGCTGTTATGTTTAGTTAGATTGAGAGTTTACTTTTTGTATTGAGAAGGTTGATGGGCCGTTGTGTTGATGACTTATGTGGAAACGTTTTGTATTGGGTGGACCGAGGGGCTTTTACTTATATGAGGAAACTTTTTGTTGCTTTGTTTATTAGAATTTGTTGATGATGTCGTGTGAATTTTGATTGCACATGGATGTTTCTTGTTTTCTGCGAATTGTGAATTTTGATTGTACAATAATCTTTAAAGATTTTGTAATTTTTTTTAATAAATAAATAAATAAATTAGCCACGGATTGTTCGTGGCTGATACACATTAGCCACGGTAGTCAACTAGGGAACACACCGTGGCTACCTTAATGTTGCCACGGAATTTCCGTGGCATTTAAAATTACTATGGCCACCGATTCCCGTGGCTAATGTATAGTGGCGACGGAAAATTTTTCGTGGCAAAAACAATTTTGCCACAGTAATTCCGTGGCAAAATTTAATGTGTATTGCCACGGACGTCCGTGGCTAATACCTTGTAGCCACGGAAACATTAGCCACGGACGTCCGTTGCAAATGTTCCGTGGCTATTGTTTTCGCCACGGAATTGCCTCTATTGGCCACGGATTTTTTCGCATTAACAACTGCACTTTTCCCCACGGAACATTAGCGAGGGAATTTCTAAATGTCCGTGGCTAATGGCTTTTAGCCACGGATTTCAGGGTATTAGCCACGGATTTGTCCGTGGCTAATGCACAGTTTTCCAGTAGTGTTGGTCTACAATAGAGCCAAACATAATCTTAAATACACATATATATATCTACCGATTCTCTCTCTATCTCTCTCTACTGATTCTCTCTCCTCTCTCTACAGATTCTCTCTCTCTTTCTCTCTACTGATTCTCTCTCCTCTCTCTCTACAGATTCTCTCTCCCTTTCTCTCTCTACAGATTCTCTTTCTCTCTCCCCCCAATTCTCTCTCTATCAGGTGGGATGGTGCATGGGGTGGGTGAGTGGGTGAGTGTGCGTTCATGCGTGGGGTGGGTGGGTTGTGTGTGTGGGGTGTGTGCATTGGGGGGCTGGGGTGGGGTGTGAGCATGGGGGTGTGCGCGTGGGTGGCTGGGTGTACGTGTGTGTGCTTGGGGGTGGGTGGGTGTGCTTGGGGGTGGGTGTGTGCATGGGTGGGTGGGTAGTGTGCGTGGGGTGGTTGGGGGTGGGTGTGCGTGGGGGGGGGGGGGGGGGGTGGGTGTGCGTGGGGTGGGTGTGTGTGTGTGGGTGGGGAGGGTGTGTGTGCTTGGGGTGGGGGTGTGTGCGCATGGGTGTGTGGGTGTGTTTATGGGGGGTGGGTGGGTGGGTTGTGTGCACCGGGGGGGGTGTGGATGGGGGTGTGTGGGTGTGGTTGGAGGGTGTGTGCGTAGGGTGGGTATGTGTGCGTGGGGTGGGTGGGGTGTGTGTGCTTAAGGGTTGTATGTGTGTGCATGGGTGGGTGGGTGTGGGCATTGGGGGTGTGCGTGCGTGGGGTGGGTATGTCAGCGTGGGTTGGTGGGTTGTGTGCATGGGGTTTGTGCGCATATGTGGTGTGTGCTTAGGGTGAGTGTGTGCCTGGGTTGGGGGTGGGGTTGTGTGGGGTGGGCGTGTGTGTGGGGGTGTGTGGGTTGTGTGCATGGGGTGGGTGTGCGTGCATGGGTGGGTTGTGTGCATGGGGTGTGTGCGCTTGGGGTGGGTGGGTGCATGAGCGTGTGTGACCTGTTGATATTGGCTCAATCTGGGGACTATATAAGGTAGACGATCACACATGCACTAACCCACCTCAATGCACACATCCACCCCATACCCACACCCACCCCCATGCACCAACCCATCCCAATGCACACACCCACAAACCCATGTACACACACGCACCCAATGCACACACCCACCCATGCACACACCCACCCCCATGCACGCACACACCCACACACAAACCCATGCACCAACTCACCCTGATGCGCGTGCACACACACATCCATGCACACACACCCAATGCACACATCCACCCCATGCACACACCCCCATGCCCACACCCACCCACCCATGCACACACACCCACCCCCCATGCACACACACACACCCCCCCAATGTGTTCGCACACAAACACCCCACACCCATGCACCCACCCACCCCAATGGACACACACACCCAATTCAGGGTATTAACTTATAAAAGGCCCAAACGTGAGGGTATTAACTTATAAAAGGAACATTCAGGGGTAAATTTGTCCAAATTTCTGTCTTCTGGACGGAAAATTAAAAAAGGGTATCAACTTAAAAGAGTCAAAAAACGTTTGGGTATATATTTTGATGAAAATAAACGTCAAGGTATTTACGTAAAAATGACCCAAACGTGAGGGTATTTTTCTGCAATTTACCCTATATTATTTGGATTAATTTGGGAGTAATATTGGCACAGTAACAAGCCCACGAAGGCGGCCTATGAAGAAGGCATGCATGTGTGGCTTGTTTAGGCGCAACAGGTGCGATTCGCTTAAGGCGCAGCGTGTGGTCGGTCAAGCAGTGCCACGTGGCGCAATATGGGCATCGCTACCTAGATCTGGTGGCCTCGAAGCACATCAGCATAGGGGAGCTCTGGGACACGTGGCAGCACGCGGAAGCATCCAGCCCTTCGATCGGACGGCTGGGATTATCGTGCGCCGCACGGAGTGGATCCGATTTTGATACGATTACGAATCTGACTCGAAATACATTGTTTTAACCGACATGTTATGGCTATTTAAGCACCATTTCGACTAGGGTTTTACGTAGAGCTTGGTGCGAAAATTCTGGCTATCTGTAGAGAAACACATGGCAAACTTGGGCCAAGGGATATGCGTTTGAGAGCCAAAAGCCATAGTTTTCTTCTCTGATTTTTTAGCGGGTTTGGTTGTTTCCTTTCAACCAAACAGCCATACCGTGTAATTCAAAGATAATGAAGCATTTGTGATCTCTCTAACGGGATGTACACTAAGTATCGGGTGGAACCGGCATAAATTTTTTGTGTCAGGTGCATGATTTCTTTTGTTTTGTGTTGCTTTCATATTATTGCTAGTGTTGCGGGTTTTGTAGCGAATCGTCGTTTTCTTTGTTCGTTGTCATAACGATCTTGGAATTTCCGTGGGGTTTTCAATTGAGGCGATTGTCATCTCTCTTCTCCACAACATAAGCATACTGATTGTTGCCGATTTGACATCAGAACGCGTTGATCTCAAGTCTTGGTATGTTTGTTCTGTTGAATTATTCTTTGTTTCTACGTACAATTATTATTTATTTATTCATTATGTTCAGTTTTTTAGATTTTGTAGCATCAATCCCTAAATAGATTCACTCTATTTAATGGTTTATGTGGAAAAAAAAAATCTAACTTTTAGTGAACTGTCATCATTGAGACACTCATCGGGAAGGCTTTATCATGGTTTTTTTAAAAATGTTTATCCAATTTCTATGGAGCATGGATGTTTATGTGAACTAAAGATTAACATTTGCAATTAGGAAGAACATATCACACAAAATACTGACACTTGGACAAATAAACATACGCAATTAGGAAGAGCATATCACACAAAATACTGACACCTAGACAAATAAACAAACGAACATCCATCCAACATGACACAAGTCCAACCGTGGCTCAGATGCACCCAAAAAAACCATAATGTATTTTACTTATAGCCGGTTGCTTCGCACCTGTAGCAGATACTTGTCATTTTATTCATGTTGCATTATTTAAATGCTAGAGATTCATCTGTTTCTCATGTGCATTGTTTCTATCTCTAATCTGTTTTTTGTCAACATATGCTGCACCCGAAGAATAACGCTGCCAGTAAAGCTTTATGATAGCATATTGTGATTGGTATGCAGAGTAATATAGATTATGTAATTAACAGCAGCATCTAAACGCCACCTTATCACGTAGAGATTCTTTGCATGCAACACTGCCATTTGCTGATTATCTTTGGCAAACATATGCAGTTTCATCCTGCCTTTATTTCCCCATTCTCTAAAGCTACACCAATCTTATCCTTTTAAAATGTTTCTCTACATTATTTTTTCTTTCAGGCGCATCTTAAACAGCTGATTGATCTGCTTTGCCTTTTCTTTTCTAGTCTGCATCCCAACATGAGAACATATATATAGAAATGAACTAACAAGTTGCAGTTCGATTTGTGTCTCGCGCGAGACTGTCATATCGCACTGACATTCTAATTATGGGAAAATAGAAGTGAGTTTAATGGGTCTACTGCTAATTTCATTGGAAAAATATTGAAGGAGAAGGGATCATGGAGTACTCTGGTCTTCCCCTCGTGTACTTGTTATTATGGAAACATTTTGTTGATGGCTTGTGTTTTTCAGTTTAGAGAAAATACTGATCCTTTTTCTAGTCATTATTGTTGAAAGATGAAGCATCAGGTAGTGTATAACAGTTGGGTAGTAGTATTGCTTTTAAAGAAATGGGTGCCTCATGAGTAACCATACTAGAAAGCAAAAATATTAAATTTCAGGACTAGTTCTCATATTGGTGATAATATTATTTATTTACTTATTTGCAGATATTGAAAGCCAGGGGATTGCAAAGTAAATGACGCCATTGGCCCCCGCTCGAAAGAGAACCTGTTGAAGCGCTTATGCTCCAAACTCCCATTTCCTATCCAATAGTCGACTAGTGCATTGTCACTAGTCGACTAGTTTAGGAGCAGCTCAGTCTATAGGAAACCCGAGCATTTACTTGTCGACTAGTGCCTTGTCACTAGTTGACTAGTACTCACCTAGTCGACTAATGCTTAGGCACTAGTCGACTAGTGCGCCGAGCAGGTTCTGGAGTTGCTCAGTTTGCAGAAAACTCTGAGAGTTTACTAGTCAATTAGTGCCTTGTCACTAGTCGACTAGTACTCACTTAGCAGATTACTGCTTAGGCACTAGTCGACTAGTGCGCAGTGCAGGTTCTGGAGCTGTTCAGTGTACAGAAAACCTGAGAATTTACTAGGCGACTAGTGCTTTGTCACTAGTGGACTAGTGGCAATATTCTAGCCAGATGCGGGTTTTGTTTTGAGCCGTTGATTTGATACTTGATCAAATCGAACCACCACGAGTTAAAACGGTCTCTTTAACCTTAATGATGGATTCCTAAGACACATACATTGTTTTTTCACACAGAAAGAGAATTTGTGATGGCTACAAGCTTTGGAAGAGAGCATAGTCCTTGTTTTAGGGTTTTCTGGTAAGATCTTTCCATTGTTAAGAGTGCATGATACTTTATATTTGCTAGAGTGCTAGCTAGATTTGCATTGTCAAAAAGATTTGCTTGTTGTTGGAGGAGATCTTGGTAATCGGTGTAATCTCGTGTGCTACATCTCTGATCTAGAGGAAGCCATGACAACGGAAGACTGGACGTAGGCGCCACATTAGGCTGACCATTATAAATCATGTGCCTCTCTGTGTGATTACTTGATCTATGATTGTAGTGGTTTATGTTTGTGCTTTCTATGATTTCTTCAAGATTCTACTCTGTTTGTTAAAGTTGGTGGTATATTATCTCTTATTTCGTTGTGCACATCTCGTGTTTGATGATATTACCTCATCAAGTGGTATTGTAGCGTTGGTTAGAAGAAAGTAGAAAGTCAAGATGTCATCATCTACCATATCGTTCAAGTTGGATAAGTTTACGGGAAGAAATGACTTTTGTTTGTGACGATCGAAGATGAACACATTTCTGCTAAGAATTGGGTGTTATCAAATTGTCTTTGAGAAAGACAAGATTGATGAGGTGGTCACAAAAACTTAGAAATCATAGATGGAGAGAAAAGCTTTGAGTGCGTTGCAGTTATCATTGTCTGATGAAGTACTCAGGAAAGTTTCTAAGGAAGGAACTGCAGACGAGCTTTGGAAGAGCTAGATGCACTATATGCAAAGAAGAATTTGACGAGCCTGTTGCATGTACTTGATGCAACAATGTATGTATTGAAGATGATGGATGACACTTATATCAATGATCACATTGATGCGTTCATAAAGATCATGGCAGATTTGGGGAATATGAGAGTGAACATCGAGGACGAACAGTTGATGATACTGTTGTGTTCTCTGATAGACGACTTCAACCCATTGGTCCGGTCTATAGTATATGGGCGGGGCACACTATCCTTAGAGGAAGTTGAATCCGCAGTACACTCCAAGTTTTATGTGTGAAGGTGACTGGTCGGGACAATGGTGATCAAGGAGATGCTCTATCCATCAGAGGACGTTAGGATTCTAAAAATGGCCATGGTTCAAGAAAGGACAAAGGTCGATCGAGATCAAAGTCACGTAGGCGTAAGGGCATATATCATTTGTGCAAAGAGACTGGACATTGGAGAAGAGATTGCCCCAAGTTGATGAGAAAAGTAGAGGGAAAGGGAAAGGATGAAGCTCATGGTTCTGATTCTGTAGGGATTAGTTGCAACGACAATGATAACGGAGAAATTCTGATGGCAACAACATCTGGAGATCATGTGATCTCATGGATTTTGGATTCAGGATGCTCATTCCACATGATGCCACATATATAGAAGCCGGTTCAGTTCATATTGTCCTGAGAAGATGGAAACGTACTGATGGGGAATGATATGGCTTGTAAAACAGTGTGAGCTGGAGAAGTAAGAATCAAGATGCACGATGGAGTTATCATACCATTGATAGATGTTCGTCATGTGCTATACTTGAAGAAAAGTTTGATTTCCATTAGAGCTCTAGTTGGATTGGGAAGAAGAATATTCATTGAAGGTGACTTGCTAAAAGTATCAAAAGGGTCTCTGATCGTGATGAAAGGCATAAGGATACAGAATCTATATGCACTGCAGGGGCACACCGTGGAGGGTGAAGCTAGTATCTCTCAGTGCTCGATTGGTGAAGAGTTAACCAAGTTGTGGCATCTTTGCCTTATACATCTGAGCGATAAGTCGCATGATGTGCTTCGTACGAGGAAGCTGATTGAAGTCAGGAATGAGAGATTGGAGTCCTGTGAGAAATGCATAGAAGGCACGCTGACGAATACACAGTTTGTGACCTGAGAATACATGGGCCGCTTGATTACATGCATTCAGATGTATGTGGGCCAACATCTGTATCTACCATTGGTGGAGCAAAGTATTTTGTGTCCTTCATTGATGACTACTCGAGGAAAGTTTGGATCTACTTGATGAAGTCAAAGGATCAGGTCTTCGAGAAGTTTAAGTTTTGGAAAGACTTTGTTGAGAAGCAGTTTGAAAGAACCATCAAGATATTGAGGTCAGATAACAGTGGAAAATGCATATAGAGAGTATTCAACGATTTCTGCAGATCACATGGTATCATGAGGTACTACAGTACGCCTGGTGATCCACAATCGAATGGTATAGTAGAAAGGTTAAATCAGAGGCTGATTGAAAAGTGTCGTTGATTGAGGCTGACTGCTGTGTTGGGAGCAACGATCTAGGATCTTGGTTTGATGATGACAAACGTGTCGTTATATCTCATGTGTGTGCTTAGTGTGTTTCAGGCTTAGCGAAACAATATATTCTCGATATTTGGCGGAATTGCTATTCTTATAGTACTTTGGGAGAGATGGAGTGTGTTTGCACAAAGAAGTTGGACTTGGTCCAATATGGAGAAAAGTGGACTTGGTCAATATTGGAAGAGATGAAGCCAAATCTTATTTGGAGATAGGATCAAATCCTATTAGGATTCAAACTCCAATCCTAGTCAAATACAAACTTCTACCAATACCCAAACTCCTAGATTGTAGAGATTCTCTCTCATCCCAAGAATATCCCTAGCCGCATAAACAAAAACCCTAGGGGCATCTTATATAAACGCATCATTCTAATGCAAAGAGGGTAGGGGCTGAAAAATTATTGGTGCGGCTTACATCAAAAATAACGTGTGACAACAAAAAAAACCCTAACATTTTATACCATTGCCGCAAGCCAAATACTTCAAAAAATACTAAACACCCTAATGCCGCAATCCTCAAAGCCTATATTCATTGCACACGCATCAACAAAGGAGAAGGCCATACAATTTTCAAAAGTGCGTACGGCAAAATACTTGGCTCCTTTTTAATCATCAAATTCCCAAGCCCACATCTTTAAACCGAAATCTCCAAAGCCTCAGCAGTTCGTGTGGGTTGCCGTTCATCTGTGCTGCTCGTGCTCGGAGAACCATCGTCGAAGTCGTACTTCGCCATCGTTGCAGTCGGAGCAACGCCGCATCACCGTCGAATAAGAAGTCGACAACATCTCTCGCTGCCGCTGCATGCCCTAGACGAAGGGCGGAGAATTGACGTGGCGACCGCTGCTCCGATAAATCAAACCGCAGGCGGAATTATATTCGGGCTGACGTGGCAACGGCTGCCCCGTGAGATCAAAACGAACCAACGGCGGAGATTGTTTTGGGAGGCTGCGATTGAACGAAGCGGGGCTGTTTCTCGTGCTGACGTGGCGAGGAAAATTAAGGGGACTGCTTTGCGCACAGGCCGTAATTTAAAAGAGCTGAACTGAATTGCTCCACGCACTGACCGCGTTATTGCTGAGCGCACAGACTGAAGATTTATAAGGGATTGAACTGAAATTGCTTTGTGCACAGACCAGTGCATATCTTGACATCCAGGAGTCGGATTGAGACACCGTTTGCGTCAGATTGGAGCTGACGACGTGCTGATTGACAGAGACGCCTACACGGACACAAACTGAGCATTTCTAAACCCTTAAACTCTTTTATTTGTGTCTTAGTGTAATGTTGTCTGTAGGGGAAACTTTTACCTGTTTTTATGGATTATTTTGGGACTTGTCTAGTTGGGACTAGACAAGTGGGACCCAGCTAGTTTGGGACTAGCTGGTAGAAAGCTTTGCTAGGATTGATAGTGAGAGGAAACACTGTGTGTGGGGTACTGAGAGTCTGGCGAGTGTAGAGACGTAGAGGGTGCTCTGAGTGTGCTCAAACTTGTGACTTTATACCTATTGCACTATTCAATCTAGTATTAGCTTTGGGGGCTGGAGTAGGTCGTTGGGACGATCGAACCAGGGTAAATCTGCTGTGTACTCTGTGTCTGCTTTTCATTACTCTGGTTGTGTTTTTAACTGCGTGTGATTTCTCGTGGGTTGCACGAGAATTTTTTATCAGCCTATTCACCCCCCTCTAGGCTAGGATCCAGATCCAACATGCTGGACTCCCAAAGGAATATTGAGGTGATGCTGTAACTACCGTCGTGCATATCGTGAATAGACTACCATCTTCGGTGATCAGCTTTAAGATTCCAAAAGGAGGAGCGGACGGGGAAGACTGGCGATTACTCCTACCTACGGGTATTTAGATGTCATGCTTATGCACTACAAAAGGAGGACACGTTTGATTCGAGGGCCAAAAAGGCCATATTGCTTGGATACCCTGAAGGAGTGAAGGGATACATGTTGCTGGATCCTGTGACCAAGAAGATATTTGTCAACAGACATGTTACATTTTGATGAGTTGTCGATGGTCAGGCCGGAGATTACTCAGTCAAATGTTGAACATTGGTCTGAGGAGCCCGACACCGATGTCAAGCTATTTTCTCGTGATATTGAGAGGTGAGATGCTGAGACTGTTTAGAATTAAATTATTGCAGAGAATCAGATTACACAGACAGATCTGGTTCAGAAGATCAGGATGAGGTTCCTAGCCAATGTCAGATGGAGGTGCGACGATCAACAATGACTAGGAGAGCATCAGATAGACTTGGAGAGTGAAACTACTTTGCTTCGACGTTTACACTTGAGGATATGCAAACGTATGCCCTGAACATTAAGTACGAAGAGCTGCTAACTTTTGAGGAAGCCCAGACATCAAGCACAGTTGCAGAGTGGTTACGATGGAAGAAGAGATGGAGTCGCTTTATAAGAATGTCACCTCTGAACTGGCAGAGTTGCCTAATGATCGGAAAGCCATTAGATGTAAGTTGGGTGTATAAAGTCAAGGAACTCGGTGGTAGTGATGTGAGATACAAAGCCCATAGAGGAAAGGGGAAGACGACAACGAGATCTTTTCGCCTGTTGTGAGATACACGTCGACACATGTGCTGTTGTCTTTGGTGGCAGCTCATGATTTAGAGCTGGACCAGCTCGATGTGAAAACAGTTTTCTTTGCATAGGGAGCTTGAAGAAGAAGTATACATGAGTCAGCTCGAAGGATTTGTGATGGTGTGCAAGATAAAGAAATCTATATATGGGTTGAAATAGAGTCCAAAGCAATGGTATTTGAGATTTGATTCCTTTATGCTGATTGTTGGTTTCGAGAGAAGTATTAAAGATCAGTGTGTTTATGTTCGCATACTTGATGGCAGATCGAAGATCTACTTGCTTTTGTATGTGGATGATATGCTGATTACGTCACGTAATATGGCGGAATTTAATATGCTGAAGAGGAGACTTGAAGATGAGTTTGATATGAAGGATCTGGGACTTGCAAAATAGATTCTTGGAATGGATATCAGCATAGACAGCAAGAGAGGATAGTTGAAATTGAGTCAGGAGGGCTTCATTAAGAAGGTCCTAGTATGATACAGAATGGAGAAGGCAAAGCTTGTCATCACATCACTGGGGCCCACTTCCAACTTTCTGTGAAACAGTCACCGAGCACCAGCGAGGAGATATGCTACATATCTAGAGTCCCCTATGTGAGTGCCGTAGGAAGTCTAATGTAAGAAATGGTTTGCACATGTCTGGACTTGGCATATGCAGTTGGAGTCGTCAGTAGATATATGACGAATCCTGGTAAAGAACATTGACAAGCTGCGAAGTGGATATTGAGGTACTTGAAAGAAACAGCTGGCGCTGAATTGTGTTATGACAAGGTTGACGGGTTGATGATATCAGGATTCTGTTCAGATTATGTAGGTGACAGATACAGGAGGAGATAAATGACTGGACGTGTTTATGTTAGGCACTGCTGCAGTGTCCTATAGATCAGTCCTTCAGTCTGTTGTAGCATTGTAAACCACTGAGGCAAACCTGATAACTACAGTTGAGGTGATAAAGAAAGACAAAAACCTGCAAAGTCTACCAAGAGATTTGGGTATTCCGCAAGAGCATAGGGCCTATACCTCGAGGACCAAACATATTAAGGTGAGAGACTTTTTTCTGCAGGAAGAAAAAAAGGGCATAGCGCTAGAGAAGGGTTCGTCTGGTCACAATCATGAAGACATGCTTACGAAGACGGTTGCTACAGTCAAGCTCAGGCATTGATAGAGCTTGATATACACTTGGTGAGCGGTATACACTTGGCTCTGTCATGACTCCAGTCTTTGCTCCGATCTTGTTTCGACCTTGTTACACTCCTCGCAGTTCCCTGTTTACTTCTCAGCAAAACTTTTAAACAGGACGAGTTCAGATTCTTGGCTCCGGATTCCTGGCCCCAAACTTATATCCACCGTATCTCGTTGTATCCACTGTATGTCGTTGTAGTTTAGATCTGTCAGTTGATTTACCATAATCCACTCCAAAAAGCAATAGCTGGCATAGCCTTCAATGGTGTAACGGGAAACATTCATCTAAAGAGAGTACACTCACACCCAAGCAAACATATCACATCGCTCCCCCATGCCATTCGGCCCCACCTATAAACACGGCAGTATACAGGATGTACAGAAACTATGTATACACTCTCATGCTCGCTAGTCGCCACAAACTCATCAACTTGCTCACAAATCTAGCCGCTAGACAAACAAATAGTACGTAATTACACTCTCTTCATGAACTAGTCATCGCAATTCTGGATCGCAAGTCCACGCATCATGCTTCCAGCGCTGCCCGATATCATGCGCAATCTTTCTCGCATCCATCGACGATCCCATCAGACCTCTCCTCGTTAGGCCAACGGCATACAGGCCTCGCTCCCCTTTCCAACCATTTGGAAAGGGCTCCTTCGGCAATCCGTCCTTTTCCGAGAAGAAGTCTCTCTCCTGCCAAACCCAAACACTCATCAAGAAACCACGTACGCTTTATTTTGAAAACGAGGGAGCAACTATCAACTGTCAATCGTACTACCTTCAGCCAGGAGCGCACATTGCTCTTGTAGCCGGTGGCAAGAATGATGGCATCAAAGCTCTCCGACCTCCCATTCACGAACTCTGCCCCATCTCTTGTCAGTCGCTTTATTGCTGGCCGCAACTGCGATGTGCAATACAGACTAGAATGGTTAGTGCGGCTCAAACACTAGCACGACATTGATGTTCCAGTTTTGTACCTCAATGTCTCCTGCCTTGATCCTCGCTAGGGTTCCTATGTCCAGTACTGGAGTCTTGCCGGTGAGCGATTTTACCTCCAGCGGTCCGAGCCGGGGCCGGTGCAGGCCGAACCGGGCCGTGTCGCCAAGCAGGACACGGGCGATGAGCAAGAGGATTCGATCCACAGTGCGGATTGGGAGGCAGCTGAGGAGCCACATGGACAGCCCGAATGTCGACAGGCCAAGCATCTCTCTGGGTAGAATGTGCACCTGCAGCCAAGCATGATGATGGATAGGGTTAGGGAAAAGGTGGTGAAAAGGCTATAGACAAAAAATAATGCATGCAAATATAGAATCGAGGTTGGGCCCAAAGAACCTAGTTTGTCTCTTGAGCAAGTTAGGAGCAATGACTTTGGATATCATTAACGTAGATGCTGTCTTCTCTCTCTTTTTTAAACTCCTTATCACAAGTTTGTTCTTTATTAGTGCTTGATCAACCATTTTTAAATGTATAATTGGAGAATAATGACTTGAGAAGGATGTTCTTTAATTTACTAATTATTTTTAGTGCTAGAAGTGATAGAGGATCCGTTCCTTGGTTGTGGGGTGTAGGGCACCCAACCGCAATTATTACAGATTTATTTGTAAACTATGACATATAACATAAAATAAAAGCCTAGATGAGAATATATATGAGGGGAATTCTTGTGTCAAAATTTTGCACAAGAATACCAATAAGAAAATTCGAAAAAAATTTCAGTTTTTTTACACGATTCAATACATACGATTATATACTCCAAAAAAATAATGGATGAACCATATGTAAATTTGACCCTCGATTAAGCCGTTACAAAAAGTTCAATATATTGTTTTGAAACTGTTAAATGTGTAAGCCTTGATCGAGGGCCAAATACTCATCGGGTTTATATGTTATTTTTCTTGGATTATATAATTGAATGGAATGAAATATGAAAAAAAAAACTGAAAAAAATTCAAAAAAAGGGGTTCACATGGTATTCTTGTGAGAAAGTTTTGCACAAGAATACCCATACACACACACACATTCCGGCCTTCAAAATATTCACTTGAAATATTTCAACCCATTCAAAATTTCAACCCTTTCAAAAATTTTCCCCAAAAAATCTATAGCCTCATTCAAAATATTCTCCCAAACAAAAAATTCTATCCACATTCAAACTAAAATTTAGTTTCCTCAAGAGAATGTCATTCACCCAAAAAAATTTCGTTCTCCCAAAATTTAATTCTCTCCAGATTTAATTTCTACCAAAATTTAAAATTTGAATTCATCCTAAAATTTTGGTCCATCTCGATTTAGTTTTCCCTAATATTTTAAAATTTAGTTTCAACTAGATAATTTAGTTCCCCTATAAAAATAAGTTTTCTTCAGATTTAGTTCCACTCATAATTTAAATTTTAGTTCACCCAAATTTTAGTTCCCTCTAAAATTCTAGGGGTTCCCTAATTTTTTTTCACAAATTCTCATCCTAATCATTGATTTCTCATGATTAAATCATAGCCACATTTCAATCCACCCTTTTGTTCTAGTTAGCAACCCATTCAAAAACATCCCTCATTTGAATTTTGTGTGTGTGCGCGCGCTAACATCATGTGAAAATTTTCCACATTGACGGATATATACACCATTAATATTTATTTTTAAATACTTTTTCTAGATATGTTATACACATTTTGTATGATTAACATATTAAAAATCAAGTTAATCCAACGTTATGTGACCATCAATCCTATTTTTACAAATTCAATGGTTTCAGTCACACATATTTAGGGTTTTGCAATTTTAGAATATGTACACCAACCTTGAAAAAACTTCCAAAAATGTGGGGAAAGGGGGGTTTGTGTTAACATTATAGCAAATTTCATACGTTGATAGCACATATACATTAACCTTACATATATACGAGGTTAATGTAAGGTTAATGTATGTGTGCTATCATCATAGGAAATTTCCAATGCTGACAAACACAAATGTCTCGCTTTTTCCATATTTTTTGAAATTGTTTTCAAGATTGTTGTATACATTCTAAAACCTTAAAACCCAAAATATGAAAGTGCCCTAGAGGCCAATCTAGATCTACTTGTTACAAAAAGTTTTATAACTCTAAAATCGTCGAATTCGCACCAAGTAAATCAAGGGTCAATTAACGTTGGATTAACTTGTTTTTTAGAATATTGATCATCCATGATGTGTAAATTACATCTAAAAAATTTAAAATAATTGAAAATAGAAGGTTTATATGTGCATTAGCATGGGAAAAGTTTCCATGCTGACAGTACATATACATTATTCAATACACGCACACACGCACACACGCACTCACACACACGCGCGCACGCACACGCGCGCTTGCCCGCACACACAAGTTTGACCTCCAAAACTTCACGCTCACCCATTTTTCGAAGGATTGAAACCGTTTATTTTGATGTTCATTTTCTAAAAACCACACACACACACACACACACACACACACACACATGTTTGACCTCCAAAACTTCACACTCACCCATTTTTCGAAGGATTGGAACCGTTTATTTTGATGTTCATTTTCTAAAAACCTCCAAAACACCAAATATCAGGTGAACTCAAGGTATTTTGCATGTTTATCCAATTGTCACAAAAGTCGTATTCATACAAAACTATTAAATTTGTGACAGGTGGGTGAACGTGCAAAACCCCTCAGGTTCACCCAATATTTGGTATTTTTGAGTTTTAAAATATGTGTATGAAATTGAACGGTTCTAATCCTGTAAAAATTGTGGGGGTAGAGTTTTGGTGGTTGCATATGTGGATTAGACTCATATGTCATATGATACCAGTTATTCTCGTACACACACACACATTCAAATTTTCGTGTGTAAAAACCCCTCGGTGCAAAAAGCGTGAAAGAAGATTTTTGTGTGGTTATCTTAACAATCCAATCCGTTAAATGAGCTCTACACACGCTAATACTCATGCATACCAAAAATCAAGAAAATCCACATTATTTTCTCCTTGATTGAATCGGTATAAAATGTTCTATTCTTTAGAAGCCATTGAATTTGTATCGGCTTAATCGAGGGTTAAATTCCTCTAGGGTTTACCCATTATTTTTCATATGGTGTTTTTGGGGATTAAACATAGAAAAAATTTTATTGAAAAAATTTCAAAAATAAATAATAAACAAATTTCTCACCAGAAATCATGTGAAAAATTTTGAGCACAGCATTTTGGTCATATATACACATATACACACACACACACACACATATACATACATACATACATACATATAGTGAAAAATGGGTATCAGCTACACAAGGAAGAAAATTTCCTCCTTGGTACTATGATACACATGCCCCTTTATTTATATTTTTAAAATTTTTTAGGATTTGTAATGCACATGACGGTGATCACCATACCAAAAATTTAGTGAATCCAATACTATTTGAATCTCGATCTAACTGTTACAAGTTCAATAGTTTTAGAACAATAGTTTTTTACAATGGATGGATCAAGGATCAAATACCCTTAGGTTTCATCTATATTTGAGGTTTTGCGGTTTTAGAATGTGTACAACAGCTATTTTAAAAAAATTCCAAACAGTGGGGATTGAGGAGCCACAAGCTAGACTTGTAGGAAATTCGTCCTTTGCTAGTTGACCTCAATATATATATACACACACACACACACACACACACACACACACGTTCACGCAACGCGCGTGCGCGCGCACACACACACACATACATATATTGCTCGTGTGTGTGTGTGTGTGTGTGTGTGTGTGTGTAAATATAAAAGAATAATGGAAAACAGAAGACATATATGGCTTAGCCACAATACTCTTGAAACTCCCATCCTTCCTTATTTTTTGGATGATCGGAACTGTTCAATTTGATCTTCATAACTAGTAGATTTTTCAAGGTCCATATGCAGATTAGCCACAAATGTCATATGTTTTCCACTATTCTATACACACACAAAAAATAATGGGCATCATATAATAATTTATAACGCTTAGCCATATATACATCTTGAAAATGCTAGCTACATGGTAGTTTTAGAGGATCAGTTCCATAATTTTGATGTACATGTTCTAAAACACTAAACAACGAAAAATGGAGTGAACATACAGTTATTTCCTTGTTCATCTATTAATCGTGACAAAAATTATATTGCTGAAAAAAAATAAATTTTTTCATAAAAGAGATCAACAAGAAAACAATCTTTGGGTTCCCCAATTTTCGATATATTTTTAGAGTATGAACATCAAAATGAACCGTATTGATCCTCCGAAAAAATAGTAAAGAAGGGTAGATTTCTCTTTGTCGTAGATAAGTCTGAGCCTCATATTTCATATGAGCGTGTGTGCTGTCAGAAAATAATATGGGATATCCAGTTTTATTGATGCCTTACATTTATATAAAGTTCAGTTGAAACCTTCATGATGTGAATCTCAAGAAAGGGAGAAGGAAAGATGTGGACTGAGGCAAGAAATGGAAGTTCAGGGTTTGGACGACAGTACAGAAGCCAGGCATTCTAACTGGGAAAAAGGGCTTCCTCACGAAGAATCCCTTTCTTCGCATGCCGAATTAAACACTCTCTTTCCCTATTTCTCAAGGAAAAGGCCAATCCTACTTTTATGTAAAATAAAATTTTGTATGTACTATATATGTACTATCTGCTTAATAAAATATGGCGATGCAAGTGGGCAACAAATGAGTTGATCGCACATTTTGGTTTGCGTTCATCCAGCGATCAAAAATGGGGAACAACGAAGCATCAAATTGTTGGGCATGACATGAAAAATGCCAGGAACATGCATGGCTCTGCTGTCTACTAAATTTCAAGCTAATAATTGTGAATAGAAATACATACCGCATCCCTGACTACAAGAGTTGGGGAAGCATCATAGTCGCAAAGATCCAAGCAGACCTCCATGCCAGAGTTGCCGCATCCAACGACAAGCACCCTCTTCCCCTTGAACAAATCACCACTTGTATACGAGCTCGTGTGCACGACTGGCCCCTCAAACTTGTTCATGCCCTCAATCTCCGGGACCGCCGCCTCCGCATTCTCCCCCGTCGACACTATCAACCACCTGCAGACATACTCTAGCCCCGCTCCTCCCTTCTCTCCCCCGGCCGCCGCCGTCCTCACTCTCCAGAGGCCAACACCTTCGTCGTGCTCCGCGCCGACGACCGTCTCATTAAACCGCGGCCGTATGTTGAATTTGCTCGCGTAGTTCTCAAGGTAGGTGATGAACTGATGCTTGGAGGGGTACCTGGGAAAGTCGGCAGGAAACGGCATGAGGGGGAGCTCACAGTGCCTCCTCGGGAGGTGGAGGCGGAGGCGGTCGTAGGTCTTGTGCTGCCATAGGGAGGCGATGCAGTCTGACCTCTCGAGCACCAAACTCTCGATTCCCATTTCTTTCAGGCACGCCGCAACCGCCAAGCCTGAGGGGCCTGCGCCGACGATTACGGGGCCTCGGATCCGCTTCTCGGCCTTGCGGGCGGTAGCATCTTCGGTCATCGTGGAACTGAAGTTGCTCAGGCCGTGCGAAGAACGGAAAAGGGGATCATGAACTTGTTTGCCTTCTAGCTCTCTCCGGCGGTCCATTGACAACACACGTATGTGGTAGCGCTCTAATATAAAGCTCAACCTTTTCTCTTCAATCTTCTGGCCGAGATGGCTTAGAAGAGCGTAATCTCCGGCGTGAATTGAGACATAAAATACATACTACATATATTGAGTTTTCAGTGGACTATCTGGATCTCTCTCTCCCCCCCTCCCTGATTTCTCTTCTTGCTCAGGTGAGTAATGGAGAGAGAACAAGCAGTGGAGACAGACTAAATATTTGCACCTTCTTTACACGTGTCAGTTTAGAGAAATAGCAGCAAAATGGAAAACCCTTGCTGTTTGGGATTATATGTAGTTTAACTCCCGAGGAGAAGCAGTCGACGAGTTATCTTATGCAGAGGCAACTCGACTGCGCTCGAATTCGACCCATCCGGCTCTGCACAAGTCAGATACGAGGATGATGGGTATGTGGCTTTTGTTGGGATACTTAATTGTTTGCTAGGAGAATACGTCAAGGATTGATGGCTCTTAATTGTTTGTTAGGAGAATAAGTCAAGGATTGACTTTTGAGATTTGATTTCTTTGTTAGTGGCATAATATCCTTTAGAGGATTTCTAGCCTTTAGTTTAGCATTTTGTTATGCAACCTGTATGGCTATTAATATGGGATTTCTCTATGAGAATAAAGAAGCAAATTGAAGCTTTCCTTCCACCGAAATTGTTCGTCTTCCATAGGTGTTCCAACAGTTGGTATCAGAGCATCGTTGGGAACCCTAGTAGAAGGAAGACGACGCCACAAAGTAAAAGGCGAGTTATTTTCTTCGAGTTTCTCTAAATGACGTCCGGAGGTGGTTCAGAGGATCCACCGAGGACGGGATCATATAGAGGAAACATCCAATACCCCATGCTCGCGAGGAGCAATTACGGGATATGGTCGATGAAGATGAATGTGTTCATCTCTGTGCAGGAGGCATGGGAGGCCATCGACCCATCCGACCCAGCTGGGGTCATTGACGCCGGGAAGAACCATAGGGCTCTAACGGCGCTTTACCAATCCGTCCCCGATGAGATCCTTCTGATGTTGGGGGATAAGTCGGCGAAGGAGGCGTGGGAAACTCTGAAGACAATGAATCTAGGCGCAGATCGCCTCAAGGAGGCGAAGTTGCAGACGCTAAAGAGCGAGTTCGAGTCCCTTAAGATGAGGGATGCGGACTCGGTGGACGAGTTTGCCATGAAGTTGATGACCAACGTCAATAAACAACGGGAGCTTGGTGAAAATCTCGAGGAGGTGGTTGTAGTGAAGAAATTTCTTCGTGTGGTGCCATCAAAGTTTATCCAAATTGCTTCCAACATTGAACAATTTGGAGACTTTAAGAAGATGACAGTGGAGGAAATAATTGCCCGTTTGAAGACACACGAAGAGCGTATTCGTGGGAGTGTTGAAAGTGAAGATGGCCGAGTCCTTTTGACCCAAGAAGAGTGGACTGCAAGGAGCAAGAAGGCCATCGGTGAAGGAGGCCATGGACGTGGCCGCGGAAATTATGTCCGGGGACGCAGTCGTGGTGGAGGACGCGGTCGTAGTGGAGGACGATATTCCAATCCGAATCAAAAGGAGGGGGGCTACGACAAGTCCAAAATCCAGTGCTTCACTTGTCAAAGGTACGGCCACTACGCCTCTGAGTGCCCCTCTAGGAAGAAGGAGGAGAAAGCCAACTTCGCGGAGTTTGTAGGGTACGAGCCGGCCCTTCTTATGGCAAAGGGAGAGGGAGATCTTGCCCCATCATTGGTGTGCACGGAGCTTCTACTCAACGAAGAGAAGGTACGACCTGAAAAACATCGTAGTGATTGTGAAAATCACACGTGGTACCTCGACACAGGAGCGTCTAACCACATGACGGGGTCGAAAGATTTTTTCACCGCACTTGACTCAAGTGTGAGTGGGAAAGTAAGATTTGGTGATGGTTCCGCGGTAGAAATCTGTGGACGTGGAGAAGTTGTCATCAAAGCTTTGAAGGGAGATCTTATGGTGCTCACAAATGTGTACTACATACCCAAACTCCGCACGAATATAGCGAGCTTGGGTCAACTCGAAGAAAACGGGTGTAAGATCGTCATGGAAGGAGGTTACATGCTCTTGTTTAACCAAGAGAGACGCTTGTTGGCGAAGGTAGAGAGATCCAAAAATCGTCTCTACACTCTTGGTCTAAACGTGGATCGACCGGTGGCTATGTTAGCAGAGAAATACGCCGAAGAAGAATGGCTTTGGCATTCGAGATACGGTCACCTAAACTTCAGGTCTCTCCATGACATGGGGCGGAAGGAAATGGTAGAGGGTATGCCCTCTATCAAGCATGTTCAACAACTTTGTGATGGTTGCATTGTGGGAAAGCAACGGCGCACACTGTTCCCACAAGAAGCTATTGGCCGGGCGAAGGAGCCACTCGGGTTGGTTCATGGAGATCTTTGCGGGCCGATTTCGCCGCCAACTCCGGGAGGAGGTAAACAATACTTTCTCCTACTTGTCGATGATTTGAGTAGATATATGTGGATAGCACTAATTAAAACCAAGGATGAGGCCTTGGATGCTTTTGTCAAATTGAAAGCATGTGCTGAGATGGAAGTGAATTACAAGATAAGAGGCCTTCGAAGCGATAGAGGAGGAGAATTCAATTCAAAGGCCTTCAATTCTTATTGTGAAGAAGCCGGTGTCAAGCGGTTCCTCACGGCGCCATATTCACCGCAACAAAACGGCGTTGTGGAGCGATGAAACCAAACGGTGGTTTCAATGGCCCGGTGCTTACTCAAGTCAAAGAACGTGCCAAATGAGTTTTGGGGAGAAGCGATGACTACGGCGGTCTACTTGCTCAACCGAGCGGCCACTCATGGAGTTGAAGGGAAAACCCCATACGAAGCATTCCACAAGAAGAAACCCAAGGTACAACACTTGCGGGTGTTTGGGTGTGTGGTGTTTGCGAAGATTGTGAAGCCGCATCTCACGAAGTTGGCCGATCGAAGCGAAAGGATGGTGATGTTCGGGTATGAGACGGGATCTAAAGCCTACCGACTATATGATCCAATTACCAAAAGGATTCATGTGAGTCGGGATGTTATTTTCAAGGAATCAGAGAAATGGGAGTGGACGAAGGAAGCTTCGGATGGGCCCTCTGTTAGCGGAACATTTCTTGTACAGGAAACAGAAGCTGCTGCAGGCGGGGTGGATCCTGCAGGAGCCGCCGCAGGTGGGGCGGATCGGCCTGCAGGAGTCACCGCAGGTGGGGCTTCGCCGTGCGGGGTTCTTCTGCCGGAAGCTGCGGATGACCGGGCTTTTCTGCCGGGAGCTGCTGCGAACGGGGTCCTTCGGCTGGAAGCTGCGGCGAGCGGGACCTACGGCGGGGAGCTGATACGAAGAGAGACGCTGGCCGCTTCGCCATTGCCTTCGGCGAGCGGGGCCTCGCTGTGGTCCGCTGCAAGTCAACCAGCTGGAGGTGGGGTCTCACCGGCGGGGAGCTCTATTGGAGAAGGGTCCTCTGTTGGTGGGTCTCTTGGAGATGACTCTCCGTCTTCTTCTATCCTGAGTGGACCAACACGGTTCCGGTCACTTCAAGACATATACAGTGAGTCACAGCCGGTGGATCTAGCGCTGGAGGATGCAGGTCTACGTATGTGGACAGCCGAAGAGCCATCAAGCTTTGCCGAGGCTGAAAAACATGAAAGTTGGCGAAAGGCGATGAACGAGGAGCTGACTTCGATCATTGAGAACAATACTTGGGAGATTGCCACTCTTCCAAGTGGCCACAAGACCATTGGTTTGAAATGGGTCTATAAAGTGAAGAAAGACTCGCAAGGTGACATCATTAAGCACAAAGCTCGTCTAGTGGCGAAGGGATACGTCCAGCAGCCGGGAGTGGACTTTGATGAAGTTTTTGCTCCAGTGGCTCAAATGGAGACCGTGCGCCTTTTGATTACGTTAGCGGCACAAGAAGGATGGGATATCCATCATATGGACGTGAAGTCTGCGTTCTTGAATGGTGACTTAAGTGAAGATGTTTATGTGTCTCAGCCGCCGGGGTATGTGCAAGCGGGAGATGAACATAAAGTGTTGAAGTTGAGGAAGGCCCTCTATGGCCTTCGTCAAGCGCCACGAGCATGGAACTCCAAGCTGGATCAAAGTCTCACCTCACTTGGTTTTGAAAGGTGCCCGCAAGAGCATGCCGTATACAAGAGGTACGTGGGAGATTCTAATCTACTTGTGGGAGTTTATGTAGATGATTTGATCATTGCCGGTTCGTGCGATATGGAGGTGGCTAAGTTTAAAGACCAAATGAAGGCGTTATTTAGCATGAGTGATCTCGGGCTCCTCACCTACTACTTGGGCATTGAGGTACGTCAAACATCTCATTCTATTACCTTGTGCCAAGCAGGATATGCCATGAAGATTCTTGAAAGGTGTGGTTTGGCGTATTGCAATCCGTGCCAAACTCTAATGGAGGAACGTCTCAAGTTAAGCAAAGAGGATCCAAGTACGTTGGTGGATGCAACGGAATATCGAAGCATTGTTGGAAGCTTGCGCTATTTGGTCAACACACGCCCGGATATTTGCTACTCTGTGGGGATAGCAAGTCGGTTCATGGAGAAGCCCACCACCCAACATCAAGCGGTGGTGAAACAAATATTGAGGTACATACGAGGCACGATTGGGTACGGTATCACTTATGATCGGAACGATCGTGAAGCAAGACTGGTGGGCTATAGCGATAGTGACATGGCGGATGATGTAAATGATAGGAAGAGTACCACGGGCATGGTTTTATTTCTTGGAGGAAATATCATTACTTGGGCGTCACACAAGCAAACGATGGTGGCTTTATCTTCTTGTGAGGCGGAATATATTGCGGCGGCAACGACCTCTTGTCAAGGAGTATGGTTACTTCAATTACTTGACGATATACGGAAGCGTTCAAGATGCAAGGTC
This sequence comes from Scilla litardierei, assembly GCA_030789695.1. Taxonomy (NCBI): domain Eukaryota; kingdom Viridiplantae; phylum Streptophyta; class Magnoliopsida; order Asparagales; family Asparagaceae; genus Scilla; species Scilla litardierei. The sequence continues at coordinate 189,654,209 of CM061136.1, read as the reverse complement.
TTACTTAGAGTGGACAACAAGTCGGCAATAGCTCTTTGCAAAAATCCGGTGTATCATGGAAGAAGCAAACATATAGACACTAAATATCATTACATTAGGGAGTGCATTGAGAAGGGCAAACTCGAGGTGGAATATGTCAACACTCGTGAACAATTGGCGGACATGCTCACAAAGGCACTTGGGAGAGTCAAATTCGTCGAGATGCGAGAGAAGCTGCGGGTGCGGGATGTGAAGATATGGCAAACAACTAAGTAGGGAGTGTTTGTTGGGATACTTAATTGTTTGCTAGGAGAATAAGTCAAGGATTGATGGCTCTTACTTGTTTGTTAGGAGAATAAGTCAAGGATTGACTTTTGGGATTTGATTTCTTTGTTAGTGGCATAATATCCTCTAGAGGATTTGTAGCCTTTAGTTTAACATTTTGTTATGCAACCTGTATGGCTATTAATATGGGATTTCTCTATGAGAATAAACAAGAAAATTGAAGCTTTCCTTCCACCGAAATTGTTCGTCTTCCATAGGTGTTCCAACAGCTTTTACATCGCATTTGGTCGTTCAGTCGTCAATACGAGTCTTAGGGTCGAACGCTCGGGATCGGGTCGTTGGGTCGTAACACGGTTAGAGTTCGTGTTCGGTCGAACGGTCGTATGTAGGCTCGAAAGATGGAAGGCTCGTACGCATGGCTTGACACTTCGATCGTTTGACATAGAAGAATGATCGTTCGGTCGAAGGGAGCCCATTGGGATTCGGCTTACTAGGATGCGGCGGAGGCCCACTATGGCGCGACATCATTAATTGCGTAGAGCGGTAATTGGATTGGATGCCGTAATTGTCGGGATACGAATCCTAGGAATTCCTAGCCAATGATGACGCCTATTGTAACCTAGGGTTATATATAGGAGTTTTTCGGTTAGGGTTTCATAGGGAATATTATCGTATCCTTTGAGAGAGCCGCCATTGTGAGAGCCAACTTTGAGAGATTGTGTGATGAGCTTTTGGAGAGATCATTGTGTGCTTCTTATTCGTTGGAGGAAGGTTGAAGATTTGTATTGTTCTCTCCTTTCGTAATAAAATTCATTCGTGTTTTCCTGTGGCCGGACCCCGGCCTAAAAGTAATTCTCTATAAGTGCCCTGTTGTGCTTGTGTTGCTGATCTTTTGTCCTCGGTTTCCACGATCCCGTGTATTCCGCTGTGCTGTATTGGTAGAGCTAGGCTCCGCCACACAACAACAGACTAAATATTTGCACCTTCTGACAGCTTTTACATGTGTCAGATTAGAGAAATAGCAGCAAAATGGAAAGTCCTTGCTGTTTGGGATTAGCTGTAGTTTTACTACCGAGTATGGATGTACATACAATCAAAGTTCACTCCCAAGTCTAACATTTTTCTTCGTTATAGATCGAGAGCATGATACTTTTCTAGAGTTATATTTATTTGCGCTTGTTGACACTACTACATAACCAGCATTCAGCTACGGACAAATCTATGGCTGAAGGCTGGAAATCCATGGTTGAAGACTGGGAATCCATGGCTGAAGACTTTTGGACACGAAAAAAAGAATTATGTGGCTGAAAGTCTGTGGCTGACAGTTTGGTGACTATCAAGGCTTTCGGCCACGGACATTTTCGTTGTCGATAATCTGCGACGGACTAACAGCTACGAAAAGCCGTGGCAATTAAATAATCAAAAAATAATATTGAAGCATCAGCCACGGACGAATCCATGGCCGATATTGAACATTGTCCACGGATAAGTCCGTGACCAATGCCATACATCCATGGAACTTGTGCACACAATACGCCTAGTGTGTGCACTTTTTCCGTTGATGTACAACATCGGCCACTAACTTATCCGTGGTCGATGTTCACTATCGCCCACGGATAACGTGCACAGAATTCGTGGCAAACGTTTATCAGTCACAGATAAGTGCACAGAATCCGTGGTGAAAGTTATTGGCCACAGATTTTGTGCACATATTTCGTGGCCGACGTTTATCATCCACGGGCATATCCGTGGTAGATAATATCTTCAGCCACGGATTAGTCCGTGGCCGATACTTATTTGCCACGGATTTGTCTGTGGCCGATAATTTTATATTTGTTTTAAAAAATTAAAATCGTAGAAATCCCTATATACAATAAAATAAATTCACATAAATAGCAGAAATCCATGTATACAAGAAAATAAATTCACATAAATACAAATTGTTCATATTTTTCAATAAACACAATGAATCCATATTTTCAATAAAATAAAATAAAACAAATTCACAAACAAATACAAGAAACACATATAACTTATTACATAACATAAAATGTATCCAAACTGTCATTTTTTCAATGAAAACAAAAAACAAATCATAGATCACCCCCGCCATCTCCCCGTCGCAGTCATGCTCTTGGCCTGAAGGGCCGACGTCGTTACCTTGACCCTACCAAAAAATATTATTAATTAAGTTGTACGATAAAACATAAAATATTAAATGAGTCAAAACATATCAAATTTAATAGCACGAAAGAAATACTTAACTTTGGGTTTTGCATAGACCGTTCTCACCTGTTAAAAAACCAAAGCTGGCCGTAACACAAGCGCACACACAAACCCCCATCCCTCAACAAACAAAAAACACTAGAAGCAGCTGAAGATGATTCTGCCCGGAAGCAGTTGGGCAGAAGCAGCTTCTGCTTCTGCCCAGAACTGGGCGGGGTTTTGGGCGGTCTATGCATGCGCGTGTGCTAGCGTTAATAATATAAAATCTTATTTGGATTTTATATGATACTTGATCTTACATACCATTTCATAATGAATTCGTAATATATTTTACTTGATCCTATGTGTGATAGACCCCATTTTGAATTTCCCATGTGAAACGTAACCATATTACGTGACATATGTGACATATGTGACATATGTGACATAAATTTCTCATATATGACATATATATATGACATATATGATATACACCATATATATGTCATATGTCATATGGCATAAATATTACCCCCACCACATCCACACACACACAAACATATCATATGTCATAAATATGACATATATACGAAATTTATGTCATATATGTCATAAATATGATACATAGTCATTATATATCATATGTCATCATTATCATCGTAGCTTTATCCCAAATATGACATATATGACATATATATAACATGATATAGCTTAAATCACCATACCCCCTCCACACACACGTATCATATTTATGACATGACATATATACGACATATATGTCATATATGTCATAAATATGATATATCATCATCATATATCATATGTCATCACCGTCATCGTGGCTTTGTCCAAAATACTACAAACCAACAAATCTGACCATAGATCCGGTCTACCCTGAGCCATAAACCATGCCAACGAAATTCTGATGATACTTAAAAACTAAGATCTTATCGAATCATGAGATCAAATCCAACTAAATGTCAGAGTTGGAGCTGGCCACTTGGCTAGAAGTCAAAATAATTAACATTATTCGGGTCATTTGTATACTTAACCATCTTTTATTTTGATGTTACTTCCTTAAAGCGTGTGACTAAATGACAACAGTATATATACATTTGCCGTATCAACCCCACTTGAAGCAAAATGAATGCGAGACACTCCTAAGTAAGATATTTAGAATTTGGTAGATCATCAGTGAATGGTATTCCTGTAATCAATCTTGATGACATTAATCTAGCATCTCAGATCCTCAAACAAAATTTTCTTTTGCACTCATTTCTATAGGCTTCCATGAAACCACTTAATTTTAAGTTTGAGTCTTTATTTCTCTCCAAAATTATATATTAATCAACTCTCCTAAATCCAACACAATCCTCGTCACCTCGAGTTCTAGACAACCTACTGAACTTAATTACCGTTCAAATTGCACTTAAATGAACGGATTCCTGGAAATTAGGGTGCTTGAAAGACAACAGAAGCCTCACTGTATTCGTTACTAGATATGCTATTACTACTATCAATTAACATCGCAACTATGTAAAAGCTATTCATTTTAACAAGCTTTCCCACTGTCCAGCTTCAAATAAAGGCACAAATTAGTAAATTTGCCATTAAATTTCTTCAACTTGATGACTAAAATTTAACATTATCCTAGCCCTGGCAGGAAATTAATTACTAACATATGCCAACCATTCTGCAACACTGCTAGCTTCCTGGTATACTCCAGGAATGAGATTCTTGCTAAGTAGAGAACAGTTGGCCATGGCAAATTGAAGTTGATATAATAATGATAATAATAATAATTAGTTTGTGCCTTTATCGCCTCCAAAGGTACAGGGGATGAACAGAACCACCTTATTTCCAAAGTAACCAATTGAAAATAACGGATATCAATATTTCATGCTACCATACACTAAAAAAGTAAATTTTTTGAAGAGAGGGGGTTGTTTTCAGGGAAGAGTTTATTGAAGAAAAAAAATGCCCAACTCTGGGTTTTCTTGCACTTTTCTTTGTTCTTTTGGTTGGAACTCATTCTTGGAAAGTAAAATACTCTTTAAAACACCAAAAATCCAATACATTGAATGACGCCGCCTTTCTGAACGTTGCCCAATCTCCTTGCAAATTTTGGGGATTAAATATTGTGAAACTCAAGTTAATGTAGGTTGATCTCAATGGCATGGCTGAGTTCACATATGAATTTGTTTCATAGTAAAGTCCTGCAGAAAGTATATATATCTAACTGAAAGTGCATCTCACATAATATATACAAATGAACTAGATCATCACAGTAGTAGAGTATGCCACAAGCCAAGCAAAAGGAGATCATGGCATCTTAACCATTAAATAAGGAAAGCACTAAGCTATGAAGATCCTATGGTACCTATGATAAAGATGGGGGCATGCATGCTGTTAATTGTGACACTTCTTTAAGCCTTCATCGTCCTCTCTTTATAATGACAGAACATCAAGCTTAGTGGGATTGCTAAAAATATCTAGGCACACGTATAGGAACTTTTGAAATTTATTTTTGTTTCATGCATCCTATATTTTATTATAAAGAAAGTCCCATATTGGTATGCGTTGGCGATCTCCATCAAAATAAGGTATCATGTTTGACCTAGAAACTATATGTTAATAACGAAGAACAAAGCGTCTACTGGAACAACATAATTTATAAAACCCATGAAGCTATTTAAAGTAATACTGGACTATATTCTTCAGCACCTTCTTCGCAATGAACTACAGCTTTACCAACAACATCTCAAAAAGGGTTTAAAATAAGGAAAAAAATCATCATCACATGTTAATTACAGTAACCACTAAAAACAAATTAAATTTAAGTTATCTTATAAGAAATCGTTTCCTTATTCACCAATCGATTACCCTAGAATAAACATTCTAATGATCACTTTGAAAATTTCTGACTAAAAGATATTACAAATTATTTCATACTCCTAATTGTACTCATTGTATTAAAAATATATATATCAGCTTGAGGTGGGAAGGTTTATTCTGAATAATATCTCTTTGAATTTTTAACATTGTACCAAAGCACAACCCAATTTTCTTTCCCTCTCTCTTTTCAACTTATATGTTACTTTAACCTTTTGTTATTAAAAAAAGGTCTTCTATCGCAAGTTCTTACAACTCAAACCCAACATTCACGAGGACCCAAACATCTAACCCCCCAACCTTTAATCTCTCCCCTAACTTACAGTTTCAGATTAATCTGTATTTTATTGATCTCATAACCATCAGTTTACGAAGTTCACCACCACAACACCATCATCATTTGTTCTCATCATTATCATTTTCGTTGAATCGTAGTTGGTGACTGCTTAAAATTTGTCGTCGTCATTGGTTGGTTAAAATTTTTCGCTGCTTGGAAGTAGTCGTCGGCTCTGATTGGTTATCTTGCTGGAGATCCATGGATGAACAAAAAGTTTTCGCTGCTGGAGACATGGATGAACTAACATTTTCCACGGACTGCGCCAATTGTTGACAGATAAATTCGCCAACATGAGGTGTGTGTGTGTATGTTGTTCCGAGCTATCTCCGAGTTGCTTGCAACACAAACAACACGTGAGGGAGGGTCATACCCGGGTTTCAATCTAATCCCCTCCGATGCTTAAATCAGTAGGTGACTCAAAGGATGCTCCGGTGCAACCAAGGCCGATCTATTAGGCAAACCCGCCAGTAGTTGCCGTACTGAGCAAAGGAGAGCACGTACTGCTTAGGTCTGAGAAGGTCATGTTTAGAAGTAATTACTTCAGCATGTCGAACCTTTATCATTACTGTGAACGGTCCAGAATTGTGCGAGACTCCTTGGATCCGAGCTTATACAGGAGGAGATTGCCTGTGAGAGGGACCAGGAGATAAATCAGCAAGCCCCGAGTTCTAAAGAGATAGAATCTCCAAGAAGAAGAAGATTTCACGGAAGAGAGGTCCAAGTTATCTTCCACCCTCTCCCATTGTTGGTGAGACTGGTTATAAGCGTGGTGTGCATTTATTACTGCCGAGTTATTGCCGCTAAAGAGGGGTTAACGGCTAGCATAAATTGGAGAGAACGGTTGTCATTGACGACAAGCAATAAACGAGGAAGCACAATGGTTTATATCATAAATGCCATAAAGAACACATGACCCCAACATAACCCAAATGATCCCAAAAGTCACTAACAAAATGATGTCAACGCATAAATTTCAGATCAGAAATCGTTGAACCCAACTCCACCTCATTTGCTTTCAAAGTAATGATCTTAAACCAAGCCCATTTTCATGTTCATGCAGGGGGAATCTAATTCTGAGACCTGGGGCTCTGATGGAGCCACTGGGCTCTTCGTTGTCTTGCAATATGTGCGTGAGATCCTAATGCGCACGCCAACACGCCCAGAGAGAGAGCACAGAGAAAAAGCGTGAATGATGGCACCCCAAGACTTTCTCTGAGGTCGGTGGATGGGTGGCCTGCGGGCGGATACTCATTGTCTCCCATCATGTCTGCCTGTATTTAGAATCCCCGGACTCCTTGGAGATCATTCGAGTTGGGGGATCTTTGGAATCATGACCAAATATAGACGATATCTCGCAAGTCATATTGTTGCTCGAGTGCTCGCAAGTTGCTGGCCTTTTCACGTTGGGATTTAGGTTACCAGCCAAGCAGCCACCTGTTGTCGAAAACGGGACAGCCGTTGACTTGGAAACCAAGTGGTTTGGTTTTTTTTAATGGTTCAGTTGTGTGTTCATCTAAATTGAACCTAGTTAGTAACACATCTCTTAGCAATGTACATGATTCATGTAAGTTAATGCATTTGTTCCATATAAAATCGGTTGGGTAGACAATGACATTTCCTAATGTTATAAATTGATTCTGGTCAACCATAAACGTTTACGACCCATTTATAACCCAAATTTGTCAACCCATTTAATGAATGGGGCATGTACATTTTGTTAGAGAAATATTTTGATTATAAGAGAGAGAACAAATTACAATATCAAACTTGAATAAATACATATAAGAAATTGTTTACACTTCGAAGCCCGTGTATCACACGGTGTCCTTAAAACAGATTCGCCCCTCACATTTTGTACTTTGATGATATTACGGCGCCTATCTCCAAGGATACAACGAAGAACGAGCAAGATCCGAGCACTATGAACATTGCTCCGGCAAACTGAGGTTGCGGCAATTACTATCACGGTTTGAAGAAGAACGGAATAGAGAAGAGTACCTTTTATAGGGTAGCCTAAGGACGATAAAAGGCTTTTAGCCTTTGTTACGGGATTGATCAAGAACAGACAATGAAAAAACACAAACAAATAATACACAGATTTACGTGGAAACCCCAAAACTGGAAAAAAAACCACAGACAGAGAGAAATTTACTATATCGAAGATTTGGTACAAAAGGAGAAGAAGTTCGGCGGCTAAAGAAAAGGTTAAAGCCGAGATCCTAGATTACATCACATTTATATGGGCAAAATTAGAAAGGTCCAATGCAATTAAATGTACATATTACCACGGCCCGATCCCTCCGCTTCCACCACATAGCACTGAAAATTTCCCATTAAATGTCGCACCGCGAGCTCTTAGGTTGGGTGACACCTGAAGTATACGAGGTAAGTAGATGACTAAGATGTGATTCGTCTCTTCCGTTAAAGGAAAGTTAGTGTCATAGGCTTAGTACGGTTTTTGTGATAATCCTCGGTCGAGATGCGTTGTAGGAAGTACAACGAGTATGTAACAAAGACCGATGTATACTGACCGATGCTGGCTAGTGGGGTTGACGGTTTACCATACCCTAGGCCATGCAGCGACACAGTCATGACGAAGGGACTAAAACTGCGGTATTCATCGCTGACATAGTCAGAGTGATCCAGAAGACACTTTAGTCAATGGACCAATCACGTAAGTATGATTCTGAAACAAGGACGACACCTGCTGCTCATGGTTACTGTCGTTTAGGGATTTCGAGTCCCAACCTGTAGTAGGGTCAGGCTGTAGGGTCTCACATCGAGTAGTATTCACGTCTTAGTAATAGGAAGAACGTTAAGAGGAATGCATTTGATGCAATGGAATTATTAAGCTCACAAATGGTTTGTGAGCATAGAGCTAAAGAGTTTAGCATTTGGGATTGAAGAGGACATCCTGAGGAATCCACAGGAGAAAACCGCGTTGGAATCGAAGCTCAAACGAACCCGAAAAGTGGGAAACAGTGGAAAAGGACAAAGTGGGTCAGACCCACTTTGGGGCAAGAGGGCCTAACCCGCAAGGCAAGCAGAGCCCGCCCGCTGAGTCAAGCAGGCGCGACCTGCTTAGCGGGCCTGGCACCCGCTGAGCGGGCGGGTCGTACCCGCTTGGCAGTGGGTGCAGCCCGCTGAGCGGGCCCGGGCGCCCGCTCCTACCTGCAGGCACCCCCGCCCGCAAAGAAGGCGGGCGCGCCTGCAGGCCTAGCGAGCGCGCCTGTGGGCTTGGGCCCCCTTGCTTGTTTTCCTAGGGGTTTTGAAACCCAAAAACGGCGGCTACGAAAGTGACTTTTTGTCCATCTTTGGGCAATTGTTTGAGGAGTCAAACAAAGTCGGAATTCATCGTTGTTTGTTCCGACGCGTTCAACATTTGAAGCTCTTCGAAATGATAGCTTGTATCGTCTCTAAAGCTCAATGGTGAGGGAGATTTAATTGGTTGAAGTTAGGCCTTTATGAAAGGCTTACTAAGTTAAACTAACTTAAATTGAATTGAATTAAATCCATCTTCACTAATTTAGTCCCACATTGCTCGTGCAACGAGCATGGGGTCTAGCTCCCTATATAAAAGGGGGGTGCACACCCCTTGAAAATTTTGTACGAAGTCTCCAATTCGAGAAGCTCTTGATTTTCGAGCACGCTCGGTCGACGACTTAATTCCTCCTCTTTCTTTCTATCATCCAATCGGGTCCTAGGAAGACAGCAAGGAGGTTTGGATCTGATCCAGAAATCTCTGACGTGTTTCTGCTCAAGCGGCTGATTGCTCGGAGACACGGTGCAGCTCGGGAAGCGGTACAGCTCGAGGCGAGGCGCAGTACGATGCGGTTCGAAAAGCGGCTCAGCTCGGAGACGCGGAGCGTAAGAAGGTGGTGTGCAATACATCTTGCTTGCTCCAAGGCCAAGATTCAGGGTATGTCATTTTAGTACCTTTCTTGTGTAATTTTAATAATGTCGCAGTAGTATAGATCCCTCTTGGGGTGGTCAGTCGGTATAGATCCTGGCTAGGTTTTGGCTCGCCTTAGGGCCTTAGCTAAAATGTTTAGCTATATGTTTTTTCTCTGTGTTTTTTACTCCCTCTGTTGTCCGTCCGACGTAGGACGGGAACAGGTCTGAGCCCTAAGGGTCCACCCAAACCCTTCAGGGAGCCGGTGGGGGACGGTTGTAGCAGGCCACCGGCGACGGTGGCAGGGCCGCACGGAGAAGAAGGACGCGAGGGGAGAGGGTGAACGGCTGAGAGAAAGGGTGAGTTTGTTTTAGGTTTTTTATAAAATATTAGAATGTGTGTTAACGGGGATTAGGGGGGGTATTTATAGGTTAATTTGGTGCATGAACCCTCTAATAGCAATTAATGAGGTATTAATTATGTTAGGAGTTGTTGTTAACTAAGGTTAGAAAAAAATCAAAAAGTGGAAACGTGTAAAGCATTTTGGGGTGAGGTTAATGTAATTAGGTAAATAGTTAACAGGTTAAAAGTAATTAAGAAATTGGTAAATTATAATTAGGAAAAATAATTAGTAAAAATATTATTATATATGAAAATACGATTTTGCCCCTAAAACTAAACGTGTCCGAAAAATTACGAAAACATAGCCACGGGTTTCATATCATCGCGAGGATCACAAATACGAAGTTCATTTTCAGATTTGAGCGACAAAAAAATAGAAAAAATTCATTTATCTATTTTGAAATCATTTGAAATCATTTGGTTACGGAAATACATGCACAACGAAAACAGGCCATTACAAGGAAGGTATAGAGGAATCACCCCTTCGATTCTAGTAGTACTAAACCCAAACGAATAGGCAATATGGATCCATAAACTAGTTTCTATTCTGCAGACCAGGAGTACGAAAACGGATGGAGTGGCAACCTACAGATAGGGATGAGAATGTGCATGCCCAATGCGTGATTGGGCTTCCAATTGGGCATACCAGAAAGATTTCCAGGGATGATGTGACATACCCAATTGGAAATCCAATTGGGCTTACCCTTTTGGGCATGCCCATTCTCTCCCTACCTACAAAGAGCAGCTGTTATTGAAGTTGACTCACAATCACCAATGATGGATCTAGAAATTTAAAGCTATCTAGGATGTAAAGTCGACCGAAAATTAATCTAGAATGTAGAACTGAATCAATTGCATGGAGAGGAGCAAGGGGCGAAACCAAAAATATTAACACGAGCTCTAGTGCTCATCTTAGTGGTTGAATCATTCGGCTGCGTCGGTGGAGGCCCGGGTTCGAATCCAACTACCCAAATTCCCTTTTATTTTTCTTTATTTTCCAGCTTTTAGGGGTTTCCCTTTTATCTTTCTTTATTTTCCAGCGGTTCCGATGGATACCTGACTTCTCCGTGTTCGGTGTTAAACAATCAGGACGGATGTACCCATATTCCACGACCCATGTTTCCTGCTTTCCGATGTATCAAAAAAACCAAAAATAACATGGACCACTCTCAGTACTTGGCTCTGCCTATGGCCATAACAATAGAATTACAGAATGATACAGCAAAGAGTTACAACAACGATTGACCGATCATGAAATTTTGTGTGAAAAAAAGGTTTTCTAAAGGAAGTTGCTATTAGCACAGGCCTGAGTGTTGAGTTCACAGACCACTTTTTTACAAGTTTGTCATTAGAAAAAAATCGCTGAGTTCACAGACCCCTTCTATCTCGCTCAAGGGCGACGATGTTCGTTATTTCTAAAAAAATTAAAAAACCCCAAAGAAAGGAAGAAAGAAATGCATCACATCATACTATCTTGCTCCGTCGTGAAGGCAGTGGCAGCGGCCGGCGCGATGGCGTTGATCACCAGCGCCGCTGACCTCGCTTTCGCTGATAGCCCATTCCGGTTCTCTTCTTCCGAATACTTCTAACTTCTTCTTCTTCTTCTTCTTCGAGTTCTTCGGAGTCACCAAGCTCGTCGGGGGGTTTCGATCCCGAGTCGGCGGCGATGTTCACAGACCCCGTCGACTTCTCCGCTGTAAGAGGAAGACCGTCCGGCGGAGGAGAGGCGGAGACGGTGACGCCCTCCGACGACGGCGAGAAGAAGCGGAAGTCCTCAAAAAGTGGTATGTGAACTCGCCGATTTTTTAATGGCAAACCTGTAAATAAGTGGTCTGTGAACTCAGCAAACATGTCTGTGCTAATAGCAGCTTCCATTTCTAAAACCGGTAAAAATGTCAACTCTGTCCTCCTGTCTCCCAAAGAATTACATCACAGCCCGCCTTGCTCACACAGAAAGTCGGCTTCATGTTGGCATTAAAGTTGGACCCTAACGTCATAAAAGCCCGACTCATTTTTTAATAAGGCTAGTCCAAGCTGGGCTTCTTCCTGGGGCGATTGCGGCCCCTCGGGCCAGCCAGCCAGGCCGATTTTCAATTCTAATGAGATTTGTGATCGGCTCCTTTGCCCTTTTTATTTGTACCTGACACCGGGCCTTTCTGCCTTAGGACCCAAGATGCTGTTTAAAACGAAGAACGAAGTTAAAGAATATGCGATAGACTGTTGGTCCAATAATCATAAAGAAATATGATGGTTTAACAAAGCGTTGTGACGACCGAATGAAGTAATCACAAGGCGTTAAACACTTCGTATTTGCTGATAACCCAATTTTTTGCATTGATTAATAATAATCTGTAGATGGATCATAGTAATTTCTATGCTATGAGAATTTTGCTTCCGTTTTCCTCATGAGATTAGGATTCTTAGCCATGTTTTCTTACAAGTACATACATAAATTTCATATGCTTAGAAGTTAGATGAAGTCTCTGAGCTGTTGTAACCACTGCATAAGCATCCTTGTTTATCATGATGTAGTTGAGCCTTGCAGCCTTAAAGGAGCTGACTAACATAGTAGATAGGTGCAAGTACAACATCTCCCCCTCATTTGGCTTCTTCAATAAGGACAAAGACTGTTAACATGCTTCTTGACATTATTCATCCAGTCGATTCACCTATTGTAATGTCCCTATATATTTTTTTCAGTAAAAACCCAACATAAGGCCCATGGCCTTGGCCCATGCCTCTTTATGAAAAACCCAACACCAGAAAGAGAAACCCACACTCTCTTTTTCGCTCCAATTACCGCAGCGATGACCTGATCCCTCTCATTCCTCTCTCGCCCGACCCGCTAGCCTTCCCCGCTTTCGTTTCGCGCGGCGATTGAGGGAGCCGACAGCGTCGACGATAGGGTTTTTGAAAACCCTGGCATAATTCCGGATCACGCCGACTCTTCCAAAGGGATTTTCTCCTCCGATAAGATCTCTTTCCACTTGTCTCATCACACGTTCTCTCCTCTTTTTAAACACATCAAGTTTTAGGGTTTTTTGCATGCTAAAAATTACTTTCTTCTCCAATAAACTTCCGACTGAGTTCTGAATCTCCTCTGGATTTTTCTGAGAATCTTGGCTTGGCTTCTACGTGATTGGTAGATTTTATTTACCTAAAACTTCAGCTATTTCTGTCATGTCTTCTCTTTGTTTCGGAAATTAGGTTTTTTTTGATAAGGAGATGATAATTCGAATTTTATTTGAAATGGATTTTTCCCTTCTTAATAAATATGGCATCCCTAGGGCAAGGTGGCGAATTCTCCACAGCCCCGTACCATTGATTTAGAGTATTTGGGAACTAGGGTTGGCCGTTGGGGTTTTCCTCTTCACTGTGGTGTTCGGCTAGATGTTGTCTTGCTGTTTTTGTCTTATTGTAGCTGCTCATCTCCATGCGGACTGTGTTTTTGGGCTCTTTTGGGCCAGGCTATTTTTATTTCTACTGTCTGGGATGTCCTGCGGCCTATTCTTTCATTATGTGTCTATTTTATGTGGACTTTTGGTTTACAGTTTGATAGTAAATTGATACTGTAGCACATGGGCTAGTTTTTGTGGGATTTTGAAGAGATGGACTACTGCTTTTACTTTCGGATTTTGAGGAGATTTTCCCTCGTGCTAGGTAGACCCTAGAAACCCATCATAGATACCAATAACACGAATTTGATCTTACGGATGCTTTAATGTTTCAAAACTGACTTAGTTTTAGTTTTTACTTGTTCAAAAGTCTAGATTGTTATAAATGTCGTGGAGTAGATTGTTAAGGGTTCCACCTTGCTTTAGAAATTGATAACAATATATTGATAGAATTGTTACAGTTAGATGATAAAATTAAGTAATTAGAATTGTGCAAATGAAGTTATTGTTTTGTGGAATATTGATACATTGGACTTAATGATATAGACACTACAGTTTTGTGCACTATTCTTTATACATAGTTTAGAAAGTAAAGATCTAGTGAATTACTGAAATACATACTGAAATCGTAATTGGAAAGAGACATTGAAATAGATAGAATGACACATGGGGTTTTTGGGAACTCATAATTAAAGATAGGATGAGTAGCGGAAACCACGCTCATTGACGGAATTGTAATGATGACTGGGTCCTCTAATGACCTCTTGGACAAATGAAATTTAGGACACATGTGAGCTCGCATTTGGATTCCTGGTGGTTCTTTAGCTTGCTCTTTCTCTTTACATTATGAGTATAATAAAAATGAAATGTTAGCTAGTTATAGTCAAGTGCTTAATGTTATTGGCTTCTTTAGGACTAGGGTTATATTTAAAGTTATATTTGTTGTTTATTGTAAATATTGTCTACTTCATCTTTTTTTAAAAAAATTCAACAGGATGTAAACTAGAGTACGAGGAGGCTTCAGGGTTTGAGGAGTCTGAATTTCTAGTGGAGCGTGCTGATTTTTGAGATGAGGATAGTAAGGAGAGTGTTTATATTTTGTTTAGTTTTTTTCTTTATTGTTTAAAATAAAAGACTATTAGTTCTTCCTTTTGTACCTACTTTACGTGGATATATAAAAAGACTATTCCATTTATGAAATTTTTTGTTTAGTTCTATTTTGGTTTCACTGGTAAATTGCAGGACCTGCACAAATAATGGAAAAATGTAATGGTCCCCGGAAACGGACTCTATGGACTTCCTTGTCTTTTTCCTTCCTGCATCCCAAGGCCTTGACGGAGGATAATACCCTTTCTGTGATTTAAAAAGGGAGCAAATACCGGTTATGAAGGAGTTTTTTGGAGTTAGCATATCAAGTATAGCATGTATTTTATGTGGGCTAGAGTTAATTCCTCCGCATGTAATTATAAAGCCTAAAAACTTAGATGAGGTTCCACTAAATACATAATTCTGAGGGATTATGTGCATGCGATGCATTTTTAACATATCAAAAACATTTCTCCAAATCCTCCATTTGCTTGGTTTTATCTTTTGATTTCACCAATATATAATCGATATATGCATCCATATTTTTTCCTATCTGCCCTCTAAAAACATTTTGTACCATTACATATTCTCTTTTGTCCAAAGGGTCAAGGTGTCCAACGGGCCGGCCCGGCCCGGCCCGGCCCGGCCGGGCTTTGGCCGGGCTCCGGGCCGACCCGGCCCGGAGGGGGCCGGGGGGGGCGGAAGCCCGGCCCGCGGCCCGGCCTCGCCCGGGCCGCGGGCCACCCCATTTTTTTAAAAAAAAAATTAAAAAAATTAAAAAAAATTTGAAACTTGGTAAAAAAATCTTAAAAATATTTAAAAAATATTAAAATATTCAACTTATTTACAACTTACCCTAAGTAGATAAATAACCCTTAAATACTAAAATAATAGGTAATAATGTGAACAAGTAGATAATTAAGTAATAATACATTCAAGTTTATTTGGAAGTAGATAATTAAGCCCGAAATTTTCCTAAGGTCCCGGGTTGAACCTTTAAATTTTATTACTTAAAAACTTTTTTGAAGGGGGAACTTACATCGGCCAACCTTACCCTTCATACAATGGCCAAAACTGAAAAATAATACAACTAAGACAATAAAAATTTATCACTCAGCTTCTTCCTCGGAATCTTCAGATAGGTCCTTGTTCTGTGAGCGGCTTTCATCATGGAACCAATCCTTCGCGCATACCGCTACTTCAACAATGTCTGCCTTCAGCCGCGATCTCTTGTTGCTCAGAACGCGACCACCTGCACTAAAAGCAGACTCCGAAGCAATTGTAGAAATATGTACAGATAACAAATCTCGTGCCATAATGGAAAGAATAGGATAAACAGATTCATACCCTTTCCACCAGGCAAGAGGATCAAAATACTCATCATCCATGGCTTCCTCCGAAAAGGGAAATGGATTAGATAAATATTTGGATAGTTCACTAGTAGAACAATCCGAACTAACGGTTTTTTGTTTCTTCTTTCCTAACATTAGGCGAATCTTACTAGTCGCCGAAGCAGAAGCACTAGCAGAGACAGAGGAATGGTGTGAAACATTACCATATTTAGCCTCATAAGATGCATACAAAATTCTTAAGCTATTTTTAGCAGCAGATACATATTCAACATGGGAAAATCCCATGTTTTCAGAATACAGTTCTAATAAACCTAGTGCAGCATCCTCCTTAAAACGAGGATCAAAAACTTTAGATAAAGAGTAAAGAAGAGGAACCGGATACCAATACTTAGCAAGTTTTGCAGACATTTCAATTATCATAGGCATTATAGCAGGGTGTGTACTTTCTCTATGCGTAGATATCTGATGAGAAATTAAAACTAATTGTTCTAATCCTAAATAAGATGTTGGGTAGTAAACCCCAGAAAATTTGTTTGAAGCAGTAAAAAAACTTCCAAAAATTCATGCAGATGCTCTACAGTTAACCACTCTATATCAGTAATGTCAAAAGCAGGATCATGTGAAAAATATGTAAGTGCATAATCTGTAATCTGCTCTCTATTTTTAAGCATGGATCGCAACATTAAGTAAGTTGAGTTCCACCTTGATGCAACATCAAATTTAAATGACAGGTATGGTTTTTGTCTAGTACGACACAGTTGTTTGTACTGAAGTCGTCTAGGGCCAGAAATATGTATAAACAACATGAGATTTCTAATTTTTTCGTAATACGGTGAACAAGTGGCAAGTCCATCGCGAACTATCAAGTTCAAGACGTGACATGCACATCTTTGATGGAACAACCCGACCACATCAAGGGGCAAAGATCTTTTTAAAACGTTAATTGCACTAGTGTTATTAGATGCATTATCAAACGTAATTGAAAAAATTTTGTCTGCAATATTAAAATCATGAATAACATCCATTATTACATTAGCAATAGCACCACCAGAATGTGATTCCGCTAACATTCTAAAACCAATAATCATTTTATTCAGCAAGTATGAATTATCTACATAATGAGATGTAACACATAAATATGATGCACCACATTTTGTGGTCCAAATATCAGAAGTCAACGGTATTCTAGATTTTAGGCCTGCAAAAGTTTCAATCAATTTAGCTTTACCAGCTTTAAAAGCTGCCATAGCATCTCTTCGAAGAGTGTTTCTAGGCACTCTTCTAAAGGCAGGGTTAAGGGCCAACTGATTAAATCTTTCTAAATCGGAACTTTCCCCATAAGTAAATTGTAATTCTTGACATTTTACAAATCGTGCCATCTCTTTTCTCAAAGTCTCAGTAGAGTATGAGAAAGTAGATAAAGAGGAAGAAGCGCCAGATAAGTTTAGTGTGGTCTGTTTAAGGTCCTTTTTTAAGTGAGAGGCATGGTGTCTCTTTAGGTGGGTTGTGCCATCAGAAGGTTTGCAAGTAAAATCCGATCTACATATTTTGCAAACTGCCCGCGTGCCTCTGCCCGGGACAGTTTCAATTGAAAAGTGCTCCCAAACCGCAGATTTTGTTGATCTGGGTTGGGTTGGTGGTGTTACTTGTGTAGGTGGAACATCAGAAGGAGTAGGTTGTGATTGTGTAGCAGCGTGTACAGAAGAGGTTTGTGCAGACATGGTATAGGCAGGTTGCATATTTGGGTACTGAAACGATTCAGTACGTTCATTTTGGGACATTTCCAAATGGTCATAATTTTGGGTTTCTGGGATGTTATCCCTCATCATGGCAAAGTTATCTTCCTCCTCAGTGTTGAGGTAGAAAGTATGCGAACGGCCCCTACGGTTTGGTCCCGACATTATTCTAAAAATTTAGGAACCTGATTTGTTGACAGCAGATTGAACTGAGATGATGCTGAAAGCGGAGGAAGATGAGCGCAATAACGATTTGGGCCGTGAATCTTGATCTTGCTTGCTCGATTTGGGCCGCGAATCTTGCGAATCTTGAACAGTTGAACGTATGAGAGAGTTTGAGAGAGTTTGAGAGAGTTTGAGAATTTGAGAGTATGAGAATTGTGAAAAAAATGAGAGGGGTGGGGTGATATTTATAGGGATTTTTCGGTGTAAAATACCCAAAATACCCCTCCAAAATAGCCGTTTATGACCGTTGGGAGGGGTATTTTTGGTCAAAAGCCAAAGAAATTACCAAAAACCCCCCCAAAAAAATTCTGCACCCTTAAATTAAATTTTTTTAAAAAAAATAAAAATAAAAATAGAAAAAACGCAACGGTCATATGACCGTTGCATGCGGGCTGGGCCGGGCCGGCCCGGCCGGCCGAATCCAACGCCCGGGCCAAGCCCGGGCCCGCTGCCGGGCCGGGCCGGCTGGGCACCCGGAAGCCCGGCCCGGGCTCTGGGCCGGGCCAGGCCCGTGGCCCGGTCAACGGCACCGGGCCCGGGCTCCGGGCCGGGCCAGGCCCGTGGCCCGGTCAACGGCACCAGGCCTGGGCCGGGCCGGCCCGTTGACCGGGCCGGACGGGCTGGGCCTCGGGCCCGCGGGCCATTTGGACACCTTGACCAAAGGGCATGACCATTTATCCATGATGAATGAAACATTCTCTTCATTTCTGAAATCCATCAATATCTAGCCCCCCCCAACAAATTATTTGCCAGATCAGGAGAAACTACCCTTCAAACATACCTTATTCAAATTGACATCCAAAAATCAAATAAAATTTTCCCTCCCTAGTTCGGCCAACAAGGCCCTAAGTTGTAGGACCTTCTCTTTGGACAACATCACTTTCTATATCCCCTTCAAACGACATTTGACTCCCATCTTCTCCAAAGCCTACGTGACCGTGATGTCATAGTAGGTCTCGGTATTTACCAGCATTCTTCTTCACCGCATACATTCACAATGATACATATTGCATTTCATGATATGTAGGACTTTCTCCTATCCCTTGGTTAGATAACTTAACTTCTGCCATGTTCCATCTTGATGTCCTCAGTAGAGGTTCTACTTCATACACATGGCAGGTGTGATCATTCATGTAACCTTCTTTAATAAAATAATCACTTAAGCATTGATACCGCATGAGACCGGATTGTTTTAACCCATAAAATGATCTTTGCAACTTTATTGAGTATAAGTTACGGGAAGTGTATGCTTCATGCATTTTGAATCTCATGGGAATTTCATATAGATATCGGAATCTAATGAACCATATAAGTATATGCCGATACAACATCCATAGGGGGCATTTCTAAATTTTCTCGGACCACCTAACTTATAAGAAAACGAAAGGTAACAGTATCCATCACAGGTGAATACATTTCATCATAATCAATCCTAGGTCATTAAGAGAAACCTTAGGCTATGATTCGGGCTTTATACCTCACAATCTCGTTTTTCTCATTTGGTTTTCGGACAACGACCCATTTGAAACCAACATGTTTTACATTGTCAGGGATTTTTTATAGTTTCAAAACCTTCACGTTTGGCAATGGAAGTCAATTCAGTCTGGATTGCTCCCTCCCAGTTGGGCCAATTATGTCTTTAACGACATTTGGTTATAGACCGAGGTTTATAATCATCATTCATAGTCTCATGAGTTACTGAGAAAACAAATGCATCATCAATGATCATCTCATTGCAATCCCATATCACAATACAATAATTTATAGAATTTTCATAATTCACAGAGGTAGTGATAAGTTTGTGCCACATCAAGGGTAGTATGCTCTCCTTGGATAGGATTTGGTGTCACTTTAGGGGCAATTTATTTTTCTCAAGAAAGATCATTGAGCTCTTCTAGAGTAGATTTTTCATTCCTCCTCCACCTTTTTTTAGGAACACAGTCATTAGATCATGTCGGTTGACCATGCTTTAGGCGTGGGCAATTTTGATCCGCATCATTTTGCTACATGAACATTAATTCGTGTTGGATCATTCAGAGCTAGAATACAAGACTTTGTAATTTTGGCAGTCTCATTAAATAAACCAGGAATTTTATTTGCAATAGCTTATAAATGGATCAAGTGTTGCATTTTATTTTCACATTCAGGAGTTCTCGGGTCTAAGTGTGATAAACTTTTCTCATTCCATGAGAAAATCCTAACATTTTTCTGCATTCAATTTGTGAAAGCTTTTTGGGTGTCCCAAGAGAAACGAACAGTACTATTTCATAAAAATGACAATCTACAAATCTCGCGATAAAAAGATCACCCATGAACGGTTCAAGAAATCTAATATTGGACGGTGAATTAAATCCAAAATAAATACCCAAATGATGTTGGGGATCTATTTTAGTCCTTTGTAGTGGTGCTACATGCACCTGTACCGTGCGACCAAATGTGCGAAGATGTAAAATGTCTGGCCATGGCCTAGGACTAACTGAAGGGAGAAATATTAATGAGAAGTAGTAGGGCACAATCTAATAAGTGATGCAACATGCAATACATCATGGCCCCATGTTGAGGAAGGGAGCTTTGTTCTCATTGACAAAGTTCGAGCAATCATTTGAATGCAATTAATCAAGGATTATGCCTATCCATTTTGAGTACGAACATATGAAATTGGATGTTCAACTTCAATTCACAAAGAAGCACAAAATGCATCGAAGCTCTGTGATGTGAACTCTCCTGCATTATCCATCATTATGCTTTTAATTTGATAATCAGGCAGAGCTTTATGATCTGCGTAAGCAAATGTGCAAATGTGATAGTGCGCATAGATCATAGGCAAACATGTTACCATCTACAGGATGCGTCCACTAATATCATAAAATATCGAAATGGTCCACTTGCAAGATGTATTGGCCCATAGATTTCACCCTGAATTCTCAAAGAATGATGGGGATTCATAATCAATCGTTGTTATAGAAGGTTTGGTAATGAGCTTTTCTTGTGAGCAAGATTCACAAATATAATTCTTGGACAACAAGACCTTTAAGTCTTTTAAAGGATGTCCTCTAGTATTCATGATGATTCTACGCATCACAGTGGCACTTAGATGATCATAGCGATCATGCCAATTCCAAACTCATCAGGGTTCACTAATTTCCAAGGACATAATAACATAAGATTCTATAGCTTGTATGAGAAAAGAATATAATCATATACAAGAAGCTTCCAGCTTCTCATGGATGGTCTTCTAGCCCATCTTAAAAGAGGTGATACAAAGATATTCCTTATTTTCTTTATCTATAGTCTCAAGTTGATACCCATTAATGTAGCGTACAACTTTATAACTAAGTAGATTTCTCATTGATTTGTCACTTAATAATGTATCTTCAAGATGTAAATAGTGTCATTAGGAAAAATAACAGTGGCATCCACATAGCCATCAATGAGTTTAACAGGACCAGATATTGTATGGACATTTTCTATGCACAATGTCATATTTGAGAAAAATTGTTTGTTACGAAGAATTAGATGTGTGGTATCACTTTCCAACAAACATATATCTTTATTTTTCTCAACATTTCTCATTTGCACTTATGTTGATAACTTTAGGTGTCAAATACAAAGTAATCAATTAAAATATTTATTCAACAAAAATGAAATGGGATTCTTGACTTTATTCATAAATTTATTTAGTGCAAGTCATCTTTGGGGACATATCCAGCCAAAGGTTAATACATATTATAGAGCATAAAGGCTCATGTGAATGCAATTCCATCAAGATCATCAAGAAAATCAGAGTCTTCAAAAGACCTCACCATATCAACAACATATGAATGATTCTTGACAGCGGTGACATTAACCTCAACCAAGTTTTGGTCATTGTCAATGGCATGTGTCTCAATAAGCTTGCCCTTATTTTAAGAGATGCCTAATATATGTCAACCGAATGCTTTGCCATACAACATGTACGTAACCAATGGCCAATCATCCCACAGAAATGGCAGTAGATATCACCATGTTTTTTTCATAGGCTTCTGACCATCGTGATTGTTCTAAGAGTTAATAAGATTGGATCTCACATAACCCTTTCGAGAAAATTTGGTATCCTTGCACTCACGACCTTTAGAATAGCCAATAATCTTGCTTACGCTGACATTTGTTGTAGGACGTGCCTTAGAGCCAACAAGCCTTAATTCATGATTTTGATCAACAATTCGTGTGTTTGCTCAGCAGTCAACATGACCGATATGAACTCAAAATATCAAGGCCCATAAGAGATAGCAAGGCACCATAAGAGATAACTATTTTCATTCATATCCAAGGTTTGGAATTTGGGCTTCTCAATATTAGCCATAACCCTATAATATAATGATTCCAAAACGAATGGATATAGTATGGCAACTTCAGGTGCCAAAATGATAATAGAAAACTTGGCAACAATTTTGTTTTGCGCAAAACTAAAATTAGAGTCAAAATGATAATAATCTGACATGTGGATAATACCAAAATGAATATTAGTATAACAATTTCAAGTGTCAACAACAAATCAAAGTAATGGTTTATATGACAACATTTGGTATCAATATCACTTATGAAATTAAGCAACAATTTCAAAATCAAATGGATGTATCATCCATTTAACAACTGCAGGCGTCAATACCAATTTAAAGTGGTGATCTCAATATGACGACTTCTGGTGTCAATAAAATTGAAAAATAGAAAAAGAAGTAGAAAAGGAATATTTTCAACAATATAATTTGAACATATAAGAAAACCCAAACCTTACTACCTTGTATTACCTTAGAGGAGAAGATCAAGACTTGGACTTTGTAGAGCATTCGTGTTGATCACGTATTGTGGAACAATGAAGAATGAAGAACAATTTGTAATAAGAATACTAACAATAAGACCAAGAAAAATAATAGATAGAAGAGAAGTGGAGAAAATATTCTTGATGTAGAGAACAATCTTGAGATGCAGTGTTTACAAATGAGATGGAGAATCGCTATTTATACTACAACCTTGTTGCAGGTCAAATCCGCCTAACAATGAGATTTGTATACTGGAAATCAAGGGTACGCTGATTACAGGTTAATTGGAATTTTGTATAGGCTAACACACCGAATCCAAGATCACACGAAGGTCGCCAACCGTTTGGGAGGATGGCCAAGCTTCCTGCACAATGAGCAGCTCGTCGGAAACGCTGGGTTGGCTGTCAACCCGTATCCTCTCCGATGGCTAAGTCAGTTGACGACTTCTTAGAAAGAGACGGAACACGCTGGTTGATCTAAGTGTAGAGCGACCTAAAGTAGCGAGCTTGAGTGGAAGGTGCAAATATGTGGAGGATATCCAGCCTTGTGTATGATTAAGAGTTTAAGATTTCTACTAACCAACCCCCGGCTCGATGGCTGGAGGGGACATTTATAGTGGAGAGAGTCGGTTGAGCACCATCTAATCAACTCTCGCTTTCGCTTAGATGGAGCTCGGCTGGAGCTTTAATGGGGATGCAATTGGTCGGCGAGAATGTCAGAGATATTCTCGCACCGCTTTAACTTGGCACTAATTGAATGTCAGAGAATGTCAAAGATATTTGAGTATTAATGGAGACGCGATGGGCGGCCATCAGTTCTCGTCTTTAACATCTGGCATTCATTGGAGGCGTAGGTGGCCCTACGTTGTCAAATATATTTGTGCCTGCTAAGTCGCCGAGTGTAGCCCTTGGAGAGAGACGAGCTTGGTGTCTGAGCTCGACGTCCCAAGCTTCCTCCTTTCGTCCTTCTTGTTCGGTCAGTAGGTGAGCTTCGCCGTTTGCCGGATGATCTCTAAGTTTGGCGGCGAGCTCCCCGCTCGACTAGTTGGACGAGCCTCTCTCTCGATTTTTCGGACCAGCTCCACGATCGGCTGGGCGAGCTTCTTGCTAGGGGGTCGGGCTCCTTGTCTGAGCTTACTCTTGTCCAGGCTGGTCGTCGAGCTTATTTGCTTGGGCTTCGACTGTATGGGCCTTTGTTGTCTGGGCCGTCCATCAGGTCGTAACAAACCTCATATGTGAGGGTAGACAAAAAACTCATCATCTCCGTGTAATATATCTATTAAACAATGGTCTCTTCAACTCCTTAAAATATTTCTATTGAACAATGGTTTGATGGCTATAGTGTCTCCAATAATTCCACTCCATAGCATCAGATGCATGCATGTAGACATGGTGGACAAGTCTGTTCATTTGGAACATACGAGTAGGATTAGGAATGTTCATACATTCATCTTCACATAACCAACATCAAATAATGTGTGTCGATTATTTCATAATATATTCTTTCATTTTTTATCCAACTACTTACTTAATCCTAATATTTTGTGAATTCACATTTATGATTTTGAACACACCAGGGACTAAACCCTTTTTCCAACAAAAATACCACTAGTCGGTTTCAAAGGCTGACCACCTTCTTTCCAAACACGATCAAGTAACGGCCGAACACGGTTATTTCCCAGGCACAAACTCTATGATTCAATCTTCTCCACTGATTTTCATCTAATCATATTCTATGCCTTTCAGCTCAAGTGCCAGCTGTCCGTCTTCGATGTCCCTGTCAGCTCGTGCAAGGCGGGATGACCTTCAGATTTTGTTTTGATTTAATCACATGGTTGATGCTCGGCCGCGTCATCGGGAGGAGAGGGTGTATTCGTGTCCCCTCGACATTGGCCCTTGAAGGATCCATCGCCTTCTTTCAAGGAAGCGTCCCTTTCTGCTACACCGCCGCACCCCCGCTCGTGCCTCGACACGTGTCCCTTGACAGCTCAGCTCGGCGGCC
Source organism: Scilla litardierei (assembly GCA_030789695.1). Lineage (NCBI taxonomy): Eukaryota > Viridiplantae > Streptophyta > Magnoliopsida > Asparagales > Asparagaceae > Scilla > Scilla litardierei. The sequence continues at coordinate 189,629,623 of CM061136.1, read as the reverse complement.
TCTCCCCCCAACCGCCTCCAAACTTTCCCGTCACCTGACGGCGAAATGGGAATCACGGATTCCATCCCCTCTCTATCCTCTCCATCTCTTTTCCTAATTTCGATGGCGCCATTGGAGGGTATGTCCATGTCAACTGCGGGGGTAATTATGTCAGGTCCACCGACAACCACTGCTGCATCGAATTGCTATTTGTGGACCATTCACATCTTGGTTGGCTTCATCTGGAAAAAAAATAGCAGCAGACACTGAATGTTACATGTGGCCTTCTCGAATTCGAGGGCGGAGCCAGGCTACACTACTGACTTGGGCCGGCCGCAGTAGTAACTTTACATTATCTTTTTCTTAAAAGATATACCAGCAGGTAAAACAAAAGAAGAGGAAATATATTTGAAACAGATGATTTCTCGTACACGATAACGTACACAACACATTCCTTTTTATGGATGCCTTCTGTTGAGTCATCGGATCGACACTCGAGATGACTCGTCCGACGAGTGACTAAGGCCCACAGAGTCCACGAGAGAAGCTTGATACCGATTCAGTCAAGGCCCATCTACCAGTCGCCAGTTACACTCCCACCAATTTGCGCGTTCTTGGCGGCGTTGGAACCGTCATGAAGTCTACTATCCATAAAAAATATGAGAAAAATACTTTGGTTGCTGGAATGATAGCAGATTTTAAAAGAGTTGGAGGCTATCTGAAAATCTGGGCGCTGCGTGTCCTCGGCATCACTCGGCCGAGTTGACTTCTCTACTCGGTCGAGTGGGCTTCTCTACTCGGTCGAGTGATAGACCCTGTAAAATTCCAGTAAGCCAGGGGTCTTGGGGGGGTCTGTCTTCGGAGGTGACTCGGCCGAGTGGCTTTACTCACTCGGCCGCGGTGCATTCGGTACTCGGCCGAGTCGGAACCCTGAATCGCCTGACGGATTCCAGTAAGTCTGAGATTTTTGCTTGTCGTCGTCGTGATGCCACTCGGGCGAGTGGTGTCTCCGTGCTCGGCCGAGTGGGCTGGCGATGCTCGGCCGAGTGCACGCTGATACTCAATCTGATGCGTGTCCGATCTAGCCGGCCGAGCGGGCTTCTTTGCTCGGCCGAGTGACTCCTTCGCTCGGCCGAGTGGCATGTTAAAATGCCCAATCTTCTCCGTTTCTCCTCCTCGTCACTCCTACGGAGTTCCTTCTTCTTCCACCTGTCTCCCATCGCCGAATAGCCCTCAAAAGAGCCTTGGGTGACGCTCCGGAGTGGGTGCAAGTCCCTTAAGCTCATTTTTGCTCCCGATCGCTCCATATTTCCTGAAATCCGAAAAAAACAAGAAATAGTGAAAAGTAACACAATATCATCGAATAATCGTGAAAATCGCAATATGAGCAACCGAAATGGCATGCAAATATGTAGAAAAAAGGTGTAAAATATGGACCGATCAAAATCCCCCAAGCTTGCCTCTTACTCGTCCTCGAGGAAGAAAAGTAGAGAGACGAACTCGGGAGATGAAAACAAAGAAAATGAAATGGAAAAGAAAGAACACGATGTGGAAGGGGTCGCTAGATTATTCTCTCAGATCTCAAGCCATAAGCTACACATCAGATAACTTGGAAAATACGAATCGCATGCTATAAGTATTTCATATCTTACATAAACATGGTACTTGCAAGCTTTTAAGAACAACAAAAGGGATTCTCTAAATTCATACAATCAATTCATATCCACATCATGCATTTCATAGAATTTAATATACAATTGTTGGCTATGCACTTTTCAATCAAAAGTTATAAATGAAGCATATAAGATACACACCAAGCATGCAATAGAGAATAGAATAAAAGTCATGGCATTCACATATTTATTTCAAATCATGAAAAATCTCCATATCTAATATATTTTGCAAAGTCTAAGCATTATCGAATATTCCCATTCATGCACGTCTCCACTCTAATGTCGTGCTCACTCATATTGTCAAACGAGTTCAACCCCCCCAAGCTTAGCTTGAGGCATCGCATCTAAAGGAATATGATAGTGGAAAATGGGATTTTTGCCTTGGTTTTCCCAAGTATTTTGTGGCTCCAATAATGAGATAGAGAAATATTTTTTTTTCTTTTGGACTTTGTTTCTCATTTTTCTTCTTGGATTTTTGTAGGAGCAATTTGATTTGTATTTTTGGATTTTGGCTCCTTTTTGGCTTTTTGGACTTTTTGGAGCTAACTTTTCTTTTGTGGGGATTTTTGGGAAATAGATGCGATATAAGTGGCTTTAGGAGGTGAACTCAAGTGACATGTAGAGAATAAAAAGATATATATGGAGAAAGAAATAATGTAACACTCGGTTCACTCTAAGATGTGCACGAACGGTTCAATAAGATAATACATCAACTAAAACTCATATGTAAGCATGGATATTCTCAATCATCTCAATAAAAAGTGAAGTCAAGCGGTAAAGTCTACAACCATATCAGGCATGCAACAGAAGGTGAATAAGACAATAAAACTGATGCTTCAGATATACTAATGATGCGTGAATCTTGGTGCATTCCAACAAAAGCATACCAAACACTAATCCATACATTCAGTTTCAATGAATATCATGCGATCACTTAGAGGGGTCATCAAGAGAAATAGATTTGCAAGCACATGTGAATAGCAAGACTATGGAATACTCTAAGTAGCATGGCAAATAATAATAAGCATCGTGATGGTTGCCAAAGCAATAAGAGATATCATCATAAGGAACACATCTAGCAAAAGAAGAGAAAGGAAAATAAAGAAATAAGAAAAAATAAAAGAGAGGAAAGAAATGAAAAACAAGCACACAACATGATGCATGAACACACATAAAAGGAAAATAAGATGGAAAATTCAAAAAGATGATGCAAAATTTTGAAAAATTTTAAAAATCCTAAAATAAAGTAAAAATGCAACTAATGTATCTAAATGACATGGAAATGCACTCCCCCAAGCTTAAACTTCACATTGTCCTCAATGTGATCATAATGAAAGAATATGAGGAACAACGATAATAATAAGGGGGTGAATGAAAAATGATGAAATGAATGACATGAAATCCTAATGCAACTACATGCACATACAATGATGCATGAGAGCGCTTTCCCCCAAGCTTATACCAAACAATCTTATTCAAATGACTCGATCAAAAATATCACGGCTTCACTAAGCGATATCAAGTCAAACAAATAAGAAAGTAAGGTTTCACTTGAAAGAAATGCTCGGTGGGTGGTGAGCAAAAAGGATGTGACACATCAAAATATAAAGTGGGCAATTAATATATATAATGGGTTTGGGGTGTAAAAATTTTTGTTGCCGTCATAAGAGATGATATTTATTCAAGCAAATCTATACGGTCGTCTCGCTGTCGAGAGGATTCGTGTTTATTCAAAGCATAAAAATTTCTACACTACTGGATTGATATCACCTATAGCAAAAGGCGGATCCAGTATCTTTGCTGGTGCAGGCAATTGCTCCAACTGCTCCTTCCGTGGCTCTGCCAGGTGCACATGTCCACGGACTCCATCAGATTCCAGCAATGCGGCTCCCAGCATCTCTCCAAGGACTCCACCTGTACCCTGCAAGAGATAAGCCGTATCAATCTGACGTGGATAATTCTTCCCCAAAATAAATGTATTCCAAAGAGGGTCATCAACATAAGTATTTAAAATTAAAAACGGTTGACAACACTTCCCTGGAAATAAATCTCCACTCTCGTATACCACGTCGATCAACTCAACATTGTTCGCCTCAGGTTGTTCAGGTAGCTCGGGCATATAAGCGTAGGTCTCATCAGGCAGCTCCTCATCATCGTCAGACTTATCCCATCGCACCTCCTGATCATAATTAATAGCATCCATGGGTGCTAACTCCTCGCTCTCCTCCTCGTATACGTCCCATCGTACCTCTTGATCATATGTATATGAATCCTGCAAAAGGTGCAATGAGTTGTCAAAATCTGAATTATAAAAAACTTCATACACTGGAGGGGAATCAAATATAAAGGGTGAGGGAGTAAAGAGATCTCCTTGAAGGGGAGCCATAAGCTCTGTGGGATTGTCCTCGGCGTCAGTGGAAGGGTGTGCCTCTGAGGGATGCTCAGCCTCTGTAGAAAGTAGAGGTGGCTGCGGTAGCTCGAAAGGAGGAGGGCAATGCTTGGGATCCTCATGAATGGCTGTGTCCTCGTCCCAATGCACGGCCTCCTCGGTGATAAGCTCTGGCTCCGCATGTAAGGCCTCCTCAAAAGCAAGCTCTGGCTCATGTGGGTGGCAAGGGGGAGCGACGATGGCACAAGCTGACTCTCCCCCAAGCTGAACGTGGACATCCTCCTCAGGCTCCTCAGGTATAGAAGGCAATGTAAACGTCATCATCTCCTTTTCATGCCTCCTTCTTTGTTTCTGTCCTGGAGCTCGAGGCACCCGATTGCATGGCTTGGCCTCCTCAATAGTAGGTGCAGGTGGCTCTATGGGCTCATGTATCTTGACCGTGGTATAAAAGTGGGTCTTGTGTCCCTCAACTAGAGCATAGACTCCATCATCAATTGTGCCTGTGGAAGAGATACAATGAGTAATAAAGTTTTGAAATTCGAGCTCAAAAGGTTCACCTGCCGTTATTGTCAATGGACCGGAATCTCGAACTACGTCAACAATGTTTCTCAATAGGTCCATATATGTGTCCTCCTTTGACAGTTCAGATGTCTCTATTTGTGGAGTGTTGATGGTGTAAAGGTGGATATGATCACCTTCAAGTGAAGCATACACTCCATCTATGATAGTACCTGCGCTAGAGACATTAGCCATAACAAAATCGATGAATACTTGGTCGTATGGTATACTTACCGTAACGGTTAGTGAACCGGTAGATCGAGCATCATCTATCATTTGCTCCAAGGCTGCTGCCAACTGTAGATCACTGAACTTCCCCACTTGCATCCTCTTCAAAAACTCACGTGAGGGTCCCTTTAGCCTTCTAGTGAAGATATCAAATAGCGTGGAGTAATTCCACTCATGGTCTGACTCCGTCTGGAACATTTCTAACATTCCTTCAAACCTAGACAAGGCTTCCCCAAAGGATTCTCCATCAGCCTGATAGAATGCAGCGAGATATATGTAGGATTGTATAGAGCCCGCTCGCATTTTCTTTGGAAGCCGCATCGCTGCAACAACTGTACCTTATCAATCAAAGTAAACAACCTGGAAAAGACGTCAGTGGTACAAGGAGAGATAAAGATAATAATAACAGGTGGTGGGAAAAAAAATCTCTCTCAATGTTTTTTTTTTGATTTTTTTAATGTAGTCTAATCAACCTAATTGTGACAAATTGGCACCAACGGGAAACACCTCCCCGGCAACGGCGCCAAAAACTTGATCGCTCCGAAATGCAACCCAAGAGCACGAGCAAAAACTTGGTCGGCCCCGGATACACACCCGGAGAACGATTGTAGTTTTACAGCAAGCGCACGGTGTAGTGGCGAGCGGGTATCGAACACGAGGAGGTGGTGGTGAGCTCCAATCTATCCTAGGTTGGTTTGACTACGAATGTATTATTGGTGGAGATGGCTATGGTTGTGATAGTTCGTATTCGTCCAATCTCTTGCAAACGAATAGTGTATAGATTTACAATTAAAAAATCCTAGCTTTGGTCCAATCTCTTGCAAACCAAGTCTAGAGAAATCCAATTGTAAATCTAAATCGAATATCTAGGCCTTCCCATCGATTAGAATCCAATCTCTTGCAAATCCCAAATCGATGGAAATCCCTAGCTATCCGTAGTAAATCAATCACAACCTAACCTCCTAGCAATTCTAGCAATTTAGAAATTCATTCATCACAAATATGAAATTAGATCCATAGGGTTCATCCCCAAACCCTAGAACAACAAATCTACTCTAGCATAGCAATAAGGATATGAGAATCAATAGAAATCATTGCTTGCATACAAAAAGATAGAAAAACAAAGATTCAAATAAAAAGAAGAAAATACTTAGCTTGATGAAGATCTTCAATCCAAAATACAAGCTTTTTGATCCAAGAGGGGGCCTAGGGCATGGCCTAACCTCTAAAATAATCCTAAGAAAAACATATATGGGGGCTAAGAAAACATGGGGATCTCTCTCTAATGGTGGCTACAAACCCCTTAAATACTCTCCCAAAACCCTAGCAAATAACCCTAGAAAACCCCTCAAATTCGTGCCCAAAAACAGCCCAAACCGCAACTTAAAATCTGGGCCCAGGCCGCACTCGGCCGAGTGGAATATGTGACCCGGCCGAGTGGAAATTCCAGCACTGCAGCGTCAACTTGTAGAAATTCTCCAGATTTCATCTGACCTCCGATTTGCGCGTTCTTGGCGGCGTTGGAACCGTCATGAAGTCTACTATCCATAAAAAATATGAGAAAAATACTTTGGTTGCTGGAATGATAGCAGATTTTAAAAGAGTGGGAGGCTATCTGAAAATCTGGGCGCTGCGTGTCCTCGGCATCACTCGGCCGAGTTGACTTCTCTACTCGGTCGAGTGGGCTTCTCTACTCGGTCGAGTGATAGACCCTGTAAAATTCCAGTAAGCCAGGGGTCTTGGGGGGGTCTGTCTTCGGAGGTGACTCGGCCGAGTGGCTTTACTCACTCGGCCGCGGTGCATTCGGTACTCGGCCGAGTCGGAACCCTCAATCGCCTGACGGATTCCAGTAAGTCTGAGATTTTTGCTTGCCGTCGTCGTGATGCCACTCGGACGAGTGGTGTCTCCGTGCTCGGCCGAGTGGGCTGGCGATGCTCGGCCGAGTGCACGCTGATACTCAATCTGATGCGTGTCCGATCTGGCCGGTCGAGCGGGCTTCTTTGCTCGGCCGAGTGACTCCTTCACTCGGCCGAGTGGCATGTTAAAATGCCCAATCTTCTCCGTTTCTCCTCCTCGTCACTCCTACGGAGTTCCTTCTTCTTCCACCTGTCTCACATCGCCGAATAGCCCTCAAAAGAGCCTTGGGTGACGCTCCGGAGTGGGTGCAAGTCCCTTAAGCTCATTTTTGCTCCCGATCGCTCCATATTTCCTGAAATCCGACAAAAACAAGAAATAGTGAAAAGTAACACAATATCATCGAATAATCGTGAAAATCGCAATATGAGCAACCGAAATGGCATGCAAATATGTAGAAAAAAGGTGTAAAATATGGACCGATCATTATTCCTGGATCGCCCTCTCCGCTATAGCCTCTGTGCCAACTCCCCGAAAGCTGTCGACAATTCGGGTGAGGAGCTCATTCTCCCGGATTTTCCACTTGGCTTTGTCCTCCAGCAGAGCTTTCTCCGCTCGCTCCCTTGAGGCGGCTTGAGCAGCTTTCCTCTTACGAGACTCGCGTAACTCATGCTCGAGCTGATGAACGTGGTTTAATATTAGTTTGCACAGAAGCCCCACTCTATCCAGCTCATTCTGAGATTTCTCCATGGCCATCTTAACGAGCCCCCAAGGTGACTTCATGACTAGCCACCATCGGTGCACATCGATGCAGTCCAACAGTGGCCACAAGAGCCTGCAAACAAGGTTCGATGGTCAACATACATGCGTGTATAACTTATAATGGAGGCTAGCGTAGTAGTTACCTGGACATTCGCGTGGACGGCTATCGACGCAAGCCTCTCATAATCGACCCTCTTCAGAACGGCCCTATCCCATGGAAGGGTCACATTTTCAGCAATCTGACAGGCGGTCCTGCACTCCATAAGAGCAGAATCGTCGCTCTTCATTGGAAACTCTGTTTGAATGAGTTCCTCCATGGGACAATCAAATGGAGCATGAGGCGATCGACTCTCCAGCAAAATTGGTCTGAATTCATCGGGAATGTCCTCAGACTGAGACACTAGAGGGAACATGCCCCCTCCAAGGCCAGGAATCCTCATGCAAAGGGGGCTCTAGAGGGGCCCGGGTCTCACCTGAATCTCCCTCTAGAAGAGTTTCATGCTCCTGCTCGGGAATGTGGGTCTCGCCAAAGCAATTGACTTGCATCCAAATGCCGAGGCCGCTCCACGGCTTCAGCCGACCCAAATGGCTCCAAGTCACTAAGGCTCCATGGCTCCGAGTCGCTGCATTTTCTTATTTCCCTCAATAGCAACCACCTCAAATTTGGTGGGGGCTTCTCTTTTTTCTTCCACTGGAGACGAACCAGCTGAGTAGCCTCATCAGCGACAATGGGTAGTTCCTCGGACAACCGAGCCGTTCCTTCTTCTACAGAAGGCACTCGAGAAGATTGTAAGGACCGTCTACCTTGCAATTCTAACAACAAGTACTCTAAGGGGGGTGAATAGAGTGATGGCAATAAATTGTGCAATTAAAATTAAACTTGCAAATACGGAATAATAAGTGCAAGAGGAATTAATCAACACAATCAATCCAAACGCAAATACAAGAATACCCTGGTTCCCCAAACTTGGGTATGCCCAGCCACACCAATATCCACTATAATTCTCACACAGAGAAGTGAATACAATCTCACACAGAGATATCTCACACAGAGGATTCAGGATTCCCACAAAGAGATATCATTGCTTTCACACAGAAAGACTAATGCTCTCACATAGAGAGACTCAAACTATCACACAGAGAGATCTTCACCAACCCTCACACAGAAGGTTATACCCTCACACAGAGAGTAACTAGCTCTCACACAGACAGCTAGGGTTACAAAGAAATAACAAAGTAAAACAAATACTCTTACATATGACTTGAGATGAACTTACTCATAAATGAATGCAAGGCATGGAAGAGGATCTCCAAGTGATGAGATTTGCTAGAAATGCACTTGGATGATTTCCCTTGTGCTTGACCTCAATGCCTGAAGGAGAGAATGAGCTCTAAGAGGAAATGAGAGAGTTTGAGAGCGGATTAATTAATCTCTAAAGATTTTCAATAGCATCAACAAGTTCTAGAGATGGCAACACATCCATATATATAGGAACCCTATATCAAACCCCAAAACCCAAGAAAACAGCCAAAGGATCAATTCTGCAACGGCTAGAAACTGGGCGAAAACGACATCAACAGTCGACTGATGATCATAAGACAGTCAACTGATCAACGCCTAGAAAATATCCAACGGCTATAATCTGAGCCAGGACAGTCGACTGATGAAGTCGATACAGTCGACTGTAAACAGGACAGGCGCCTGTAAAACCTTCAGCAGGCGACTGCTATAGGGGATGGAATAAAACAGAGAGCTGCACTCTTTCTCCAGATAAGCAGACAGGCGACTGATGTCAATAATACAGTCGACTGTCATATAGTCAGGCGACTGTAATTCCTTCATCAGTCGTCTGCTGTATAAGATGGAGAAAAGACAGAGAGATGCAGAGATTGCTCTTACGCTACTCAGACGACTGTTGGCCAATTCCCAAGCGACAGTAAATCTACAGGCGACTGTAAACTGAGCAGCAGTCGACTGTGCGTAAAGCTCAAGTTTGAGTCAATTGAATTGTTGACTTGAGCAGTGTATATCAGTCGACTGTAGAAGGATCGACAGGCGACTGGAAATCACCCAGTCGACTGTAAATCCGTCATCAGGCGACTGATGGAAAGCCAGAGACTCCAAGTGGGTCTTTGGTCAAAATGAACCTATTAGGTTGGATTCTATGATAATCCTAAGGCTCACTAAGATGGTTAAATGCATATGCATATATGAGTAGACCATCTAACGAGGCATTACAGTAATTCTAGACTCAAATGAGAGAGAAAGCAATAAAGAAAATATTACATGGATTACATTGCTTCCTTAGAGTCTAAGTCTTCCATCTTGAAGCCTTGATGCTCTCCATCATCTCCAAGCTTTGGCACCCCTTGAGTCCAAGCTTTGGCCCTTCTTCACTTGATGTACATCCTTACGCCACGTGATTAGTTCCCAAGAAAGATATTCTTGAAATAAAACTGTGAGACTAAAACATGAGAGTCATTAGCAACAACATAATGCTGTGACCATCATCAAAATAAGATTGGTATGAAACACCAATACTCAACAATCTCCTCCTTTTTGATGATGGCACACATTATGTAAAACACAAAGAATTAAAGCACAATGCTAATGAGCTCCCCCTACTTATATGCACCAATTATTCAATGAGCTACACAATCGTAAATACTCATTCTACCAAAAGAAATCATGGTGACATATAATAGACATGGATTACATAAACCAATTGCAATAGACAAGATTATGCAAATATGAATGGTTTATACAATCTCATATATATCTCCCCATAGATATATCTCTTCCCAATATGCATATGTATGAAATACATGATAGGACATTTACATAATGCATATATCTCTCCCCTTGACATCGTCAAAAAGGTGGGCATCAAAAATATCCACACTTGTCATCTTAATTAAGATGTGACAATATGCAAGATAGAAGGAGATGTATGATACCAAATTGCAAAATTTAGTGGGTATCAATCACTATCCCATGCTCCCCCTAGATCATATAAATGGTCAAATCTTGACTTCTAGGATCTAATACCAATTGAGAGGTAGAAGATAAACAGTCTCTAATAATTGAGCTAATACCAATTGTGGACAAAGAATCTTGGAAAATAATCCCTTTTATCAATTGATATACAAATATTGGAGCCATGGGTCTAAAATGTATCAAAGTAATAGATATAGAAAAATCAAGCTTCAATGATACACATTGATATTGCCAAAAGGAAGTATAACATGAAACATGTTGGCAATATCCAAGGGGTTTGGGTTGAGACCACAAATCATCAATTGTACATAATGATCTCAAACATAACCCTAAATGAGAGTTAAAATATGTTTTAAAATATTTTAAACATACACATATTAACTCCCCCATTGACATACATATAGATCAATAAATGTATGCATGTCAATGTATTTCCCAAGGTCCCATTTTCATAAAAAGAATAAATTTGAAAAATAGTTTCAAAATCATGAAACACACACAAACAATGGGTATGCTAAAATTAAACATTCAAGCACAATACCCAAGTAATATGCATATGTGTGAGGAACCTAAACAGTAGGCAACCAAACCCAAGAGGCGTTTGATTTCCTAATGTAATCACATGAGGTGATCACATCCCTAACTAGAGAGTTGATGTAACTATCCCTCTCTTGCACACTAACCTTAGTGGGAATACATAAACTCAATGATCTCCTAGGCAAGGGTTTTTCCTTTGCAAGAGGGGTGGATGTGGCATGCTTAGGTGTAGAAAATATTTTCTTAGCATGCATGAAGTGAGGATTTTGCTTCTTAGCAAAAAATGAAGGATTTTCATTTTTCCTCACTACCTTGTGATTTACATGCTTCTTGTTGGTGTTATTGTTATACAAGAATGCATAGTGATTCTTCTTAGGTGCATTTGCAATATTTCTTGAATTTTCACCAAAAGAAGAATTAGAGGTGGGTTTGGTAACCACCTTTGGAGTGTATCCCAAACCTCCTCTATGGTTTGCCGGATGTTGTTTTTCAAGCAAACCGTGGAGTGAATCCCTAGAATGAACAAAGCTAATAAGCTTATGAGATTCCTCTTCGCATTTCAACGTAAGTTGTTGAATGCGAGTTTCTAAGCTAAGGTTTTGAGCTACTAATTTTTCATTGGTTATGCTCAATTCCTTAACTTAAGAGAGACGTGTGTCACTCTCACTAGTGTCACAAACATGCAAATCATCATGATTATTTACACTAGTAGATTCTAAGACATGCAACCTACTCATAGCATTTTTAAATTTAGCTTTCAATTTAGCATATGAGTCCATGCACTTACTTGCCCCATTGGAGACCACAATGAAGCGGTATTCGAGCTCCTCATAGGATAGCTTCTCCTCCTCAACTTCCTCATCACTTTCCTCCTTGCTAGATCTTGACGAAGACTCTTCCCCCCTTTGCCATAAAGCACATTTCCTTGTTAGGGTTGAGCCACGCCTCCACCTCTTCATCGCTTGAACTCGAGGAGATTGATGAAAAATCATCAAAAGCCGTGAAGCACATATGAGCTCGCTCCTTGTCATCCTCTTCTTCATCACTTGATGTGTCCTCATCGGAGTCATCAAAAGTGCCGACGAGTCCCTTCTTTTGATTCTTGAACTTGGACCTGTCTTTCCAATGCTTCTTCCTTTTACCCTTATAGGTATCTTTGGTGGGTTTGGAAGGGCATTCAGTAGAAAGATGACCTTTTCCTCTACAATTAAAACAAATAGAGTTGTTAGACTTGGAGGCAAACTTTGAAGAAGATTTACCTTGCTTGCTTTTGAGGAACATTCTCAGTTGTGTGGCAAGCTCCATGACTTCATCTCCACTAGCATCATCTTCTTCATCTTCTTCACTAGGAGCTTCTTGATGGAATTTCTTTCTCCATTTGATTGGCTCCTCATTGGCATGGAATGCAACCCCCTTATGCTTCTCCAGCTTCTCGGGATTGGTTGGTTGAATCTCCTTCTTGTGTTGAAGCTCTACTTCATACGCCATGAGATTCCCAATGCACTCCTCAACAGTATATTTAGACATGTCGTAAGACTCCAAAATACCATTGGCCTTTGAGTCCCATTGAGATGTGAGCGAGTCAAGGATCTTCTCCACTCAATCCTCTTGGAAAATTACCTTCCCATGTCCTTCCAAAGCGTTCACGATTTCTGTGAACCTTGTGAACATCTCCGAGATGTTTTCACCTTCCTGCATCTTAAACAACTCATATTTAGATCTAAGTACGCATTGTTTAGATTTCTTTACCTTCGAAGTCCCTTCATGAGAAATCTCCAATGAATGCCAAATTTCGTTGGCCGTTTTGCACATAGATGACGTTGAACTCATTTGAAGTGAGGGCGCAATAGAATGCATTCATAGCCCTCACATTAAATTTGATCGAGTCCTTCTCCGCTTTTGTTCTCGAAGCCGCGGGTGTAGTAGGCTTCTCAAATGGTGACTCTGTGATGTCCCAAAGGTCTTGACCCTCCAAGTAGATCATCATCTTGATCTTCCAACTTGGGTAGTTAGTTCCGTTGAAGAGCGGGGGTCGAACGGTTGATAGACCTTCTTCATGAGACATGGATGAAGCGTTGTATGCCATCGTTGTTGTATGCTTCAACCTTGCTCCGATACCAATTGTAAGGACCGTCTACCTTGCAATACTAACAACAAGCACTCTAGGGGGGTGAATAAAGTGATGGTAATAAATTGTGCAATTAAAATTAAACTTGCAAATGCGGAATAATAAGTGCAAGAGGAATTAATCAACACAATCAATCCAAACGTAAACACAAGAATTACCCTGGTTCCCCAAACTTGGGTACGTCCAGCCACACCAATATCCACTATAATTCTCACACAGAGAAGTGAATAAAATCTCACGCAGAGATACCTCACACAGAGGATTTAGGATTCCCACAAAGAGATATCCTTGCTTTCACACAGAAAGGCCAATGCTCTCACATAGAGAGACTCAAACTCTCACACAGAGAGATCTTCACCAACCCTCACACAGAAGGTTATACCCTCACACAGAGAGTAACTAGCTCTCACACAGACAGCTAGGGTTACAAAGAAATAACAAAGTAAAACAAATACTCTTACATATGACTTGAGATGAACTTACTCATAAATGAATGCAAGGCATGGAAGAGGATCTCCAAGTGATGAGATTTGCTAGAAATGCACTTGGATGATTTCCCTTGTGCTTGACCTCAATGCCTGAAGGAGAGAATGAGCTCTAAGAGGGAAATGAGAGAGTTTGAGAGTGGCTTAATTAATCTCTAAAGATTTTCAATATCATCAACAAGTTCTAGAGATGGCAACACATCCATATATATAGGAACCCTATATCAAATCCCAAAACCCAAGAAAACAGCCAAAGGATCAATTCTGCAACGGCTAGAAACTGGGCGAAAACGACATCAACAGTCGACTGATGATCATAAGACAGTCGACTGATCAACGCCTAGAAAATATCCAACGGCTATAATCTGAGCCAGGACAGTCGACTGATGAAGTCGATACAGTCGACTGTAAACAGGACAGGCGCCTGTAAAACCTTCAGCAGGCGACTGCTATAGGGGATGGAATAAAACAGAGAGCTGCACTCTTTCTCCAGATAAGCAGACAGGCGACTGATGTCAATAATACAGTCGACTGTCATATAGTCAGGCGACTGTAATTCCTTCATCAGTCGTCTGCTGTATAAGATGGAGAAAAGACAGAGAGATGCAGAGATTGCTCTTACGCTACTCAGACGACTGTTGGCCAATTCCCAAGCGACAGTAAATCTACAGGCGACTGTAAACTGAGCAGCAGTCGACTGTGCGTAAAGCTCAAGTTTGAGTCAATTGAATTGTTGACTTGAGCAGTGTATATCAGTCGACTGTAGAAGGATCGACAGGCGACTGGAAATCACCCAGTCGACTGTAAATCCGTCATCAGGCGACTGATGGAAAGCCAGAGACTCCAAGTGGGTCTTTGGTCAAAATGAACCTATTAGGTTGGATTCTATGATAATCCTAAGGCTCACTAAGATGGTTAAATGCATATGCATATATGAGTAGACCATCTAACGAGGCATTACAGTAATTCTAGACTCAAATGAGAGAGAAAGCAATAAAGAAAATATTACATGGATTACATTGCTTCCTTAGAGTCTAAGTCTTCCATCTTGAAGCCTTGATGCTCTCCATCATCTCCAAGCTTTGACACCCTTTGAGTCCAAGCTTTGGCCCTTCTTTACTTGATGTCCATCCTTACGCCACGTGATTAGTCCCCAAGAAAGATATTCTTGAAATAAAACTGTGAGACTAAAACATGAGAGTCATTAGCAACAACATAATGCCGTGACCATCATCAAAATAAGATTGGTATGAAACACCAATACTCAACAAAGATAACATGGTCTCCTCAGCTTCTCTGATAGAAGCTTTGATCCCTCCCCTGAGCGCAGGGTCCACCTGGTACTCCAGACCGACCATGCCTATAGAAGGAAAACATGTTAAGGCAGAGAACGGAGGTCGAATAGTTACTGGGCACGATTGAATCGAACTTTCGTCCATACGGTCTGGAGCAGCACCAAGTCAGACCACAGCCACTTCGTCTTTCTTATACTCTCCGACAGGCTCAACAATGCATCGATGGCTTCTTTCTCCGCTCCGGACAAAGGCTTGTCCTCGGTGAGACCTAATTCAGGGACACCCCATCCTGTGCAAAAGCTCGCCTCGCCATGAAAGACCACAAACACGAATTCTTCTTTCCAGTTGAAATTCGAGGAAGGGAGATTATCAAATAGCTTCCTGCCTCAACGGGCCGTTACCATGTACCGGCCCGAATTCTTGAGAGGATGAATCGAGAAGAAGTAATTGAACAATCCCAGGGATGGTTCAAATTTCTTCATCATGCACAGAGCAATGAAACCGACCAATGCACATATGGTGTTTGGCATCAGCTGGCAAAGATAAAGGTTCAAGGTGCTCAGAAAGTAGCGCATGAAAGGATGCATGGGGAATCGAAGCCCTCGTTGGAAAGGTTTGACGTAAACCCCAATTTTCCTATCGCCGGAACGATGAACCCTTTCATCCCTCACGGCAACCGGATCTGATAGTCGAGTCAGACATATTTCCTCTGAAGTTCAGGGATCTGATCGGCTCCAGCTTTGGATCTCTGATTAACGATCAGATCAGGCTCCATGGCTTTCTCTTTGTTCTTCTGCATGCCGGGAACCAAACTCCTTCCAGAAGCATGGACGGATGATGACGCCATTTTGAAAAGGAGGAAATCTAAATCAATAGCGATGAAAATGATAGCTTCAAATTTGCAATCTGGAACTGTCTTATGTCGACTAGACGACCGCGGCGTGATAAGACACATGTCGAATATCCGGCGTTCTTAGCATCTTGAATTTCGAACCGGCTAATCGTCCAAATCAGCAAAGCAGGTGCTTTGGCGCCGAAAAACTTGAGTGTTAATTCCTCAACTGGCGTGCCCCATTAATACAATGTAACATCGCTTGACCCCAACAGGCAGACCCTCTGAGGTCGTGCGACGGGGGCCATTGTTGAGGCATCGGGCCGGCACTCGAGATGACTCATCCGACGGGTGACTAAGGCCCACAGAGCCCACGAGAGAAGCCTGATACCGACTCAGTCAAGGCCCACCTACCAGTCGCCTGTTGCACTCCCACCAATTGAATGTGGGATTGAAGGCGAGCTCATAAATAGCGGAAACGTGGGCTACGGTTACCCCCATTAAAGGGGGATATCATGGCACCATAATTGGTGACCGTTATCGTCCCAGTGTCACTGAAAGGACCCGAGAGATCTATAAATACAAAAGATTCCAACTCTCAGGGTACGGGACCTAATAGTCGGACTTTACATACTCCAACTTATATTTCTTTTACAAAAGAGTTTGCGACATCAGATCTGAGACGAGCCTCTGTGGGTCGATCTCAGCTGCTCCAAGCCCTCTTCCCCTCTTAAGTTCCATTCTAACGAAAGCACCGGAGGGGATTTGGGTCGGGACCCAGATCTAACCCCCCCCCCCCCCCCACGATTCTTTGTGGTGCAGATAATCAAGTCTCGATCCTACGTGAGGGTGGCTCTTGAGCTACTCAACCTCGATTGATCGACGTATGAACCGCTCAAGTGTCGATCGAGCATCGCAAGTCAACTACCATCCACCAACGACCCTGGTTCTTCCAACCTAGGGTCCCACCCATCCGGCTGACGAGGCTCCGACTAAGCAATAAAGGATCCACATCAGCATCTCAATTGTTTTGGTCATTTTTGGCCTTAACAGTTGTTATAACTAAACAATTAGAAATTAGTTATTATAACTAAATAACTAAATCGATGTAATAACATTATTTCATAAAATTTAGTCATATATATAATACTAGAAATAAGCGGTGCACCAAGAAAAACATCCTCACACAGGATGCAAGCCCCACACACATGTGTAGAGGGGAGAGAAGAGTGGGTGTAAGTATTGTCCGGGAATTATTTTTTTGGGTATTTCACAAGGGTTTTTGGGGGTTTTTAACGGTTCACTGTCAAACATGTAAATCATGTCACTGTAAATCTGCAATGACAAACCTGCAAACCTGTAAATAAGTGAGCTGGACTGTTTTTATTGGGGTTTTGGATGATGGGATATTGACATGTAAGACAAAGCCCTCAACAATGTCGTTACAACAATAATAGCCAATTATTCTCATCTAAAAAATTCGAAGGGGAGACATGCTCTCGCAGGTACATCTCTGAACCTGTCCTTGCTTTGCATCAAAAGGGGAAAAGAAATGGCAAGATATGCTACCTATAATGGTAAAAACATGAACCGCTGCTTCGTTTCGTGAGTGTTCGTTGTATGGATCCACAAATGGCAAGAAATATCTTTCTTGAAAGAATGAAAGAACTAGTGCCACTATAGCAAGACAAATAAATAGGCTAATAGTTAATTAAGCATCAATCGGTCCATCTTTGATTAAGCAACTTAATTACAAGAAAGTTGATTAGATCTAGAAGAAGACATGGCCAAGCATCGAGAATGGGTAGGCTACCGTATTCGCCTGGTCAGGGCCTACAAACTCCGGCAACAAAACCACTTGGTTACCCAAGCCCATCTGATCGTTGCGACATCGGCCACCACCGTCGAAATCGTCGCTCGATGACCGCATCTGGTCGCTAATATAGTAACCGTCGGCTTCGATTGACTGTGGGAGAGGGGGCAGGCAGTAGGCTGAATCGGCGACTCGCCGTTTCTTGATCTCCTGAGCTAATTGCTGCTGCCGGCGTCGCTCTTTTTTGGAGAGGACGAGTCGATTGAGCAGCTCGGGATCCTCGGCTACTTTGACCAGGAACGATATCATCTGATGCGGCCTCTGCTCGGTGACCTGAAGCCGCTTGTTCATGCCCTGCAGCTCCTCTTCGAGCGCCCGTTGCTCCCTCCTCAGCCGCCCGACTTCTTTAATCAGCATCTCCTCCTCCTCCTCCTCCTCCTCGTCTTCCTCCAAGCTCGGTCTCTTTTCGTTGCCGTTGCCGTCGACGTCTGCCTTCCTTTTCCGGCGGACTACGAGCGGCAAGAGATGGGCCTGGCCCCGGAGAAAGGACTCGTGGGCGAACTCCCAGCGGTCGGGGTCGACTTTTCTGAAACCCTGACCAAATAAATATCGACGAAATTAATTAATTTACTGAGAGAGAGATCAAAGAGAGGAAAAAGTATTGGGCGCTCACATAAGTGTTGAGCTGACGGACGAAGCTAGAGAAGTTGCCGTGCTTGAAGTAGAGGGGGAGGAGGAGGAGAGAGAAGTCGGCGGGTTCGATGACCAAGAAGCTGTTGTGCCCCCTTCCCCATCGGATCAACGCGTCCGTTCTTGGGTCGCTTACCATCTGATAAGTTTTCGCCACGAACGGCGCCACCTGTACGGCTTGACCGCCGCCGCCGCCGCCGCCGCTTCTACAAATATTGCTTCCTTCCATCGACCCACCAACGCAAAACGGACGGTGATCGGATAGGAGATGATATTATGATCTCTCTCTCTCTCTCTCTCTCTCTTATGGCCTCGACCTTATGAGGGCAAGATCCATTATAGTCGGCACTGCAGCTTTGTCCCAATCGAAAGGCCTTGCGCTTTTCTCTCACTCCATCTCTAAAAGATATTTTATTTTTTTTTGCGTAGGCAACTGTTTTGCAGGTAAAAGTAAGCCGCAGGCCAATGGGAAGAGAGCAGCAGACCGACTTGGGGGTGTAGACAAAGGGCCTGTTCTTTTGCCAAGAATAGGAGCGGGAATAGGAATATAAACACTATTCATGCACTATTCACCCTATTCCAAGTTTGTATTCCAAGCGGTTGTTCTTTTGGACGTGGAATAGAATCCTACGTGGCTATTCCAATTTGGTAATGATGAGCACTTTTGTATTCCAAGCTTTTTGCTTGGAATACAATGGAATCCTTGGAATGGTGGGCCCCACTCTCTCATCTCTCTCTATCTCTCTCCTACAACTCATCCCCTTTCCACTTTTTCATTCCAACTCTCCAATCCCAAAAGAACACAAGAATAGAATGTGGACCCCACTTTCTATTCCAAACCCCACTTTCCATACTCTATTCCACCCAAAAGAACACAAAACTCTATTTTCTCTCTCCTTGGAATACAAACTTTCCCCTATTCCATTTTTTCTATTCCAGCCAAAGAACAGGCCCAAAGGGAAGTGGGCAGGATCTCACGCATCCGCTTTAAGATTTTAAAAAATCAGATTACTGAAAAAGCCAAGTTAGTGGGATTTGGACATCTGTCTTCGTTCCATCTTAGTTTACTAATTTCGTAGCTTAATCACGGTTTAATCTTGGATTAAAAGCTATGAGAAATGATGTGCTTAAAGTTGTGTAGTACTCGTCAAGCTCACGGGTAGCTATTGCATAGATTCGCTGTTGGAGGTGGACCGGACCTGATGGCTGCATGATTCAGATCCCTCATTTTCAAGTTGAGGGACTGGATGAAACAGTGAGAGTTTCTCAAAGAACAACCACCACATTTCTAAATTGCCTTAACAACCATCACATTAGTCAAACTTCCCGCTAACACTTTACAGTGCATACTGTAGAAATAACAATCAAGAAAGACAAAGATTTAACGTGGTTCTGCTATTAAACATACCCTACATCCACACACAGAGAAGATAGACTTTCTTATTTCAATTGTGTTACAACGAGGAGGATAGCCGCCAATATTTATAAGGCTAGCAAACCCTAAAACCAAATATTGTAACAACATATGTGCTCATCAAATATCAACCACACACATAATGGATCCAACGGATCCTATTCTCTCTTCTTTCCAATACTCCCCCTCAAGTTGGTGCGAAAATGTCGATAGAGCCCAACTTCGACAATATCTCTTGGAATTTAGCAGCGGATAAACCTTTGGTGAGGTATCAGCCAGTTGTTGATCACTACGAACAAATGGAGTGCATATGGTATTGGCTTGTCTATTCTCTCGCACAAAGTGACAATCTACCTCAATGTGTTTAGTCCTTTCATGAGACACGGGATTTGATGCAATATGAATCGTCGCTTGATAATCACAAAACATCATTGTAGGTCGAGACGAACCAAAGCCTAAATAATTGAGAAGAGCCCGAAGTCAAATTATTTCACTTGTCGTGGAGGCCATTGCACGGTATTCAGCTTCTGCACTTGATCGAGCTACCACATTTTGCTTTTTACTCTTCCAAGTGACTAAATTTCTACCAACAAATGTGCAATAACCCGTTGTAGATCTTCTATCAACAGGACATCCAGCCCAATCAGCATCAGTATAAGCAGTAATGTCGTTATGTCCATTTTTACGCATCCAAATACCTCTTCCAGGTGAGCCCTTCAAATACTGTAATATTCTATTAACAACATTTATATGATTAACAGTAGGAGCATGCATGAATCGACTTTCCAGACTTACAACATATGAAATATCCGGACGAGTAATAGTAAGATAAATCAGTCGACCAACCAAGTGTTAAAACTTTCTAATATCCGAATATAACTCACCATCAGCATCAAGCTTACCACCACTATCAGTAGGCGTATCTGACGGTTTAACACCCATCTTTCCCGTTTCCTTCAATAAGTCAAGAACATACTTCATCTGATTAAGAAACATACTTTTATCGGAGTAGGCAACTTCCAAACCAAGAAAATATTTTAGTAATCCCAAATCCTTGATAGCAAATTTTCTATGCATCAATGCTTTCAGTCTTGAGATTTCAGCTTGATCATCACCAGTGATCACAATATCATCTACATATACCAAGACGATAATGATGCCAGACTTACTTCTCTTAACAAATAAGGTTAGATATGCAGCGTTTCTCTTGAGACCATTCATCATGAGAACCGAACTTAGTTTAGCATACACTACTTAAAAAAGGACTTCTACCAGCATTTTTTTAAACATTTCCCAGCGTTTTTGAAGCGCTGGCAAATGTTTTCCCGGCGTTTTACAAAATGCCGCAAAAACGTTGGTAAAAGGAGGCGTTGCTAAATGTTTTCTCGGCGTTTCGATGAAACGTTGGGAAATGCCCACTTTTGCCAGCGTTTTCATGAAACGTTGGGAAATGTCAAGACATTCCCCGGCGTTTTCGTGAAACGTTGGGAAATGCCAAGACATTCCCCAGCGGTTACTTGAAACGTTGGGAAATGCCCCAGACATTTCCCGACATTTTCTTGAAACGTTGGGAAATGCCAAGACATTTCCCGACGGTTGCTAGAAACGTCGAAAAATGACGAGACATTTCCCAGCGTTTTCTTAAAACGTAGGAAAATTCCATGACATTGTCCCGCGTTTTTTTGAAACGTCGGGAAATGCCCAAGACATTTCCCGACGTTTGCTTAAAACATCGAGAAATGACAAGACATTTCTCGGTGTTTTCTTGAAATGTCGGGAAATGACAAGGCATTTCCCAACGTTTGCTTGAAACGTCGGAAAATGACAAGACATTTCCTGGCGTTTTCTTGAAACGTTGGGAAATGACAAGACATTCCCATGTGTTTGCTTGAAACATTAGAAAATGCCACAACAAAGACCAAATGCTTACTACCGTAACCCCGTTCATCAATTTGCAGTAAATAACCATGTCCCAGAAAAGTGCAATACAAACGCATGTCATTGCACCACCTCAAAAAGCTGAAACAAACGAGAGACCAAAAATATAGATAAGCTCATTCACATAATGAGTCGATACTTTCTTCATTCTCATTACGATCGATAATAGCTAATGATGCAACACGACATTAGTAACATTACAAGCACATGCAAAAGTCTCAACATCCTCCATAGTATGCTAAGATCAACCATA
Source organism: Scilla litardierei (assembly GCA_030789695.1). Taxonomy (NCBI): domain Eukaryota; kingdom Viridiplantae; phylum Streptophyta; class Magnoliopsida; order Asparagales; family Asparagaceae; genus Scilla; species Scilla litardierei. The sequence goes on along the minus strand of CM061136.1, from coordinate 189,607,797 downwards.
TCGTCTCAAAGAATACAAAAAACCCACCTCCAGAGTCTTAAACACCAACTCATGTCCATCCCAACAAACCCACAAAGAAACCGAACCCTCTACAATGAGAACATCGAGGTAACCAGGCGTTGACCAGACAACAAAGATTCAGCATCCACATATTCATCCACATATTCTACATCACAAAAAATCCAAGGCGCATGGATGGCTCACAAATCTTTTTACTCAGACTTATCGTTGTCAACAGAACCATTTACGACTCCATTCTGGTCACCTGATGCCGTTTGCTCCTTCAACTGTATTGTGAGGGAAACATAACTCAGTTAAACCGAAGAAAATATAGGGGAAATGTTTGTTTGCAGCAGAAAATATGATTTATAAATGAAGAGACAATAAAATGCTCCTATTTAGAATTGTTTCTAATATTCAACCAACTTTGTTCTCTGAGCTGGACATTTTGTTTCCAATGTGATAGTAAGCCGATGAGAATGAAGAGACAATAAAGCTAGAATATACTGTAGTTTTCTCATCAACTTCTAAACATCTACTTCAAATAATATAGATGACGTAATATCATATCATCTAAATATGAAATATGAAATATGATATTGTCTGGGCATTTCCAATTGGAGTAAACCTAGACATTTTTTCTGACTGATACATAACACACACACACAAAGAGTTCCAAAATAATAACGGTTTTATGAGCATATTGGCCATAAGATAACAAAATGAAATTACCGCTTTCCGGTCAATAGAACCCGTGCCATCCTAATCATAAAGCTTGAATGAGACTGCAAAAACATATACGATTTCAGTAAATTGGGATGAATGTGTACTGGAAATATGTCGGAAACTTATCAAACACTAGTAACTTACAATCAAATTTATCTTCTTACGAGATATTTGGATGAAATACATTCAGTGCCCAAACGAAGTCACCAAAATCAATGACTCCTCTATGCTTTACATCAAAGACATCAAAGATCTGCATTTAAGGTAGCAAATTTTAAGACTTCAATTATCCTGAAGACAAACAACATCTCCTTGTATTCATTTGAACCCATTGGAGCATAACACCAAAATCTTAACCAATATAGACATAACAATGACTTGTTGGCAGATCAGATATAGAGGCCAAAGCTAATTTGTTGGTTTCTTTCAAGGAAGAAGGAAAAAGATCTCAAAAGGGGAAGCTACATAAAAAATATGCTCTCTTGAATATTTCAGGTTGTATGTCAATATCACCAAGGTAGGAAAATTATGCCAGCCGTGTCCAACTAGGTAAATGCAACATAAACCTTAATGATATAACTACCCCATTGATGTAAAATCATCTGCTCGCATGGGTGACTAACTAATATATCACATCTGTTATGTGATATCTGTCTCCTATTATCATGTTCAAACTAAGGCAATAGCAATACATATTTCTCAGCATATATATACATAAAAAATAGATGGTGATCTTTTCCCCTCAGTTCACATTCTTTGTCCAGCTGCAGGATTTTTATACAGAAAAGAGCAAACTTGAAAAGCTTTTTTTAGTAAAACCAGCAGATACATATCATTTTCCATATGATGGGTTTACATGCAATTTAGAATATGCAGCAAATGTCTTCAGGCATGTCCCTTTTCCACCTTTAATTGGGTAAACCTTATCAATATGTTGAAAATATGAGCACAATAGAAACATGCACATGTTAAATACCATGGGGGTTTCAGTTGAAATTAGCTTGAGCAATGTGACGGTTGCCTTTACTATGAAGCTGGTCTTATTCATCATATGACCTCATGTGATGGCACTAGAATGAGCCAAGGAATTCATTCAACATGACAAAATGTGGCAATTGGCATTATTTCAAGAGATTTGAATGTGTCAGGATATAAAGGATATCAATTAATTGGATCATATGCATGTGTAAAAGAGCGAGATTTTTGAACTTGGGTCCCTTAGAGAATTAAAAAAAATCTTCTCACCAATTTATCCACGATACAAATCATGTCATATCATTTGAGTCGTATCATCCGAGATCTGACTATCACTGTTCTGTTCAAATTAAGGACGCACTTTCATAAAAGAAATAAATTTAACTCAGAAAGCTTTAAAATATAACTTATTGGTGTAACTTAAGTGATGTGTAAGATGAGGGAAATAGTGTCAACTTTAAAATATAACATCCCATGAGGTGCTTCCTGTGGACCAATTTGCAAATGTATGACAATCTATATTATTCATAGATGTGTGAGATGTTATGAATAATATAGATTGTCCATAGTTGAAATGTTGTAAATTCAACGCCACTGTAAACGAAACTACGGATAATAAAGGATAAGGGTTGTAGTCATGTTAATTGTAAGTTATGAACATGGCCATTACTAATGTGGATCAATAAGTAGGCAACAAGTTAATTTATTAATTCAACATCAGTGTGATATTCCAATTATTTGGTAAACTCTACTGTAATAAAGTATACAAGACATACGCTAAAGGTATTTCGATTTGGTAAGTAATTACTTATTGTCCATTTTGTTGGTTCTAAGTTTGGTACGTTTATGTGCTTTCAATTACGTATTCGAAAATCTAAGTGATAATAATTATTCAGATACTTTTATTCAAATAACAATATTCCAGGCAATCTTAGCTATGGATGGACCATTGACCAAGCCATGTCATGCCCGACACACATACCTGACATGATACGCTTCTATTTTCCGTATTACTTTTGGAATTTACATGGATGCCCACCAATGTCATATCATGTCATTCCTATGTCAACGTGTTAGTGTCTTTGCAACATATTACTTGGAACATGGACCAGTGATAGGTGAACCTGATATGAGTCAGAATTGGCATATATGTGCCATGTATAGACTAGACATAGACGAGTGTGGTCCAAGGCTAGAGTAAAGACAAGCCTCAGCCATCCTGTCTACAATGATGTTTGTGTCTTGTATAATGTGCAGTCACCCTAATCTTTTTGCATCATCACATCAGTAGGCTAATGCAGTAATTTTACTTGCACAGACAATCAACTTTCTAGAATTATCGGTAGGTTACAGATACAACAAAAAAACTTAACAGTACCCAATGCAGTAGTTTTTATACACAGATGAACTCTGCAGCTCAAAATGGGCATTGCTCGTAGCAATCAGACAGCTAAACTGATAGAGACGACATCATAAATAATACATATTTATATGCAACAACCGATATTCGGCTACCCTAAATGATAGAATTTAGAATCCTTCAAGTAAATAGTATAATGCATGCCATCTGAAAATGAAATGATTTTCCAATGATATCAACCAAGAACAAGAGTTAGCATAACTGATATCTACCATTACTTGAAACAACTACAGAAACGTGAAAAGAATAAGAGCATCAGGGAAGTGTTTGTGTGTTTCTAATATGAAAAGAAGCAGCTTTATTTACGGACAACCGGAAAATTAATCATGCTAGCTAAAATTCATTCTTAATCAATAGTTCAATCTTAATCATGCATTATGCATGGATCATCCCCAACTATGCCTTGCAAACAAATAATCCACATAACGTGTAACTAGGTCACTCTTTCAGAACAGAGGCACAAAAGCTGACTTTATTTACTAACGATATCAAAAGGATTATCAAATCATAGGAGTCATAGTCAAATATCCAAAATGGGTCAGTACAATCATGAATGCAATAGATGCATCCTTAGTGTGCAAAATTTCATGCCAATATCTGGTATAAAAATAGAAGAAGTAAACTAATTACGAGTAGCATAAAAACAGACGGTAGAATCCACATCACTCTGCGTCAGCACTTTCTGCAACAAGAACTAAGTTTTGATCAAAATGTATGGATTCTACCATCTGGTTAAAGAGAAACTAGACTCAGGTCCAATCACTATAAAGTTACAGCTCCTCCTTAAATCAAATGTTTCGTTTAGGATAAAAAGATTTGGATTCTAAATTCTTATTACATCAACTACACATCTAACCAAGTTGCTAGTTATGTCCATCCATTTTTGAGCTACTTCGGTGCATATGCAAGAAGACGTGCGTTCGTGTAGACATTGCACATGATATCAATACACATGCAATTAGATCGTGCTCTTCCCTACTCATCGCCTTTCGAATGCATTCTTAGTACTCTATCACCGCCAAATCGTTCATGGAGGAGGCAAGCAGCTGTAGGAGCACTTGTTACAATGCATGGAAATGGGTAACATGGGGTGACAGATACACTAGTCATGCTGCATTAAAATGGGTGATCGAGTTCCCAGAGCTTTGAGTACATATTGTATCATATTCAATACTCATATCTGTATTCAATACTTGTATATGTATTTAAATGGCTTTCAGTAATTTCCATCTATATATGTTGCATGGATATGCGTACACGTATCAAATATGAGACGATGATATGTACATTGATATGCAAATAAGACAGGCATGCATCCCTTTTTAATGTGGATATGCAAATAGAAAGATGTTCCCCACTTTACCTGTAGGAATAAACACAACTCATCCAATTAATCTAAAATAATAACACAAGCAATATTATCAGAAGATAGAAATACATAGACAAGTGAAACATTGAGATAAGGATATATAGAAGCTCATTGAGAGTTAGAGATAAAACGTTTAAAGACAACATTCAAATTAAAAAATTTCACAAAAGAACAATGGTGCACTCCTACCTTCAATGCCTCGACAGAAACTTCACCGATTTTTGGAAAGCAAAGAGCATGCGCCGTCCTTCTTTTCCCTGTTCAACGTAAACAAAGCATATATATTTGATCAAAAAAAAGAAACATGTATCAGAAAGCTAGTTCTCACCAAGATAAAACATTGAATAAGAGATGAAACGGATAAGTTTGATAATATTTGGCATTTTAACAATGGTATCAAACTTAAGCATGACCACAAATGCAACAATCACATATAGTTATAGTTTGCAAGATTGAATATGATTAACACAGAGTCGTGATTCTTGAAATGATACCATTCTTCAAAATAGTAATTAACTTATCAGATTTCAAAAATGTAGACAGCTATGATGCTTAAAATGACCATTTGAAAATTCTCGAAATTGGCATAATATTTGTATAAACAACTATAAACATAAAGGGACAGATATTTCCAACATCAAGAAAGAAAACTGATTGAAAAGACCAGTTGGCATCAGACACAACTCTGCATGCAACCCATATGGGATAATGCCAAAACGAGATGAACAAACAAAACCTACATGATATCTGGAGAAATTTCTGCCACAATAATCGAAAATTAAATGAAGCGGTGTTAAACGTAAATTAACAGTAACACATGATGCAAATTGATGTTTAAAATGATACCATTAAAATAATAATAATAACAGTAAACAGAAATAATGAAAACCCTCGAAGGCTACGACTGCAACCAAATCAAAACTAGATAATTGCAACATAGGAAGAGATGCCATTTGAAACCAGGACGCAAGAAGTAAATGTGTACACAACCCATTTTGGGGTCCCATCATCGCTCGAGAACCCCCGCATCAAGAACCGCGGCGTCGTGCTCAGGCTCTAATGGTCGACAGCCCGCTTGTAGCAGTAACGGACCCGATCCGAACCCGAAACGGTTGAGTCGAAATCGGCAGACTGCGGGTTTCGCTTCGACGATCTGTTGCAGGGCTTGCTGCAGTGGCGGTAGGCTCCCGATGTCTTTAACGCCATATCATTGATCTGTAAAAATGGGGGAATTTGTTAATTGAAGGATAATGGGAGTTAAGGGAAGAAAAAGGTGAGCTTTTTAGGGTTACTTGAGCTGTGAGGACTTTGAGTGCTTATCGGGTGTTGGGGGTGGCAGAGGTGTCGATGTCGTCGTCGGGGTCGGATATGGAGTTGGGGGCGGAGGTGACCTTTCTAGAGAGATGCTTGGAGCAGGCGATGAATGTCGGCGAGGGATGTTTGATGTGCTCAGACCTAATTTGTTTCTGAGCTTTAATTTTGGGAGGAGGGGGGGACTGCGAAAATTATTGGCGGGGGCATTTCGGATGGGCGCCCAATTATTTACTTGGGTTCACTTAATTTTTTTTGGCATTTTATTACAAGTTTGCCATTAAAAAATTGTAATAATCATTTACTACAACTAGGAGGTTATGGGGAGAGTCTTCCATCGTCGCACGAAGGGAGACGCTGCGCTAAGGTGTTGGCTTTCAGGAGGAACGAAGGGGGATGCATTGTGGGATGAGAAAATTCTTCGAACGTCGCACACGTAGGGGAGGCGAAGGCCAAGAGGATGTCGTTAATCGTCGCACAGAGGGGGAGGCGAAGGCCAAGATCGATCGTATTGGCTTTCAGAATTGGTCGGGAAAAGTCCAACATTTGCTGGCATTTTTCGGAAAGCGCTGGCAAAAGTCCAGCATTTCCCAACGTTTTAAAAAAGCGTCGGGAAAAGTCCAGCATTTGCCGGCGTTTTTCGTAAAGCGATGGCAAAAGTCCAGCATTTTGCAACGTTTTAAAAAAGCGTCTGGAAAAGTCCAGCATTTGCCAGCGTTTTTCAGCATTTGCCGGCGTTTTTCGGAAAGCGTTGGAAAAAGTTCACCATTTCCCAACGTTTTTAAAAAAGCGTCGGAAAAAGTCCAGCATTTGCCGACGTTTTTCGGAAAGCGTTGGCAAAAGTTCAGCATTTTCCAATGTTTTTAAAAAGTGTCGGGAAAAGTCCAGCATTTGCCTGCATTTTCTGGAAAGCGCCGGGAAAAGCCCAGCATTTACCAACGTTCTTCTAAACGCTGGTAAAAGTCTAGTATTTGCCGGCGTTCTTATAAACGCCGGCAAATGTCGAAATACTAATAGACATTTGCCAACATTTCTTTAAAACGTTGGCATAAAAACGTTGGTAAAAGCCATTTTTTTAGTAGTGATACCAGGCTCGTGGTGATTGCTTAAGCCCATAAATAGCTTTTCTTAATTTGCAAGCTACTCCAAAAATGGAATCTTGTGGATGTCCAGGTGGAACACTCATATAGACTTCTTCTTCTAGATCTCCATGAAGGAAAGCATTTTTCACATCCAACTAAAATAGCTTCCAACCATGATTTACTGCTAAGGACATGAGAACTTGAAACGTGTTCATTTTGGCAACTGGAACAAACGTTTCTGTATAGTCTTCTCCATATGTCTGAGTAAATCCTCTAGCAACAAGTCTTGCATTATGTCGTTCAATGGTCTCATCGCTATGGTATTTGATCTTATAAACCTAATGACACCCAACTGTCTTCTTTTCGGAAGGTAGCTTAACATTATCTCATGTATGATTCTCCTCAAGAGCATGTAACTCTTCCTTCATTACTTGTTTCCAGACCGGAGAGGAATTAGCATCTCTGAAATTATTCGGCTCAACTTCACATGATCATGCACACAGAAAAACAGTGTGTTTTTTGGTAACATTGTCGTATGTTAGATGAGCTTGTATAGGATAAGAGATAGCAATATGATAGGTAATATGGTCTTTCAACATCACAGATAGACGCTTTTCTCTATCTGAGCGTCTTGGAGGCTGATGATCTGTACCACTTTCAACTACCGAATAAGATTCTTGATCAATTTCAACTGTTGGAGGAGCAGTTTCGATATCAATAACAGGAGATGGTGTTTCAGTTACGGGTGTAGAATCAGAGGACATTTCAACTACCGAATGATATGAATCAGTCTCAACACTGTCATCAGTGGAGCTAATAATCGGAAGAGACACCCAAAAATCTGACATATACTCCTCCTGGGACCAACTCCCATACTTATTCTTCCAGTCGAAGAATGGTTCATTTTCAGAAAAACGAACATCTCGAGAAACGAATATCTTACGAGCAGATCTGTCATAACATATGTATCCTTTCTGCGTAGAAGAATAACCAAAGAACACACACCGAGTTGCTCGAGGATCTAACTTGTCATGATTAGTAGATGGTCGATGCACATAACAAACACATCCAAACACTCGTAGATGAGACAAACCAGGTTTACGATCTTGCAAACCTTCCAATGGAGACTTGAAATTAATCACTCTACTAGGCGTACGATTAATTAAGTAAACAACATTCAAAACTCCATAGGACCAATATTTCTTCGATACATTCATCTGAAGCATGATGGCTCGTGCTGTTTCCAGAATATGTCGATTCTTCCTCTCTGCTACGACGTTCTGTTGTTATGTATCTACACAACTAGTCTGGTGAATAATACCATGGCTGCGAAAATATTCGTCAAGAGAATGGTTGACATATTATGTGCCATTGTCAGACCTGAGAATTTTTACTTTGGCACCAAATTGAGTTATTACCATGGTATGAAAATCCTTAATTATAGCACCTACCTCCTTTTTAGATTTCAGCAAGTACAACCAAGTAACATGTGATTGATCATCAATAAGTAACAAAAAATATTTGTAACCATCAATAGAATCAATAGGAGCATGACCCCATAAATCAGAATGAACTAAAGCAAAAGGTTCATCCGATATTGACATAGAGTTAACAAAGGGTAAACGAGTTTGTTTAGAAAACTGACAAACATCACATAATGTTGACTCAACAGGAATGGAAGCCAAGATACAAGACAAAATACGATTGCAGGAATGACCTACTCACTCATGCATGATTTGACTCTCAGTCAATGTGCTAGTATGAAATGCCCCTTTACTTGGATTGAAAAATTAAAGCCCATGAGAATATGTTCCTTCACCAATCGTTTTCCTCAACTTTCGATCCTGAAAGATAACCGAATTAGGAGAGAAAATAACATCACAGCCTAAGGAATTAGTAATTCTTCGTACAGAAAAGATGCTGAACCGGGAAAAATGGAACAACAAGAGCATCAAAACTAAAAGTAGTAGGAAAGAATGTAACTTTACACTCTCAATAATAGGGGCCGAAGCCCCATTAGCCACAGAAACAGTACGATTATCAAAGGTATGATTGAAGGAATGCACAGACGAGAGATGATTAGCCATATGATCAATAGCACCAGAATCTATAATCCAAGTGCTACATTTTGAAGATGATGAAAAGGCATGATGATTACCTGAAGCATGGGTGGAAGGGTTACTTATTGGGATCGACATCATGGATATTGCTGCTTGCACCTTCTTTTTCCATTTCTGATCATACTTGGCCTTGAGATGAGGATGAAATAAAAAACACCTATCTATAGTATGTCCCTTCTTGTTGCAGTGATCACAATGAAATTCTCGGATATCTTTACCAGTATTAGCTGCCAGAGCACTAGAATTACCTTGATTTGAAATAGCCTTATGATCATCGACCATAACAATTTTCCGAATTTCTTCGCGTTGAACAGTTGCACAAATACTGGAGTGAGACGGAAGTTCAGAATTCATCAATACTTGACTCTTAAGTTGTTCATACTCATCTTTCAAGCTATTCAACAAAGCAAAAATTTTGTCCTCCTCGGCCCGCTTAAGGAGGATTTTTGCATCTGTTGTATGAGGACGATAGATGTTCAGCTCATCCCACATATGTTTCAGATTTCCATAGTGCTTAATAAAAGGCTTATCACCTTGATTTTCATTAGCAATTTCACGTTGCAATTGAAAAACACGAGCTGCATTATTCTGATTTCCATAAAGATCTGACACTGAATCCCATAAATCCTTTGCAGTATCGGAAAAAGTAAAAATTTCAGAAATTTTAGGTTTTATGGAGTTGAGAAGCCATACCATAACTGTTTGATCATTAGCAAACCATTCCTTTACCTTATTTGGATCTTTATCGTCGGGACGATCAATCGTCCCATAGATATATCTGATCTTTGATCTTCCTCCAAGAGATAAAGTCACAGCCCTAGACCAAGTTGTATAGTTAACACCATTAAGAAGCACAGAAGTTAATCTCATAGCAACATTCTGATGTGAGAAAATCTGATCGGAGTCCGACATGGCAGCGAATCCTACGGCCGGCATCGAGATGGAGAGGGGATTAGATCAGAGTACTGCAGAATCTTAGATCTGAACTGAGGATGGAGAGGGATCTCATAGAATGTTGATCTGAACTGAGGATCAATCTGCAGAATCATCGGGATGGAGAGGGATCTCAGAGATCTGAACTGTCGGATCTGAGGAGGACACCGTCGACTGGAAGAGATTAGCACATCGGCGATTTGAGATCTGAGAGCACGACATCAAATATGAGGATGGACGTCGGATGACGACGTACGGACGCGAGGTGGCATCGGATCCCTGCTGTCAACACCAACGAGAGAAGATCAGACGGCAACACGAAGAGGACGACAACACCAGGGCAGAGGCATGACTCGAAGAGGAGCTCCGATTAATGCCGATCTAAGGTGATGAGATCTAATCGACGGAATCTTCTCTTTGATCGACGAGATCTGATCTGAGGTGGGAGGCGCCGAATCTGGATCAAGCTGAACAGGAAGAAGCCGAAGAGGTTGGAATATAGTCAACAGGATGTAGTCGACGCCGAATGTCGAAGCACAGCCTTGATTGGGAGTAGCAGGAAGAAGACGAGTGGATCTGATCTGTCGGAGTTGACGCAGGTACGATAGGGACAAATGGAGATCGATCTCGAATGGAAAAAAATGAGTTAGAGATCAACCCACTTTAATACCATGTAGAAATAACATTCAAGAAAGACAAAGATTTAACGTGGTTGTGCTATAAAACATAGCCTACATCCACACACACAGAGAAGAGAGACTTTCTTATTTCAATTGTGTTACAATGAGGAGGGTAGCCGCCAATATTTATAAGGCTAGCAAACACAAAAACCATATATGATAACATATGTGCTCAACAAATATCAATGGATCCAACTGATCCTATTCTCTCTTCTTTCCATTACCTACACTTTCAAGTTTCAAGTGCAAACAAACTAATTACACCGTATTTATATGGGCTGCAAAAGTATGTCTTCTGTCAATGAAAAGATTTGCTTGGTGAATATATCAGTAAATTCATCAAGCTTAGTGAAATTAAGCTAATTATATTAAATTTTTTGACCCGATTGGACCAATTGTGGCTGAAACTGAATTAACATGGGAATTGGATATAAAAAGACATGGAGCCCTTTGATACACGTAAAATATTCGCATTTCCTACATGTAAGAGGAAGCAAGAGTAAATATAATAAGTATTGTTGCGGGGTAAAACTCGCATACAATGAATTTGTTTGTTGGGGAAACCAAGGGCACGATGGTTATATAGAGGGGGCTGAAATTTGGGTGGATTGAACAGGTTGTGAGGGTAGTGACGAGGCTGGGCGCACTACGAAGGCTGACCACGGGACCGATTCCGCAAGGACTCTGCCCATCGATTGCACTGCCAAAGACGGGGGTTGAACGGTATATGTGAAGACGAGCTTGCATGCACAAGTAGCAACTCGTCAGAAAGGCCATCTTAGGGTCCAACCCTTAGCCTCTCCGATGCCTAAGTTAGAATTAGGACTTAGAAATGGGGGCTAGACACGTAGGCCGGACTGAAGGTGTGCCGACCTAACGTGGCGAGCTATAGTGGAAGAACAAAGATATGGGGGACCTTTGCTCTTGTGTGTGAATAACTAGAATGAGAGTCAATTGGCCAACCCCTTCCTTGATGAAGGTAAATGGGTATTTATACCTGTGGGAGGAGGTTACGTGAGGCTGACCTGGCGTGTTGAGCTGGCCCATCTGTCAGCGGAAGCTTCGGTCGAGGATGTCAGGACTGGGCATGTCAGCCATGCTTTTGTCAGACGGTGCAACGGCTAGTGGCGCTTTTGTCAGGGTGTCAAAGCCGAAAGCACCAACGGTCAGGGGGTGCAGCGGCCAGGGGGTACTTTTTCGGCGGTCGAGCGGTGGAAGCATCAGTGGTGTCCTTCTACTAGGTTGTTTTGTCGTGTCCGATGTGTCAAGGGGTTACGGGGACGCGTAGGCGTAGGCGGTCCTCATTCGACCCATCAAGCCACTCTGAGAGGGCAAGTGGTGACCTATCTGTCCACCCGACGGGCTTGAGGGGGAGCGGGCGCCCATTGGGCAGAGTCATGGGGCGACCCGGGACTCTCTATCACTTAGGAGGCGGACTTCCCATTAGTCCGGCAGGAGGCGGACTGGGACGAGTTGGTGCCGCACGGGTGTGGTCTGGATGTTGAGCGCCCCCACCCCCTTTGGTGGGAGGCGACTTCTGCTTAGGTAAAGCGTCCTGGCATCGAAAGTCAGGGTAGCACGATATTTAGGTCGTAACAATTACCCTCGTCATTCGAGCATGAGGTGGTGGCCCGGCTCAGTTCAGATGACGCACCATCCTTTTCCCCTGGCTCGGCAGACGGGGGATCGATCTCGAAGCGACGGCGAATATCTCGAAGTACCTGCCTTTCTTCTTGCTGCCATCATTACGATTTGAAAGGGCAGATGGAAATCGAGGGGTCTCTGCTGCTATGGAGGTGAAGCGTGATGGATGCGACTAGAATGTCAGTCGAGGCGTCAGCAGGGCTTGGATGGGAGCCGCGTGGCGGCGCTTCGACGGTCGAGATGACCTGCCACTAGCTATAATTAGAGAGGGATATGATTGATCGAAGGTTTCTTCCGACTTAGAATTTTCTTCGATCTCTTCTTCTTAGTTCCGTCGATTGCCTTCGTTGCTGTCGCTGCCCTTGCCGGAGATCCGCTTCCGGTCGTCTCTTTAGCTCAACTGCTCTGCTAGGTAATTTCTTGATCTTCTCGGTCGATGGTTTCTCATTTTAAGGTCAGAGGTGGTAGTGGGGTGGTGAATGAAGAGTCGGTGGAGGAGAAGATGTGACTGCTGAGGCAGAGAAGGTTCCAAGAGGACGTGCTGAGGACGATTGTGGCCGCCCGATGTAGGTCGGACGAGGTCAACATTTGGGAGATTCGGGTGCGGTTCGCCCGTCTGCCCCACGAGGTGCGCCTTCCTGGATCAGACGAGAGGGTATGTTGGCCCGGAGATAATGAAGTGGGGGTCTATGTTCGGTCCTTCAAACTAGGGCTTCGCTTCCCGATCCATCCACACCTTCTTCACCTCCTAAATTTCCTGGAGCTCCCGCTCTTTGCGCTGGCGCCGTGCTCCTTTGGTTTGATGGTCAGTTTTGTCATCCTCTGCCTCGCCAGCACCTTGAGTCTGTCCTTAGTGTTGTTCCAGTATTTCTTTGAAGTGAGGAGGAGGAGGACGCACTATTGTGTTTACGCGAGGAAGGGGCGGAACCTCATTCTCGGGGTTCCGACCGATGCGAAGGGGTGGATGAAGAGGTTTGTCTTTGTCACGATGCCAGCTGATGTGGTGTTGATGTCAAACTGGGGGGCCTTAAACCCTTTAGTGGACGAGGAGGTAAACTTGACGGGGGAAGACTTGGCGAATGCCCGGATTTTGGAGGAACTTCCCAAGGCGGACCGTCAGGTGGCGAGCTTGATACAGGACGATCGGCTCACCCAACATTTTTGGTCCGGAGGTACTTAGAATATGGCGACCTTTCCCTTGTAGGCTTACCCTGATATATCTCTTCTTTGCAGGCGATGACGTAATGCTCTCGAAGGAGCAAGTGCTGAGGGTGGCCGGGGTACGCGTTGCAAAGAAGCCCAATGCCTAGGACAAAGGCAAAGGAGTGGTGGATGAGGGGAGGCTAGCAGAGGTGACAGCCCAAGAGTGGTGTCGAGATAGGGACGGGGGAAGGGCAGACATGAGGCAACGGACGTCCGAATCGAACTCCTTACCCCACCGCCCGAGCGATGCCGTACTTGAGGGTCAGCAGACCTGGGGGAGGCCACTCCGGCCCTTCCAAATGTCTCGACTGCGAACAAGCCCCGCAGGCTGCCCCCTGGATCGGTGGCCTTACGGGATTCCTCTGCGGGAGATGGAAAGAGAGGTGCACCCTAGCTGCGATAGGGCGCTCGCCAGCTTTAGGTAAACGAGGGCCGAGGTTGGAGCCATCCCGACGGAGGGTGTCCTCCAGCCGACCTACCGAATAGCCAGGAGGGAGTCTGTGTTTGAGGATGCAGGGGTGGCAGCACGCATGGCCGAAAATAGCTTTCTACCGCAGGATCACGAATCCCTGACCAATGTTGGCAGAGCGGCTGTGCGCCACCGGGATCTGGCAAACAATGCAGGTAGGTCGGCCTCCTCACCTCATTCTGCCCGTCATCTTGCTTACCTGTCTGACTGTCTTGGCTTCTTTTGTAGGCGATGTCTGCGATGGCAGCCCTGCAGCGACGCACCCCAGTGGCTCTGGTCAAGGCGTCTCTCAAGATGACGAGGGCCGAACTTATGGAGGCAAAGGAGATGTTGCGAGAGAATGACGAGGAGTTGGGACGGGTCACGAGGATCTGTGACACTCAGAAGGAGCTCATCGGATACTTTGAGGCGAAGCAGGCCACGCTCGCCCCTCAGCTCCAGGAGGAAGAGGATAGGAGAGCTGACCTTCTGAAGAGGCACTCTGAGAAGATGGACAGTAAGAAGCGGGTGATCGATCATCAGTAGTGGGAGATCGCCAACCTGAAGAAAACAATCGAGACGGGGAAGAAGGAGAAGGCAGTCCTGAAGAAGCATGTAGAGGAGAAGGGGAGGGTCGATCAGGGCGTGATCAATGTCACCGTCTGCCGCTATCAGGACGAGGCGCTCATCTCGTTGCTGCGAGAGACGAGGGAGGCGGGCGTCGAGGAGGGGATGATGAGGATGAAGGCCCAACTGGTGAACTTGTATCCCTCGCTTGAGGCCAATCTCCCCAAGCTCGATGTGCCCTTAGCAGGGGAAGGAAAGGAGTCGGGCGATCAGTCAGAGGTTGGTGGTTTGGCTGGCAGCCTGGTGGAGACGCCGGTTCCGGGGGTAGCGGCCAAGGGTGAAGCGGCCAAGCCGGAGAGCTTTTAGTGTAGGGCCAATTTTGTATGGCCGGCTATTGGCCGAGCCTGATGTCGCGATGTATTTTTGATGGACTGTTGTAAAAATTTATAAAAAAGTTGGATAAATGAAATTCTCTTTGTTTTTCTTACTCCTTGATTTTCTCGTTGGTTGCGCAGGGGTGCTCTTGCAAGGGTATGAATGCCCCCAACGTTCTCCTAATGACGAGCGTCCGGCCGAGGAGGAGGAGAAAGTTGTAATGTCGTTAGTTCGCCTGTGGTCAGGACGAGTTCGTCAGGCTAGCGTCGGGAGTGACCTACAGAGCAAGAGCGTACTGGCGCCCCTTCTAATGCCGAACTGAATGTTTTAGTTCGCCTCGTTAGCTCGGTGGCTGCACAGTCGGTAGTGCGGCCTATGCGCTTGGAAATGGCGGGAAGTTATTTCAAAAGATCCGCCAGTCATTCCGTTGCCATCATTTCGAATTAAAGGCGGGAGGGCATTGAAGCGTCCTGACCGTTTCTCGGGCGACGCGTGGGGGATGTGATCGCGGATGTCTGGCGAAACGTCAGGTGGCCCGGATCTACGACGCGTGGCAGGACTCGTGCAGCTGAGATCAGTAGGTGATTTCTATAAATAGGAATGAGGGAGGATAGAGAAAGAGTTTCTCACTTTTGAACTTTCTTAGAGCTCTAGCCTTAGCCTGAGTTTCCAGTCGTTGCCATCACAGTCGTCGTCGGAGCTCGTGCCACCGTCTCAACGTCAGTTTCCAATAGATTCAATAGGTATACTTCTTTTACTTTTTCTGAGATGGTTTCTTCAGCCTCCTCTCAGTCGTCGGAGACGAGGGCAGCAGAGTCTTTGAGAGGGCAGGTAAGGGGCCGTCGCCTACCCGCAACCTCTATATTCGAACGGATATTGGGCCGTCGTCTACCCCGCATTTGCCATTCCGGTTTGGGTGGCGAGGACGGATCCTACCCCGGAGTCTTCACTTGAGGGGGGGAGCGAAGGCGTAGCTCGGCCTGTGCCCTTCTCCAGTTTGGGTGGCGAAGCTCCGTAAGCTTGTCCTGGAGTCTTTGAGAGGGCGGGTATGGGGACCGTCGCCTACCCTGCAACCTCTATATTCGGACGGATATTGGGCCGTCACCTACCCTGCATTTTCCATTCCGGTTTGGGTGGCGAGGACAGATCCTGCCCCGAAGTCTTCACTTGAAGAGGGGAGCGCGCGCGTAGCTCGGCCCGTGCACTTCTCCGGTTTGGCTGGGGAAGCTTCGTAAGCTTGCCCTGGAGTCTTTGAGAGGGCGGGTATGGGGCCATCGCCTACCCCGCAACCTCTATATTCGGAAAGGTATTGGGTCGTCGCCTACCCTGCATTTGCCATTCCGGTGGCGAGGACGGATCCTGCCCTGGAGTCTTCACTTGAGGGGGGAGCAAGCGCGTAGCTCGGCCTGTGCCCTTCTCTGATTTGGGTGACGAAGCTCCGTAAGCTTGTCCCGGAGCCTTCACTTGAGGGGGAGCGAGCGCGTAGCTCGGCCCGTGCCCTTCTCCAGTTTGGTTGGCGAAGCTCCGTAAGCTTGCTACGGAGTCTTTGAGAGGGCGGATATTGGGCCGTCGCCTACCCTGTAACCTCTATATTTGGACGGGTATTGGATCGTCCCCTACCCCGCATTTGCCATTCCGGTTTGGGTGGCAAGGACAGATCCTGCCTCGGAGTCTTCACTTGAGGGGGGAGCGAGCGTGTAGCTTGGCACATGCCCTTCTCCGGTTTGAGTGGCAAAGCTCCGTAAGCTTGCCCCGGAGTCTTCACTTGAGGGCAGGAACGAGCGCGTAACTCGGCCCGTGCCCTTCTCCGGTTTGGATGGCGAAACTCCATAAGCTTGCCCCGGAGTCTTCACTTGAGGGGGGAGCGAGCGTGTAGCTCGGCCCGTGTCCTTCTCCGGTTTTGGTGGCGAAGCTCCGTAAGCTTGCACCGGAGTCTTTGAGAGAGCGGGTATAGGGCCGTCGCCTATCCCGCAACCTCTATATTCGGACGGGTATTGGGCCGTCGCTTACCCCGCATTTGCCATTCTGGTTTTGCGTGACAAGGATGGATCCTGCCCCGGAGTCTTCACTTGAGGGGAAAGCGATCGCATAGCTCGGCCCGTGCCCTTTCCGGTTTGGGTGGCGAATCTCCATAAGCTTGCCCTGGAGTCTTCACTTGAGGGAGGGGAGCGAGCGCGTAGCTCGGCCCATGCCCTTCTTCGGTTTGGGTGGCGAAGCTCCGTAAGTTTGCCCCGGAGTGGAGAGTGTCCGCGGGGAAAATCATTGATAATATTTCAGCAAGTGTTCTGCATTCCACGAGTGGGCTAGCTCGCCCTCGTCCAGGGTTGCTAGGATATATGTGGCCGCCCGACGATGTTGATGATTTCGGCAAGGGCAGCGGCAACAACGACGGCAATCGACGGAACCAAGAAGAAGAGCTCGAAGAAAATTCGAAGTTGGAAGAAACCTTCGATCAATCATATCCCTCCCTACTTATAGCTAGTGGTAGGTCATCTCGACCGTCGAAGCGCTGCCACCCGGCTCCCATCCAAGCCCCGCTGACGCCTCGACTGACATTCCAGTCGCATCCACCACGCGTCACCTCCATAGCAACAGAGACCCCTCGATTTCCACCTGACCTTTCAAATCACAATGATGGCGGCAAGAAGAAAGGCGGGTACTTCGAGATATTCTCCACCGCTTCGAGATCGATCCCCCCTCTGCCAAGCCAGGGGAAAAGGATGGTGCGCCATCCGAACTGAGCCGGGCCACCACCTCATGCTCGAATGACGAGGGTAATTGTTACGACCTAAAGATCGTGCTACCCCGACTTTCGATGCCAGGAAACTCTACCTGCGCATAAGTCGCCCCCACCGAAGGGGGGAGGCGCTCAACATTCAAACCATGCCCGTGCGGCGCCAACTCTTCGTCCCAGTCTGCCTCCTGTCGAACTAATGGGAAGTCCGCCTCCTAAGTGATAGAGAGTCTTAGGTCGCCCCATGACTCTGCCCAATGGGCGCCCACTCCCCCTCAAGCCTGCCGGGTGGACAGATAGGTCGGACATCGCCCTCTCAGAGCGGCTTGATGGGTCGAATGCGGACCGCCTACGCCGACGCGTCCCCCGCAACCCTTTGGCATATCGGACATGACAAACAACCTAGTACAAGGACACCACTGGCGCTTCCGCTGCTCGACCGCCTGACAAAGCGCCTCCTGGCCGCTGCACCCCCGACCGTTGGTGCTTTCGGCTCTGACAACCTGACAAAAGCGCCCCTGGCTGTTGCGCCGTCTGACAAAAGCATGGCTGACACGCCCAGTGCTGACATCCTCGACCGAAGCTTTCGCTGACAGATGGGCCAGCTCAGCACGCCAGGTCAGCCTCACCTAACCGCCTCCCTCAGGTATAAATACACATTTACCTCCATCAGGAAAGGGGTTGGCCAATTGACTCTCATTCTAGTTATTCACACACAAGAGCAAAGGTCCCCCTTATCTTTGTTCTTCCACTATAGCTCGCCACGTTAGGTCGGCACACCTTCAGTCTGGCCTACGTGTCTAGCCCCCGTTTCTAAGCCCTATTTCTAACTTAGGCATCGGAGAGGTTAAGGGTTGGACCCCAACCCGGCCTTTCTGACGAGTTGCTACTTGTGAAGGGAAGTCGTCTTTACATATACCGTTCAACCTCCGTCTCTGGTAGTGCGATCGGTGTGCAGAGTCCTCACGGAATCGGTCCTGTAGTCGGCCTTCGTAATGTGCCTAGCCTCGTCACTACACTCACAACCTGTTCAATCCATCCAAATTTCACCCCCTTCTATATAACCATCGTGCTATTGGTTCTCCCAACCAAAAAATTCATTATACGCAAGTTTTGCCCCGCGCAATATGTATAATGTGGCTTTTGGAAGAAACGTTGGCTCAATCGTAAAAGTAGGTTGGAAGTCGCCTCAACCAAGGCTAATCATTTGTATACATGACATCTTTCATTAGCTAAACTTGCAAGCCATCATTTCGTGACACCAACATGGGAACATTGGGGGTTTAATTGTAAATACCCCCAAAAGTTGGGGCTATGTTAGGCTTGAACCCAGCAAATTACAGAGACCAGGATGTGGCATGTAAGAGCTTCAATTTCTCATATATATATAAAATATATTAAATGCGATCACTTGACCATAAATAAGTAATTGTGTACAGAGGGATGCTCGTTGCCCAAGATTCGACCTTGGACCACCTCCCCTATTTGTCGCACTGCTCCCTTTGCCCAACACCTTTTCTCCACCATTTGTTTTTCGTCCAACATGGCCGAAAACATCACAAAGATAAGGTTTTTTTTAGCAACTGTGATGAAAAATATTAAAGTAATTGCTAATGAGCATTATATATATGACTAAACTATTTATCAATGCAGCAGAAGACAAAAAATCAAAATTTTCCGATAACTAGCATATTATACCAAGATCTACTGTAATACTTGAAGTTAATGCTGCTTAAATTCCATAACTTTGCGCGTACGTATTTTCTTACGCGATATCCGCGCATCCAATACTCTTTCGGTGAAGTTCAACGTGGCGTCGCTCATCCACCATGGTACTATAGATGTCGCATAGTGGTGAGCACCCTGTCACGATCCACGAGCTCCTCTTTAACCCGAACTTGCCTCCCAATTGTTGTGGCTATGGATTGAGAGGATGAGGAGGAGAAAGATCTTCAAAAAGACGCAACGCTGGCTTGTGTTGATACACGTAAACGTGACCTCGTATCGCACCAGCTCCGAATTAATTCACACATGATGCGTGGATAATACGTGCATGGATTAATCCGCAAGGTAGCGTGATTAATATAGCCGCACCCCCGGGGGGATATAATACCATTTGTTACAAAGAGTTGGAGGATCACCAACGGTGGACCGTTGATTTAACAACAATAGGATCACAAACGGATCGTAGTCCAGCGGCTTATCACCCGTTTCACCAAAGGAACCATCAGGTTTTGATCCCTGGGAGAGTTTCCAGTGGATCAAACAACAACAACAAGAAGAAGATCGAGGATCAAAGGAATATCAATACCATTTGTTACAAAGAGTTCTATTATTCTGAAACCGTTGATTTGACAACAAAAGAATCGAGGATCAAATAACATTGGATTCACTTGATTCACCAATTTCAGTTAAAACTAAAAAAATAAAGCGGGAGATGGCATGTCGGCATAGGAAAATTTGATGAGCTAACGGCCCATTTCCATTATTATTATTTTTGAAAAGATAAATTTGGTGGTGATTTTTGTTTTATTCATTATCCATGTTATTTAGACCAATTTGAGTAAATAAAAAATATAAAATATAAAATTAACGGGGGGATGGCTTGTCGGCCCGGGAAAATTTGATGAGCTAACGGCCCATATCCATTATTATTACGGAGGGAACACATTCTTCTTTAAAAGTTTTGAAAACACTGGTTAGGGCTGCCGTTTGTGTCATGTGAGTGTTTCAAATGCTCGGTACTGAGCATTGGGCCCTCGACTGAAGAGTGCTTGAGCCCAACCAGCCCGCCTATTACCATAAAAGGCTTTGGAAAAAAGAATTGGATGGGCAATCAAATTGATGTTTCCAAAATAAACTCCACTCTTAAATAAATAGAACAATTATTACTTTTGATATGAGAGGTGTTTCAGAGTGTTTTCTCACTACAAAAGCATTGACCATGGACAACCCGGTCAACGTGGTCAAGGGGCCCGCTTGGGTCCCTCGAGTGTGTCGAGTCGGTGCAGACGAGGCGCAAGTCGGAGCTACAGACGGCGTGGAGCGCGTCGGTTGGGCCGAATCGGGGTCCTCGGTCGTTGGTAGGGCGAGGGGAAGCCTCGGCCCGGGTGGAGAGACGCTCGGTCGGACTTGCTCGGCGGCGGTCGGACGACGAGGGGTAGCCTCGATCGCCCAGCTGGTTACGTGGTCGGCGAGGGGCGGAGGGGAAGCCTCGGCCCGTGGATCTGATGACCTCCTGCGTAGACGAGAACGCTCGTCAGGGGGCCGGACCTTGGTTCCGGCCAAATCCCCTCCGATGCCTAAGTCAGACAGTGATCTGAAAGAGGAGGCCCGGCGGAGACGGTTCGACTCGAGAGGAGATCTGAACGGCGTCTCACAGCGCGAGCGGGGGAGGAAGGAGATAAAATGGGGGAACAAGGTCGTTGATGGAGTACCTTAGGTTTTAGATACCTGAGATGCGGTCTCTTGTCCAGTCGTCCTTCTCATCCTTTTATAGACCTCCCGCCGTGATTGCCCCCGACCCACGTCGCCCGTCCGCCCTTGATCGTGCCCCCTCAATCCGCCCCCCCCCCCCCCCCCCCCCGTCGCCGCTCCCTGCGCCATGCCAGCACCTCCCCATAACAGCCATTAAGTGGCAACGGGATCAGGGGAACGGTTATCGCTGGAGTGGGTGAGTGACTCGTGCGTTATCGGGGCCGGGTCGGATCGATATTTGGGGGCCCCTTACGGGGCTTTGCCGGGTGGGCCTGACCGCGCAGATGGGCTTCCGATCGGCGGTCGGGCATCCGGGCTCGTACCTTTCGGGCTTCTTTCGGTGGGCTGTGCTTCTGGGCCTGTACAAAATAGACGTATCAATTGCCCCCATCGGTGGGGCCGATCGGCCTTGGTCGGCTCGGTTCGACCGATGTGACTCCTGGGTTCCGAGTGGCGCGTCAGTCGAGGCGTGGTCATAAATGAAGGTAATGATGAGGCGGATCGATTGGACTTCCTTTGGCGCCGATTTCGAAACGTCGCCGGTTCTTCGAGGCCTGCCACGCGTCCCTGTCAGGCGTTTCGAATTCGCTCCTGAGTCTGGTATATAAGATCCCCGGCTGCGTGGATCCCACTTCTCCCTCGCTCTTCCCTCTGTCCTAGGCTTTCCGCAATTTGGAGTCTCCCGCCGCCTTCGTCTCCTTGTCTTCTCCAGATTAATCAAAAAAGGTAACTCCTTTTTTACTCCCATATTATGGCTGCTCCTAGGATAGGTGGTTCAGGCCAAGGGGCGAGGGATCCTCCTGGGTTGAGGCGGGGCGAGACCCGGCTTGTGGGATCAGGTTCCTCCTCTGGTAGTCGTCCCCCTCGAGATAAGGGGAAGGAGAAGCTCTTCCCGGAGTACGTCGGCGATGACGTGGCGTCGGCTGCCGTGCGGCTTAATGTACCCCCGGTTATCCTCCGAACGCCGTCGGGGACTCCTCCTTCAGTGGCCACGGAGATCCGGGAGAGGTATCTTTGCTACCCGTACGACGTTCGAGTCCCGTTCATCGACGAGCGGATCTGCCTTCCGAGGAGCAACGAGGTCGGCGTTTACGTCGAGATGTTCCACCTGGGCCTTCGTTTCCCGCTCAATCCCTTCCTCATCCAGGTCATGGAGTATCTCATGGTGCCCCTTTGCCAGTTCACCCCCTGTTCGATCGCGGTACTGACGGGCTTCGTGATGCTCTGCTGTACCCGTGGTCTGGAGCCGTCTCTCCCCCTTCTCTTTTACTTTTATCGGATCCAGACGGTTGGCTCCGGGTCATGGTTGCAATTCCGAGCCCGCTCGAGGAGGGAATGCCTGATCGGGCTACCCCGCTGGTCGGGGAATTGGAGCTCGGATTATGTCTTCGTGGTCTTCCTGGAGGGTGCCCAGATTTTGACAGGCTGGGGCGGGTCGGTCCGACCCGACTCAGCGCTACCCCTCTCTGAGGCGGACCAGGCGGCCGCCGAGCTGCTGTCGACCCTCCCCCTGGAGGCGAAATCCATCTGGTCTTTGTTGGACGACCTACTTTTGAAGGCCGTCTTGTGGTCTCCGGGTAGGTCGCTTTTTCGGTCCTGGGTTGCCCCGTAGCTTACACTGATTCCGGTTTCCCTTGCAGGAATGGCTGGCCGCGAGTTCACCCGTGATGTTGATGAGCTGATCCGTCGTGGAGCCGCTCGGAGCCGGGGTAGTACCTCTGGAAGGGCGCCTCGGTGGACCGTTGAGGAGGAGGTGCGCCGAGCCGAGCCTTCTGTGGGTAAGGTGGTGGCCGCGCCTCCCGCCTCTTCTTCTGGCGATCTCCTTTCCAGGGGGGTCGCAAGGGCCGGACCCGCCCCGCCAGCCCAAGAGGTGGGGGGTAACGACGGGTCCGGTGCAGTCCCTCCTGCCCTTGGCGTGCCCCCTCTGGTTCCCGAGGGTGGGGATGGTGCGAGGCGGAAGCGCTCCCCTCCGGTGCCCTCGGAGCCTCACGGAGGAAAGAAGAGGAAGGAGGATGCGGATCCCTCCAGTCCGGCGGGTTCCGCGCTCCCTGCGGCGACCACCGGGGATCTTCCGGTGGCCTTGACAACCACCCCCCTCGCAGCGTCCTCGCCCATATCACCGGGGATCGGAGCCCTGTTGGCGAGCAATTTGGCTTCCCTCGATATCGCCCCTGGGAGTTCGGTGTTTGTCGACCGAGCCTTGGCCCAGCAGGTTGCTGCGGTCTCCGTCCTTCCCCGGGACCGCAGTCTCCTTGAGAAGATCCATGCCGACAAGATGTCGGATTCCTTGATCTGGATCCTTCAACAGGTTCGGCTATCTTGCTGTCCTTTCCTTCCCTTTACTCTCTTCTTAGCCCTTGTCTCGTCTTCCAGGGTTCAGCGCTCGCCGTGGAGTTGCAGTGCCGAGCCGTCCGCTTGAGGGAGCTGGAGGAGTCCTCCATGAGGGCCCACGAGCGGGCCGGGGCGGCGGAGGTGGCTATGACGGAGGCCCAGATGGAGTCTCGGCATCTCAAGCTCCGTGTGGCCGAGTTGGAGGGACGAGTGGGTGACCTCCAAGGAAAGTTGGAGGACGCTCGGCAGTCGGCTGAGGAAGCGGCGGAGTCGTTCCGCCTGGAGAGGGAGGAACTTCAGAGGGAACTATCGGATCGGCGTCAGGTGGCACGGCTTGCGGAGGAGGTGGAGAGGGGTGTCGTCGGGACCCTAGGGAAGAAGATCTTCGAGGTTCTCCGGGAGGCCTTCGGTACGTATGAAGACCTCATCGCCCCTCGGATTGTCGAAGTCGTCCAGTCTTCCTTCCGGGATTGTGCGGAGCGCGTTCGGCAGGCTCCCCCACTTGTCGATCCCCCTCGCTCCGAGCAGGGCGAAGCGCCCGAGGATGTGTCCTCTCAAGCCCGGGCTCCCTAAGCCGTCCCTCCTGGCCTTATCCTCAAATTTTTTAGCATCCGCTTTGCTTTGGGCCAGTCTACTTGAAATGGATCCCTGCCCCTGCTATCTCCTTCGGCTTCGCTACCGGCTCCAGGGCCAATAATTGCTGGTTGCATGGATGTTCGCTCAGGCCAGCAACGTTGGGTTCTTGGTCGACAAGTTTTGCTCTGCCGGTGTTGCCCTAGTTTCTGTAGGTGACGAGCTTTATTGTCCGTTGAGAGAGGATTATTTGTAGAGAGGCTTCTTCACTTTGATTTCCTGTAAATAAGACACACTGTTATAAACGAAGTTTGACTTACTCGGATTTCTCGTGTATTTTGCTTTGTTGCTTCGTCCTCGGCCTAGGACCGGCTGACGCCCGAGCTGGCGGGGGGAGTTGTCTTCAAGTTTAGAGCGATGGAGTCGGTCGGCGAGGGTGAAGCTCCTCGGCTTAGGACCGGTCGGCGTCCGCGCTGGCTGGGGGAATTGCCCCCAGACTTATGAGCGTAGGAGTCGGTCGGCGAGGGCAAAGCTCCTCGGCTTAGGACCGGTCGGCGTCCGCGCCGGCTGGGGGAGTTGCCCCCAGACTTACGAGCGCAAGGGTCGGTCGGCGAGGGCAAAGCTCCTCGGCTTAGGATCGGTCGGCATCCGCGCTGGCTGGGGGAGTTGCCCCCAGACTTATGAGCGTAGGAGTCGGTCGGCGAGGGCAAAGCTCCTCGGCTTAGGACCGGTCGGCGTCCGCGCCGGCTGGGGGAATTGCCCCCAGACTTATGAGCGCAGGAGTCGGTCGGCGAGGGCAAAGCTCCTCGGCTTAGGACCGGTCGGCGTCCGTGCTGGCTGGGGAGTTGCCCCCAGACTTACGAGCGCAGGAGTCGGTCGGCGAGGGCAAAGCTCCTCGGCTTAGGACCGGTTGGCGTCCGCGCTGGCTGGGGGAATTGCCCCCAGACTTATGAGCGCAGGAGTTGGTCGGCGAGGGCGAAGCTCTTCGGCTCGGGACCGGTCGGCGTCCGCGCTGGTGGGGGGAACTGCGAAGCTCCGAGTTGGTCGGCGAGGGCGAAGCTCCCCCTCCCCTTCCAGTGAGGCGGCGGTCTTCATCCTTTTGCACCCTTAGTGAAACGTTGATTCCGTCGAAGATTAAGAAAAGACAAAAGGGAATGCAATTGTACTCTTAAGAGTCCTGTCGGACTAGTACATTTGGAGGAAAGGAAAAAGGAAATAAGGCTAGACAGAGGGACGTGAACCTAGATAATCCCCTCGGACTAGGCTACGACTGGGGGGAGAGACCTCGCCCGCTCACTCTATGATGCGGAGGGGTCCTTGAACGGTGTTGATCTTCTTCCCCTTGTCCGGCTGCATGGAGGTCCCTTCTCCGTGGGCCGGCTCGTCGGCTAAACTCCTGGCGTGCCCCCGGCTCATCAGCTTCTCGATGTCCTTCTTTAAGTGCCAGCAGTCTTCGGTGTCGTGGCCGTTGTCCTTGTGGTACTTGCAGTACTTCTCCCCATTCTTCCCCCCTCTCTTTGCTTTCGGTGGGGGGCGGTCGGCGCGCTCTTCCTTCTGTACTTGAAGGAGGACGGTGTCTGGGGGTGGCGTCCCTTGTACCCTCTCCCCGCTGCCTGTTTCTCGGCCTCTTCTCGGTCCGGTACCCCTCGGGGCTGCTTCGCCCGTTGTCGCCGCGCTTGGTCCCCCGAGGGGCCTTTCCCGCCTCAATGGCCAAGGTCTCCTCGGTCAACATGAAGCGCTCGGCCCTCGCCATGATCCCTGGGAGGTCCTTCGGGGGATCGTTGTGAAGAGATTTCTTGAGGCCTCTATGGCGCAGCCCTTTCTTAAGGGCCGTTTGGACAACCAGGTCGGGAGGGTTGTTCACGTTCAGCCTTTCCGCGTTGAAGCGGCGCATGAACTGTCGGAGCGGCTCGGTTGGGCCCTGCACTATGTTAAACAGATGTTCAGCATCAGGCTTTACCTGTCTCCCTGCCATGAATTGTTTGCAGAACAGCTGGGTGAGCTCCTCGAAGCTGTCGATGGAGCGGCTGGGTAGGCTGCGGTACCAGGTCCTCGCTGCTCCCCTGAGAGTAGAATAGAAGCCTCTGCAGAGCAGGTCATCGTCGGCTCCTTGGAAGGACATGTCTCCCTCGTAGTCCATCACGTGGTTTCCCGGGTCCCCTATCCCGTCGTACTTCCCCAGCACCGGGATCTTGAATCGAGAGGGGACCCGCGCGTCGGTTATCCTCCGTGATAGAGGGCACCGGTCTCCGTGGATGCCTCCGGGGGTTCGACACCCGTCTGCCTCCGGTTCGCTCGGTGGGGGAGGGAGTACAGGCGCCGGCGGGGCTGGCTCCACGGCCCTCGCCACACTGGGGGTCGGGCTGACCCGGCGTTCCCGGCTCCTCCGGCGGGAGCTCCCGCTCCGCCGCGATCGGTCTCTCGAGTGGTGTCGATTGCCTCTCCTGCGGTGGGGTGACCGTGGTCGACGAGACGACGCGGTCACCGATTCGTCCCCCGTGCCTTCAGTTTCTCTTCGGCTCCTTTCACGACGAGGGGAGGAGGCGCGTGATCTCGCCTGGCGGGAGCCGGACAACGTGAACCGACGCTCCGCGTTCGGTCCTTGGTTCCCGTGGTCGTCGACCACAGCGGATCGTAAGAGCGGGGGACCCCCTGCCCAACGATGGTCGTCGCCCAATGCGCCTCCGTTAGTCGGCGTGGCGCTGACGAGCTGCTGTACTGCCGTGACCAGCGTCTGGATGTTCGCGTTGGTCTCCTGGGCCAGGGCACGGAGTTGTCCCTGTGTGGCCAATTCCGACCCTCCAATCTCTTCAGTCGTGGGGGCGGGGTGATTGTTGACGGTCGTGCCCTCGAGGTTGCCGTTGGATGCCCCATTCCCCTCCTCCGGGATGGGGGGCATGCGTTTCCTTCCGTTGCTGGCTCGTGCCATTGCGGGTGTGGTTTGCTTCTTCGTGGGACAATTTGTCGTTCCCACAGACGGCGCCAGATGTTTCAGAGTGTTTTCTCACTACAAAAGCGTTGACCGTGGACAACCCGGTCAACGTGGTCAAGGGGCCCGCTTGGGTCCCTCGGGTGTGTCGAGTCGACGCAGACGAGGCGCGAGTCGGAGCTACAGACGGCGTGGAGCGCGTCGGTTGGGCCGAATCGGGGTCCTCGGTCGTTGGTAGGGCGAGGGGAAGCCTCGGCCCGGGTGGAGACGCTCGGCCTCGGTCGGACTTGCTCGGCCTCGGCGGTCGGACGACGAGGGGTAGCCTCGATCGCCCAGCTGGTTACGTGGTCGGCGAGGGGCGGAGGGGAAGCCTCGGCCCGTGGATCTGATGACCTCCTGCGTAGACGAGAACGCTCGTCAGGGGGCCGGACCTTGGTTCCGGCCAAATCCCCTCCGATGCCTAAGTCAGACAGTGATCTGAAAGAGGAGGCCCGGCGGAGACGGTTCGACTCGAGAGGAGATCTGAACGGCGTCTCACGGCGCGAGCGGGGGAGGAAGGAGATGAAATGGGGGAACAAGGTCGTTGATGGAGTACCTTAGGTTTTAGATACCTGAGATGCGGTCCCTTGTCCAGCCGTCCTTCTAACCCTTTTATAGACCTCCCGCCGTGATTGCCCCCGACCCACGTCGCTCGTCCGCCCTCGATCGTGCCCCCTCGATCCCCCCCCCCCCCCCCCCCCCGTCGCCGCTCCCTGCGCCATGCCAGCACCTCCCCATAACAGCCATTAAGTGGCAACGGGATCAGGGGGAACGGTTATCGCTGGAGTGGGTGAGTGACTCGTGCGTTATCGGGGCCGGGTCGGATCGATATTTGGGGGCCCCTTACGGGGCTTTGCCGGGTGGGCCTGACCGCGCAGATGGGCTTCCGATCGGCGGTCGGGCATCCGGGCTCGTACCTTTCGGGCTTCTTTCGGTGGGCTGTGCTTCTGGGCCTATGCAAAATAGACGTATCAAGAGGATTTTTACAGATTATAAAAAGAAAGAAAGGTTAACCTTAATGTGACCGAAACAAATTAATCGCTGGAGGAAAAATAATCTTACCATTTTGCTAAACGTCAATATTTTTTTGGTTTTAACTAATTAAAAGAATCAAAATGAAATCTCGACTGACACATACACGTCATATGTAGGTGTACTAACACTAGCCCGTGCCACAGTGTACGGAGCAAAAAAAAAACCTCCTCACGAAGAGGATGCATTGAACGTGCGCAAACAAAAAGAAGTGAGAAATATGGGTGTGCATGTCGGTATCATCAAAGGGCAAAAAGTGCAAAGTCCAGCGATTAAAATGCAAAAACCTTGGGATGAATTGCAAACATGAAAATAAGTGGGTTTGGGTGGGGTTTTTTTGAGGGGATGTCAAACTTGTATAAGTGGCTTGGGGGTGAGTTTTTGGATGAGGTGGAGGGGTGTGACGTGAAGGGCCCACCTTTATCCTAGTCACACTTGTCCCCCTTGTAAAACCCTTCATCAATTGTATCAAGTACTAGCGAATGTTCGTGCCTGGATGGCACGACGAAGGTTGTCTTCCGGGTGCGAACCCGATGGGACAGCTGGTTCACGGACGAAATGGCGACGTGGGCAGTCGTCTCCTGAGCGCAAGAACGGCGGGGACAATCGTATCCCGAACGCAATACTGACAGCGAAAAGAAGCTCTGGGTCAGTCGTCACATGGGCACAAAAGCAGGGAATAAAGCGCAAAAAAAACACGGGGAAGATGAGGGGTCTTTGGGTTTTATGAAAAAAACAATGGCAAACTTGCAAATAAGGGGAATGCGGTGAGCTTTTGTTTGGGGGTTCCATCAAAACACCCAACTCCACACTCAACCACTCACACACACTCTCTCTATTGGAGATTCAAAAAAAAGTCGTAAATTGTATAATAGATTTTTATAAAAATTAAGTCGCGTGTGAACCGACCAAAAAAGACTGTTCGCATAGCAATTACCTCCGAACATTTGTACCACGTGCCCTCGGGCACGGTTCATTTAAGGTATCCCGTCAAAATCTTTGTTGTCCCCAAAAATTATTTCCCCTTTCAAAATCTAAACGAACAAAAATCTAGCTTCGGCGCGGACGCCTTTGGCGCATAAACCGCGTCCTCAGGCACGATTCATTTAAGATATCCCCTCAATCTATTTGTTCTCCCCAAAAATTAAACAAAAATCTTGTTTCGGCGCTGGTGCCTTCAAGTGTGAGGAAAAAAATTTAAACCGGGCCAAAAAGTGGGGAAAAAAGCGAAATGGGATGGTTTTTTTTAAGCAAAAAGGGAGAAATGGTCGGTATTCTACGCAAATGTAGTGATTGGAAGGGGGCGAAAATAAAGGGGGGGGAGTGCGTAAGTGTGGGTGTGTGTAGGGTGTGGTGGTAAAAAGTGAAATGAAAGAGTTTTTAGTAACAATGGAAATGAGTGGTATTCTGCGCAAATGTAGTGACTGTGGGGGGTTTGAAAACCAAAGAAAAAAGTGGTGGTCTTTCCTAACACTCATCTCAACCCTTCTTTTGCCAAGATTAAATCATAATCATTGTTCTATCAACCTCTTTATACATCAGAATGACATCAGCTTGTTCTAGTCAGCTCTAGAATTCAAAAACAGCTGTCAAATGTAATATAGATACAACTCTACTTATAATTTTGGAAAGGGATGAAATGGACCAGGTCGAGGCGAGGCCCCGACCCCATCCGCAATATACTCATGACCTAAAATCTAGCCCCGGCCTCGGCCTTGTGCCTTTTAAATGACAATCCTAATCCTACCTTAGGAGCTTTAATCGAGCTTTCGAATCATTTTACTTAAGAAGAACTCAAGGGCTCAGATGTCTCGAAGATCTTGAGCGAATACTATCAGATTGAAGGAAAATTGCGGGCGTTCGGATTGAAGGGGAATTTGCAGAAAAAGTTAAAGGAAAAGCAGAGAGAAAGGGTAATACGTGGATCAAGACGAAGGGACAAGCGTTGGTGCTGGCACATAGATCGATTTGCCCTAATGTCAAAGAATTTTTTTGAGATGAGGTTTTAATCTGAAAGAGAAAAAAAGGCAAAGACTATATACATCCTCTAAGTGTGTTGTATGTAATGATAACGTGCCAAAATGGCAATAAAGAGAAGAGTATGTGCTGAATGTAATGTTTTTTTTAAAAAAAGATGGTTTATATACACAGATCAATCGGTGTATATAGCAATCCATAAAAAACACGGTTATCTTTTGGGATTCCAGAGAACAGATTTTGTTCTTAATCATAGAAGAGAAGAAATCATCTCTATTTATAGGCTGTCTCTACTCTCTCCACCTGAACTCTCCCCCACCATTGGAACCGAGTGATTCAACCACTAGGATGAACATTGGAGCCATGGTTAGATTCATTAGTCCATATCTGAATACTTGACTGACGCCGTTGCATGTATATGTTTGGTTAAAATATTTGTTGATTGTGATGGAAATGCAATCCTTGTCGGATTCGAATATTAGGGCATGTTCTTTTCGGTGGAAGTGGGAATTGGGAAAGTTGGGGGATAGAGAAATCTAGGAGAGAGAAAAAGTTAGTTTTGTGTTCTTTTGATAGGAAAGTTAGTTGGGAAAGTGGATATGATAGTGAATGGTGGGTCCCAACCAACTTTATTGTGTTCTTTTGGGTTGAGAAAGTTGATGAGGGAAAGTGGAGTATGGTAGGGAGGGGTGAGTATAGGTTAATTTCCCCTCCCCCCGAAGCAAAAAAATACTGATTCAATGCGGATGCAACCCAATTTGCCCAGATTCAGATACGAAATCAGTGTGCATCAAGAGGAGAGAGAGCACAACCACAATGATTTCTGAAAATTACACTTTTATTTTTCAAAACAGTGACATACCGAATAAAAGCACACTGCATTTGCTTGAAAAATTTAATACATAAACCAATAAAAACACAAAGCATCTACTTACAAAACTGTTGTCGTCCGCAATACATAAAAAGCGTAACAGACAATGTTGAATTACATACTGCGCATAGCATACCATACATGCCAATCAGTCGAGTTTTAAATACATCAACACTAACACAAAACTGTTTTTATTTCTTGAAAAATCATAGCTACTTTCATAACGGGCAAAACTTTTCACTTCATTTCACACACCTTGTTGCATCTACCATCAATGCCATTCCAAGCCATGCATGATTCCGCTACCTTTATTTACTTTTAATTCATCATTGAGCAATTACTGACATGTGGCTGAATAAATAGTAGGGCTCAGCTTGCTTGGTGTGCATAGGGCTGATGCAACATGAATGTATGAAAGCAAACACATAAAAATGTATTTTTTTTGCTTCATTGTGTTGGTGATCACTGTATCCTAGCTGCACACTGATGTCTGAAATGCTTCTGGGCAGTTTGAAGTTGCAAACACATTGAATGTGTATATTTTTGACAACATAAATAACCAAATAAATTTCCCCCAAGCATCAATTTTTATCATGCATAATAGAGATAATTTTTTTCAAGCCTAAAACCCCACTGTAAAACCCACATTCATCATAGCATTATAGCTCAGCATAGATCATAATCGCCAGCCAACAAATCTCAGCCAATCTTCATAAATCTCAATGAAAGCCAACAATTTTTAGGGGTTTCAGATTTTATACCTCAGCGCATAGCACGCCCGCGATGCTCGCAGAGCAATCAGACAGCAGCCTCACCTATTTCCAACAGAACCCCCAAAATCCCCAAAGTCCAAGCCCTAGATCTTCAGTCGGCAGCCATGGCGGTGGCAACCCCGATCAGACCTTTAATGGCACAACCGTAAACGGTCCTCAATGGCACCCCCGAGAAGATCAAAAACCTTGATCTCAGTCGGCAGCCATGGATGCCCTCAGATCAACCCGAAATAGCAAAAAGCAGAAATTTTTAGGGTTTGATCGAAGCTCTCTGAGGTGTGGAGAAGAAGGAGGTGATCACATGCCATGGGGGCCCCACCTTCAGAGAATCCCCCCCCCCCCCAAAAAAAAAAAAAAAACTCCGAAATGAAGTTGTTCGGACAGAGGGTTTCCCATCACCGCGAGAAATCAAAACACAGGATTTCCCAATTTCCCCAAACGAACAGCCGCGAGAAAAACGAAGGAAAAGCCTTGAAACAATGCAAGAGGGCCCACCGAATATGAGGTTTTCCACTCGCTTCCACCGAAAAGAACATGCCCTTATTTGCTTCATGGTCAGAACCCAAACCCGCGTACCAACTTTGGATGGTTGGTGCGCACGTTGGTCTCTTTTTTTTTACCGTTGCCAAATTGTTTTCTTCAATTTTTTCCATTCTTAGTCACTAGATTCACGCACTAAATAAAACCGGTGACTCTCGTGCACCGAAGCGACCATCCACCCTTTATAATGCCACCAGCCCCTCCAACTTTCTTGCTCCTCCTTCACCAAAGAATAAAAAAACGTAAAAATAACAAAAAACCGAAAAAAAAAAAAGATTAATAAAAAGATGAAGGTGATCGAAAAGATCGAGCAAGCGGAGGAGGGCAAGATCGTCTTTTCGTTCGAGTACTTCACCCCGAAGCCCGGGCACGGGACCGCCGACGCCTTCGCATCCACCGTCTCCAAGATGACGTCGTACGGGCCCACCTTCTGCGACATCACGTGGAGGCCGCGTGAGCCATACCCGGCCATGACGCTAGAGCTAGCCGGGCGCATGCAGAACGAGATCGGGATCGACACCATGATGCACCTCACGTGCGTCGGCATGCCGAGGGAGAAGATCGACCACGCCCTCGACGCCGCGCGCGACAAGGGCGTGCACAACATCCTCGCCCTCCGCGGCGATTTCTTGCCCGGCCAGGAGGCGCTCGACGGCGACGGGTTCGCGTCCGGCCTCGACCTCGTCAAATATATCCGATCCAAATACGGTGATTATTTCGGCATTTGCGTCGCAGGATATCCAGGTTAGCTAGCTCTCTTTTTTGCCTCAAAAAAAAAAATCATTTTATTAAAACAAAAAGTATCATAACCGTGGGTAATAATTAATTTCAGAAGCACACCCATCACAAATCCCCGACGGCAGCGAGGAGGCAACAGAGGAGGGGTACGAGAGGGACCTGGAGTACTTGAAGAAGAAGGTAGACGCGGGGGCGGACTTCATCATAACCCAGCTCTTCTTCGACGCCCAAGTCTTCCCCAAGTTCATGAAGGACTGCCGGCGCATTGGGATCAAGTGCCCGATCGTGCCGGGGATCCTGCCCTTCACCACGTACAGGAACTTCAAGTTCATGACGGAGACGTGCAAGACGAAGGTCCCCAAGGAGGTGCGGGCGAGGGTGGAGGCGGCAAAGGGCGACGACGCGAAGCTGGCGGCGTACGGGGTCGAGCTGGCCACGGAGATCTGCCGGAAGATATTGAAGGAGACGGGGGTGAGGGCGCTGCATTTTTATACGATGAACAAGGAGGCGCCGGCCCTGGGGGTGCTGAAGAACCTGGGATTGGTCGGCGGTGTTGAGAATGGGAATTGAGCGAATCTTGATGAAAGGGAGGTGGTCCGCAATATACAAACAACCATACATCTCTACGGCCAATACTTGCTTTAATATATTGTTTAAACACCATGCGCATTTTGCATGTACGCAGAAAACTTGTAGTTATGATGTAAAATGATGATGATGATGATAAGATATAGGAATACGTGTGGATTTTGAGTCCAATTCTTTTTATAGAAGGGGAGGCCTTGTATATTCATTCTTCTTCATTTGAGAACTTCTGTTTCTTAAATGTGTAAATAAGAAAATAAGAAAAAGACGAGGAAGAATTTGAAGTAATAAAAGAAAATGTTACTTGAACCAAACCAGCCTCATGACCCGGCATCGATGTGGAATTTAGCAGCACTTTCGTGCATCCCGAGCCACCTCGCAGCGATTCCTTTAAGATTCCGCCCTCTTCGGAGAGAATCTCTTCCAGCATTGATGTAAGATCGGCATGCATTTTAGCAGAAGACCCTGCTATGTATGCTGCAGCTCTTGCACTCCAGCTTCTTCCGATTTGTTCCTTCAAATTATGCTGGACGTGTACCTTCTGTGGCCGATCTTTTGAGAAAGGGGCGGCGAATCCACTGCCCTCCTCTATCTGACAACACCATCCATGTTGCACTTCCAGCGGCCAAAAGTTCTCATACGAAAAATCACTTCTCTTCGTTCATGCAACCGAAAAGAAGAGAAAAGAAGAGAATCGAACCTGTTGGCACGTCCAAACTTTGAACGGCCCTTTCCTCTTCTAATGCACGAACAGAATGAGATGCAGTTCCGGTGGGGGAGTGGGAAGAGAACCTCGGCAGTTCCATGCAGGAATGTAGACTCCGATTGTAAAAGACAGCTTCATAACTTTTCAATTCGTTTGTATGTGTTCAAGAGAAATTACTCATGTTACCTTGACTGGCAAAAGGATCAAGTCAGCTAGCCATGTTGAGCAGAGAGTCCATGTCGCTTCATCTTAAACGGAGTGGACAATAGGCTCACCGGTGAGTGCCACTTGGTTTGGGTGAGCTAAAGGGGAAGAAGAGATTGGAAACGCCCGTGTTTCCAGAGGAACCAGCTTGCACTAACCATTCGAATGGCAGCTGCACAGATGGAAAGTCCTTCAATACCTGGAAAACCATCGTTTACAGGTGAGCTCAGTAACCTATAAACGAAGCTTTCACAATAAAAATAGAATTTATTCATAAAGAACCCTGCGATAAACCTCATCTCTAACAAACTTATTGGAATATTTAACCAGAGGATGGCATATGATGAGTGGTCTTGAAGGATTTATGGTCTACCTTGTTACGTTTGGTATTCATTCTGGTGCAGCAAGGATTGAAGTTTCGGCCGATACCTGGGTACGGCCATATCGTTTCACGGTGCCCACCGAGACCAAAACTAAGGGGTTTTTTTGGTTTCGGCCGGAACATGAGAGAACGATTGAGAGAGAAATTTGTTGTTGGGAATTCCAGATATGGCTGAGAGTTTTGATGATGCTCTAGAAGAGAAACTCCATCCTCTTTATATAGGGGGCCACCACCATATCTTCTGTCACGACCCGCTTCCCTAAAATGGAGGCGAGACGTGAAAAGGTCCGCACGAGAGTGGAGCTGTGAAGCCCCAAACCCGATAAGCGTAAATAAAACATAAGCAGGTCCATGTAACCACAAACGGGGCAACAATAATAATAAAAGGGGAGACAGAAATAAAATTCTCATATCTCATAAATTGTCCAACATGAAAATAAGTTCAACATCCAGAATAGCCACCAGGCTAAAAGAAAGAGTCTAAGGCCCAGAACAAGGCCAACAAAAACAACAACGTCACAAGTATAGGTGCTACGCACCGACAACAAAACATCAGTCTAAACAAAGGAAAACACAACGAAGACACTAGGACTGGTCCCCAGTGTCCACGTACTCCCCGTCAAACACAAGCTCGGGCTCGGCGTCAGCAAACACCTCGTCCTCAACAAGGTACTCAGGCTCAGGATCTAACATGTGTCACCCAAAAGAGTAAAGGGGCACATGTCAGCAAGTCTAAAAGACTTGGGCAAGGAAACTGAAAGTAAGGCAACTAGCAACCTAGCAGTTTTAGTATGCATGACATGACAGTTATAACATGAGTGCACAAGCAAGACATGGTGAACAATAAGTACAAGAGAACAATTAACGGGACAAGACAAGAGTAGCCAAGCTACTAACAATCTCAATCAATTCACTATTCACGTTTCACTGTTGTTTGTAGATGTTTACGCCTTACAGCTGAATGATATAACATTCACGCTGATTGGCCGCTTAACACTACCCCAAAACCCAGAGTTTACGCCTTACCACTGCAGTTGCTGATCGGGCAGACTCTCAGTTGATTGGCCGCTTAACTCTTACCCCCAATACCCACAAGTAATCAAGCCAGGGTCCCCGCACACGAGCTCAATAAATGAGCCGGGGTTGCCCCGCACAGGAGCTCGCATTCTAGTTCACGATTCATAAACAATTGGCGTAGGGGTGCACCTAGCCGGAAACAAGAATTTCGGGCATTGGCTATCAACCAACACATGGCCCGCTTCTGGAACACGAGCCAGGAACACAAACATTGTAGCGAAGCTACGCATTCACGGAAACACTTTAAGAATGCAATGGCATGACAATTAATTTGCGTACCGTTAATAGAAATTAAACATGACATGGTAATTGAGCAACATGATATATGTCGGAACTAGCTTCGTTGTCAAGCTAGTTCCCCAATTTGCGCCTAGGCGAGTATCATTTCGTCGCCTAGCCTCTTTTACGCCTACAACAAGCAAGATGGCCTAAAACATGGCCTAAACCCTAAGTGGCAAGTTTCACTTGCCTTGCACCGGGGATGA
Organism: Scilla litardierei; assembly: GCA_030789695.1. Taxonomy (NCBI): domain Eukaryota; kingdom Viridiplantae; phylum Streptophyta; class Magnoliopsida; order Asparagales; family Asparagaceae; genus Scilla; species Scilla litardierei. The sequence goes on along the minus strand of CM061136.1, from coordinate 189,571,491 downwards.
CGATCACGAAGGTTCGTCTCGCGGATGCTAATCTACTGGGGAGTCGCTGTTATGGGGAAACAATCACCAAAACAACATCCATTCATTAGGGTTTCATAAAAATACCAATAGGTTATGAAAACATCAAGAGATCGATTTCTTACCGTGAGGAGGCGAAAGAAACACTCCGGAGAACCTAGGGACCAGATCTGGAAACGAATGGAAAAGTTTGGAGAACTAGGGGTTTTGGGGGGATTTTGGGGATTTGATGAGATTTTGGGGAAGATGATGGGTAGAATGTGTTGAGGGATGGTTTGGATGATGGATCTTGGGCTTGGAATGAAGGAATAAGGGTTTGGGGAAGAAGGGGGCTCAATGGGGGAGAAACTAGGGTTTTGGGTCGAGTGGAGGAAGAAGAAAACGTTTGGGAGGGGTTTAAATAGGATGGGCTGACGGCTGCCCAGAAATTAGGGTTTTAACACAGATTAGTCGGTCAAAGAGCAACCACTGACCGACTAGTTTGGCAACTAGTCGGTCGGTCGACCAACGCAGACCGACTAAGTGTAAACAGTAACTTCTGAACGAAAATAGAATTTAGATTTAGTCGGTCGATGAACAACTACTGACCGACTAGTTTGACATCTAGTCGGTCGGTGAACGTTCTTAGACCGACTAAGAGTAAACAGTACTGATACTAAAATTTAGATGATGTGTTAGTCGGTTAAAGAAGCATTGCCGACCGACTAGTTTGCAACCTAGTCGGTCAACTAACGTTCTTAGACCGACTAACGATAAACAGTAACTCCTGAGAAATTTAGAAAGCTAACTAGTCGGTCCAAGAAGGATTGCCGACCGACTGGATCGTCATCTAGTCGGTCGGTGCCCCTTCTTACACCGGCTAATAAGCACCAAAAGTTCCGATACGGAGCGCGGAGCTCCGGGATCGATTCCTAAGACTCCTAGGCTTGATCTAATAGTAAGATACGACCGTTATGAAGCCCGTCACGAATGACTTGCTCCGAAATCGACGATCCTAAGGAAGAAACGAGAAAACACGACGAAACGATCGAAAATGAAAGTTACGGAGACGAAAACTACATATGAGGAGAAAATCCACCAAGACATATATTATATTATAATAAATCCAGATACATGAAAACCAGTCGTTACATCCTCCCAACTTAAGAAAAATTCCGTCCTCGGAATTTCCCAACACTCACGTGTTCGGAAACAAAAGTGGGAAACGCTCTCGCATCTCATCCTCATTCTCCCAAGTAGACTCTCCAGGTGAGCCGTGTCGCCACATCACTTTCACAAGATTGACAATCTTGTTCCGAAGCGATTTCTGACGCATGTCCAGAATCTGCACTGGATGCTGGTCATACGTCATATCGGGGCGAACGGTAATCTCCGAAAAATCCACGGCGTGAGATGGATCGCTAATGTATCGACGAAGCTGCGACACATGGAAAACATTGTGAACTCCTTCCAAAGATGGCGGCAAGGCTAAGCGATAAGCTACCTCGCCAACCCTCTCCAAAATGTCAAACGGTCCAATGTATCGCAGGATCAACTTCCCTCGCTTCCCAAAACGAATCACACCGCGATTCGGGGAAATCTTCAAGAACACATGGTCGCCCGGCTGAAACTCTAAAGGACGACGTTTAGCATCCGCCCAATGCTTAAAACGGTCCTGAGCAATTCTCAACCTCTCCCGAATGTTCCTGACAATATCCACGGCCTCCACGATCATCTCAGGTCCCAACAGCTCCCGATCACCAACGTCATCCCAACTTAATGGCGATCGACATTTCCTCCCATAAAGAGCGGCGAAAGGCGCCATGCCAATACTCGCCTGGAAGCTGTTGTTGTAGGAGAACTCCACCAAATGCAGATGGTCCTCCCACGAACCCTTGAAATCCAACATGCACGCCCTCAGCATGTCTTCCAAAATCTGAATCGTCCTCTCGGACTGGCCATCCGTCTGCTGATGGTACGCCGTGCTGAAACTCAGACGCGTACCCAAGCTCTTCTGCAAACTCTGCCAGAACTGAGATGTGAACCTCGTGTCCCTGTCTGACACGATACTCACGGGGACTCCATGAAGTCGCATGACTTCCTGCACGATTCACGTTACATCACTATCCAAACTAGGAAAAAGGAAATAAAACGGAAAGTAAAAGAATTTTACCTCCATATATCTCCTTGCTAGCGCCTCAGTGGACTGTCCCACTCGGAATGGCATAAAGTGCGCGGATTTGGTCAATCGATCTACGATCACCCAAATCGCGTCATTCTGCTTCGGACTCCGAGGTAGTCCAGTCACGAAATCCATAGTGATGTGTTGCCATTTCCACTCCGGAATCGGAAGCGGTTGTAGCAACCCGGCCGTACGCTGATGCTCCGCCTTCACTTGCTGACAAACCAAGCACTTGGCTACACTCCGAGCCACACTCCTCTTCATGCCATGCCACCAATAATTCAGACGAAGATCCTGGTACATCTTGGTGCCACCAGGATGCACAGTATACGGCGAACTGTGTGCCTCCACCATCAACTCCTCTCTAATATCCCCAGCCGGCACACACAACCTGGCTCCAAACCTCAGCGAGCCATCCTCATGAATCAAAAAGTCAGTCCGCAGACCGGCTTCCACCTGCTCCCGAATCTTCACCAGCTTCGGATCCTCAGCTTGGCCAGCCTTAATCCGATCCACGATCGTCGACTATACCTGCATGTACATCAACGATGAATCCTCCCCAGGAAGGACAATCTCAACACCAGACTCGCAAAAATCCTGCTGCAATCTCCACTGCAAGGTCAAAATCACCGCTGGAAGCCTACTCAGCGCATCCGGAACCACATTCACCTTGCAAGGGTGAAACTGCAAATCAATATCATAATCCGCCATAAGCTCCAACCATCGACGCTGTCGCATGTTGAGCTCCTTCTGAGTGAAAATATACTTCAAGCTTTTGTGATCGGTGAAAATCTTCACTTTCTCACTCAGCAGGAAGTGCCTCCAGATCTTAAGAGCGAACACAACGGCAGCCAACTCCAAGTCATGTGTCAGGTAATTCTTCTCATGAACCTTAAGCTGACGAGACGCATACGCCACAACATGCCAGTGCTGATGCAACACACAACCGAGACCCTTGCCAGAAGTATCACAAAAGATCTCAAATCCACCGCTGCGATCAGGCACAACAAGAATAGGGGTCGTCGTCAACCTCTCCTTCAGAACGCCAAAAGCATTCTCACAATCACCCGACCAAACAAAAGCAACATCCTTCCGCGTCAACCTGGTCATCGGCTCAGCAATACGAGAAAAGTCCTTAATGAATCGCCGATAGTAACCAGCAAGTCCAAGGAAACTCCGAATCTCAGACGCAGACGACGGAACAGGCCACTCTCTGATGGCCCTAATCTTCTCGGGATCCACTGAAATACCATCTCCAGTCACCACATGCCCGAGAAAAGTAACTCTATCCAGCCAAAACTCGCACTTCGAAAACTTAGCATACAAACGATGCTTCATCAAGATCTCCAATACCGTCCTCAAGTGCGAGGCATGCTCTTCCTCCGACTTCGAATAGATCAGAATGTCGTCAATAAAGATAACAACAAACTTATCCAAAAAGTCGTAGCAAATCAGGTTCATCAGATTCATGAAAACTGCGGGCGCGTTAGTTACGCCGAAAGGCATAACCACAAACTCATAGTGTCCATACTTCGTCCTGAACGCTGTCTTCGGAACATCATCCTTCTTCACCTTCAACTGATGGTAACCACTCCTCAAATCCAATTTAGAAAACACCCTCGAACCTCCAAGCTGATCAAAAATATCATCGATGCGAGGCAACGGGTATTTATTCTTAATGGTCACCGCATTCAACTCCCGATAGTCCACGCACATGCGACGCGAACCATCCTTCTTCTTCACCAGCAACACCGGTGCTCCCCACGGGGACACACTAGGATTGATATAACCCTTCTGCAAAAGCTCATCCAACTGCTTCCGCAACTCTTCCAATTCTGCAGGTGCCATACGATACGGCGCCTTCGAAATCGGCTGCGCACCTGGAATAAGATCGATAAAAAATTCGAAAGCTCGATCAGGTGGCAAACCAGACATCTCCTCGGGGAAGACGTCGCCAAAATCACGCACCACAGCTGGCCACTCCAACTCCATCCGCATAGCCACAACCTCCACCGGCCTGGCCCGAAATCTGACAGGACCAAGCGAGCTGCTACCACGACTGAACTCAAATACTGGATGTCCGGAAATCTCGAACACCACCTTCTTCCTTCGACAGTCGATCGTAGCATAGAAGCTCGCAAGCCAGTCCATCTCAAGAACTGCATCATAGTTGATGATGTCGTGGACAATGAAATCAGCGAAAAGCTCATGTCCACAGACCACCAACGGGCAAGAATTACAACCACGATGCACCGAGACCACGCCATTCCCTGTAACGATATTCCAACTCTTGGGAAGAGGGGACGTCGACAAGGAATGCCTCTCCACGAAGCTCCGAGAAATAATGCACATCGATGCACCAGAGTCAAAGAGGACTCGTGCAGGAAACGTGCACACCAAAACCACACCTAACAAGTAATTAACAATCAAACCCTAGTCTAGCAAACAAACATGTTCAAGCAAACAACACAATCTAATCAATCAAAACCAACTAGGAAAGTAACAGCCAGATTGAGGATTACCTGCGATAACCTCATCCACAGCTTCGCTCTCCACAGCGGTCATCAGAAAAGCCTGCCTCCTCGGCGGAACAGCCTGCTGAAAAGCCTGCCTCTGCGGAACAAGAGCTGCTCCACGTCCAGCAGGAACAGACGCTCGCTGATGCAACGGCTGTGCTGCAACAGGTGCCCTCCGCAGCTGGTTCGCATGCCGACAATCCTTCGCGGCATAGGAAGCATCACCACAAACCAGACACTGGCCCAAAAACTTCCGACACTGATCCTTGATGTGGCTAGGCTTGCCGCAGAAATGGCAAGTCTTCAGAATAGGCCCTCCTGGCCTCTTAAACTGAGCTGGCTGATTAGGCTTGAAACCAGGCCTAACCACCGCTCTGGCCTGCTCCATAGGCCTCTTCCCAGCACCAGAAACATGCCCTCTCCTCTGACTCAGGTTCAGCTCCTGCCTCCTGGCAGCGACCAAAACCTTCTGATAAGAGTCCAGATCGGAGGAAGACACAAAACTCTGGAGCTCCAAAGCAAGTCCCTGCAGGAACCTCTGAGCCCTCTCATCAGCATCCTGCACCATCTTCGGTGCGAACCGGCTCAGCCTCGTGAACTCTTGATGGTACAGGTCCACCGTCAAGCTCCCTTGCTTCAGATCAATGAAGCGCTGCAGCATCTCCTTCTTCGCAGCCTTCGGAAAGAATTCCTCATCAAACCTGGACTTCAAGGTAGCCCAAGCTATCGGCTCCACCAACATCTTCTCTTCCGCATCCCACCAATTCCGAGCATTATCCTTGAGTTGCCTCCTCGCCAAATCAACCCATCCAGCCGGGGTGATCTTGGCCATCTTCAGATTATCCTCGATGTTCTGAATCCACTCATCGGCAGCCAGAGGACCCTCAGACCCATCAAAATATGCGGGACCCAGCTCCCGAAATTGCTTCGCTCCCGGCTCAGAGCGAGGGGCATCCGGAAGAGCCCGGGCAGCTCGAGCAAGTGGAGCATTCTGGACTTGCAGGAGCACGCTCTGCTGCACTTGCATCATCTGGAGCATCATCCGCATCATCTCACCGTTGGTGGGTTCCCGCTCAGGCTCCTCATCATGAGGGAGCGCACCACTACCCCCACCACGGGTGAATCGTCTTCCTGCCATCTAGTGACACAGAAAACGAAGCAGATTAGACTCATAGCTTATGACTCGGACGTCGAACTTAGTTTATTGGACATTCTAATATTATTATCGCTATTCCGATAATCGCAGTTACAGAAGGACCTGCATGGGCCACCAACAAAACCTGTCACGACCCGCTTCCCTAAAATGGAGGCGAGACGTGAAAAGGTCCGCACGAGAGTGGAGCTGTGAAGCCCCAAACCCGATAAGCGTAAATAAAACATAAGCAGGTCCATGTAACCACAAACGGGGGCAACAATAATAATAAAAGGGGAGACAGAAATAAAATTCTCATATCTCATAAATTGTCCAACATGAAAATAAGTTCAACATCCAGAAAAGCCACCAGGCTAAAAGAAAGAGTCTAAGGCCCAGAACAAGGCCAACAAAAACAACAACGTCACAAGTATAGGTGCTACGCACCGACAACAAAACAGCAGTCTAAACAAAGGAAAACACAACGAAGACACTAGGACTGGTCCCCAGTGTCCACGTACTCCCCGTCAAACACAAGCTCGGGCTCGGCGTCAGCAAACACCTCGTCCTCAACAAGGTACTCAGGCTCAGGATCTAACATGTGTCACCCAAAAGAGTAAAGGGGCACATGTCAGCAAGTCTAAAAGACTTGGGCAAGGAAACTGAAAGTAAGGCAACTAGCAACCTAGCAGTTTTAGTATGCATGACATGACAGTTATAACATGAGTGCACAAGCAAGACATGGTGAACAATAAGTACAAGAGAACAATTAACGGGACAAGACAAGAGTAGCCAAGCTACTAACAATCTCAATCAATTCACTATTCACGTTTCACTGTTGTTTGTAGATGTTTACGCCTTACAGCTGAATGATATAACATTCACGCTGATTGGCCGCTTAACACTACCCCAAAACCCAGAGTTTACGCCTTACCACTGCAGTTGCTGATCGGGCAGACTCCCAGTTGATTGGCCGCTTAACTCTTACCCCCAATACCCACAAGTAATCGAGCCAGGGTCCCCGCACACGAGCTCAGTAAATGAGCCGGGGTTGCCCCGCACAGGAGCTCGCATTCTAGTTCACGATTCATAAACAATTGGCGTAGGGGTGCACCTAGCCGGAAACAAGAATTTCGGGCATTGGCTATCAACCAACACATGGCCCGCTTCTGGAACACGAGCCAGGAACACAAACATTGTAGCGAAGCTACGCATTCACGGAAACACTTTAAGAATGCAATGGCATGACAATTAATTTGCGTACCGTTAATAGAAATTAAACATGACATGGTAATTGAGCAACATGATATATGTCGGAACTAGCTTCGTTGTCAAGCTAGTTCCCCAATTTGCGCCTAGGCGAGTATCATTTCGTCGCCTAGCCTCTTTTACGCCTACAACAAGCAAGATGGCCTAAAACATGGCCTAAACCCTAAGTGGCAAGTTTCACTTGCCTTGCACCGGGGATGACGATCACGAAGGTTCGTCTCGCGGATGCTAATCTACTGGGGAGTCGCTGTTATGGGGAAACAATCACCAAAACAACATCCATTCATTAGGGTTTCATAAAAATACCAATAGGTTATGAAAACATCAAGAGATCGATTTCTTACCGTGAGGAGGCGAAAGAAACACTCCGGAGAACCTAGGGACCAGATCTGGAAACGAATGGAAAAGTTTGGAGAACTAGGGTTTTTTGGGGGATTTTGGGGATTTGATGAGATTTTGGGGAAGATGATGGGTAGAATGTGTTGAGGGATGGTTTGGATGATGGATCTTGGGCTTGGAATGAAGGAATAAGGGTTTGGGGAAGAAGGGGGCTCAATGGGGGAGAAACTAGGGTTTTGGGTCGAGTGGAGGAAGAAGAAAACGTTTGGGAGGGGTTTAAATAGGATGGGCTGGCGGCTGCCCAGAAATTAGGGTTTTAACACAGATTAGTCGGTCAAAGAGCAACCACTGACCGACTAGTTTGGCAACTAGTCGGTCGGTCGACCAACGCAGACCGACTAAGTGTAAACAGTAACTTCTGAACGAAAATAGAATTTAGATTTAGTCGGTCGATGAACAACTACTGACCGACTAGTTTGACATCTAGTCGGTCGGTGAACGTTCTTAGACCGACTAAGAGTAAACAGTACTGATACTAAAATTTAGATGATGTGTTAGTCGGTTAAAGAAGCATTGCCGACCGACTAGTTTGCAACCTAGTCGGTCAACCAACGTTCTTAGACCGACTAACGATAAACAGTAACTCCTGAGAAATTTAGAAAGCTAACTAGTCGGTCCAAGAAGGATTGCCGACCGACTGGATCGTCATCTAGTCGGTCGGTGCCCCTTCTTACACCGGCTAATAAGCACCAAAAGTTCCGATACGGAGCGCGGAGCTCCGGGATCGATTCCTAAGACTCCTAGGCTTGATCTAATAGTAAGATACGACCGTTATGAAGCCCGTCACGAATGACTTGCTCCGAAATCGACGATCCTAAGGAAGAAACGAGAAAACACGACGAAACGATCGAAAATGAAAGTTACGGAGACGAAAACCACATATGAGGAGAAAATCCACCAAGACATATATTATATTATAATAAATCCAGATACATGAAAACCAGTCGTTACATCTTCCATCCCTCAACCGCCCCGGATTTTGCTCAACCACCCACGATTTCCTCAACGGCCATGTGAGAATTGGTCTCTCGGTTGAGAAAAATCCTCAACCGAGTATCGGGTCGGTTACCAGCATATTTGGCCTTATCAGGACATAACCAACTTACATCTCCCACTTGGCCTGAAATGGCCAAGTGCATTCCGGTCATACCCTCACTATCTGTGAGATATAACACATGATGTTTGACTTCTTTCTTTTCCACCATATCATGTATGTAATGATATTGTATTTCAATATGTCTTCCTTTGGAACTATTTGCACCACTGTGGATCAAGCTGATGGCTGCTTGATTATCACAATACATCTCAATCGGTCCATCCACCAAATTGAGATCCAAGTCCAATAGGAACCGTCTGATCCAGACCGCATGAGTAGCAGCCATACTACATGCTATATACTCAGCTTCTTGTGTGTATCTCGCTACACAACCCTGTTTCTTGCTACCCCAAGAAACAGCTGCACCACCAAAGATGAACACATGTCCTGCAGTTGACTTCCTGTCATCTTTGTCCCCTCCGAAATCTGCATCGGAGTAAGCAAGAACCTCAAGCGAATCTGCTTGATAAACTAACTTGTGGTGCACCGTACCCTTTATATATTTCATAATCCTCTTAACAGCTTCCTAATGAGCTTGACCATGATTACTTTGATATCTACTAACCAGACTAACTGGGTACGCTAAGTCTGGTCTGGTACACAGCATTGCATACATCAAACTTCCAATAGCATGAGCATATGAAACATTCAGCCGACTTTGTCCCTCTCCAGGACATTGCTCTTTACTTAACGGCTTCCCCATAACCAATGGTGTAGGGGCCGGATTGGAATTGTACATTCCAAATCTCCTCAATATTGTATGCAAATACTTTTCTTGGTTTAAACTCAAAATTCTAGACTTCCGATCTCTAAGGATCTGTATTCCAAGAACATAGGATGCATCACCCATGTCCTTCATCTCAAATTCACTACAAGGTGCTGATTTAATTCATTTCAACACTTCAACGTCATTTCCAGCGAGCAAAATATCATCCACATACAGGGATAATATCGTAAAACTGCTCCCACTTTTCAAGACATACACAAAGTTATCCAATTTGTTTGCAACGAAACCAAGTTGGATAATAGTGTTGTGAAATTTGAGATACCACTGTCTAGATGATTGTTTTAAACCATACAAAGATTTCTTCAATTTATAAACTTTTTCTTCTTGTCCCTTAACCGAAATCCCTCAGGTTGATCCATATATATAACTTCCTTCAACTCTCCGTTGAGAAATGCAGTCTTGACATCCATTTGGTAGAGTTCCAAGTCAAGATGCGCAACAATCGCTAAGATTATCCGTATGGATGCAAACTTAGCCACCGGAGAATAAGTCTCCTGATAATCAATCCCTACTATCTGAGTAAATCCCTTTGCAACTAACCGGGCCTTGAATATATCAATAGACCCATCAACCCGATATTTCTTTTTTAACACCCACTTGCATCCTATGGACTTCCTCTCTTCTGGTAAATCACATAGCTCCCATACATTGTTTCTCTCAATTGAGTCAAGCTCCCTTTTCATGGCCTCAAGCCATTGATCTGACTCAGATGATTTCATTGCATCTGTATAATTCAAGGGATCAGCTTGCTCATCTATATCAATATCCACAGAGAAACAAGATGGTTCACATGAATATAGATAATAATCGTCCATCCATGCGGGTGTTGTTCTGGGTCTTTTGTTGCCACTAAGGGTTGCAGGCTAGACTGGTTCAGCTGGTTGATTTGCCATAGGTATATTCTCATTTACAGGTTCATCTTCCATAGCTGGATGATGTACATCATCCACCATATCCTAGTCATCATTCGGAACATCATCTAAGTCTAGCAAGGGTGGCACATTTTCTTGGACTTGTTCATTTTCTTCTAGATTCTCTAGAAAAGTAGCATATCTACTTTCAATGACTCCTTTATTTTCATGGAAGAACCTATATCCTTTAGACTTTTTCAGAATATCCTATGAATACACATCTTACGATTTTGAGATCCAGCTTATCTCTAACCTGATATGGAATGAGAATATGTGCCACGCAACCCCATTTTCTCAAATGATTTAAATTGGGTTTGCGTCCATTTCATATCTCATACGGTGTTGTCTCGACTGATTTTGTGGGAATTCTGTTCAGAACATAATTTACAGTCAATATGGCTTCTCCCCAAAAATCATTGGAGAGACCAGAATGCGATAGCATACATCTCACTGCATTCATTAATGTTCTATTCTTCCTTTCAGCCACACCAATCTGTTGTGGCGTATAAGGCATAGTAGTATGCTTCTTTATACCGTACTGAATACAGTATTCCTCAAATTCCTTTGAGTTGAATTCCCCACCTCTATCAGTTCTTAACACCTTTATGTTCCTTCCAAGTTTTCTTTCAACTTCTGCCTTGTATCTTTTAAAACTTTCAAAGGCTTCCGACTTTCTGCTTAAAAGATACACAAAAGTATACTTGGAATAATCATCTATAAATGTTATGAAATATTCATTATTCCCTCGTGTCTGTATGCTCAAGGGCCCGCAAATGTCAGAATGAACTAATTCCAACAATTCATTTGCCCTTTGACCTTCCAAGAATGATTTCCTGGTCATCTTCCCAGTTAAACAATGTTCACATGGTAATGTCCTTACACATGTCAGTTCCAGTAATAAATCCATTTTGATTAACTGGTCCATCTTATTGTTACCAGGATGACCTAATCTTATATGCCAAAGATCATAATCAGACAATAGACATGAGGAATAATTCAAATCACCATCTTTATTACCAATATCAGATTTTACTACGAAAAGACAGAATAAATCATGACCGGGCACAAACTTGTTCATAGCAAACACCTTCTTGTCTTTCCCAATAGAGACCCTATTGTTGTAAAATCTCACTTCAAGACCCTTCTTCAGCAAAGCCGGAACAGAGACCAGATTACGTCTTATGCCAGGTGCATAAAACACATCTTTGAGGATCATGATGCTGTCCCCAAGATCCAATCTGTATGAACCAATACCTTCTACATCCAGATAGGTATTGTTCCCCATGTATATCCGTTGGTCTCCCTTCTTCAGTTCCTGGAAGTCGACAATTCCTTCCTTCATCTTTGCTATGTGTCGGGTAGCACCCGAGTCAATCCACCAGCCTTCAGCGTCTGTTGTTGCAGCGTTACATTTAGTGACGCCAATGAACTCCCGCTTTCCAGATCCTCCTTGTTCTGGGCGCTTTGAGGTGCCCTTATTCCTTGCCTGAGGACAGTTGGCCTTAAAGTGACCATACTTCCTACAAATGTAGCAAGATCCAGGAGGTCCTTTCTTCCCGCGAGCTGATGGCTGGTCAGATCCCTTGAAGGAGGGCTTCACGGTCCAAGACACTTGTTCCCTTGTGCCTTCCGGTATTGAGCAGCATTCGCATCTTCCTCCTGCACAAGGTTAACGTCCGAGCCCTTCCTCCTAGCCAGTAGGTCTTGTTCCATTGCTAGCTGAGCTGGCAAGTCAGTTACACGCTTAACGGTTTCGTTTAACCTAAGCGTAGTGGCAGCCATATCAAGCGACGGTGGCAGACTATTCAGAATAGTTGCCACCTGAAGCTTCTCAGGAATTTCAGTTCCTGCTGTAGCTAGGTCCTTAGCCATGACAATCATTTTATTCACGTGTTCGGTGACATTGTCACATTCCTGCATACAGCATGAATTATACCTATGCATCAGGAGTTGTATGTTCACGTCAGATGTGATATCATACTTCTCCTTAATAGACTGCCACATATCCTTGGCAGTACTACAGTTTTCGAACACTTTAATTAGGCTATCATCCATGAACATAAGCTTGAGACTCTTAGCCTTCTTGTCATTAATTTTCCACTGATCTAACTCTCTCTTCTGAGCATCTGTAGGATTTTCAGGGAGAGTAGGAGCAGTGGTCTCAATGACACTATCTAAATTGTCATGGATAAGCCTGTATCTAATTTTCCGGTGCCACATGTCATAGTTGGAACCGTTTAGACGTTCTATCTTAGCTAGTTCAGACGCAATCAGTTTCATTGCCATTGTTCGTTACTGATTTGGATAAAGTAAGAGGTTCAGGTATAAGGTGCCAATAATATGTGGTCAAACAACTAAAATTAATGTCTAATAACCTATCCTAAAATTCCAATTTTAATATTAATGAGAGTGACAAATTTTAATTAGGTTAGGGGAAGTCTAACAACGCATAAAATAAAGTATAATATGATGTGACAATAGTCTCTAACCTTTTTAATTAATGGGTGAATCGATTTTATATTAGGTTTAAGTTTCAGGGCAATCATACAAATCTAAAAATGGCCGAATTAAAATAAATAAATAAATATACAAAGAACCTGATTTAGGGATCGAGGCAAACTGTACGTAGAGATCCGTGCTACTCTTCGGACTCAAAAATTCTGTCGTCTGCTGCGTGATGTCGACTGATGTGGACGCGTGGACCCGAGGCGGTGAACTGTGTTGATCATAATTTGATGATCGGTGGAAGAGACGGACCCGTCGCGCTGTTAGAACTAGGCCACGTGGATTGATGCTGTTTCTGTGATGTGCTTCGAGAAAACACGTGATGGAGCAAGCCACGACCGGTGGACCGATTCAACCGAAGCTTGCACTGGTGAAGTCGGGCCCGTTGCGCTTTAGCTGATGGATGCAAGGATCAAGGATATGGCCCGATCTGCGATCCACGGGATGCAGGACGAGGGCAGTTCAGATTTGGTGAGAAAAATAATGTGATGGAAAAACTCTGTGTATTGATTTGTAGGTGGAGGCTCTGAGATTGGCAACAAAAAAATGATTCCCTAATGGGAGATCACGTGATCAGTTAAAGATTGAAGAAAAAGTAGATTCTCCTAAAAATTATTGGTAGAAATCCTTGCAGTATGAACAAATGGAGATGACGTGTGGGCGAGAAACGGCAGATCTAATTAATGGTAGGGAAAAATTGGGCCCGCCGCAATTGTTAACTTGCGCTGGTGGCGTGAAGCTGCCCAAAGAAAAGGGATGGCTTGGGAAAACGGCGAAGAACGGGCAGACGAGATCGATGCCGACGTGCGGAACGGAGATAACGCCTCGGGAAGAAGAAAATACAAAAAATGGGCAGATCGAGATAGCTCCCAGAAGAGAGAGATGGCTGTGAAATTTGGGACGTGGATCGGGAAAGAACCTGGCTCTGATACCAATGAGAGAACGAGTGAGATAGAAATTTGTTGTTGGGGATTCCAGATATGGCTGAGAGTTTTGATGATGCTCTAGAAGAGAAACTCCATCCTCTTTATATATGGGGCTACCACCATATCTTCCATCCCTCAACCGTCCCGGATTTTGCTCAACCGCCCACGATTTCCTCAACGGCCATGTGAGACTTGGTCTCTCGGTTAAGAAAAATCCTCAACTGAGTATCGGGTCGGTTACCAGCAGATTTGGCCATATCAGGCCATAACCAACTTACAACGTTGCGGTTCCTGCCGGTTTCGGCCGAAACGTTTCGAAACCGGCCGAAACGGCATGCCGGCCGAAACCAATTAAAAAATTAAAAAGAAGTGAAGAGAGAAACAGAAAAAGGAACATAAAAAACAAGTAAAAATGAAAAAAAAACTATCAACTATCAAGGTGATATAAGAAGAACAAAAAAGGAGATGAAAATGAAGAGGAAGGAGGAGGGGGGAGATCTCGACACCAGCCTTCCGACTCACGTCGCCTCCATCCTCCCGTTACAAGAGGACGAGAAGCGCGTTTCAGAGCTTTCATTAACTTAGTCTCTATTTCTGGAGACTTCAACAGATGCCCTAGTGGTAGTGAGTGCTGTTAGTCTCACACACATTTTGCTAAACATATTGCATCTATTCAGAAGTTTGTCATTAGTGGCAAACTTGTAAATAGATGCAATATGTTTAGCAAAATGTGTGTGACCAGTAGCACCACTATTGAAATGTGAATGCCTTATAAATAATAAAAGGATACAAACAAACATCAATTAAAATAAAAAGCTATGTTTTTAAGTAACAATTTTTAAGTAATATTTGATGCTTTTGTATTTAAGAGTATTTGATATGTTTTTAAGTATTTGAAACTATCAATACAGACAAAACGGAACGTACATCCGAAACCACCGAAACGAGTGATAACGATACCGAAACCTAAATTTTGGAAAGAAACTTAGACCTAAAACCTTGGTGTATATTACTCTCGGCACTTCAAAATCAGCCTTATTTCCCGGCATGATCTTTCCTTACAAATATATCTGTAGATATAAGATCCAAGTGAGGCAACGAAGTAACACATAGTAAATAGTTTTTTTTTTTTTTTGCATTCATACATGATGTGTTTAGACAGTGCCTCAACACCCTAGCTTTCTTATCTAAGGCCAGGGGCAATTACAACCATCAACAGTCAAGAAGTTCAAGCTCTGTGTCATCAAGGAGCAACCAAAATAAAATAAGCTAAACCATGTTACAACTAACAATATTAATAAATAGCTAAAAGATAATATTTTGGATACGAATAGCGTAGTGGTCTCAAATCTTTAGTCTCAAAATGCCATTGTAAAAAAGACTTCAAGACACTGGTCCATTAGATATCATCTCCCATGATCACAATATCATCTACATATTCAACTAGCATAATGTTCCTCCCAAATTACATAATCAATCAACAATATCATCTACATATTCAACCAACATAATACGCAAAAGGAAATTAAATGATCTGATGTACTAGCTGCAACCCAACCTTCGGACTATAGTGGCAAACCTACCAAGTCCAAATATTATTTTTGTTCTGACTCTAATTTATTACATTTCTTAACTTATACAATACATACACACAAGATGTTATTTAGGTTTTATTTGTACAAATTCTTCCAAGAAAATCGTTTATTGGGAGACAAGTAAAACATCAGTCCCTAGAGGGCAATGCAAATAATTGTACAGTAAAGCTTGGTCTCTTTAGCAGAGAAAGGTAAACCTTTTCTGTCACACCCAAACTAGTTTGGGAGGACGTGAGGTGGCAGTGGCTGATATGCTGGGTAAAAATGCATGAGATCTGTTTGGACTAGGACCTCTCTCCCTTTTTCCTCTCCCTTAACCTATCTGTTTTTCTCTATCCGATATCTTTTGTTTTGTTTCTTTTTGGAGGTATTGCAGAGATATTATGTGCTTTGCTTCTTTTCTCCCCCTCTTCATTGGATATTGTTACGGTCTGATGGCCGGCTAGGAAAATCAAGGCCCAAATAGTTGAAGCACAATCAAATAGCTCACCAGCCAGCCGAAACAAGAGCGAGCCCAAATAAGAAGCCCGCCCGCTAGTAAGAAGCTCGTCCAGCCGAGCCGAAAGCCAGTCTGGCAAATCGAGAGACATGCTCGCCCAACTCGTCAAGCGGAAAGCTCGCTCGCCAGCCCTCCGCTCGAAGCCCCCCTAGACCCCCCGAATGTGAGGCGGGACCTCCTCCCCCAGTTCGAAGAGGAAGCGGCCGCTCGACAAAGGCAACTCGGCGAGGAAGATGATGTTCGACCACGACAGCTGACCATCGCCACGAGGGAGAGGCTCCGAGAGGGGAGCCGAGGAGTCCCTCATGAGGCGGCCCAGGGAGTACGAAATTCTCCTAGGCCGAATCTCGCTGCTGAAATTCATCGGCGCGGAAGGTCACAGAGCCCGAGACAAGAACACTCGCATCGTAGCAGAAGCCCCCATTGGTCAGGACACCGTTCTCCTAGGCGTAATGATCGATGGCGACGAAGCTGCGACCGGAGTAAGACCCCCAAGGAGCGAGAGAGGGACACCTCTGAGCGCCAAGGTGCTCATCCGGTGGTTCCAATCAGCGGCGAGAAGGCCAGGGCGGCCGGAACATCTCCCAGAGGTGGCCTACGCCTCGCCCCTACCCCGAAGAGGCCAACCCGCTGACCAAGAGGGTGATCTCAACCCCGGTGCCTCATAAGTTCAAACTCCCCCAGTTCGAACTGTATGATGGTTCGGGCGATACTCTAGAGCACGTGCAGCGGTACCGGGGAGTCAAGGAGATTCACGGAGCGGATGACACGCTCCTTTGCCGGGCTTTTCAGACTACATTGAAGAAGTCGGCTGTAAAGTGGTACAACGGCTTACCCGACCGATCCGTCAACTCGTTCGACGACCATTCCCGCAAGTTTTGTCAGCAGATCTTGACCGGGTGGAGAAGGAGGAAGGCCTCAGACTATCTATTCACGGTAGTCCAGAATGAGGGGGAGACTATCCGGTAGTTCTTGAAGCACTTCAATAAAGAAAGGCTCAGCGTGACAATCTGCAGAGATGAGCTCGTCATGGCGGCCGTCAAGAAGGGATTGGCCAATAGGAGTCTACTCAAATCTCTGCTCCATGATCCGTCGGTCGACCTCGATGCCCTCTTCTCCCGGGCGGAGAAGTTCATGCTTCGTGAGGAGGCTTTGGGGGCTACGAAGGAGGTTGTATCGGCCAAAGCATCCCGTGTTGAAGCACGACCAAAGGACCGGCCGAGGCAGGAGGGTAGCCCCCGAGGGCGTGATCAAGACCGCCCCCGAGGGCGCAACCAAGGAGGCGACCGATGGCACGACCAATGAGGCCCTCGAGATCGAGACCGCCCCGGCCCGCTGAGGGGCTTTCCCAACCCCAGGAACCCTGCTCCGAAGAACAAGCTCGAGAGAGCGCCAGAGGCTCACTACTCGAGGTTTAACGCCCCCTTGGTGCAAGTGATGACGACGACAATGGCGGTCGAGCTTCTCAGAGATGTGCCCCTGGAGATGAGGACAAAGCTCGCCATGAGAAATCAACAGAAGTACTGTCGATATAATCGAGACCATGGGCATGATACCGACGAGTGCTACACCCTGAAGATGGACATTGAGCGGCTGATTTAGGACGGGTATCTCAGAAGATGCGTCGGTGAGAGAAGGTCGGGGTGCGAGGGAGAAGCACCCGCAGGAGTTGTTCGGCTAACCCCGGCCCAGAACGCCGAGCAAATTGCCCATCAAATGACCGAGCCGGTCATGCGCGTGAATGTAATATGCAGCGGACGAGCCTCTAGCGGCACATCAGCATCGGCTCGGAAGACGTATGCTCGACAAGTCATGGTGGTGGACACTGGTATAGTGGCGAAGCGAAGGAGGGTAGCTCGTCCCCCATCTCCTTCTCTAACGACGACCTGGAGGGGGTCGAGCTACCACATGAAAACGCCATCGTCATCGAGGCTTTCATTGGGCCGGCCATCGTAAGCAGACTCTTGATCGACACCGGGAGCTCGTGCGACATTTTATTCTTGTCAATGATCGAGAAGATGATGCTGAAGGATGTAGAGCTGAAGCCATGCTCGGGCCCAATCGTCGGATTCACCGGCCATTCGGTGCACATTGTTGGAGCGATAACCTTGCTCGTGACCCTGGGGAAGAAACCGAAGGTCGTCACTCGGATGACGCAGTTCGTTGTCGTCGACATTGATTCGGCATACAACAGCATTATTGGGCAGCCCTACATGACCGCCATTGAAGCTCTCCCATCGATGTTGCATCAGATGGTAAAGTTCCAGACTCCGCAGAGAGTTGGACAGGTGCGAGGATGCCAGAAGCTCTCCCGAAGCTGCTACGTCGGCTCCACCAAGCACAAAAGGACCGAGCAAGCCCTGTCGATAGATCTCTTTAACGATCAGGAGGATTTTGTTGATCGACGGCCGGCTCCAGTGGAGGACGTGGAAAAGGTGCCAGTGGCGGAGGAAGGGGACAAAATCGTGTCTATAGGCACAAAGCTGCCTGTCGAGCTGAGGGCGGGGCTTGTAGACCTCCTTAGGGCGAATGCAGATATCTTCGCATGGTCACCCACAGATATGCCCGGAGTCGACCCATCGATGATCGCCCACGAGCTACATGTAGATACGGATGCTCGCCCCATCAGGCAAAAAAAGTGGAGCATGGGAGGAGAAAAGATGCGGGCTGCGGACGATGAGGTAGATCGGCTTCGTGAGGCTGGATTTATCCGAGAAGTCAACTACCCAGACTGGCTCGCAAATTGGTGATGGTGAATAAGCCCAGTGGCAAATGGCGTATATGCGTGGACTTTACCGACCTCAACAAGACATGCGCGAAGGACAGCTTCCCTCTGCCGAGGATCGACCATTTGGTGGACAACGCCTCTGGGTACGAACTACTGACCTTCATGGACGCCTTTTCTGGTTACAATCAGATTCAAATGGCGCCGCACGACGAGGAGAAAACGTCATTCGTCACCGACCGGTGGATATTTTGCTGCACAAAGATGTCGTTCGGACTAAAGAACGTCGGAACGACCTATCAACGGATGGTAAACATGATCTTCCATCCGCAGGTTGAAAGGAATCTCGAAGTATACATCGATGACATACTGGTCAAATCAAAGAAGACTGAGGATCACCTCGCCGACCTTGAGGAAACCTTCCAAAAGGTGCGACGCTACAACCTACGACTCAACCTGGCCAAGTGCATATCTGGCGTCAAGTCTGGAAAGTTCCTCGGCTTTATGATCACCAAGCGAAGGATTGAAGCAAACCCCGACAAGATATCCGCCATCATCAACATGAGCGAGCCGAGGACGATCAGAGTCTTATAAAGGCTAAATGGGCGGATCGCCACACTGGGGAGATTCCTGTCAAAGTCCACCGAGAGGTCCCTTCCGTTCTTTAAGGTCTTGAGGAAGGCCCTCAATATGAAGAAAGGTGCGAGAAAAGAAGTCGAGTTGGACAACTCTTGCGCCCAAGCCTTTGGCAAGCTGAAAGCTTATCTGCAAAGCCCACCACTGCTCGTGAGCTCGTGAAGCCGGAGGAAGGAGAGCGGCTTGGCCTTTATCTCGCCGCCACCAAGGAAGTCGTTAGCTCAGTCCTAATCAAAGAAGATGGAGGTATCCAGAGGCCGGTCTACTATGCCAGTCGGGTGCTCCGGGAGGCGGAGACCCGCTACATCCCTATAGAGAAGTTTGCCTACTGCCTCACCCTGACGGCGAGGAAGCTCCGACCCTACTTTCATGCGCACATCATCTTGGTCTACACCAACTAGCCACTCGAAAAGAATCTGAAGAGGCTAGAGAGATCGGGCCGGATGCAGAATTGGAGCGTCGAACTTAGCGAGTTCGACATCGTCTACAAGCCCAGGGCGGCGATCAAGGGTCAGACGCTGGCAGACTTCGTAGCAAAATGCACGGTCAAAGAGCTTGCTGGAGCTTTGTCGAATGCTCAACCGGGCGCGGAACAGAAGCCCGCCGTCGAGGACACCCCCTCAACATCCGCCCAATCCAAAGGCGAGTTATGGACTGTCTACATTGATGGATCGGACACGGGCTCGGGGAGCGGACTCGGCATCGTGATAGAGATCCCCGAAGGGGGATTGCTGGAGTATGCACTCCGCTTCAATTTTTCAGCGACCAACAATGTGGCGGAGTACGAGGCCGTCCCGAATGAGCTAAAGCTCTGCCGAGCGCTTGGGGCGACAAATGTGCTGCTGATTAGCGACTCGAGTCTCGTCGTCCAACAAATACAAGGCAGCTTTGAAGCTATGGAGGACCTGATGAAGCGTTATCTACAGTGCGCCAGGACCGAGCTCCTAAAGTTCAGAAGAGTGGAGATCCAGCATCTGCCCTGATCGAACAACCTGCGGGCCGACGCCCTCTCAAAGTTGGCATCTTCTTCTCCGGCCGAGAGAGAGAAGGTCATCTACGTCGAGAACCTGCTGACACCAAATATTGAAGAAGGCGAGATGCTATGCGTCGGTCAGGAGCTAACGTGGATGAGCCCGATCATAGCCTACTTAGAGATCGGGGCCTTGCCCGAAGACCTGCTAGATGCACGGAAGATCGAAAGGCGGGCTTTGACGTTTGTGATCTTCGACGGCGTGCTTTATCAGAAGCGTCGTGCGAGATACGATGTTTTGCCCTATTTGAAATGCATCGGTCCCACCAGAGCTGAGCAGGTCTTCTGCGAGATACATGAGGGTCTCTGCAGGAATCATTACGGCAGCCACACCATAGCACAAGGCGATCCGTCAGGGCTATTACTGGCCAACCATGTTGGACGACGCGACCAAGTATGTCAAGCGGTGCGAGAAGTACCAAAGATTCTGCAAGCATACCACTGTCACGCCGGTCGACTTGATTCCAATTCTCAGCTCGGTCCTGCAGGGTTTTCTGGGACCCTTAGGGCACAAAACTCTAGTCCCGTCCTAAGTCGGACGGAACATAGACAGAAATGCAGCGGAAAAATTTTATGTTAATATAATTAACATGCAACCCTAAGGAACCAGACCCTGTTAGCCAGGATCTCTGCCAACTTGGGATGGATCTGACCACCCCAAGAGGGATCTAACTACTGCGAATAATTAAATGAAAAACTTAAACACATACTCGGAATCTCAGCCCTGGGGCAGGCGAGATGTTCCGCACCGTCTTCCGAGCTGCTCACGTCCCACGCCGAGCTGCTCCTTGAACCGCTCCCCGAACTGCTCCTCGAACCGCTCCGCATCCCGAGGCGATCAATCCCATGTCGCCGAGCCAACCACGCGCCGAAGAAAGTTTCACGCGAGTGAAACCTCCGCCTAGATTTCGGATCTGAATCCGAACTCCTTTGCGGCTTTGCTAGAGCCTTCAGGAGCAAGGCAGAAATTTATAGGGAGAGGAGAAATATTAATTTAGCTTAGATCCGAGCGTGCTCCAACATTTACGAGAGCCGCTCAGATCTAGAGCTTGGGACGAGTTTTGAGGAGGAGAGCAGACCCCTATTTATATAGGCGGCTGACTACTCCCCTTTCTCAAAATCCGATGTTGGACTATTAATTTGAGTTAATCAAAATCAAGTTAGTTTGCACTTCACAAAGTGCAAACTTCCGTGAATTTTAACTCACTCATCGTTGAGCTTCATGATTGATACAACCTATCAATTCGAAGGGTGTTCAACGGTGAACGCGTAGGAAAAACCGGCTCGTCAATCCGAGTCCGTTTGACCCTTCAAACAATTGTCCAAAGATAGCCAAAAGTCATGCTTCTCTTAGAAACGTAGCCGTCAAGAAAATCTCAGGTTTCAAAAACCCTAACCAGAAAATTCGGGCTTGGTGGGCCTCCATTTTCGCAGGGTTCAGCCCAACAGTTTGGGCTGACTTGTTTTGGCTATAACTTGTGCATTTGGACTCCGTTTTTGACGCGGTTTGAACCTGCGTTTAGAGCGGGACGATCCCGTCATCTAGGTAACCTTTTCAACGCATTTATTTAATTAAATATAGTCTTAAACAATTTAAGACACATTTAATCTCTTTTGCATCAAATGCAAAATAGTCCATATCTAAGCTTAAATTATCATTTGCATCAAATACAAATGATCCGAGTGCATATTCCTCTACATCTCCCACTTGCACTCAGGATCATTTATCCCGAATGCAGGAGATGATTGCAAACATCTTTTGCAATATTTTATCCCTTGCATCAAATGCAAATTATTCTCCCTAACTAATTTCTACCTATTACTAGACGAAGATCGCACTCTGTGTGAGACCCTACAGCCTGACCCTTGCAACAGGTTGAGCTCGAAGCCCTATACGGCAGTGACCACGAGCAGTGGTTGTCGTCCCTGCTTCAGGAATCATCATTATGTGGTTAACTCATTGACATGAGTATTGTCGGGACCACCCTGACTGTTTCCGTGATGAATTCCGCAGTTATAGTCTTTTCGTCTAAACTATGTCGTGTAGATCAAGTCTAGGGTACGGTCAAACTGTCAACCCCAATAACTTGACTCCGGTTAGTTTCTATCAATCTTTAGTCAAATCATGTTGGACTTGTTCCAACATACTCTGGCCAGAGTTTTTACCAAAGATCGAACTAACCCTACGACACTAACTCCCATTGACCGGGAGAGACGAATCCTCTCTTGGTTATTACTCTCCTCATACGCTTCAAGTGTCACCCAATCAAAGACCTTTCGACGCGGCTTGCCTCGAAGCTAGGTCATTTGATCTAAGTGGCACCGTTCACGCACAGGTTCGTCAAAATGACCTCAAGTCAAAAGACCAACTAGCCTATCATCACTCAGAGTCATCATTGACAGATTGGTCAATATAACCATGTGATAACTCTTGTGGATCGTTCAGTGAACTCATTCTCTAATGAGCACCTGTGTCTTGTCAACGACTTCGCCAAGTCAAGCGATCATGAGATCATCGCCACCGCTATACGGTGAAGACTAAGACACAATGGTCTATCCGATGTTTCGATATCCTAGTCTCGAAACATCTTCGACCACGAACCCTTTTTAGACTTATGCTACAGACGGTCAAACATTTCTCCATGATCGAGATACTCATCTCGATACCTGTTTGACCTTGCATAAAGTCTCAGGACTTTACCTAAGTTAATATCTAATGTTAACTACATTATAACATAACTTAGATAAATTTTTACCAAACAGCTTACTGTTATTTCGAACAAGATGTTTGTGCTATGCACACATGAAGATAGATAGCCTCGAGGGTATCATCTCTCAACATCTCCCACTTGCACTCAGGCCCATTTATCTCGGTATCTCATACCGTTTTTACACATAAGTTTTCCCGACTTCATGTGGTAGAGCCTTCATAAGTGGATCTGCTAAAACCGTCTACATTATAGACTTAAGGGTTTCTATGTTTAGACCAACCATTTGAATCTCATTCAAATAATTCATTTGGTCTTTCAGAATCCATAATATTTTAATTTACTTGGATCTTATCCAATTCATCGTACATTACGATAATCATTTAAATTAGTTACTTGTCATTTCAAATGGCTCATATTTATTTCTGATAAAGAATCAAACTCTTTTGATCACTTTGTCAAAATATATGTTCCATCCCTTTGATGCCTCACATGTAATTTACACGCTCCCACTGACCTTGAAAATTATCTGGTTAATTCATATAAGTTGGTCCGTCTAAATCATATTTAGAAAAACGAACTTGTAAGTGAATGCTCCAATTTTCATGGTCAACTTAAGCGTTTACATCGAGTTTGGTCCGAGTAGTTCTGTACACATCTGCTGGTGGAAAACGGTTTCATTGTAATCCGTTTTATAGGAATTAGTATGGAAAAACCGTTCTCGACCAACATGATTGCACTTCCCTATTTTCCTTTTCTGCACCAATCTTTCAACTTAAAGATTTACTTGCAGTAAGTGAGGAAACATTTTCCTTGGGCACGTAAACTAAATTCCAAAATTTATTTACGCACACAGACCTTTCTGGTTGCATCAAGTTTTTAAATCGGAGTTACTTCTCCGAATTTCATCCCGGAAGTTGACTAAGTCATCATCAGTTATGATGTCTAACTCGACAATTCGTCTCACGAAATTCGAGTAATTATACAACTTCTTTAATGATCGATTTAATGAATATCTTATTGACAATGTCCTCATAGGACATTATCAAAACCTAGGCATTACGATCTGGGACTTAACACAGAGAGAGGACTTAACTCAGAGTCACTTACTATGTATCGCACCGAGTCTCACTAAGTGTGATTCATACATTTTAACACACGGATGTGTTAACAGACTTGACCTGAGAGAAAATCACATTTTCTTTTAATTACACAAGATTTTATGTAGCTAAGTATTTGACCATTCGATCTAATCGAATCAGTTTAAATACTTTCTACTTTTCGTTCTTTATTTTTATCAGACTTGTGTTTCATCAAGAACACGTGTCTTAATAAAATATACGAATAACTTATTTTGGTTAAAATAGACTCGGATACATCAGTATGTACGAGACTGAGTTCGACAACTCATTCTTCCACTATCTTACAGATGGTTTTCAGCCATTATATCTGAGAGGATAAGATTCACAAGTGTCCGTAGACTTCATAATACGAGAGGTCAGACCCCTCTTTATATGACTTGTGAAGCTTAGTCTCTCGACACGGCCTAGTCTATTTTACCATATAAGTTTGCTACTATCTTGTGTATTTATATATTAACATTTAATATATATATATATAGTTATTACAAATTACTTAACACAAAACATTGCTTCCGAAGCAAGGTGACGACATTCGTCAAAAAATGTGTTAGACGTTTTTGTATAACTATTTATTCTGAAATCGTGACATCAAAATATATCACATTTTCATTTCCTCCTACTTATGCCTTTACTAATGATAAATTAAACTAACTTTCTCAATTGACTTTCCAGAGTGCCTTCTTCCTTTTCTAAATCACATTTAGATATTAATTAACCCAACATAAATAGCTATGCAAGCATCTTATGTATCCAAACGCTTGAGCTTTGCAATCTCGAGTTTAGCTCAAGAAGTTGCTTGTCTCAAGATCCGGTTGGGATACATAGTCTTGCACCGCTCATGCACTCGTATTCGACTCAAACGGTTTGATCGAATTCTCGAACTTTGCGGATCGGAATTGTTTGTCCATACAACCTTGAGGGTAGCTCGACAAGTTGTAGGGAGAAACATACTTCGAATATCCTATATGTTCAAGCTGCCTCATATAGAGAAGAGTGACATGTAGCTTTAATTTATTTGTTGGACCCAGAACTTAATGAAATCATATTTCTTAAGTCTGTTCTTTAGAAGGTCATTTAATGTCAACGAGAATATAGTTTAATTCCATCAATTAAAATTTAACTTGATATTCAATTAATCAACTATTTGACCAGTTAACTTATTCCAATATTATATTTTGATTCCTTCGGTAAACATAGTCTTGCCCTAGTTTTTGCATATGTTCAATATTAAATATAGGTAAATTGGCTTTCATCTATCTATATCCTCCCACTATTTTTACGATCGTTTTAAAGCTTAATAACGAACGATTTAATCGAATTTAAAAATTAGTGAAAGAGGGATCCAATCATCCCGAACCTCACAACCTTGAGGAGACTCAACAAGTTGATTGGTTCCATGACTGGTAGACTAACTCTTGGTCAATCACATCACATGTGATTCCCTGTCGATTTTTACCCACAGTCACTTATGATCTTGAGGAGACTCAACAAATCATAATGACTGGTCTAGTCAAACCCTTGATTTCGTGTCCAGATTTGACTTATATCGATACTCGAGGAGACCCGACGCATCGATTTGGGTCAAGTCTAGACTACATCACATGTATGTTGGAGTTTGTTCCTTAAAAAAAACAAGTCACAGCTTGAGGAGACTCAACAACTATAATTGTCTTCTTTGAGTTACCAAGCTCCAAAATCAAGGAGGGATACGAATTAATCTTTAATAAGATTTATAACGCATTGACTAGATATAGTCCAGGGTGTCATACAATCATGATTCGCGACATTGCGGTCCAGCGGAACACAGCCAGGGAATTGACTAAGCCAGGATCACTGCCCCTTGTACTAGCAAGGGTTGACCCAGAACTCTTAGCCAAGCACATTGACTGGATCATGGTCCATTGAATGAAGCTTGTCATTTTTGTATGTGTGCCATAGACTAAACAGCTTTTATTAACAACTAATTAATCCTATGAACTAGTTGCATCCTTAAATTCAAAATTTTAGGATTTGTTTAATAACTTTTATTAAGTCCTTATCAACTATAAGGTTCACGTGCTATCCTAATCGTTATTAGGATTTTAATAAAATTATTAACCAACGCTAAAAGCGAAGTCCTTTAATGAAAATTAATTATAACAATTAGAATTACAAATTCACTAAAAGGACTACCCTAATCAGGAATTAGGTCTTAAAGGGTTGTTAATATTTTATTAAAACATAGCATGTCATTAAAATTCAAGTAAATAAATTTTAATCATTTTTAATGGCTAACCTAAAGGGTTGTCTTGTGTTATCAAATAAGGGACAAGAAGACATATCCATTAAAAATTTACACTAATTTTATCGCATAAAAAGTGTACAACTATTTAACAATTAAATAGACTAAAGTTTATCGCATAAACAATTTTAGCATGCATACTTAAATTTAACATTTAAATTTAAAAATACGATTTTTAAAACATTTTATTTTATCTCATAAAGTAAAAGCTTGTTTAAAAAATCATAACATTTGCATGCTTCTTTAAAATATTTATCGCATAAAAATTTTAATCTTTTAAAATCAGTTTTTAAAAATATCTTATAAATTTAAAACATCATTTAAAAAATTCCATGTTTAAAATTTATCACATAAAATTTTAAACAACATTTTAAACTTATCGCATAAAGTTTTAAAGCTTTAAAACAATTTTAAAATTTATCACATAAATTTAAAAATTCCATTTTAAAACTTTCGTGTTTAAAATTTATCATATAAAATTTTTAAACAAAAAAATTTAAATTTATCGCATAAATTTAAAGAAAACATTTTTTATGTAAAAGCATTCAAATAATAAATTCGCAGTCTTAGATCAGCATACAGAGATGGCTCTGATACCAATGCAGGGTTTTCTGGGACCCTTAGGGCACAAAACTCTAGTCCCGTCCTAAGTCGGACGGAACATAGACAGAAATGCAGCGGAAAAATTTTATGTTAATCTAATTAACATGCAACCCTAAGGAACCAGACCCTGTTAGCCAGGATCTCTGCCAACTTGGGATGGATCTGACCACCCCAAGAGGGATCTAACTACTGCGAATAATTAAATGAAAAACTTAAACACATACTCGGAATCTCAGCCCTGGGGCAGGCGAGATGTTCCGCACCGTCTTCCGAGCTGCTCACGTCCCACGCCGAGCTGCTCCTTGAACCGCTCCCCGAACTGCTCCTCGAACCGCTCCGCATCCCGAGGCGATCAATCCCATGTCGCCGAGCCAACCACGCGCCGAAGAAAGTTTCACGCGAGTGAAACCTCCGCCTAGATTTCGGATCTGAATCCGAACTCCTTTGCGGCTTTGCTAGAGCCTTCAGGAGCAAGGCGGAAATTTATAGGGAGAGGAGAAATATTAATTTAGCTTAGATCCGAGCGTGCTCCAACATTTACGAGAGCCGCTCAGATCTAGAGCTTGGGACGAGTTTTGAGGAGGAGAGCAGACCCCTATTTATATAGGCGGCTGACTACTCCCCTTTCTCAAAATCCGATGTGAGACTATTAATTTGAGTTAATCAAAATCAAGTTAGTTTGCACTTCACAAAGTGCAAACTTCCGTGAATTTTAACTCACTCATCGTTGAGCTTCATGATTGATACAACCTATCAATTCGAAGGGTGTTCAACGGTGAACGCGTAGGAAAAACCGGCTCGTCAATCCGAGTCCGTTTGACCCTTCAAACAATTGTCCAAAGATAGCCAAAAGTCATGCTTCTCTTAGAAACGTAGCCGTCAAGAAAATCCCAGGTTTCAAAAACCCTAACCAGAAAATTCGGGCTTGGTGGGCCTCCATTTTCGCAGGGTTCAGCCCAACAGTTTGGGCTGACTTGTTTTGGCTATAACTTGTGCATTTGGACTCCGTTTTTGACGCGGTTTGAACCTGCGTTTAGAGCGGGACGATCCCGTCATCTAGGTAACCTTTTCAACGCATTTATTTAATTAAATATAGTCTTAAACAATTTAAGACACATTTAATCTCTTTTGCATCAAATGCAAAATAGTCCATATCTAAGCTTAAATTATCATTTGCATCAAATACAAATGATCCGAGGGCATATTCCTCTACAGGTCCCGTTTGCCAAATGGGGCATCGACATCCTCGGACCGTTTCCACCTCGTCAGGAGGAAGGAAGTACCTCGTCACCGCCATTGACTACTTCACCAAATGGATCAAGGCAGAGCCACTAGCGCACATAACCTGGAAGGAGATGAAGAATTTCGTCTGGAAGTCCATTATATGCCGCTTTGGGATACCCCGCTCTATATTGACGGACAACGGGAAGCAGTTCGACTGTTCGAACTTCAGAAGCTTATGCTCGGATTGGAACGTCAACCTCCACTTTGCCTCCGTGGCGCATCCACAAAGCAATGGTATGGCAGAAGCTGCAAACAAATGCATCCTCGGGCCATGAAGAAGAAGGTCGGCAGCGCCCACGGATCTTGGCCCGACGAGCTACCCGGCATCCTTTGGTCCTACCGCATGACCTACAAAGCTTCGACCGGTGAGAACCCCTTCAGGCTCGCCTATGGAACAGAGGCCGCCGTTTCGATGGAGGTCGGTGAGAAATCCCTCCGGCTTAGGTACTTCAACGAGGAGGCCAATCTAGAAGGCATCGACATCAACATCGAGCTCATCGACGAGGTAAGGGACCAGGCTCTGACAAGCCTCATCAGGCACAGCCAGAGGATGGCCCGTCACTACAACTCCCGCGTAAAGAAGCGGAGCTTCAGGGTCGGCGACCTCGTCCTCAAAGATGCAACCTTCAAACCAGAGATCGCCCGCCGAGGAAAGCTCGCAGCAAAGTATGAAGGTCCCTATAAAATAACCGACATTGTAGGGCATGCGACTTACATATTGACGACAATGGAGGGCGAGGAGTTAGCTCACCCGTGGAATGCCGAGCACTTGCTCAAATATTATCAATAAAATGTGTCCTAAATTATTGTCTCAAATTGAATTTCAGCCCCTCCCCAAAATCGAAACGCTTCCACGTAGGCCGGCCTGATCGTTGGGAGCAAGCTGCCTCGCCACAAACAGAGATCCGGGGCAGGATACGGGCTGCACCTCGATAGGTCACCCAAGGTCTTGGGACCCCTTCCCTATCAGAGATCTGGGGCAGGCTACGGGCTGCGCCCCCCCATAGGTCGCCCAAGGGCTTGGGACAAGCCACAGGCCTTGCCCCTTCCCTATCAGAGATCCGGGGCAGGCTACGGCCTGCGCACCCAATAGGTCGCCCAAGGGCTTGGGGTAGGCTACGGGCCTTGCCCCTTCCCTATCAGAGATCGGAGACAGGCTTCTGAGTTGCGCCCCCGATAGGCCGCCCAGGGCTCTCCGGACTGCGCCCCCTCCCTGTCGAGGCTCCGCTTCCGCGCGTCGCCCTTGAGGTCGGACCACTACTCAGTCTAGGGACGACCAACGCTCTCCAATAAGGGGCGTCGCCAACCTAATTGCACGAGTAAGTTCTCTGCAAAAATTTTCTAGAGTGTCTACTTAACGTTCTGCCTTTCCTCGACCCGAAGCTCGTCCACGCCGAATGTTGGGGGTATACATAGAGGGACAAGGCATACGACAACAAACGACAAATTTTTACGACAAATTTTTCATTTAATTGTCACTCTATTTACACATCATTCTTACAAAAATTCCTTCGGACTCAAAACAAAACAAAAAATGACAGGATAAGTTCGGCCACAACACCGGCCCGACATCGATAGCTCGCCCTCCCTGACTACGCCTCCGCCTGCTCCCGCTCGTCGCCAGCCGGAGTGGAAGCATCTCCCTCATTGTCGGAGACCGTCGACAACCGGGAAAAGTCGATCTCCAAGTTGGGGTAGTACTTCGCCATCCCCTTCTTGAATCTCTCAAAGCCCGTCTCCAGGCCCTCCTCAAAGCCCTCGGCCCTGGTCTCCGCCAAAGCGAGGACGAACTCCTGAATCTGGTACCGGCTGACAGCCTTCAACTTGATCGCCACGAGGTCGGTCTTCTGTATCTCCTCCACTCGCCTCTCGAGCTTGGCGATCCTCTTCTAACTGGCATCCCTCTCCCTGACAAGGGTATTCTCAGCAGCGACCCTCTGGACTTCTTCGCCCTTGGCCTTCTGCTCGGCCTCCTCTCTAGCTTTGTCCAGCTCGGAGATCGTCTCCTTCTGGACTGCATAATGACTCCAGAGGGTCGCCAGCTTGTCCTCCAGGGCCTTTTTCTTCTCCTCGGCCTCCTTCACGGCCTCAAGCTTGGCCACCTTCCTCGCAAGGACGCGCTCGGCCCTGCTCGCCACCGTGGAGTGACGTTGGAGGGACACCAACACTGTGACCATCTATACAATGGGTAAGGGACGTAAGCGCGCATCTTCTAAGAAAAGCGGTGTCTTGAGTAAGAAAAGCGACGAACCTGCATGTTAAGCCAAACGGCCGTATCACAGAGCCTCTCTGCGTCAATATTCGCCAGACTCTCAGTCCTTGGGCAACACGCTATTCTCGGCCAGGCGAGCCGCAACCCCGGCCTCGTCAAACACTGATTCGCAGGCACCCACCAGGTAGAGTGGAGCAGCGGTTTCCCCTGCCAGAAGAGCGAGGAGCTTGGCCTTCTTCGACTTGAAAACAGCAAGCGTCGCCTCGCAGCTCAAGTGGGCCGACTTTCCTAGCCCCGACGGTGGGCATCCATAGGGCCAGCGATCAACTGCCGCCGTCCGGCCGGTCTGGACCACCCAGCCGAAGAACCCAGAGGCGTGACCAAGGACGCGACCGAGCTGGTAGGGGTCGTGCCGGTCACGGCGACCGACGGGCCCTGGGACGCCGTAGCCATTGCGGCGACAAGCTGTTCATGGAGTGGGTCGAGGTCGACAGGAGGGCCCGATGTCGCCATGCTCGTCCGGGAAAGAAGAGCGGAAGGCGCGGCCTCCACTCTTGTCTTCTTGCTCCGCTCCTCCTTCTCGGCCCTAGCGATGCTCGCTTCTGGCCGACCTTGGCCAAGCCCTTGGCCGCCTGCTCCTTGGCCATCCTCTTCATCTCCTCCCTCGAGAGACTCATGGATGCACCTACAAAAAATGACAGATCAGGGTGAGAAAATCTGGGGTGGATCACGAAGCTCGGATTACCTTCAAGCCAGACGTGCCGGACTATCTGCTCGTCCGTGACTAGGCCCTGAAAGTCCCTGCTTTCCTTGGGGATGTCCTCCAAGATCCTGGCGTTCTCTTGGTCGACCGCCCTGAGGACCACTTCATTGGTCATCGAGGGATTCAGCATCCCCCAAGTTCGACCTCAAAGCTAGGTCCTCGGGCATCAAGACAAAGACGAACTTCTCATTCCAATCTTTTATCTTGCCCGGTAGATTGAGAACAAGAGGCCGACCCCTCATCGCACAAACATAGTAGTACGCCCCCTTGCGCTTGGCTTCGAAGAAATACTGAAACAACGGCAAGGTCGGACTTATGCCACTGCCCGAGCAAAGGACGAGGAAGCCAACCATGGAGATGATGGAGTTCGGCATCAGTCAGAAGAGGGGGAGTTCGAGGAAGTGTAGGACGAGCAGAAGAAAGGGGTGGAGAGGGAACCGGAGCCCAAGGGCAAAGGTCTGGGCGTAGAACCCGACCTCGTGATCTCTTGGGGAGCATACCCACTCGGAAAACTCGGGGAGGCGAACAGAATAGGGCGGCCTGATGTACTTGGAGCGAATAAGAGGGACGAAGGAGGTCGGCGTGTGGGCCACTATGGCTAAGATCTCCGTCGGGACCTCAGTAGAATCTTCGTCGGCCACTGGGGTCCTAAGGGGCCGACCTAGGCCCTTTCCCTTTCTTAGGGTCCCTATAGGCCGACGACGACGAGGCGATGGCAAGCTCGACGACCGGGTCACCCTCAGAGCGAGGGTGCTCCTCCGGCCAAGACTCCTTCGGCTCCTCCAGTTCTATGGTGCGGCCACTCTCCAACTCACAGAACAACCGCTCAATGACAGAATCGAAAATAGAAGAAGGGGGTGAGGCTATTAAAAAGGTCAATGGGATACATAGAAAAAGAAGAGCGGTCGACGCTTCAACGACGACGGTAGCGATGGTGGCGATGGCAGCGGTGGAAGGTCTCAATACGGACGAAGGAAATGAGGGTTCAAAGAGAGTGAAGGAAAGTCCCTCTCGCGAGCCCCCCATCTCTTCTTATACAGTGAAAGAGCCAATCTAAACCGTTGAAGGCGGGCCACGTGGCGTGATCCGGGCATGTCTGGCGCCTCGACTTCCCCTAGGTCAAATCGGCCACGCGTCATGCTCAGGACGAGCCGACGCCTCGATTCTCCCCGTCCCTAAATCGTCATGATGACCGAAGAAGATTTGGCGGTCTATTCAAATTAATGCCACCCGATGGCCCCTGGCCAATGAGGATGTGACACGTCATCCGAGCGAAGCCGGGCTTCCCGATTCGAACTCGAATGACGGGGGTAATTGTTACGGCCTGATGGCCGGACCGAAAAATGAAGGCCCAAATAGTTGAAGCCCAAGCAAATAACTCACCGGCCAGCAGGAACAAGAGCGAGCCCAAATAAGAAGCCCGCCCGCTAGCAAGAAGCTCGTCCAGCCGAGCGGAAAGCCAGTCCAGTAAATCGAGAGACAGGCTCGCCCAACTCGTCAAGCGGGAAGCTTGCCAGCCAAGCGTAAAGATCGTCCAGCAACAACGAAGCTCGCTCTGCCGACCGAAACAAGAAGGTCGGATGGAGGAAGCTTGGGACGCTGAGCTCAGACGCCAAGCTCGACTCTCTCCAAGGGCGACCATCGGCGACCTGGCATGCATAAATATCTCTCCGACCGAATGACGTAGGGCCACATATGTCTCCAATTAATGCCGAAGGTTAAAAACGAGAACTGATGGCCGCCCATCGCGTTCTCATTAATGCACAAATATCTCTAACATAGTGGCGTAGGGCCACCCACGCCTTCAATTAATGCTCGATTAAGGTGGTGCGAGAATATCTCTGACATTCTCGCCGACCCGTCGCATCCCCATTAATGCGCCAGCTAAACGCCAGCCGGGCTCCAGCTAATCAGAAACGACAGCTGATTAGACGGTGCTCAACCGCTCTCCCCATCATAAATACCCCCTTCAGCCATCGATAAGGGGGTTGGTAAGTAGAAATCTTAAACTCTCATTTATACACAAGGCTGGATATCGTCCACATATCTGTGCCTTCCACGCAAGCTCGCCACGTTAGGTCGCTCTACACTAAGATCGGTCAGCGTGTCCCGCCTCCTTTTAACAAGTCACATACTAACTTTACCATCGAAGAGGCCACGGGTTGACACCCAACCCAGCCTTTTTGACGAGCTGCTCGTTGTGCAGGAAGCTCGGCCATTCTCCCAAGCGGTCGGCGACCTTCGAGCGATCTTGAATCCGGCGTTTTAGCCTCTACTAAAACCCAATTAACATGTAATCATCGTACCATTGATTCCCAATATATAAATCTCATTGTTAGGCGGATTTGACCCGCAACAGATATATTTGACTCTCGTTTTTTAATTCATCTACACTTTGGCATTTTCAATCAAGCTTTGGCGTTAACAAGCCATTTCAGTCCGGAACAGAAACACAACTGACAAGATCATTAAAAATGTGTAATATTGGCTAAGCTTTAGAAAATTGGGGAAGTTTCGGACAAGACATGTTAAAGATGAGAAGGAAACTCCCAATATGTATCATTTTCGGATGATTTTCAAACCTTGAGGATAAAACATAAAACATGCTGACTAGAAGACACGGACACATGTATCGCATTTTGACACAGACATGGGGTGTCATATGTTAGGATCGTCTTACCCTTGCAATACTAACAACAAACTCTAGAGTGTGGATGAATAGAGTAATGACAATAAATTGTGCAATTAAAAATTAACTTATAAATGCAGAATAATAAGTGCAGGAGGAATTAATCAACACAATCAATCCAAACGCAATTACAAGATTTTACCCTGATTCCGCAAACTTGGATACGTCCAGCCACACCAATATCCACTATGATTCTCAAAAAAAGAAGTGAATACAATCTTATACAGAAATACCTCACACAGGATTTTGGATTCTCACACAGAGAAATCATCGCTCTCACACAGAGAGTCTCTAACTCTCACAAAGAGAGATCTCAACCAACACTCACACAGAAGGTTATACTCTCACGCAGAGAGTAACTAGCTCCACATAGAAAGCTAGGGTTTCAATGAAAAAATAAAGTAAAACAAATACTTTTACATATGCCTTGAGATGAACTTACTCATATGAAGAAGAAGGCATGGAAGAGGATGACCAAGTGCTTGAGATATCGCTTGATTACACTTGGATGATTTCCCTTGAGCTTGACTTCAATGCATGAAGAGGAAAATGAGCTCTAAGAGGGAAATGAGAGAGTTTGAGAGTGGCTTAATAATTCTCAAATGATCTTCAATGGTTCCAAGTTCTAATGACGCAACCCTCTCTTATATATAGGAAGCCAAAAGAAACCCTCAAACCCAAGTAAAACCCCCAAAGAATGAAATCTGCAACGGGTAAATTTTGGCAGTTTACGGCACAGACAGTCACCTGATGAATAACTGATAGTCGACTGATCAACGGCTATAAAAATCCCAATGGCTATAATCTGAGTCGGGACATGCGACTGTAGAAGACTACACATGTGCTTGTACAATGTACAGGTGCCTGGATATATTCTGTAGGTGACTGTAACATGGGATGGAAATGGAGCATGGAAAACGCAACTTTCGCACTATCACCTTCAGACGATAGATGACAAATTCTCATGCGCATGTATTTGACAGGCAACTGAAAACCTCGCATCAGTCGACTTACTTGCAAAGTGGATTGAAATTCAGAAAATACAAGTTACGTACTTTGGCACACAGACGACGGGAGAACAATTCCCAGGTGCCTGATGGAAGACAGGTGCCCAAACAATGAACTTCGATCATCTGTTCCAAAAGCTCAAGAATGAGTCAATAAACATTTGACTTGAGCTGTGCACACCAGTCGACTGTAGAAGGCTGGCCAGGCGTCTGTCCTTCCTTCAGCAGTCAGTTGTTGGAGAGCCAGAGATTCCAATTGAGTCATTTGACATGATGAACCTATTGGGGTGATTTCTATGATAATCCTAAGGCTCACTCAGATGGTAAATGCATATGCATGAATGAGGTAGTCCATTTATCAAGTCATTACAATAAACCTAGGCTCAAAAAGAGAAAAACAATAAAT
Organism: Scilla litardierei; assembly: GCA_030789695.1. Classification (NCBI taxonomy): domain Eukaryota; kingdom Viridiplantae; phylum Streptophyta; class Magnoliopsida; order Asparagales; family Asparagaceae; genus Scilla; species Scilla litardierei. The sequence continues at coordinate 189,536,191 of CM061136.1, read as the reverse complement.
GAAATAATACATGGATTACATTGCTTTCCTCGGAGTCTATTCTTCAATCTCTTGATGCCTTGATGCTCCTCATCATCTTCCAAGCTTTAGCACCCCTTGAGTCCAAGCTTTGGCATTGCTCCCCTTGATGTTTATCCTTGCACCAAGTATTTAGTCTCCAAAAATGATATTCTTCGCTTGTTAACTATGAGACTAAAACATGAGAGGTTAGCAACAACATAATGTTGTGATCATAATCAAAATAATATCGGTATGAACACCAATACCTAACATCAGACACTGCAACTATCAAAGCTATAACGCAAGGACATGATTATCTATTATCAATTTAAGGGATGGTTCTACATGTGTTTGCTAACTAGAACAAATGGGTTGGTAGAAAGACTGCTATGATTGAACCTTGAGAAATTAATGGGTAATATGAGAGTTTGTGAAAATTTTGAGGGAAAAACTCTAAAATTTTGGAGGGAACTAAATTTCGGAGAGAATTAAAATTTTAAATTTTGAGGAATTAAATCAAAGATGAAACTAAATTTTGGTGGGGGAACTAAAATTTTTAGAGAACAAAATTCTCTGGAAAAACTAAATTTTGGGAGAATTAAATCTAGAGAGAACTAAATTTTGGGATAACTAAAATTTTTAGAAAACTAAAGTTTCTGATGGAACAACAAAATTTTAGTTTGAATGTGATTAAATTTGTTGTGGGGGGAGAATATTTTGAAGGTGGCGGTAAATTTTTTTGGAGGGACTTTGAATGTGTTTGAATTTTAAGTGAGGAAATATTTTCTGTGACATATTGTCATGGATTATGACTAGTATATGTATATTTCTTTTGCATTTATGAATAGTTAGCTCATATAAACACATATATGTTGTTTACATTCATATTAAAAATACACTTACTTTTAGTAGAATATCTATTAAACAATAGCTTAGTCAAAATAGTGCACTATTAAACAATAGCTTAGTCAAAATAGTGCACTACATAATTCATGTATATATTTTTCAGGTGAATACCACTATACATATTTATAGGTGTCGGACACAGATGGATACATATGTCATGTTAGGGTGTGTTGGACATTACAATTTTTGGATGGAAAAAGTACCATAAATATTAGTGTTTTAAATATAAGATACCGGTCTCATAACGATTTGAAAAATATGATATCAGATAGCAGATATCAAAATTATATTGGGGATATTGACTAAATATCAGGGTATAATATTCAATGCTAAAAATAGATGTTATAATGTTATATGTATATCATGCTTATATCTAATTATATAATATATATACAAAAAAGGGGTTTTCGCACGGTGCGAAAACATTTTTTTTATTTTTTTTGAAATTTTTTTTTCAAATTTTTTTTTTGGTGTTTAATCCATACAAATATATACACCAGGGAAAATAATGGGTGAACCCGTTGGGCATTAGAGCACACATCCACCCGTTACAAATTTAACGGTCTCAAAACGTGCGAATTTGATGAAATGCCTTGATCGAAGGCCAAATGACATTATTTCTCAACGATTATTTTTTGAGAGGGGTATAACAACATATAATGAGGGTGGAAAAAAGAATTTTTGAAAAAAAAATTTCAAAAAAAAACTAAAAACATTTTCGCACGGTGCGAAATGTTCTCATTTGAAAATTTTCCTATATATATACACACACACATTAAAGCATGTTTAGTATATACTTATCTTAATATGATGCATTAAGCTACAATTAATAAGGAACCGATTCATCATGAGATTCTAAAATACATAAGAAATGAACTGAGCCATCAAAGAAAATAAATAATGCCAAATGCCAAAAACCAACACAATGCCGCTAAAAATTATGATATGATAGAGCAAAGTATTACTAAAAATTCAAAACAACATAAATTGCAGAACAAAAACAATGCATGAAATCATTTTTAGATTAGCAATACCAAAATAGTATACTAGTCAACATTACTATCTTCACAGCAGCCTAGATCATTATTATAAATAATATCTTAGAGTTTGGATCTTCAAAGATGAAATACAGTTAAGATACATCGCCGTAAACTTTAATGTTATTCTAACAAAAAGAGAGTACAAAATGAGGTGGCAAAGCAAAGTTAGGGCTAAAATGAATAAAATTAAGGTTAAAAGTATTTAAATTCCTTAAAGTCTTATCGGATCAGATCCAATTAATTGGATCTAATCTGATTCAAATGAGACCAATTAGCTAAAAATAACGAATATCAGTCGATATTTAAAACCGCAAAAGTGGGTGAAATATAGATCGATGATATCCTATGATAACCCGAAATTGGGTTCAATACCGGAAACCGATATCAAAGGCTTAAATTAGTAGAGGACACCTCAAAAAATCACAATTGTGGCCAATATTACGGATATCGGACCGATATTTGCATATTATAAAAAATGACAGTTTCTTGCTTAACACTGAAAGTGAAAATACATATATTAATTCTAATAAATAAGAAAGCCATGCAATTGCATATCTTTGCAGGCAAAATTAACCAAATGACAAACCTAACACTCTAAGTAGCATAACAAAATGTAAAAAACCAATCATGTGACTGCCTGTTGGTAATTAAGCATGGATACATGTGATAAGAGGAACTACGACTACAATATCATCGCAGACTCAGGATCCCTCGATCACAAGATTGATTAAAGAAAAATTACTTGTGTTAGTTGGATAGTGTTGTTGTCGCTGATCAACACAGTGATAAGTGATCTGAAACATTGGAGCATCCAAAGTTTTGATTCGAGCATCCTGAATATCAGAAACTCTTGGTAAAATGGCTGGCTTCAATTGATTGAGCATATTCCATAAAGAGACCAACAAAGGGTCACAGGCACCGGCATGTCTATGGAAAAGGCAGTTAAATCGCATTAAACTTGACAGAATGGCATGCTACAAGTTAAATCCAGACAAGATATCAAGAGCATCAACTAACGCAAATCAGAAATTGTCATCAAATTACATTACATTCAAAAATTCGGCAGAAAGCGAAACAAAAATATCCATATATTAACAAATAAAAGCACGCTGTTGTATCAATGTCTGGATATTAACCATTGTTATTGAAATCCATCATTGAACAAAATAAAAAAGAACAGGACAGCATATAGTGAAAATTGCATAAATAAATAAATAAGATGTGCAACAGTAAGCATATATTGAAGTTTAAAATAATATGTCCAAGATAAGGCTTAACTATAGCATACATTGAAAGGTGCTCATCATCCCCCAAACCTTTCTCCACAATTGGCTTAGACCCAAGATCTGATAGCCTTTTGTCCAGCTTCTTTGCAGCAAACTGCAAAAATAATCCAAATATAGTTGGAAAACATAGGCATAATGAATCAAAAAACTTTTGTTAATGTCAACCCTGCTTCCATAATAGATCAACAAAATAGCATGGAGAAAAACTTGATGTGCCCGAATCCAGCAACATCTCCTACTTATACTATAACTAGAGCAGGAACAGATTCCCCCCAGTTAGACAACAGATAAGAATAATGGGTATCAGGCAACTGAAGAAATCTTCCTCATGTGGTGGCCAAATTCTCAACCTCCAGTTCTTTTTTGGATGTTCCACACTGTTCATGTTGACTCCATGCCCTACAATGCACGGATATAATAAATGTAGTGTTTTGCATGTTGTTTACCTAGGGATGGCCAAAAGTTGTGTCATTTGTAAAACCATCAAATTTTAGACCACTCAATGAAAGGGACAAATCATATGCAAAATATGGTGTGGATCAAAATATGGTTTGAAAATGAAATACCTTGGATAGAAACTCTGATGATTGACCCCAACACGTTTTAAAAAAATGCTTGCTTCATTGTTAATATGAGGGGGGGAAATTGCAGTCTAAAAGCAAAAATTCATTTTATAAACATCGTGGATACTGATACGATCCGGAAGATCGATCCGGCGAAGAACATTAGAGCCTAAGAACAAAAGATCGGACCAAACCCTAAGCCACTAATATAATGTTTAACTCCTTCGGCCTCTTCATCGCATCATTACCCCGTCCGCGGAGGCCCTAATTCCACCTTTTTCACTGTCGGAAAGATTCAAATCTTGAACTGAAATTTCCAGTGGATCTGAACCTTCCATCCGGATCTGAACCTTGATCTGAAGCTTCCATATCGGAAACTTCCAGATCTTGATTCTCTTCCCCATGTCTTCCATCGATCTCCTGTTAGGCTTTGAAGCATTGTTACGTCTGCGCGGCCAAACTAGCCCATTTGCGTTAAGTATTGTGAGCAGCCACTCTAAGTGGCCTACCAATTTAATACGAACCGTACGTAATGGTCACAGTTTTCACTTACGTTCTCAACTTTTAGATCTGGACACTTTCAGATCTGGATTCCAGAATTGACGACATTCTAAAAAACTTCAGATTGGATCAATTAATTTCAATCGGCGAAGAACAATAAGGTTTGGATGAACGGAGAAATTTGGCCCAAATAATCTTCTCGTACGTAATAGATACACCGATGCATGAGAACACATAATTTGGCATATATGTATTAGCAAACTCTAGCAGTCACAAACACTTTAAAATTGCCAAACTCGCCAAAGCTGCAGCCTTGACAAGAGTTTCCTGCAAAGAACAAATTTGTAGGACCAAATAGAAAACAAGAACTCATGCAAAATTATATTAAGACATCAACAATGGCAGAGACAATAAAGAATTCATGTTGGACAAGATGTAATCATCATATTATGGTAGGAATGATATAAGAATATTGTTGCAGGTAAAACTGGCTCAAACTACTGTACCAATACAACATATTAGTCGTTTGTATTTTCAGGGAATGGACGATGAACTTATGTATCATTTTAGCGCGCGTGAGCACACACACAGGTGCAATAAAATAGTAATAGAGATATAATTAAAAACCAATCATGAAAGAAAAGACTCAACACCCTAATGACAATGTTCAATGATCTGTGAATTATTACATTATATTTTTGGTAGCTAGAGTCCCCTAATCCAAAAAAGCTGTATACTGAAGTCCTTCCAGCCATTGATGGCTCAAATTTCTCTTCAAAAGAAACCTCCAAAATGCCTGGGAAAAAATTATAATTAAAATCGCAATCATTCAACAAAAAGCTACATGAAGCTACCATTAAAAAAGGATCAAAAGAAAACCAATATTCATATAATATGGTGTATCCCAATGGCGTGTAGTTGAAATAATAAAAATGACCATGTGTTCATCTGGTAAATGAACCTGATATTAATCATGTTAACTTGTTGAATATCTTGATAAACATTGCATGACAAGATGCTATCGATCATACAAGGATTACAATTAAGTTGGATAAATCATTACAAGAGGAAGCATAAATTAGCATAGAAATGTCGTATACAAGTATAGAGGAGGAAGAAAAATAAATAACTGGTGGGTGCAGATCAACAATTTAAAGAAAGAAACAAGATGACCGTTGCACTGGATAAGGAAATAAGAAAAAAGCACATAGCCGACTTGGTTACACGACACATATTTACTTCAGCTGTCTCTGCTCAAGATTAAGCACCAATTTGTACAATCATTGTGTGCCAACTATACTGATTGTCTGATTTTAACAGATGAGATGCACTTGGAAATCTCTTCAAGCACAATTCAACTAATGATCTAAAAGCATCTATTTCCAAATCGGATTGCAGTGGACACACAAGCTACCGACGCCCATACAACATGATTCTTACAGAATAGAGTTTTGAATGGCATTTATTTTACTTAGAACCAAGGAACACACGCACGTGCGTGCACACACACACACACACAAAAAGATCGCTACCATAGGAGTGAATTTCCTCCTACAACGGTAAAAAATTCCACTCAATGCATGTTGTTTGGGTGATCAACACAAGTGTTCATTTTGATCTTCATAATCTAAACCCCAAATATGCCAAAGATCAAGTGAACCGCAAGCTTTTTGTGGGTCGAAAAAGTTCTATTAAATTTTTATATCTCCAACAAGCTGGTTCATGGGAAAATAATAGAAAAACCATTAAATTTTTAGTGTATTTATGTTTGTGTACATCAACATTTGTGTACATCAACATGAACAGGTGCTGATCATGGAGGAAAAAGTGAAAAGTGTATTTTTTTGCCATAACCAATGCGAAAATTCTCCACTATAATAGCCACTACTTATCTCTTTCTTTATATATTGAGAGAGTTAGACTATAGTACACTCAAATGGATCAAGTGAAAACTGAAAAGTGTATTTTTTTCAACCACCAAGGAGAAAATTTTCCACTATAATAGCCTATACGTATCTCTTTCTTTATATATTGAGAGAGTTAGACTATAGTACACTCAAAAGGATCAAATATACAGATCATATCACCCCATATTCAGATATTGCTAACGCAAATTAAAAATCTAATACATATGTTATCTAACATATTTATACTTACAAACTAAATTTTTAATGATTTAGATGTGCTCTACCCAAACAGTAGGTCGGAACAAATCTGTCATTTTATGACAATTTTGACGTGTCAATTTTATCGTTACTTTTTGCATGGATAGAACCAATATTACAAAAGAAGTTGGATGGGGACTAGCATGGGAATAGCATCCAGCCTAAGCAATAGGAGTAAATGAGAAAAATGAATTTACATACATAAATATCATGCTTTGTAAAAGCCAAAAAATTGAAGTGTCGTTTCACCAATGTTGATGGCCGCCCACAGCATCGTTGCCCCCTGTTCAATGCCACCTCCGTATGCTCATTAGATGGAGAGATCGCAAAATAGAAGAGATAAGGATAACATTAAACTCTTTTATTGTAATCGATTATTTAAAGCTGGTTGACTAACCGGAAGCAATTGGACCCGACCTGCATCCAATATAACGGGAGTGTTTACCGAACACCTTTTATCTCGAGATTGCTCTCAACATATGAAAGTGACGGTGATGCAAGAGAGCAAATGGATGTGATGGCACTCTAAGCAGCGAGTGATGATGGTAACACATGTCAATGACCATAAAGATCTCTATTGATCTCTCTTTTTGTTTTACTCTCTCATATTTCTCTTATGCTATCGCATTATTTAGGGTGGCACTACCTAATCAACGATGCCTAGCCCAAATCAGGTGGTTAGGAAGCCGCTTTCACATGGGTGGTCACCTGTACCAATTTTTATAACAATGTAAAGGATAAGTTTAAACTATTTGAATTTTTGTTTACAAGAATTTTAGATGTATCTTATCACATCCAATGAAACATATTTTTAATTTGTGTTTCCAATTTTCAAATTTGAGATGGTATGATCTTCATATCTGATTCTTCTGGGTGTGCTATAGTCTACACACACATATTACTAAATGTTAAGCTTGTTAAGCATAAATTAACTATAAGATACTAGATAAAGTGGGTACTTCATAAGGTATCGAGGCAAAATGTTTCAAGAGGCCTGAGTTCATGCCCTATCACAATTTAAAATATCATCTTTCCAAGTAACTTATGTTCCCACTGAAGGCATTTCCATGTGTTAACTCTACTAGCCCAAGCTTTGAGGACTGCACCTGGGAGTGTTAACTCTACTAGCCCAAGCTTTGAGGACTGGTTTCAGTTTCGTTCATTTGCAAAAAAAAAGCTTGATACAGTTCCGTTATAGGGTTAGGTTTCGGTTTGCTTTTGTTACAAAGCTATACCTATACTAATAACTCAAAGGATAGATTTTTGCATTTCAATTTTCATGTAAATTAAAAAGTTTTTTTTATCTTGACATGGGTTTGGAAACTCAAAACTATTTGAAGAAATTAAATTGGTTCACACGGTACCCAAAAACTGTAGCCAAAACCAACTTAACTAAGTTACACTGATCCAAAATCTAGTGCCCATTTAACACTATTTTTGACATGTAAGTTAACTGGGTCTGAATTTAGACTAAATTTTAAGTCTAAACCCCACACCTCTTAGCTTACTTCCACTCCAAACGGGTTTGACGTTTAGACTATATTACATCTAAACGCAACCCAAATAATTTGTTGTATAATGGATACCAACCCCTTGCAACATGAGAAAGAGAATTATGTGTTGCCTCATCTTCCTGATTGTCACGATAGGTTCATCCCCTTATTGAAGCAGTGGATGTCGGCTAATTCAATGCATACTTGGGTATGCTATTCTCTTCTCTTCTCTTCTCTTCTCTTCTCTCTCTTCATTTTTAAAAGGCCTAAAATGGTTTTTTTAATAACATTTTCAAGCATTATTTCTGTTCCTTCAAATTTGTTGAAGGCTTAGCGTATATCATCGTCCATCTGTATATTTTATGCCCAAATTTGAATTATTTTTATTTTTAAAGGTTTCAAGCTGAAATTGATTATTTGTGCCAGGTTTGTATGGGTTCCCATCGAAACTAATACAAAACGGAAAAAACGTCTAGGCACTGTTGAAACATCTATCTTTGGGTTAGACCATAATATATTAACTTAAGATTTTGGATAGGCTAGGCTTCCAGATAAAGAGATTGTATGACAATAACATCAAGAAATCTCTTACATATATGATTTTTTAGAAGTGTTGATATACAATGTTAGCATATAAATAGATAGCTCAAGTTTTTGGGTAAATTGTTTACTATCGGAACATTCTAAAATACATGTGTTCAAATCTTGTTGTAAACCATGATTCACCAAAATAAAATAAAATGTATTCTCATGTATTGTACCCTACGTGTAAAGATAATATCCACTTTCTTCCACATTAAGTGAAATATTCGGAGCATTGTTATACATCATTAGTCCACAACAGACTAAGATTTTAGATTAAGTGTTTTACAGTTTATTCTTCCATTTCCAAGTGAGTTGTGTTCACATTGGATGCCCAACACATAGCTCAATGGCACACACAATGAGTGTTAAATCTACTCAATTCAACCAGACCCCATTAACTTAATCTTTTGGGTGACATGGTAATTTGGCAATGATATCATAAAATTTATCATCACACATAACATAAGTAAATAATTACGAATTGTAAGTGAGGACAATTTGTTCCGCATAAACTTAAGATTTTGGATGAAGTGATGATTTGTCAATAATACAACAAATTTATCATATCACATAATAAATGTAACCAATTACAAGATTAAGTGTGAACAATTGGTTCCGCAAACTCATGATTCGTAGTGTGCATGAAATACGCATGCATCATCTATTTCCAAAATCCAAACTTATCCTAATCAAGTATGCTTCACGAGAAGGAAAATTAAGCTAAACCGAAAGACATTACAGAATCAAAGGAGTCCATGGAGAGAATGGAACAGGAGGAGCAGCCCCCGCGCTGGGCCTCCCTCCCCACGCGCTTGGAAGCATCCATGTCGTTCTCCGTCTGCGAAGCGTAGGGCACCAGAAGGCGCTCATCATGCTTATCTTCCACCGAATTTGTTACTGGCGCATAGATAACGAAAGTATCAGTGAGTGAGACATTTCTACAAACACGTAGAGGGCACAATACAACTCCACCTTTATCTACCCCAATTCCTCTACGTTAGCTGAGAGACGTGATAGCGTAAAAGATGAAGGAGAAACAGGTTGATGGTTAAATTCTGACCTTAATTGCAGTTGGCATTGCCTTTCTTTCCTACATGCGAATAGTTATTACCGATGGACCTGAACTGTGGCAGAATATGATAGAGGGAGAGAGTGAGAGAGGGAGAGAGATGGAGAGAGTGTGTGTGTGAGTGTGTGTGTGTGTGTGATTTTGCTCGGGAGAGAGGGAGAGAGAGCGCGCTCGGAGGGGAAGACGAGCGGATTTGGGGAGGTTTGGGGGGATGAAGGAAGAAGAGAAAATTGGCTAAATGCCACCGGTCAAAGTTGGGTTTTAATTTTTACCACCATTTTTTAAAACTTTGCTAGAATAACACCCTAACGAAAATAGTGACGAAAATACCCACAGTCAAAATAATATAAAACCCCTTGAAAAACGAAGCGGTCGGTGGTCTTTCTCCTCCATTTTGCCGCCAAAATCGTCCACCTTTCCCGCGAAACCCATAAATCATCCCGTCGTCGTCCTCGCCGACCATCCCTCCACCTCTTTTCCCGGCTACAACCGCATATGTCGAAGCTGCAATGATCCGAACCACCGAACGCACAAACCAATCGCCGCTTCTCCAACTCATTCGGCATAGCCCTCGCAAGCAGAACTCACAGCACCGCCGTACCAAGCCTACAGCTCCTCATTGATTATCGAACGAGGTTAGTGAATAGCGATATTTTTTGGAATTTTTTTAATTTTGGGTATCATTTTAAGGCTTCATCCTACTCAAATTCTTCGCAAATGTAAAGGATATTGATGCTCATAACACTAAACATGCATAATAGGACATTAGCATCAATATACGTTAAAATAAGTTGGAATACGCTAGTAAACGCTGGTTTACGCGACATTTAGAAGCGCAAAGCAGCGCATTTCAACGCAAATTGGCGTATATAAGTGCATATCAGTTAATTTGAGGGGATAATAGTACGTACATATCTAGGAAGCATTATAATGCGATGAGGGTCATGTTTTTCTATTTGTTGTGTAAAATACGAAGTTATAAGATGTTAAATGCTGACTTAGTGGGAAAATAATATCACTGATTGGTGTTATACGCTGACTTGGAGTTGTGCATACCACTATACTAGCATAATTGGAAATGAGCATCAATATACGGAAAAATACGTTGCAATACGCTAGTAAACGCTGGTTTACGAGACATGTAGAAGCGCAAATCAGCGCTTGTCAGCGCAAATTGGCGTATATCAGCGTAAAGCAGTGCATATCAGTTAATTGGAGTGAATAATATTACGTACATATCTAGGAAGCACTGTTATGCGAAGAGCAGAATGGTTTTGAATTTTTCTTTGTAAAATACGATGTTATACGCTATTACTAATGCCACCACTACATTTTTAGGGTTTCAACAAGAATCAACCATATTCTGAGGCCAAAATCCAACTTCGAGCAAATGGATTCGAATAAATGTGAATTTAACGATGTTATACTATGAATTTTTTTGTTAGATCTGATATGCGTCAGCTGTATACGTTGTTATGCATGCATAAACGTTAGAATACATGATTAACTTTCCTGCAGGTATACTAGTTCCAATTAATTATGGGGGAGAGTGGAAAAAAGGTAGTGATGGTTGTTGGACCTATGATGCATTGTTTACAAGGTATGTAAGAGTTAGAGGGTCGACAACTTACCCGGAACTAATTGATAAGATCTGTGCTGAAACTGGGATTAGTAAGGATGATAGCATAATTGACGTGAAGGCATGGATTAGTTACCCGGTGAATACCGTGATGCCGCCCTTTATAATGCTGAGGAATTCAGATATTTCAACATTCATTGAGCTCATTGCCAAGAGAGATTACAACGTTCCTTTATGTATCAGTACATCGCCAAAACCAAAGGTTGTGATAGCCCCTAGTCTGCCAGTTGTGGTAGACAAAATAAAGGTGAATGCCGTCGTGGCCCAACCAGTAAGCAAGAGCGTGAACAAGCCCATAACAGTCCCATTTGGTATCCAAGACAACAATGATGGTTGTTCTCCTATCGGTCTGGAGGACATTAAACTGACCAATCCAATAGATAATTTTGGTGGTAATGATGAAGCGTATTCGATGCACGAAGATGAAGTCGAAGAAGAAGATAGTTGTAATGACGAATTTGACAACGATGACCCCTTCAATGATGTTTTTGATGATGATTCGTATGAACGACCGGATCCATTTGCGTGTGTATGTGATGGTATGTTTGATCCATATTTTGGTGTGTTTGTGGAATCACGCCTGGCCGTACATCCAGTAGAGGGTGATCATGCAACAGAAAATATAGACAATTATGATGATGGCCATACAAACAAGCATGCAGATTCACATCCTCTCCCCATAGTCCCAACTGAGCCTGTTTTTACAGGTATGCTGTAGTAAATTGGCTATTACTATGTTATATTGGTGTATACTGTAGTAAAGTAGATAATTGTGCAGGTAATTGTGCAGGTAATCACAATCATACCATCACTTGTGGTAACGATGGACCTTCTGAAGCACATTCGACCAATGTGAACGTTCATGTGATGAAGGATTTCAGCGTTGGTGAACATGTAAGAAGCAAGGTTGAACTGTTGCTCCGACTGCGTATTATAACCGTGAAGGCGAATCGCGAGTTTCGCATTACACATTCTGACCGCAAGAGGCTTATTGCTACCTGTGTTGACAAGTCTTGCACGTGGAGGCTTAGGGGGTCATTGTCAAAGAAGCATGGATCATGGATCATTCGTTCATACGTGAAGGGTCACAGTTGTTCCATTGATGCAAGGTTTAAGCGTTATCGTGGAAGTGCAACAAGCGAAGTTATTGTGCAAATGGTTAAAGATGATAATAATGATCCGTTGGATATCGTGAAAATGTTAGAAAAGGTGTATGGCATAAAAATAAGTTACTGGAAAGCTTGGAAAGCCAAGGAGATTGCTACACAACTGATACGTGGCAGTCCGGAAGAATCTTTTATGGTACTCCCATCTTACTTGTGGTTGTTGGAGCATGCAAATCCCGGAACGTATTCGGCATATCAGTTAGACGTGAACAATTGTTTTGTGCAATGTTTCTTGGCATTTGGGCCCTCAATTGTGGGTTTTGAATCTTGCATCCGACCCGTTATAGCTGTAGATGCATGCTTCTTGAAGGGACGTTACAGAGGCAAATTATTCATTGCTACTTGTATGGACGGAAACAACCAAATTTATCCATTAGCATTTGGCGTCGCAGCAACGGAAAACGATGCATCGTGGGCATGGTTCTTTCAGCAACTTCGCCATGTTATTGGGGCCCGACAAGATTTAGTGTTTATTTCTGACCGTCATCCTTCAATTGAGAAATGTTGCAAGGAGCAATTTCCTGAAGCAGTGTATGGAATTTGCATGTTCCATCTGGGGTTGAACATGAATGCAAAGTACAAGGTGAAGGCGAAGGAATTCTTGTACAGTGTGGCTAAGGCTTATACAGAGATAGATTTCGAAGAGAAGTTGCAACATGTGCGGTCAACAAAGCGGCAAGTATACGACTATCTTATGGATGCCGATCCCAAAAAATGGGCTAGGTGTTTTTTTCCTGCGAGGCGATACAGTATCATGACGACCAATATTGCCGAGTCAATGAATGCTCTCTTGAAGGTGGCTAGGGAATTTCCTATTATCACTTTGTTGGAAACTATTAGAACAAAGTTACAGGCTTGGTTCCATGATCGCCTACGACTCGCCAACAAATGCACTAGCATACTCACTCCTTATGCCGAGAGAAAGATGGGTAAGCGAGATGATAAGTCACGCCACTTCATGGTACATCCAATTGATGAATTCAGGTTTTACATTCTTGATGGTCAATGTGATGCAACGGTTGATTTAAATTTGCGCAATTGCACGTGCTATAAATTCCAGCTAAACCAGTTGCCATGCGCACATGCAATCAGGGCTTCCAGGACGCGTAATATATCTTCTTATACCCTTTGTTCAAGGTAAAATTCGTTATACGTAGGTATACGTTTGTATACTTTCCGTGTATCAGCGTTCAAAAGCGTATAATAGTGTCTAATGGCGTAGAGTAGTGCATACTGGTATATATTAGTTTTTACTCGAGTGTTAAAATATGATTCTTCTCTTATGCAGGTTTTACACAATTGAATGTTTAAGGCTGGCATACGCCCTACCATTGAATCCAGTTCCGCATCGAAGTGAGTGGTATCGAGTCGTACCACAAAGTGTCCAAGATGTGGTTGTACGTCCGCCAGTTGTTTCGAACATAAAAGGAAGGAGAAAGAAGAAAAGGATGCCTTCACAAGGAGAGGAACCCCCTGGAAATCTCCCAGGAAGGAGGTGTGGACGATGCAGAGAGCTGGGCCATAATAGGCAAACATGTAAGGGGAAGGAGTATGTACCAACTCAACCATTGTGATGGTGCATCAAAATTTTATGTTTAGCCCTTCATCAAATTGTAATAATTTGCAACAATGTAAGTGGAAGGTTTAACTAATAATAAAGTCAGATTGCAACTAAAACATGTCCATTGTGATGCTTGTATCATGAATACATACTACGAAAGCATGTATGTTCAGCCACTGGCGAAGTGCGTCAATAGGCTTTGAAATACGATGTAATACGGTGGTAAACGCTTGTTTACGTGCCAATATGAAGCGCAAAGCAGCGCATCTCAGCGCAAATTGGTGTATATCATTTAATTTGAAGGTATAATGGTTGAAAGACTACTTAATCATTCTTAGAATGAATAATATCAGATTTAAACTTAAACAGGTCCATTGAAACTAATCACGTGAACCCAAAACTGTCATTCCTTTTGAAAAAGTCATCCCAAAAATGTACATTGTGATGACTGGATAGTGCCTAAATACTACGTAAACTTGGACGTTAGGGACGGGCGAAGTGCATCAATATGCGTTGAAATACGATGAAATACGGTGGTAAACGCTTGATTCCGTAACATTTAAAGCGCAAAGCAGCGCAAAGAAGCGCATCTCAGCGCAAATTGGGGTATAACATTTAATTTGAAGGTATAATGGTTGAAACAGTACGTACTCATTTTTAGAATGAATAATGTCATATTTAACCTTAAAAAATCAGTTGAAACTAATCACGTCTACCCAAAACTCTCATTCCTCCTGAAGAAGACGACCCAAAAATGTACATTGTGATGAGTGTAACGTGCCTAAATTCTCCGTAAACTTGGACGTTAATGAACGGGCGAAGTGCATCAATAGGCGTTGAAATACGATGTAATACGGTGGTAAACGCTTGTTTACGTAACATTTGAAGCGCAAAGCAGCGCATCTCAGCGCAAATTGGTGTATAATAGTACAAACAATATAATTAACGACAGAAGTACATTGATTAAAATTTAAACTAATCTCTTGTACCATGGAAAGAGAGATTTGGTTTGAGATACGCATCCATAACCAACAGTAATGTGTCAATTTTCTATACATAATATACAAATCATATACAAATCAAGCGTTGATATCCTTCTCATCATATACAAATGTCCCGGCAGTGGTTTTGGACCACTTTACCATATCCACCGCAAGTTGCCTCCTGTAATCAATAAAGTGCGAAGACGATAATCCATGGAGGTCATTATTCATTGCCAAGCACTGAACAAATTTAATGGCATAAACCCCACAGTCCCAACTGTTTGGCTGCTGTGGAACATCAACAATTGTCATAGCAAATGGGATGTCAGGGTCCAATTTGGATTCAGCGCTTGCAAAACTCTCGTTGTACAGGGACGGTGCGATTGCGGCATGCATCCTAAAGATCTCGCGGCGTTCTTCCTTGTACGCACTCGACATGGAGTCATACACTTTGACTTCTTTCTTACCAAAGTCATATGCATATGCAGCCCAGTGCGACCCCGCAATGTTTTCGATCCCATAGACGTGGTCACAATTGACCCATGGCTTACATGCCCAATTTTCATTCATCCCTAAAACAAACATTAGCAAATCAAGGTCCATGGCACCCCATGACAACGCAGCTCCATCCATCTTTTTCTCGGCATTCATCTGCCGGTTTTCCAAAAACAACTTGTATCCATACTTAACGGACCTGCTGTAAAGACCGCCCAAACAAGTCCATTTTGATGATGGGAACATATCAGGATGATCCTCAACTTGCATGTTAAGTAACTGGAGGTGTGCATCAATATGCTGTAAAATGCGTTGGAATACGTTAATAAACAATGGTTTAATTGACGCATAATTAGTATGTCGTATGCAAAAAGATGTGTTGCGTTAAAATACACTACTATACACAATTATACGTTAATATACACTAGTATACGTCGACATACACCGGTGTATTTGAGTGCATTTGGGCGTATACTAGCGTATTTAGGCGCATATCATTGTATATAATTAAAAAAGCTAAGATTATTGCAAGAATTCATCAAGAAAAATATTAGTTTAGAAATAATATTAGTACATACCTCACTACTAAGCCATCCTCTTGCAGAAATGAGCACTTCCAAGTTCTTGCAAGATATGGAATCCAATGTCTTCACCCTAGTCACTAGTCCAGCTACTTCGGCCCTTGATAGATTCTTCGACATCCATGATCTTAACAACTCAAACCTCGAAGTATCGTAAGAGAAATCCGTTGTAGTAGGGGTGGATAGGGGTAAATCAATAAGATTTTCTTTTTCAGCTTGGGCTTCTTTTTCAGCTTCTTTTTCAGCTTCTTTTTCGGCATAGCATATCAGCGCTAGATTCTTCTTCTCGGCTTCTTTATCATCACCCTTCTTCTTCCTTGGTTTTTTTTGGCCCTCAGGTTTCTGGTATGGGCTAATAACCGCAGCTGCAGGCCTCTTCGTCCTCATAGGTCGTCCACCTATGTTAATTTGACTCTTGTGTTCCTCGACCGCAGCACTAACTTCAACAGATATAGCCCCAGACATAGCAGGCATGTCAAAACCAGTCTCGTCAATAACCGCCGCAGCATCAAAACACTTTTCATCGTCATGGATTTCGATCGCTGTAGGGGGTTCATTTGTTGGTTGTGGGAGTTTAAGTTCAGCCCTCAGTTGCCTCTCCATTTTGAAAATAGCCGTGGCTATCTGATAGGAAAAAATGTCCTTCACTCGCTTCGCAACATTTATCTCTATCCTCTTGACATCCAACCTATCCTTCTCAAACGAGGCCACCCTCCCCTCCAAAACTGTTATACGATCTTCCATCTTCTTGTTGCTCTCGTCCATCTTCTTTTCTAGATTCTTCAGAGCCAACGCAAGGAAATTTCGAACTATCAATATACGCTAATATACGCTAGTATACGTTGACTAACTCTGATTTATTATGGCGTATTTGAGCGTATACGAGTGTATTTGAGTGCATACAGTGTCATATCATTATATATAATGAAAACATAACTAGGTGTTATGTAAAAATCTGTGTTACGTTCACATACACCAATATACATCAGTATACGCTAATATACGCTAGTATACGTTGACAAACACTGATGTATAATGGCGTATTTTCGCGTATACGAGTGTATTTGAGTGCATAAAGTGTCATATCATTATATATAATGAAAACATAACTAGGTGGTATGTAAAAATCTGTGTTACGTTCACATACACCAATATACATCAGTATACGCTAATATACGCTAGTATACGTTGACTTACACTGATGTATAATGGCGTATTTGGGCGTATACTAGTGAATTTGAGTGCATACAGTGAATTTGCGTGCATATACGCCAATATACTTTGACCTACACTGGTGTATAACGGCGTATTTGGGCGTATACTAGTGTATACTAGTATACGCTACTATACGTTGACTTACACTAGTATACTGCGACGCACACAGGTGTATATTGGCGTATTTGGGCGTATACTACTGTATTTGAATGCATACAGTGTCATATCATTTTACATAATGAATAAACAAAAGGATATTGAAAGATAAGTCCATTCTTACATCTTCAACGTCAAATATAGTCTGCCTAGCTAGGGAATAGCCACCTTCCAACGCGTTTGACGTATCCCATCGAAAGATCCTTGGAAGAGGGTTCCCAGGCACCCTCCTAGCCAAGGCAGCAGCGAAATCTGGCAAAAGACACTCTAGAACCCATGCTTGAATAGCAAATGGGAACGTCCCCACCTTCAGATGTGCCACACCTGGTTTCTTAACCCTGATCAACATGTGGGCCCACTCCTTCACCAATTCTTCATACACCAATCTTCCCCATGGGTATGCATTGAACAGCTCCGGATCATCTGCCAAGCATATTGCCCTTGGATGCACAATGTTCCCAGCGTCTTTCACGAAGACCATGCTGTGGATGATGTAAAGCACAGCAAGCTTGCGAATTTCTACGCCGCCAGGATTTTCAACGGCCTTGGTGCCTAGCTTGGCCATCACATCTGAAAATCGAAGGGTAGCTGTGTCAAGGAAAGCCCGAAACGGTGTCTCTGCTTCCTCGTCACAATTCGGGAACTCCCCGAATGGCAAGCCAGTCACAAGCGCAAATTCCACAGGCCCAAATGTATGCCAATGCCCGGCTATGTTAAACTTTAATGCCCGTTTATTTGGGCTGGTACTGCTTTCAACTTCCCCTCTACATAATAACCAATGCAAAGTAGGACTTTGTATCGGGAATTTCTCAAGCTTAGACAAGAACCATATGAAATTGTACTCCTTCAACATTGTCTGGAATGCATCTTCGCCCAAGTATGCCCTTGCCTCTCGTATGCAATCCACGGAAGCCCGATTATTAACTTTGATTTTACCCATCTACATAACGCAAAACATATCAGGATATTAGATAATTAAGTTTGCGCAAATGTCCAATTAAGCAATTAAATCAGTAACAACTACAAGTAAGCGTACAACATAAATAAGACAACATATTTTCCAATTAAATCAGTGTTTTACAACGTATAACAATGTATTTTACAAAGAAAAATACCAAAACATGCTAGTCCTCGCATAAAAGGGCTTCCTAGTTAGGTACGTATCATTATCCCCTCAAATTAACTGAAAAACACTGATTTACGCTGATATACACCAATTTGCGCTGAGATGCGCTGATATGCGCTCAATTTTTAATGTAAACCAGCGTATTTTAGCGCATATTGATGCAAATGTCCAATTAAGCATTTTTAGGGTATGCACAACTCCAATTAAGCGTACAACACAAATAAGACAACATAATTTCCTATTAAATCAGTGTTTTACAACGTATAACATTGAATTTTACAAAGAATAATACCAAAACATGCCGCTCCTTGAATAAAAGTGCTTCCTACTTAGGTACGTATCTTTATCCCGTCACAGTAACTGCTAAGCACTGATTTACGCTAATATACACCCATTTGCGCTGAGATGTGCTGATATGCGCTACAATTTTTAACGTAAACCAGCGTATGTTACCGCATATTGATGCAAATGTCCAATTAAGTAAACTTTCTGGTATGAACAACTCAATTAAGCATACAACACAAATAAGTCAACTTAATTTCCTAATAAATCATTGTTTTATATCGTATAACATCGTATTTCCCCAAAAAAAGTACAAAAACATGCTGCTATTTAGGTTTTTAGCATAAATTAACTGATTTGCGCTTACATACACCAATTTGCGCTGATATGCGCTGATATGCGCTTCTATTTGTAACGTAAACCAGCGTATACTACCGTTTTCCAACGTATTTTACCGCATATTGATTCACATCTTCAAACAAACTTATTTTGCTTAACATGCAAGTTGATTAGTGTGATAACTTATCATGTTCGTATTCTTCTCAAATTGTATTCTTCACAAAACCCTAAATTAATTCCCCAAAAAAACTTTTACATAAATCGCAAAAAAAATTCCAACAGGCGAAGCTAAATATGCGAAATCACTTACCTGGTTCTACAAAAAGTCGCTTGATTATGGCGGTGATGTGATTTCTGAGTCGTCTTCGCTTTGCGAGGGCTAAGGCGTATGAGTTGGCGACGCGGCGACGGCTTTGATGGTTCGTTGTTTGGGAGCGTTGCAGTTGCGTGAGCTGCGGATCAGGACGGGATCGCCGGAGGGATGGTCGGAGTTGAGGAAGAAGGGCGATTTTGGGCGGCAAACTGGAGGAGTGCAAACGACGGTAAAAATGAGTGTTTCTCAGTTATTTTACTTTTTTAACTTTTTGGTCAGGGGTATTTCCGTCAATATTTTCGTTAGGGTGTTAGTTTGGCAAAGTTTTTAAATTTGATGGTATAAATTAAAACCCAACTTTGACCGGTGTTATTTAACCTATTTTCTCAAGAAAGAAGAACAAGTTTCGGGTTGGGCTGTGTCGGGTCGCTCAAACCCCAAGCCAGATTAGTGGTTGTGAGTTGGGCTGTAAATGGGCTCTGATCCAGATGAGCACTTGCAGCTGGCCTGAAGCAGAATCCGAAAAGCACGTGCTTTGTCTGAACCAGAAGCCAGACATATGGGTCGCAAAAACACGATTGCTTTCCAGTAGGTCATTCATCCTAGTACTGGTCTTACCCACCGAAAGCTTAACTTCAAAGTTCACATGGAACCGAAAAAAACCCGGTAATCCTACAGAGTCCAAGAATAAAAGAGTTTGATCCATACCAACCCGGTAATCGTTTACTTTTGCTCTGGTTTTTTAAGACAATTTTTTTTGGTTTTGATTCACCTGACAGCTGGTTAAACATATACGCTGACAACGTCCAGCTAATATCAAACCCATGCCACCCCAGCTGGAGAGCGAGCAAAATGCAGCTCGCACACGCGGACCACGTCAAGCTAAGATCGAACCCATGCCATCCCAGCTAGAGAGCAAGCAAAATGCAGCTAGACCACATGCCATTGGGGACAAAACAACTTTGGACTATTATATTATCTAAAACTTGCACATATGAACTATTATTTTTCTTCAAATAACCTTCTCGTAACAGAGTCAATTATTCTATTAAATCGGACCCCACAAGACCTCCTGTAATTTTAATTACAATTAAAATCTTTTAATGTGTTTTTAAATTTAATAAAAAACTTAATTATTTACTATCTCCATCACCACCTCCTCTTCTTCTTCATCGTTGTCGCCGTCGTTAGGAAGGACAATGAAAACATGTAACCCGCTAAACCAAACCGAACCCGATTCAAAAAATTTGTGTTAGGATATTGACCTTAGATCCATTAAAGATATCTTAAAATTCATATTGAAATATTTATAGGGTATGGATGCAGATATTGTTGTTTTTCCAAGATTAAACATCTTGGGCTTGGGCTCCACTTTGGTAAGATATTGTCCTCTCTGGGCCCGCATCGGGACCTAATTCTATTTTCATTTCGCACGGTTTTAAACACGGGACTTTCCCCCAAAAGGCCTCTTACCAATGGAATTCACAAGCAACTATTTAAAGCCCTGGATCCCCCCACTTAGACGATGTGGGACTATTTCGAAATCCCAACAATCCTCCCCTCGAACTAGGACCACATCATGAGCCTCCCCTCGAACGATCATCCATCCGCCGCTCTAACTGAGCTCATCCCAACAATACTCCATTTGGCTGCCACCCCTGAGCTAGGAAGGTCCATCCTTCTTGATGGCGTCGAGCCACTTCCGCTTGCATTGAGCTTCGCCTCCGAGCTGAGAGTTATCCTCCATCAGCGACAGGTTGTGCCCGAGCTCTCCTTCAGCTTGGCACATGAGTCCGCTCCGCCCTGAGCATTGCGGACTCCCATACACCAGCATCCCACTGTGGATCCGACTCAGGCTCTCCACGGTGGGCATCACTCTGTTCGCCATTATTATTTTTTCCGGTTTAAACACCTTGGGCTTGGGCTCCACTTTGGTAAGATATTGTCTGCTCTGGGCCCGCACCGGTACCCACATGGTTTTAAACACGGGGCTTTCCCCCCAAAAAACCTCTTACCAATGGAATTTCCAAGCCACTATTTAAACACACCCCCCTCAACCCCCCCCCCTCCCCCGGGGGGGGTCCCCCACTTGGGCGATGTGGGACTATTCGAAAATCCCCACAATCCTCCCCTCGAACTAGGACCACATCATGAGCCTCCCCTCGAACGATCATCCATCTGCCGTCCTAACTGAACTTCGACCAAGCATACTCCATTTGGCTGCCTCCCCGTGGCTAGGAAGGTCCATCCTTCTTGATGGCATCGAGCCACTTCTGCTTGCATCGAGCTTCGCCTCCGAGCTGAGAGTTCTCCTCCATCAGCAGGCCGTGCACGAGCTCTCCTTCAGCTCGGCACATGAGTCCGCTTCGCCCTGAGCATTGCGAACTCCCATACACTGGCATCCCACTGTGGATCCGACTCGGGCTCGCCACGGTGGACATCACTCTATTCGGCATTTGGAGTGCTCTGTCCTTCTATTCGGAAAAGCCGAGCTCTGCACCGCTCGGAAACACGCAGACTCTCATACGCCGGCACCAGAGGATCAAACACTTCGACAGATTTGTGGTCCGGCTCTGATACCATATTATTTTTCCGGGATTAAACACCTTGGGCTTGGGCTCTACTTTGTTAAGATATTGTCCGCTCTGGGCCCACATCGGTACCCGTACGATTTTAAACGCGGGGCTTTCCCCAAAAGGCATCTTACCAATAGAATTTCCAAGCCACTATTTAAACCCGTCGGATCCCCCCACTTAGCCGATGCAGGACTATTTCGAAATCCCAATAATCCTTCCCTCGAACTAGGACCACATCATGAGCCTCCCCTCAAGCGATCATCAATCCGCCGTCCTAACTGAGCTCCGACCAAGCGTACTCCATTTGACTTGCCTCTCGGAGCTAGGAAGGTCCATCCTTCTTGATGACGTCGAACCACTTCTGCTTGCATCGAGCTTTGCCTCCGAGCTGAGAGCGACAGGCCGTGTCCGAGCTCTCCTTCAGCTCGTCGCGTAAGTCCGCTCCGCCCTGAGCATTGCAGACTCCCATATGCTGGCATCCCACTGTGAATTCGACTCGAGCTCACCACGGTGGGTGTCACTTTGTTCGCCATTTGGAGCGCTCCGTCCTTCTGTTCGGAAAAGCCGAGCTCATCACCGCTCGAAAACACATCGGCTCTCATACGTCGATACCACAGGATCAAACACTTCGATAGATCTGGGGTCCGGCTCTGAACTCTACATTAGTATGATATTGTCCGTTTGGGCCTACTGGCCCAATTGGTTTTGCTCTTGGGTCTCGCCAAAAAGCCTCATACCAATGGAGATACTAATCCATATTTAAGTCCCAAGCACCCCATATGCTTATCGGATGTGGGATTATTTGTTTGCAACCCAACAGATATATGTGTATCCAAACTGTTAAGGCCAAAATTGACCGAGACAGTTGTCAAGCTGACGTAGACTCGAGATGTTGAGTCAGAGCCTCGTCAGCAGTTGGAGTGGGACCCTTGATTAGAAGAAACATGGTCGAGTGATGGTAGTTGGAGATGATGTGACGTTCGATCGACCTTCGAGCGGTAGTTGAGTCAATCATTCGAGGCTGGGAAGCTCGACGTCGACCTTCGACGTTGGATGATGACTGTCGATCTGCACCACAGGGACTCGTTAGGGAGGCCAGATATGGGTTCTGACCCAAACCCCCTCCGATGCTTAAGTTAGTATGGAGCTTAAGGGAGAGAGTGAGCTTGGTGCAGCTGATATCGACACACTGAGGTTCGCCTCAAGACTGGCGGCACAAGCTCGAATGTATAAAAAGTATAAACTAAGAAAGTAGAGTTCTATGTCTTAGACCTCATATCTTGGAAAAGGGACTCTTTCCTCTATTTATAGACGTTCAGGGTCCCTTTGGAGACGTTGGGGTGATAACGGCCACCCCATAATGGGACCACGATCCTCCCCCATAAATAGGAATAAATGTTGTGCACGTCACCGAGATTCACGAGCCCGCCTTTAATCCCACGTTCGAGGGAAGCGGACTCAACGGTGGACCGACCTTTAGGCTTTGACTGAGTCCGGGATTTTTTGGTGGGCCTTGCATAATGGCCCCGTCGCAAGACCTTGAAGGATCCATCCGCTAAAGTCAGGCGACGTTACATCGCATTAATTGGGCTCGGTAGTCAAGAAAATAGCACTTGAGTTCTAGGCGTCAAAATGCCCGCCTCATTGATTCAGATGATTTGTTGGTTCGAAATCCAAGACATTCTGGGCTCTTGGATCTTTGACACGTGTTCCATCATGCGGTTGTTGCCTCACACATATATGACGGTTCCAGCAATAGAATGCGGAAGTATCATCTTCATTCTCTTGATTCGGATTTTTCTTCTCTCGAAAGCAATGGCTTCGTCCTCCATCTCTGCCTCCGGAAGGAACTTGGTCACAGTCATGCAGAAGAATCGGGAAGGGATCATGGAGCCGGGCGTGCTGGCAAATGTGAGGTCCAAAGTCAAGGCCGGTCAGATCGCTGAGCTTCAGAGGAGTTAAGTCCGGCTCGACTACCAAATTAGGCCGCCTGGGAGGGATGAGATGGCTCATCATCCTGGCGATCGAGAAGTGGGGGTTTACGTAAAAGCCTTCAAGCATGGCCTTCAATTTCCCATGCACCCTTTCTGTGGTACTTCCTGTGTACCCTGAACATTTCTCTCTGCCAGTTGATGCCGAACGCCATTGGCATGCTGATGGGCTTCATAGTTCTGTGCGTGACGAAGGGGATTGAACCTTCTCTGAGTCTGTTCAATCATTTTTTCTCGATCCCTCCCCTCAAGACTCCAGGGTGGTATATGATGATAGCCCGTCGAGGTAGGAAGCTACTGGAAGATCTTCCCACCTCCAATCCCAAGTGGAAAGACGAGTTTGTGGTTGTGGTTTTCTAAGGGGAGGCTAGCTTTTGCACTGGCTGGGGTGCCCCTGATTTGGAACTTGTCGGAGATAAGTCGTTGACTCTCGAAGAAAAGAAAGCTGCCGATATTCCGACGAACCTACCGGAGGAGATGAGGTCGATCAAGTGTTTGTGGTCTGACGACGTGCTGCGTCGGACTGTGTGGACGAAAGGTTGGTTCGATCATGCGCACCAACCATTCGACCTTTGTATTTCGACCTAACTTGTTTGTTGCTCTCGCAGGCATGGCTAGTGTGGATTATCAGGTAGATCCCGCATAGAGGGAAGCAGTAGAGACTTTCATCAAAGAAGTGGAGGCCAGCAAGCTGTCGCCCAGGGTGTCGATCGTGCGGAGAACAATAGCCCAGCCGTCCGGTGATCGACCCATGGTTGTCGAGGGGGTTGCTCAGGTGGCTCGCCCTCAGCAGAAGAAGAAGAAAGGGCCCCTCTCCGAATTTGAAGTAGTTGCACTGGAGGGGACCAAGAGGAGGCGGAAGCTCGTTCTAAGCGACTCGGAGCCGTCTGGGTCGAATGTGGCCGTAGAGCGGGTCCCCCAAGCCAAGGAGTGATACTTTTCATGAGGTGGATTCGAGGGAGACTCAGGTTCCACTGGAGCTTCTCGTGCACCGGGACTCCTGGCCTTGGGAAAGTCTGTTCCCGCTGGTAGGGCTATCTGAGGACATTCCTGATGAATACATGCCGATTCTGCTGGAGTGCCGGTCTCCTCAAGCCCCATTTGACTGCTCCGAGGATGATCTCGTCCGGACGGGATTTCCCGTTGAGGCATGGAGATTCCACTCTTCTTGACTGCGGAACCGCCTCCTACATTGCTGAGAATGCAACCCTTCTACGAGACAGGGCTGTCATAGAAAGGGTCGATTATGAGCGGCTTACATCAATAGCCATTCATGCCAGTGCCCAGGTAATTGTTGCTTTAGCTTCACTTGTAGGTGATGCCAGCATGCACGCTTATCGTTGTATGGTCCTTGTAGGTCCTCGTGGCGACCGCGGTGTTGCACCATCGTGCTCCGATGGTGGCCAACCATGGTGTCACCCTGGAGGTCATTAGGTCGAGAGTGGAGAGGTCTCAGGCTGAGCTAGATAAAATCAGCCTCCTCTCCAAGACGAGGTCGGATCGCATTCGAAAACTCGAGCACGAGTTAAGTGAGTCTCGTAGGAGGGAGGCTGAACAAATCGCCTTAAGAGAGAGAGAGCGAAAGATGCACTGCTGGAGAAGAGAGTCGAAGCTGAGATCATTACAGAGAGGGCGGTTCGGGATTTCACAGATTCATTTTCCGACTTCGACGAGCTATACAATGAAGGTTACGAGCGATGCCGATTGAAAATGAAGAACCGATTCTCTGACCTCTCCGTGGAGATCGACAAGATCCCGGCGATATTTTCGAACCTCGATGACGATGAATCGAGCCAAGGCACAGAGGAAGTCGCTCCCCATGGCGACGCTGCCATCGTGGCTGATGATGACGCAGGACCCAGAGTCCACGACCGTGCTAGATGGAGACCATGGGCCTAGCCAGCCGTCGTAGGGTCTTGGTGTTTGTAAGCCTGTTTCAGAAATTTTTTGGATGTATATGGGTCGGTGTAAATGTGAACAAACAAACAAACAACTTTTTGTAAGAGGAGTGCCAGATTGCGTCTCTTTGTTTGCTGTTGTGTATGTCGTGTGGTGGTTGTAACTCCCGATGGCCCCTTTCGATGGGTTAGGCGTTGTTTTAAGATGATCGAGGATAAACCATCAAACCACGCTTAGAAGTTGACCGCTACGCTCCATGGTAAGGGAGAGATTTACTTGACTGACGGTCGACGCTCGTTTAGGAGAGTCGTTTAGTAGATAAGGGGTGTCTGATCACTCCTTATTTTACACCTTTATTTCCGCATATTTGCATGCCATTTAGATCGCCCAAATCATGTTTTTCACGATATATCGACGATATTGCGATGCTTTTCACGATTTGTTGTTTTTGTCGCATTTCAGGTGATTTGGCGCGATTTGGAGTGATCCCGAGATGCGCTTACTCTAGACGGTCACCAACGACCTCCCCGAGGGGTATTTTGCTGTTGGAGAGGAGCGGAAGAAGAATGGATGTCGCAGGAGCGACGAGGAGGCCAAAACAATCAGATTGGGCATTTTTTGTGTCCCACTCGGCCGAGTGGAGGAGCCACTCGGCCGACCAGCGGGACACTGCTCGGCCGACCAGTTCAGACACGAGTTACCTGTGCACTCGGCCGAGCACCAAAGACCACATCGGCCGAGTGACGATACCACGTCCGCCCGAGTGGCGCCCAGACGAGGCCCTTCCAAAACATCGAAGTTACTGTTTTTTCGGCTGCCTGAGCTTCAGAAGACCCGCTCGGCCGAGTGGTTAATCCCGTCCGCCCGAGTGCTATGAAGCCATCGGCCGAGTGACGACAACTCACTCGGCCGAGCCGCCCCCGAACTGAAGACCCCTGAAAGTCCCGACTTACTGGAAAATTGCAGGGTTTTCACTCGGCCGAGCGACTTTTGTCACTCGGCCGAGTGCGATGCGCTGCCTGTAGCGAAAACTGCGGAAAACAGGCTGTGCAGGGGTATTTTGGTCACGATTTTTGGACGATTTTTGGGGCTATTTAAGCCCTGTTTTTACCCTAGTTTGGGGAGCCATCTCTTAGATTTTTTGCAGCTTTTTAGATTACTTTTTAGCTTTATTATTGTGATTGGAGAAGAGGAAAAACTTGGATTTTTGTTGGATTAAATTGAAGAACTCCATTGGTTTGCATCTCTCTTCCCTAAAAATTCTATTTTTATTGTCTATATCATTGTTGCAATGAATTCTATTGCTTATTTCATTGATTATTTTTGTGCTATTGCTATGATTTGTGAGTAGTCTCCACGTCTTGGGGCGTGGGGATGAACCCTACAAGCCCTATTTACTATTTGTGATGAATTGGTAGAAATTGAGCTAGAATTGCTATTAAGGATTAGATTGGGATCGATTTACTACGGATAGCTAGGAATTCACATCAATTGGGATTTGCAAGAGATTGGATCCCAATTTGATAGGAAGCCCTAGAAATCCGAATTGGGTTGGAATCGGATTTTCGAAGTATCGGTTTGCAAGAGATTGGACCGATACTAGGATTTCCGATTGCAATTCCATGCCAATACCCGTTTGCAAGAGATTGGACGGGTAGGAACTATCCTAATTTAGATTGTGGACCGAGTTTGCAAGAGATTGGGCTCGGTGCGCAATTGGACGATGATGTTGATCCTAATGCTAGCTTCCCTAGGCTAGGGTTTGCAAGAGATTGGACCCAAACCTAGGAAAGCTATAGACCGGCAACAGCGCGAGAGCGTGAGCTTGGTTCTACATTCAGTTGCAACTTAGTTCATCCGAATTCTCTTTCTAGCAATTTTGATACCGACGAACCACATTTATGAAATACGGTGAGTAGCGGGGATTCCCCATTCCCTAGACGTTCTTTATTTGATTTGATATTTCGCACATTTGTCTGACGATTGTGACAGGATCGCCCAAGGCAATTTTCTCTGTTCTCAAATAGCCAGGTTGATTCGGAGCAAGCACAGTCATTCGTCCTCCCTGTGTTCGATACCAGCTTGCTGCTACACCGTGCACTTGCGGTAAAACTACAACCGTTCTTTGGGTGTATACTCAGGACCGATCAAGTTTTTGGCGCCGTTGCCGGGGAGGCGATTGCGTTTGATTCTTTCTCACCCTAGCTATTCTTTTTTTTATTACTATTATCATTATTTTTATTTCTTATTTCTTACCTAACCCTTCCACGGTGCTAACCATTTCTTTGAAACTCTGTTTCCCCTGTGCATGTACACGAGATCTACGGCGGACCCTGAAGCTTTATTATTTGATCCCGAGATCGAACGTACCGCGCGGAGACTTAGAGCGGAAAGAAGACAAGATCCGGAAGGGAGGTATATGACCAACCCGGAAACCCCTGAAGAATTGGCGGCAAGGATGGCGAGGATAATTTCCATTCGCGATAGGCTTCGGCCTAAGACCTCTTCTACTACCTCGTCCATTGCCGTGCCGCAGTTGGCGGCTGACAAGAACTTCGAGCTAAAGACTGGATTGGTGGTTTTAATGCAACAAGACCCATTTCATGGGAACGCACATGAGAACCTCCACTACCACATCCAACTATTCTTGTCGAAGTGCGCCACATTTCAGATGACGGGGGTCTCCATCGACGCTATCAGACTGCGTCTCTTCCCTTTCACGCTAAAGGACAAGGCACTCTATTGGTTGAGGACGCAGGCTGACGGAGTCTTCACCACTTGGGACGAGTTGGCGAGTGCATTTATTGACAAGTTCTATCCGCCATCCAAGACGGTGAAGATCCGGAGCGCTCTCATGTCCTTCAAGCAAGGACCACAGGAGACGCTCTATAAAGCATGGGAGCGTTTTAAGGATTTACAGCATCAATGCCCGCACCACAGTATAGAAGATTGGGAGCTAGTTCATAGCTTCTACAACGGTCTCCAACAGGGGACCAAACAAATTATTGATGCCGCGGCGAATGGTGCAATCTTGTCAAAGACTCCCGAAGAAGCTACGGCCCTAATTGAGGAGATGGCCTCGAATAACCAACAATGGGGCGATGAGCGAGGACACTCCACGTCATCCTTAAAGCCAACTAGCATCTACGAGGCGAAGGCCGTAGCGGAGCTCACGAGCAAATTTGATTCTCTCCACAAGGTGGTGGAGAGATTGGAGAAGTTCATCACGGAGCCCCAAGATCCCTTCCACCTCCGCTCCAACCAACCAAATGTGTGATTGGCAAGACCAATCTCAAGCCTTGTACTCGGGAGGAGAGCAAGGAGAAGGATCCTTGGAGCAAGTACAATATGTTGCGGGAAACCAAGGGTATTGGTCCAATCCGGCCGCAAGAAATCATCCGGGATTCTCCTACGCCAACAATGAAGGAGCCTTGAACCCGCCACAACCACCGCCTCAACAAGCTCGACCACCACCACCCCAACAACAAAACTATCCACCGAGGGGGCCTACTCAACAAAACTTTCAACCGAAGCAACAAGTTCCACCATATAGGCCGCCCGGTTACAACCAAGGGTGGAGGAATCAAAATCAAAACCCTCCGCAAGCTCCACAACGATCCGACTTCGAAGCTAGAGTGGAGGCGTTCATGGTCGAGCAAAATAAGGTGAATGCTACTTTGAAGGCGGGGCAAGACTCTCTTAATACCGTAGTGGCTCAAATATCGGAGCAATTAGCATTGCTCAATCGGAACACTCAACGATTGCCGGCGCAACCGGAGCAAAACCCACGGGGCAACACCGGCCACATCAACGCCGTAGTTGCCGTTACTACTAGAGGCGGGAAGGACACCACCCCCGCTATGATTCCTACCGAGGAGGCCGTGGAGGAAAGCTTGGAGCCGATTGAGCCGATAGTTGAAGTTGAAAAAGAGAAGGAGCCACAAGACAAGGAGAAATCTAGGGCGGAGCAATTAATTGAGGAAAGGCGCTTCATGCCACCGGTCCCATTCCCCCAAAGGCTCGCTAGAGCGAAAATGGAGAAAAGGCTAGCGAAATTTCTCGAGTACCTAAGAGGAGTTAGCCTTAACATCCCCTTCCTTGACGCCATCGTCAAGATCCCCACGTATGCTAAATTTTTGAAGGACTTGATTTCGGGGAGGAAAAGGAAGGAGAAGATCATGCTAGCCGATGAGGGCTCTTGGTTCACCAAGAGAGAGAAGGAGCCGGCGAAATTTAAAGATCCGGGGAGTTTTCGGATTCCTTGCACCTTGGGCGGAGTTCCGCTTCAAAAGGCGTTGGTTGATCTTGGGGCTAGTGTGAGCCTAATGCCCCTCTCCATGTTCTTAAAGCTAAACACCGGGACAAAGTTGAAACCCACCGACATGTGCATTCAATTAGCCGATGGACGGATAACAAGGCCGGTGGGGATCGCCGAAGACATACCGCTACAAGTCCCGGGTGGAATATGCTTGCCATGCGACTTTGTGATCATGGACGTTAAGGAGGAGGGAGACACCTCATTAATACTTGGACGCCCGTTCCTCGCCACCGCCGGAGTCATCGTCGACGTGCGCGAAGGTACCTTAACCTTAAACGTCGGAAACATCGAGGTGGAGCTCCACATTCCTAAGGCTATGAAGCATATGCCTTATCACGAGGAACTTGACTACATGGACCTCCTTGATGAGGTGATAGAGGAGGCGATTCCTCACTCAATTGGCGCTCTTTTTGATGAAGAATTTGAAGAAGGCCCGGATTTAGGCCATGAAGAGAATAAAGATGATTCCCCCGACTTCTCCGCTGAAGAAGATGAAGGCGACACTGATGTCGCAAGGATTCGAGAGCTCTATAAGCTCTCGAAACTGAAGTCTCCAAAGAAAGCTACGCCGGCACGGAAATCGGCACCACCGGTAAAACCGTTGACCGGAGCAAATGCTAGCTTGGGGGAGCCTCCCCCCAACACTATTCGAGATAGGAGACCACCGAGGGAGAACGCGCCGCCGCCACATCCAAATCCAAGCGCGCTCCCCGGAAAGTTTGATGGGTGCATCCCATATGCACCAAACATCCCGCATTGATTGAAAATTATAGGGGGTTGAGCTCACGACCTTAACGAGCGCTTGTCGGGAGGCAACCCGACGGTTTTTGCTTTATTTTTACTTTTTCCTTATTTTCGTTTTAGAAATTTACGGTGTTTTGAGTCGTTCGCCCAAAAATTTTGTGATAACGGGTCCTATTTTTCTTGGCAGGAGAGGAGATAGGTAGATCCATCTTGAGGAGGATGAACGAGTCGACGAGGAGCGTCCCAAGAAGGCGCTTGACGCTTAGGAGGAAGATGAAATCGATTGGAGGAAGAAAGACAGAGTTTAGAGCCAAAACGAAGACAAACAGCAGAAAACAAGGCTCACTCGGCCGAGTATACTAGTCACTCGGCCGAGTGCACAAGTTCGTCCGGCCGAGCCGCTCACGAACGAGGGAAGTCTGCTGTACCCAACTCTCTGTTTATTTTCTTGATTTCGATATAACTGCTACTCGGCCGAGTATATATGTTCACTCGGCCGAGTGAAACGGATACCCTCCTAGGGCGAGTCATGCCGAGTAGCTTGAGTCACTCGGCCGAATGGACTTACTCCACTCGGCCGAGGCTGGCAAAGCCACTCGGCCGAAGCGATAGCGGGGAGGAAATTTTCATTGGTCTCGCTCGGCCGAGTGACCACGTCACTCGGCCGAGTCGTAACTTCTATTATATAAGGACCGAGGGGGGGGGCGCGTTTTTCGAAACCGCAAAATTCCCAAATCGCCCGACCCCTCGAATTCCCCTCGCCCGATACCGCTCGTTCTCACCCTCACTCGCCCGACCAAGCCCGCGCGCGCCGCCGCTCGGCCAGCCACCGCCGGCCGACCATCGCCGCGCCCCGCCCGAGTCGCCGCCGGCGGCCTTGTCTCCGGTCACCTCCGGTATAGCTTGTTTTGCCCGTTTTCTCCTCTTTTTGCGTATTTTTCGAGGATCCGTGTATTAATCGAACCCCTAACCCAAATCAATTTCTATATCTATCCATTATACCCCTATTGCTCCATACATTTTGATTATTACTCGCTGATATCGCTTTTTCATGCGCCGGTTGCTTTTTGGAGCTTAGGGGAGCTCAGGGGAGCTTCTACGGGCTGTTCTGGACTTCGTGGAGGCGCGGACTTCGCACGCTTCCACTGCTTAGCACTCGCGGCGTGTTTGGGTATACTCTTTCCATTCTTTTTGCACACGCCACACTTTTCACGTTTTTCGGCACGCGCTCGGGGCCGATATGCCGCCCCGGACACGGCCGCGGTCGAAGAGAGCTTCCGCCAAGCGGAAGCGGTCGGATGATGCCGGCCCCTCCCACGAGTTGGAGGACTCTCCTCCACCGTCCCCCACACACCCCGCACACCCAGCACGGCCTGCAGGCCCCGCACACCCCGCACAGCCTGCAGTGCACCCACAGCCCGCACAGCCTCTCCCTGCCGACCCACAGCCACCACCACCGGCTCCAATGGTCGGGCCGCTCGGGATCACGTTCCGAGACGACGCACACCGCGTTGTCTTCGAGCGTATCTCCCAGCGCTCGATCGTACCCTCCAGGTTTGCACACCTCGCTGACCTAGTACGCCTGGGGGTACTAGAGGGGATGCTCACGTTGTACGACAACGTGGGCTGGCGAGATTTTTTCCAGGTGTCGGCGGATACTTTTACCCGCCCGACACTTGAGGTTTTGAGCTCGATCGCCCGGACCGATGAGGGATGCTCATTCCGGTTCATGGATCGAGAGTGCCAGGTCACTCTCGATATGATGAGAGTGTTCTTCTCATGGCCCGCCGTCCCCGGAGCCGATCGCGGTTACGGCCCCACCCATATCCCCCCACCTTCCTTCGACGCCGGTGCCTTCTGGGCCCGGATTACAGGCCACCACGCCGCCTTTGACCCTAGTAGGGCCAAGGCCTCTGCCATTGTCCACCCCTGCCTACGCATTGCCCAGCGCCTCATGGCGACCACCTTTTTGGCCAGGTATGAGCCGGGCACGATGTCTACGCCAGAGCTCTACATGCTCTATGCGATGACACGTCCCAGAGCTCTATCTAGGGATGGACACGAGCTTGTCCCCGCCGTCGTGATCGACATTGCGGCTTGGTTTTTAGACCGCATCATTGTATCGGTGGGCGCTCGCTCACCGATATGCTGCGGCGGTCTGATCACCCTGCTTACCATGATGACCGGCGAGGACCTACCTGACGACTTGCGACGCGTCCCGGGCCCCACTTCTCTGTCGATAGACGTTATGGCCCGGATGAAGATGCTTCGTCCGCATGGTGAGCGTCACTGGGTCTGGTTGCACGGCCCTTTCGGTGCCGATTACATGATTCTCCCGAGCCCTGCTCGGACCCAGATTGCACCAGCCCACGTCGACTGGCTCCCGGCGATGGATGTTCTCATCCCTGCCGCCTACGTGCTCGAGGCCGAGGAGGCCGAGCAGGCCCACGCTGCCCACGCTGCCCAGGCTGCCCCCGCAGACCCTGCTGTGCACCCTGCCGAGCCTGCCGCCGACCCTATTGACCCAGTGGCCCCTCAGCCCATACCAGATGTTTCCGCTGCTCCTGACACCGCTGCCGGTGCCGAGAGTACTTTTGCTGAGCCCACTTCCACCACTGCCACCACCTCCGAGGCTGTCCCCACCACTCCCACTGCTACCTCTGGCCCTCTGTCCGTGGAGCCTCTTTGCTCCGCACTCCCCGAGCGCCCGCCGACCTTTGTTGATAGTGGAGAGCCCTCGTTTGCCGCGGTCGTGGAGACCATGGCTAGCATGATCTCCGCTGGGGTTGCGCCTTTTGGTCCACACACTTCCGCCCCAGCGGTAGTTACCTCTGTCTCCACCCCCGCTGTATTTTCCGAGAGTGTCGTGGCGTCTGTCCACACTTCTGTGCCACCGACCTCTCTGGCCGCCTCGTTGCCACCTTTGCACACATCTTTCGCTGCCGCTGCCTCCACTTCTCACCGCCCGCCCCGGCCTCACACTGAGGCCAGGCCCACATTTGCAGGCGCGGCACCTTTTGTCCCCTTCCCTGCTGAGCCCGTTACATACTCCACTCGCGTACGCCAGCCTCGCCCTGCGCAGCCCCGACCGGTGCGTCCCTCTGCACCACCCCCGCCCGACACTGTACTGCAGAGCATACGTGCTCTTGAGTTGGCGGTGAGTGGTCTTAGAGGTGACCTTAGGACCCTGTCCTCCACCGTCTCTACGATGGCTGGACGCTTCGAGCTGATCCCCCAGATCCACTACTGCCTTACACAGGTCTTGGAGCGTCTCCCACGCGTACCCCCACCCACCCAGCAGGTTCCCCCACACACTTCCACACACACTAGACCTTCTTCCACTTCCACGCCCACCCCAGCTCAGCAGCCTACACCACCACCACCACCACCACCTCCGCCTCAGGACGGAGACGGCGCAGCACCACCTTCTTAGGCACCCTTGATGCCTTGATACATTCCTGCCGTTGTGCTGCCCGTCTCTGCTGGGTCCTGTTGCACTTTTTGTCCACCCCCCTCCCCTCACTTATTATGGTATTCTCTTTTTGATCATATCTTTTTATATCTATTCTGGGAGAGAGGGAGAGTTTTTGGTGACACTTATATCTATGTATCTCTCCTATCTGTGCATGCATCATGTCCGCATCATATTTTCATTTCTTTATTTTACCCTTTTTTTCTTTTCATTTTTCCATGCATGCATCCTCACTTGCCCCTCCCATCGCTTGTCTCTCGGTGTGCCACACTATGCACATTGAGGACACTGTGCCATTTAGCTTGGGGGAGTGAGTTCTCACGTTCCTTTTTCGATTTGCCACCTTTATCTTTAGTTTTTCACACCACTTTTTCTTCGCTTTAGCACTTATTTTTCATCATTTTTCTTTTATTCTGCCATGCATCACGTTTTTCTTATTTTCCTGCGTGCCGCATTGCATAGTTTCTACTTTCCCTTTATCTTTATTTCTTTTTCATCTCATGCTAGAGATGACTTTTCTGTGATGATGACGACGTTGGATTTAGCTTATTCTATATGCATGCTATATTTGTCATGTCTTAGGTTTTATTTCAGATATCGGATGCTATGACTTGCTTTGCATTTAGAATAGTAACCCACACCTTTTTCCGCATGAGAATGGATGAAATTTTATTATTAGCTGAGCCTGAATATTCATATGTATGCTATCACAGAAAACACACCAAGATTCACGCATTGAATGCTTATATCTGGAGTACTGACTTTCTTTTCCTATATCACTTCTATATGCATGAATTGTACACTTCACTTCAGGATGATTGAATGATGTTAGCTATGATATATCTGGATTAGTTAGCTTTTTTGTGATCGAAACTGAGTAGATTAGATTACCCTGCTGAAGTTGTCGTGCATGTCGTATAGAGTGAACCGAGAGTTATATTTATTTCTTTCTCCACAAATCTTGAACATCATTTCTCTACTTTTAAAATCATTGGTGAATCTCCCCTTAGTGATTCTATTTTATGGCATTTTCCCCCGCTACTAATTTCTAGCTCCAAATCTCTTATTCTAAAAAAAAAGAGAGAAAAACATTCTTGTACATCATTATCTCTCTCTGAGTTGGGATCGTTGTGTATATGTTTGCTTATTGCAAAGAAAAAAAAAGAAAAAGAAAAAGAAAAAGAAAAAAAAAATCCTCAATAAAAGATCCCATCTCACCTTCTTTCTTTCTTCTTTCTTTTCGTTGCTTTTGGAGCTATGTATAAAAAAATGGGGATGTAAATATTTTTTATGCCACCACGCTTATAGATAAGCTTGGGGGAGGGGATCCATTGATATGTGAGAGAGTGACTACTTGACATTGCACGACAACCTAGGCTAAGTAATATTCTATACTCGGTGAGATTATTTTTAGTTTTACGAAATCCAGAAATCTAAGCCTAGCGTTCATTTCATGAAATCCATACTTTTCTATTCTCCCTACTCTATAGTGTGATACTCTTATACTCCAGATAGAAAGCGTTCAATTGAAAAGTGTGTGATCTGTGATTTGTATACCGCTTTAAATGATTCAGACGACGTTAATTTTAAAATTATTCCGTTTTTCATGATTATATCGTTTTTCGTGGGTTTTCTATTTCTATTTGCATTATTATACTATGATATCAAAATAAAATCCTTTGACATGAGTTTTTCATTCGTTGCATGCTATAAGAGTAAGTGAAACCCACGTCCTGAGAAAATGATCTAGCATCCTACCTCTTCGCTTCTTTCTTTCTTTCTTTATTCTCATTTCAATCTCATTCTTCTTCGTTTTTCTTTTTTCGTTTTTTTCGCCATTTTCGTTTTCCAAATCCACCGGGTTCGCCTTCTATTTATCTTCCTCGAGGACGAGTAAGAGGCAAGCTTGGGGGATTTTGATCACTCCTTATTTTACACCTTTATTTCCGCATATTTGCATGCCATTTAGATCGCCCAAATCATGTTTTTCACGATATATCGACGATATTGCGATGCTTTTCACGATTTGTTGTTTTTGTCGCATTTCAGGTGATTTGGCGCGATTTGGAGTGATCCCGAGATGCGCTTACTCTAGACGGTCACCAACGACCTCCCCGAGGGGTATTTTGCTGTTGGAGAGGAGCGGAAGAAGAATGGATGTCACAGGAGCGACGAGGAGGCCAAAACAATCAGATTGGGCATTTTTTGTGTCCCACTCGGCCGAGTGGAGGAGCCACTCGGCCGACCAGCGGGACACTGCTCGGCCGACCAGTTCAGACACGAGTTACCTGTGCACTCGGCCGAGCACCAAAGACCACATCGGCCGAGTGACGATACCACGTCCGCCTGAGTGGCGCCCAGACGAGGCCCTTCCAAAACATCGAAGTTACTGTTTTTTCGGCTGCCTGAGCTTCAGAAGACCCGCTCGGCCGAGTGGTTAATCCCGTCCGCCCGAGTGCTATGAAGCCATCGGCCGAGTGACGACAACTCACTCGGCCGAGCCGCCCCCGAACTGAAGACCCCTGAAAGTCCCGACTTACTGGAAAATTGCAGGGTTTTCACTCGGCCGAGCGACTTTTGTCACTCAGCCGAGTGCGATGCGCTGCCTGTAGCGAAAACTACGGAAAACAGGCTGTGCAGGGGTATTTTGGTCACGATTTTTGGACGATTTTTGGGGCTATTTAAGCCCTGTTTTTACCCTAGTTTGGGGAGCCATCTCTTAGATTTTTTGCAGCTTTTTAGATTACTTTTTAGCTTTATTATTGTGATTGGAGAAGAGGAAAAACTTGGATTTTTGTTGGATTAAATTGAAGAACTCCATTGGTTTGCATCTCTCTTCCCTAAAAATTCTATTTTTATTGTCTATATCATTGTTGCAATGAATTCTATTGCTTATTTCATTGATTATTTTTGTGCTATTGCTATGATTTGTGAGTAGTCTCCACGTCTTGGGGCGTGGGGATGAACCCTATAAGCCCTATTTCCTATTTGTGATGAATTGGTAGAAATTAAGCTAGAATTGCTATTAAGGATTAGATTGAGATCGATTTACTACGGATAGCTAGGAATTCACATCAATTGGGATTTGCAAGAGATTGGATCCCAATTTGATAGGAAGCCCTAGAAATCCGAATTGGGTTGGAATCGGATTTTCGAAGTATCGGTTTACAAGAGATTGGACCGATACTAGGATTTCCGATTGCAATTCCATGCCAATACCCGTTTGCAAGAGATTGGACGGGTAGGAACTATCCTAATTTAGATTGTGGACCGAGTTTGCAAGAGATTGGGCTCGGTGCGCAATTGGACGATGATGTTGATCCTAATGCTAGCTTCCCTAGGCTAGGGTTTGCAAGAGATTGGACCCAAACCTAGGAAAGCTATAGACCGGCAACAGCGCGAGAGCGTGAGCTTGGTTCTACATTCAGTTGCAACTAGTTCATCCGAATTCTCTTTCTAGCAATTTTGATACCGACGAACCACATTTATGAAATACGGTGAGTAGCGGGGATTCCCCATTCCCTAGACGTTCTTTATTTGATTTGATATTTCGCACATTTGTCTGACGATTGTGACAGGATCGCCCAAGGCAATTTTCTCTGTTCTCAAATAGCCAGGTTGATTCGGAGCAAGCACAGTCATTCGTCCTCCCTGTGTTCGATACCCGCTTGCTGCTACACCGTGCACTTGCGGTAAAACTACAACCGTTCTTTGGGTGTATACTCAGGACCGATCAGTGTCCCCTTCGACTTACGACCGACGCTCGTTTAGAAGAGTCATTCAGTGGCGAGGGGGTGGCCCCTTTGACTTACGGTTGGCGCTCGTTTAGGAGAGTAGTTCAGTGGCGAAGGGGTGTCTGTTGAATATTGGACTCCCCGGATTTGGTTTTGGATGATGAGCAAACATAAATAATTCATGAACTAACAATTTGTGAGCGCAGTATTGGAGATCGTCGCCAAATTTACGAGAACAATCAAAGCGACATCTCAAGACTTCTAAAAGCTCGTATTCATTGCCTAAAGCTTCGTTGAAGCTTTTGGACCGTTTTGGAAGTCATGTAGAATTGATCGAAGCTCTCGAAGACCGTTCATTAAGGTTTTATTTATAGTCTTTTAGCTTCGATCTATAGAATGTTAAGCCTTGAGTATATCTTACGATTCTATCTTCATAACGCTCATATCGTAGCTCTAGGATCTTAGTACAAGTCCATTCTAACTTCCTCGAAGCATCGCGCTTCGATTCGGACTTGTTTGTGCATGTTAGTTGGTACAAGAAGAAGTACTGACCGACTAGATGGTAATCTAGTCGGTCAGCAGGGCTTCTTGGACCGACTAGTTTGAGTTAATCTGTTCTTGTTCAGTACTGTTTACAGTTAGTCGGTCTACGTTGACTCACCGCCCGACTAGTTTGTGAACTAGTCGGTCAGTGATGCTTCTTTGACCGACTAGTTGTGATTTACTGTACATGCCAAATTTCTCCTAAGCTACTGTTTATCGTTAGTCGGTCTAAGAACGTTTGGTGACCGACTAGTTGATAATCTAGTCGGTCAACATTTGTTCTTGGACCGACTAAGTCAATTTGTATTCAGACCATTTGTTTTTGCCTCTTAGTCGGTCTACGTTCACTGACTGATCGACTAGTTGTGAAACTAGTCGGTCAGAAAGTCTTCTTGGACCGACTAGATTTCTAGGTCTGAAATTCTATCTCTTCTCAGTTCTTCACTTAGTCGGTCCATGTTGTTTGACTGACCGACTAGTTGATGAACTAGTCGGTCAGTGGTTGTTCTTTGACCAACTAGTTGCCTCAGATTTCTATCCGTTGGGACTTGACCTAACTTGTTTTTATGGGACCCTATAAATACAAACCTAGGTCATTTCTCTCTAGGTTAGAGCTGCCATTAAGCGATTCATTGAGATTGAAAGAGATAGCCATTCTCATTCATTTCCAAAGCTCTCTTCCTCACAAGAAATCCATTCTCTCATTTTCTAGATCTAGAATCCATCTTGAGAGAAGTTTGTTCTTGGTGAGCCCTTCAAGCTCTAGCTTGATTCAAGTCTCCAAATCACTCCTAGGCACCCATTGCTGGTCATTTCAGTTGTGCTAGGTCTTGGTGACTTCATCTTCCTCAAATCCCTCCTTGCACCTATTTGGTAAGAAAACTCAAGGTATAGGATTTTGTGGTAAGATTGTTTATTTCATTATAAACTTGTTTATATTGCTTATTGATTCTCTCGGTTGTGAGA
Organism: Scilla litardierei; assembly: GCA_030789695.1. Classification (NCBI taxonomy): domain Eukaryota; kingdom Viridiplantae; phylum Streptophyta; class Magnoliopsida; order Asparagales; family Asparagaceae; genus Scilla; species Scilla litardierei. The sequence continues at coordinate 189,496,484 of CM061136.1, read as the reverse complement.
GAAGGTTGTGATCCCGGGTTGTGGGATTCACTATTGCCATTGCATGTATGATTTGATCTTGTGAAGTTTTTCACAAGATATCATAGTGGAAATCTTGGGTTAGGGTTTCTAACCTTAGTATCCGGAGGGGATCCGGGTGGTTGGGATGTAGGATCACCGGGAACAAGTCGGAGAGACTTGGGTGGATCCGAACCCAGTAACATCTTTTGTTAGTATTGTTAATTTTGTTGTTGTCATTCAATTTAAGCTTCCGCAAATTGTTTTGGTAGTTGTTTGCACTATAATTGGGAATTATACTCCTTGTTATTTTTAAAGTACTATTCACCCCCCCTCTAGTACTTGTGCAGTAGCTTGTAGGGCATTACATTTGGTATCATTGCCAGATACTTAGCTATGTCTGCCAACGACAACAAGACCGTTCGTCCACCTGCGGATTATGGATCCTTCAGGAACCGTGAAGGAGCGTCTTCGGTCATGGAAGGACATTCCTCGACTAGGCCTCCATTCTTCAACGGTGTCAATTATGGATATTGGAAATGTCGGATGGAAACGTTCCTCCGGAGCGCCTCGTTGTGGAGAATTACCATGTCGGAGTACAATGTGCCTACCGAAGAAGATTTCGACAAGTGGACTACCGCGGAGGTCGCCGCGGAGATTGCAAATGCCAAAGCAATGAATGCTTTACAATGTGCATTGGAACCCGAAGATTTTAATAAGATATGCACATGTAAGAGTGCATATCAAATTTGGAATTCGCTCCTCATTTTGCATGAAGGAACGAGTCGGGTAAGAGATTCTAAACTCGTGGTAGTCAATAGAGATTACGAATTGTTTCATATGGAACAGAGAGAAAAGATGAAGGAGTATTATGCTCGCTTCGTCGACATAATGAACGAGTTGGAAGCTCTCGGCAAAACCTACACCCAAAAGGAGAAGTGCTCGAAGCTTATCGAATGACTTCCTTCTTTTTGGGAGAAACGTACATTCGCCATCGAGGAAGGTAATGACATGAATACGTATACCGTAGTTCAATTGATGGGTACTTTGATGTCATACGAGGTACGCAAAGTAAGCAAGGTGAAGTTACAAGAAAAGATGAAGTCCTATTTGAACCAAGACGTGCCTAAGAAAAAGGCGATTGCATTCAAGGCGGCTTCATCCACCTCTACCGATGATGAGGACTCGGAAGAAGAAATGGACATGGAATCCATTGCACTCATGGCAAAGAAGTTCAATCGCTTCTTCCGAAAGGGTAACTTCAAACAAAAATCTAAATTTACTTCTACTAACGCCTCTCCACCTTTGTGCTTTAAATGCAATAAGCCAGGACACATCAAAGCGGATTGTCATCAAAACAAGCAAAAGGAGAAGTGGAAGGCGCCGAAGTTTGACAAGTCCAAGAAGTACAAAAAGGGGTACAAAAAGGGACTTGTCGGAGCAACATTCACCGACTCCGAGGATTCCTCAAGCGGAGAGTCGGACGATGAGAAAGTGGAGCAAGCGCACATGTGCTTCATGGTAAGAGAGGAGCATGATCAAGGATCTTCCTCCTCCGATGATAGCGACGACGAAGGCGATGAGGTAACTATGGATGATCTTAGGGATGCTAACTCTCATTTATGGTCTAAATACACTAAATTAGTAAATAGATATACTAAAGTAAAAGATGACCTAGCTAGCAGTCAAACCTCGCCTAAGACTATCATCACCAACAACGACACCGTTGTTGAAGAGTTAAGAAATGAGATTGTAAATCTCAAATCTAAACTTGAACATGTTTGCATTGAAGATCCGGAAGAACATATGATAGCAGATTTGACTTCTCAAAACTCGACTTTGAGTATTGAGAATGAGAATCTTAAATCTCGTGTTTATGTGCTCACATCGCAAGTATCCAACTTGGATACTTCTATGCGTTCTCTCAAAGAGAAATATGAGAACACATTAGGCCGAATTAATAAATTCAATAAGGGTAAGGACCATTTGGATAAAATCCTAAGTGACTTACTTCCGGCCAATCACCACATTGGCTTGGGGTATACGATGGGATGTCCATCCAAATCGGCCACTACTTTTGTTAGGCCAACTTCCGGTGACTCTACGAGTGGTAGCAAACACTCTATTGGTAGTTCATCTACCAATGGTGCTTCCACCTCGTCCACACCCTCTTTCGGAAAGAAACCCACTTTGGGTGGACCTCCAAAGAAGGGGCATGCTTATATGTACACCAATACCATGCCACGTAGGAACACACGTCCTACTCCACCGGCTCACACATATGATGATTTTTATGCAACACATTCTCGGGCACGTGCACACCATGTGAGACACCCTCACGCACGTGTTCCCACACATGCATATGTTCACCCACCTCATCATATGAATAATTCTCGTCGTGCACCATTCCATCATGTTCCTTATGCCTATCCACAACATGCATCACATAGAAATCAACGTCGCATGCATGCACCCAATAGGATGAGGGTTCCCAAGATTTTCACTATTTGGAGCCCAAAGGACACAAGCATGGATGAAAAACAAGTATATATGAATGCTTATTTTTCGGATGTTGTGCATAGTAGAAATTATGTGGGGAAGTCTAAGTCCAATTGGACTTGGCTTCCAAAGGTCTAACCTTTGAGGACCCAATGACCTTGGGTACCATGATATGAAATTTTCTATCTTTAGGTACTCAAGGAAAAGAAAAAGAAAAGGAGCAACAAATTTAAATTTAGCTCCAAAGGGAATTGGATACTCGATAGCGGGTGTTCAAAACACATGACGGGTGACGCTCAATTGCTCTCCGGAGTAGTTCCCATTGCAAATGGAAACTGCGTCTTATTTGGAGGCAACGAGAGCGGAACCATCGTCGGTGTTGGTAAAGTGGGTAACCCATCTAAACCCTTAATTAGTGATGTTTATCTAGTTAATGGTTTAAATCATAATCTTATTTCAATAAGCCAACTTTGTGACAAAGGTTACAAAGTTAGCTTTGCGAAAGGATTGTGTCATATTTCAAATGATAATAATGATTTATTATTTTCCGGCACACGCCATAAAGATATTTATATTTTGGATCTTCCTAAGTCATATGAACAATGTCTCGTTGCCAACACAAGTGAACAACACTTATGGCATCGACGCTTTGGACATGTGAACTTTGGAACACTTTATAAGCTTTCAAAATTAAATTCCATTAAAGGTTTTCCGAAGCTCGTTTTTGAAAAGAAATTTTTTTTTGATTCTTGTCAACGTGGCAAGCTTCCTAAATCTTCATTTAAACCTAAGAAAAGCATTTCTACTAAACGGCCACTAGAGCTATTACATCTAGATTTATTTGGGCCAACTAGAGTTGCTTCCTTAGGAAATGCAAGATATGGTCTTGTCATCGTCGATGATTATTCTAGATTTACATGGGTATTTTTCTTATGTAATAAAAATGAAGCTTTTGAAAACTTCACAATATTTGTGAAGAAAGTACAAAATCTTATCGGAACCACCATTGTCACTATTCGTAGTGATCATGGGGGTGAATTTGAGAATGAGTATTTCTCAAATTTTTTTGATGATCTTGGAATTACTCACACGTTTTCTTTCCCTCGCGCACCTCCTCAAAATGGTGTTGTTGAGAGGAAGAATAGAACGCTTGTGGAGTGTGCTCGCACTATGCTCGAAGATAGTCAACTTGGTTATCAATTTTGGGCGGAAGCGGTACACACCGCTTGTTATGTGTTTAATAGAATATTTTTGAGGCCCGGCACCAAACAAACTTGTTATGAATTGTTGTTTGGTAGATTGCCTCAAGTTAAACATTTTCGTGTTTTCGGCGTAAAATGTTTTATTAAAAACACATATGATAATTTGGACAAGTTTGATCTGAGATCGGATGAGGGGATATTTGTTGGGTATTCCTCACGTAGCAAAGCCTACCGGATATACAACAAAAGATCCTCTACGATCGAGGAATCACTTCATGTCTCTTTTAATGAGAATTTTACTACTTCTAGAATTTCAAATGATGATGATTCTATGGACGTTTTATGTGATTCGTTTGAAAATTCTAAGTCTATTGATTCAATTGATTCTATTGATACTAACCCGACTAATGAAGTTGTTGAGGATGTGCCTAGTGATCAAGGTATTCCTAAGCGGCTTCATACCGTTCGCGACCATCCCCATGAGCAAGTCATTGGCAATATTCAAGATAGAGTCAAGACGAGATCGCAAGTCCACCACTTCGCCAATTGTGCCTTTGCCTCATCGATAGAGCCAAAGAATATAGTTGAAGCGTGCGAAGATAGTGCTTGGATCCTTGCCATGGAGGAGGAACTCATTCAATTCGAGAGGAATGAGGTATGGGAGCTTGTTCCTTTGCCATCGAAGAACCACACCGTCATAGGGACAAAGTGGATCTTCAAGAACAAAACCGACGAAAACCAAGTCGTCGTCCGGAACAAAGCTCGGTTAGTAGCTCAAGGCTATCGACAAGAGGAAGGTATTGATTTCGAAGAATCCTTTGCCCCGGTAGCTAGATTAGAATCAATTAGACTATTATTGTCTTATGCATGCCATTAAAATTTTAAATTATTTCAAATGGATGTTAAAAGTGCATTTTTAAACGGATATGTCGTTAAGGAAGTTTACGTTTCTCAACCTCCGGGCTTCATAAATGAAAAATTTCCAAATCATGTTTTTAAACTAAAGAAAGCTCTTTATGGTTTGAGACAAGCTCCTCGAGCTTGGTATGATCGCCTAAAGAATTTTCTTTTGGATTTGAATTTTAAAATGGGCGAAGCCGATTCTACACTTTTTGTTAAGCATGCGAATAATGATATTTTATTAGTTCAAATTTATGTTGATGATATCATTTTCGGTGCTACTAACTTCACTCTTTGCGAAGAGTTTTCTAATGTTATGAAGGAACAATTTGAGATGAGCCACATGGGCGAACTCAAATATTTCTTAGGTCTCCAAATTCGCCAATTGAACGATGCAATCTTCATCCACCAAACGAAATACACGGTGGAGTTGCTAAAGCGATTTGGAATGGAGAATGCCTCCGGGAAAAAGACTCCTATGAGCACTACAACGCATCTTGATAAAGATACGGGCGGAAAAGATGTAGACATTCGTCTATATCGAGGTATGATAGGTAGTTTACTTTATCTTACCGCAAGTAGGCCCGATATTATGTTTGTCGTTTGTATTTGTGCTCGTTATCAGTCTCAACCTAAGGATTCTCACTTAGTAGCGGTTAAACGTATTTTTCGCTATCTAAGTTACACTTTAGATTTTGGATTACTTTATCCGAAATCTAGCACATATGAGTTAGTCTCATATAGTGACGCTGATTATACGGGATGCAAATCCGACAGGAAGAGTACTAGTGGCACTTGCCATTTTCTAGGAAATTCCATTGTCTCTTGGTTTTCCAAGAAGCAAAATTCGGTATCACTTTCAACCACCGAGGCGGAATACATTGCCGCCGGTGCCGCTTGTGCCCAGGTTCTTTGGATGAGACACACACTGAAGGATTTTGGTATTCATTGTGATACTAGCCCTATCATGGTGGATAACCAAAGTGCTATTTGTCTTTCAAAGAATCCGGTGCACCATTCCCGATCTAAACACATAGATGTCTGACACCATTTTTTAGATGATCATGTTGCTAAAAAGGACATCATATTAGTGCACGTTGAAACCCAAAAGCAAATCGCCGATATTTTCACGAAACCCCTAAAGGATGACTCCTTTGTGCGGTTGCGTCGAGAATTGGGGATTATGGGTGAATCCGAGATATAGGATTCATATTTCATTCAATTATCTTGCATGCTATTATATTTCGCGATATTTCGTTCATGCTAGATTTATTGAATTTTTGGGGATTTTATGTGATATGTTTGAATTTTTGCTCGAATTCTTATTTGAATGTCGTATTTGAGATTTCGATGTTTTATGGGGTAGTTTAGATGACTTATGAGAGAGTTAAGATGTTTCATCCAAGTGTTTTATGAAGAGAACTCATTTATCAACTATTGGACTCTTCTAGTCGGTTTCAGTTCATTAGCCAACCGACTAGATGCTCATCTAGTCGGTCAGCTAGTGAACTCAGACCGACTAGTTCAAGCTGTGAACTTTCTCTTGTCATTGACTTCTTTTAGTCGGTCACAGTTCTTTTACCGACCGACTAGATTGAAAACTAGTCGGTCAGTGATTCTACTGTGACCGACTAACTCTAGTCCTAGAATTTTCTGTTTGCCTCTGTTTCGACTTAGTCGGTTTAAGCTCATTGACCGACCGACTAGATCGTAATCTAGTCGGTCAGTGCTTGAACTATGACCGACTAAGTGCTCTAGGGCAATCGCGTCTTTTCGCATTCCCGACCGACTTATAACAAATCTATCCGATCGTTTTGCATTCTAGTCGGTTGTTTTTGCTCTCCTGCTCGAAAACCCCTCAAAACCCGCTCGTGCCCTTTCGACTTCCGTCGTTCTCCGGCCACTTTTCCGGCCAACTCCGCCGCCAGTCGCCGTCGACCACTCCCCTAGGTATCTCCCTCCTACCTAGATCTCGTTTTCATCCCTAGGGTTTGTCCTAGGTTGCTTTCAACCTCTAGGGTTTCGAAATTCTCTTAGGGCTGTGAGCTTAGGTTGTTTGATTCTAGGGTTTGAATTTAAGTTGTTTGATCTTATCCCGTCGCTTGATTGAACTCGTTGTGCAGCGATCATGGCACGAACGAGAATCCCGATTACCTCTTCTGGGGCTTCCCCCATGACCATAGAGGCCGCGACCGCTTCGACCCCCTCCTAAGCGTAGGGCCAAGACCACTCGTCCCCCCTCTTCGTCTTCAACAACGTTGAAGAGGAAGAGGACGTCCAAGCCCAAACCTACCGGTCAATCTTCCAAGCCCAAACCCAAACACAAAAAGTTCCGTGCTCCTACCCCTCCCGGTGAGCGTTCAGATAGTGACTCCGAGGATGATTCCGAGGAAGAATACACTCCTGAACATCCCGAGAAGGCACCTACTCCACCCCCTCCTCCACCTCCTCCTAAGACCCGTAAGGCTAAGGGTAAAGGTCCGATGCCAGTCGGTGGTGTTGATATATTGTTGTGTCGCGACGACCCTCAGTGTCTAGCGGCTTACAACCGTATAGAGCACTGCCCACTGCTGTTGGAGCATTACGTTCAGTTTTCTGATTTTCTTGGCCTTGCTGATCTGCTATCCTATAGTGGCCTATTGGACTACCTTAGATTTGACTCCAAGGCGAACACTCGACCCTATCCTCGCCTGGTCAAATTATTCTATGCCAATCGTGTCCGAGGTCAGTACGGTGAGACTCACTCCATCGAGACTTCTATTTTGGGGACTCCGATAGTCCTCACGGCAGAGATCTTGGGGGAGTTGATAGGTTGCTCGTCGTGTGGCCTCCTCCCGTCTGACATCTCTGTAGACGATATCTCCTCCCTCGATCAGCCGACCCTTGCTGAAATCTTCCAGGTTATCCCCCCTGTGTTCATTGGCGTCCCTTCGAAATCATTCAAGCCGAATGCTTGGGTGATTAACCTGATCTTGAAATCCTGCCTTCTTCCCAAGTATGGATCTTCTTCACTTCCGTCTCAGCCGTTTCTGAAATTGATATACGCTCTGTTCATGGGTAGCGAGATTAATTGGGCTCGCATTATACTCGATAAGATGGACTCTTTCGAGTGTATTCGCAAGACCACTAAATCTGTGCACATCCCATATCCATGTCTGTTGACCTTGGTTTTCCGTCATTTCAGTGTCCCTCTGCCTCCTGACGATGAGCGTCCTCTTGGTCCTCCACTGAACGCGACGGCCGTAAAGAAATCTCTTGCGGCACTCCGTCACGTGCAGCGGACGACTCCTTCTGCGTCTCAGGGCACTACTTCTGCAGCTGCTGCTTCTCGACCTCCCACCACACTTGATGATGTTGTTCGGTTACTTCGTCGGCACGAGTCTCGGTTGGATCGTACCGAGGAGGTAGTTTGCCGTATGGCTAGCTTGATGGGCGTCCAGCTTCCTCCCCCTGTTTCTGAGGATGAGGAGATGGACGATGAGGATATTGATGAGCTGGTCACCTCCTTAGCTCGTGGCGATGAGGCCACTGCTGCTGCTGCTGCTACCACATCTGCTCCTGGAGATGGCACCACTTCCGGTGCTCCAGAGACTTCTGCACCAGTGGATCAGACTTCTGATGCTGCTGCTGCTCCTGCTGACGACTCTGCTCCTGTTTTGTCTGCTGATGTTCCTGTTGAGACTCCTGCCGTTGAGCCTGTCGTCGATGTCTCCACCCCTGCCCCGACGATCCCTTCAGTTCACACGGCACTCCTCGCTGCAGAGCCTGAGTCCACTCCCTCGACTGGACCCCCGGAGACTGCAGATCCAGCCACTTCCTCGTGATCTTCTGTTTCGAGGCCTCTCCTATGATCTTTGGATGATGCATCTTATTGAGAGTGTTTTGGGTTAGGATGGAGTTTGGGTGGTGATTTGATGTATTTTGATTTTATGGATGTCGGTGTATTTGATGTATTTTGGATGTTCATGTTGGTATGTCGATGATTATGTTGTACGTTTTGATGTTTATATAGATGGTATGTTGCACTTGATATGATGTACTCGATGTGAGTTTTGGATGTACTCATGGTATTCATATATATATACATCGATGCTCTTTTTGTTTTACTTCGTCGTGCACATTTAATATTCATTCAATGTCTATGTTATGTGAATTCGTCGCTCGACGCTTAAAAAGTTGGTTAAATAGATTATATTTCTATGATTGTATAGAATTGTTTTCCATGCACAAATTTTACCAAGAATATTGAATATTGGAGAGTATGTTTCTTTATTCAATAAATGAAAAAATATTTGGTATTTTTGATGATTTTAATTATCGCTTTTTGATAATGGACAATTTGGCACACCTTTATTTGATTTCATCAATTTTTCCTTGGTGTCAATTAGGTCCATCGTCAATATCTACGACTCCCGATGTTGGATTTTCCTTTTTCCTAGTTGTTGTCGTTGTATGCCCCCCATTTTTGGGATAATGCCAAAGGGGGAGAGATAATGATAATAAATAGGGTAAATGAAAATTTGACTCAATTTCCAAGAATCTAATTTGATGTGTTAGATTCAGGGGGAGTTAAGATATATATAAGGATTTTCAAAATCCGATATTTCAAAAATCGATTCTCGTTATATATCTTACTCGTCTGATTGATGCAATTTATATATATTCATTTTGGAATTAACGTGTCATCAATGCAGGGGGAGTAAGTATTTTACATTTGAATCATTATTTTTTATTATTATTTATGATTGGTTTGTCATCACCAAAAAGGGGGAGAATGTTGAATATTGGACTCCCCGGATTTGGTTTTGGATGATGAGTAAACATAAATAAATCATGAACTAACAATTTGTGAGCGCAGTATTGGAGATCGTCGCCAAATTCACGAGAACAATCAAAGCGACATCTTAAGACTTCTCAAAGCTCGTATTCATTGCCTAAAGCTTCGTTGAAGCTTTTGGACCGTTTTGGAAGTCATGAAGAATTGATCGAAGCTCTCGAAGACCGTTCATTAAGGTTTTATTTATAGTCTTTTAGCTTCGATCTATAGAATGTTAAGCCTTGAGTATATCTTACGATTCTATCTTCATAACGCTCATATCGTAGCTCTAGGATCTTAGTACAAGTCCATTCTAACTTCCTCGAAGCATCGCGCTTCGATTCGGACTTGTTTGTGCATGTTAGTTGGTACAAGAAGAAGTACTGACCGACTAGATGGTAATCTAGTCGGTCAGCAGAGCTTCTTGGACCGACTAGTTTGAGTTAATCTTTTCTTGTTCAGTACTGTTTACAGTTAGTCGGTCTACGTTGACTCACCGACCGACTAGTTTGTGAACTAGTCGGTCAGTGATGCTTCTTTGACCGACTAGTTGTGATTTACTGTACATGCCAAATTTCTCCTAAGCTATTGTTTATCGTTAGTCGGTCTAAGAACGTTTGGTGACCGACTAGTTGATAATCTAGTCGGTCAACATTTGTTCTTGGACCGACTAAGTCAATTTGTATTCAGACTATTTGTTTTTGCCTCTTAGTCGGTCTACGTTCACTGACTGACCGACTAGTTGTGAAACTAGTCGGTCAGAAAGTCTTCTTGGACCGACTAGATTTCTAGGTCTGAAATTCTATCTCTTCTCAGTTCTTCACTTAGTCGGTCCATGTTGTTTGACTGACCGACTAGTTGATGAACTAGTCGGTCAGTGGTTGTTCTTTGACCGACTAGTTGCCTCAGATTTCTATCCGTTGGGACTTGACCTAACTTGTTTTTATGGGACCCTATAAATATGAACCTAGGTCATTTCTCTCTAGGTTAGAGCTGCCATTAAGAGATTCATTGAGATTGAAAGAGATAGCCATTCTCACTCATTTCCAAAGCTCTCTTCCTCACAAGAAATCCATTCTCTCACTTTCTAGATCTAGAATCCATCTTGAGAGAAGTTTTTTCTTGGTGAGCCCTTCAAGCTCTAGCTTGATTCAAGTCTCCAAATCGCTCCTAGGCACCCATTGCTGGTCATTTCAGTTGTGCTAGGTCTTGGTGACTTCATCTTCCTCAAATCCCTCCTTGCACCTATTTGGTAAGAAAACTCAAGGTATAGGATTTTGTGGTAAGATTGTTTATTTCATTATAAACTTGTTTATATTGCTTATTGATTCTCTCGGTTGTGAGAGAAGGTTGTGATCCCGGGTTGTGGGATTCACTATTGCCATTGCATGTATGATTTGATCTTGTGAAGGGTTTTCACAAGATATCATAGTGGAAATCTTGGGTTAGGGTTTCTAACCTAAGTATCCGGAGGGGATCCGGGTGGTTGGGACGTAGGATCACCGGGAACAAGTCGGAGAGACTTGGGTGGATCCGAACCCAGTAACATCTTTTGTTAGCATTGTTAATTTTGTTGTTGTCATTCAATTTAAGCTTCCGCAAATTGTTTTGGTAGTTGTTTGCACTATAATTGGGAATTATACTCCTTGTTATTTTTAAAGTACTATTCACCCCCCTCTAGTACTTGTGCAGTAGCTTGTAGGGCATTACAGTGTCCCCTTCGACTTACGACCGGCGCTTGTTTAGGAGAGTCATTCAGTAGTGAAGGGATGGCCCCTTCAACTTACGGCTGGCGCTCGTTTAGGAGAGTCGTTCAGTGGTGAAGGGGTGACCCCTTCGACTTACGGCCGGCGCTCATTTAGGAGAGTCGTTCAGTAGCGAATGGGTGACCCCTTAGACTGACGGCCGTCTCTCATTTAGGAGAGTCGTTCAGTAGCGAAGGGGTGGCCCCTTCGACTGACGGCCGGCACTCGTTTAGTAGAGTCGTTCAATAGCGAAGGGGTGGCCCCTTTGACTTACTGCTGACACGCGTTTAGGAGTCATTTGCATCAACGTAAGTTCAGTTTTCCCAAAACCTCTTAAGGATCGGGTCCTTTTCGAGGGAAGTTTTAATTAGGTAGTTTCTATAAACTTTACGACGGCTTAAGGAAGCAAAACTTTATTCGATAAAATAGACATGCTTTATTGACGGAAGTAACAGAAAAACGAAAAAGGCGTACATGTGTTTTCTAATCGACGTCGGAGCGGTTACTGTTCATTGCCCCTTTATTCGCTTCAAGTCTTTAGATGACTCATTAGTCGATCACCTTAATGACAGGTGATCCATTTATCTTGCCTTTCTGCTTTGAGGATCCCTCCTTGCCTGGTGGATCATTAGTTGGGTTCTTGGGGTATTCTCGCTTGACAGAGCATCTATCTCCTTTTTGAGAGTCCAACAGTAGTTGGTATTGTGCACATAGTCGTTGTGATATTTGCAGAATTTGAGGTCGTCCCTCTTCTCATATTTGCCCTTCTTTGCTGTCTCTTGGATCAGCTCTTCTCGTGGGGCGTAAACGAGGACTTCTGTCTTAGGGGCGACCGGCTTAGCGTAGGTAAAACGCTCCTTGCTTCGAGGGTTCCTCTCCATGGGCCTCTTATCACGAGACTCCTGATGGGGGGTCTCCGAGTTTGGTTTCTCTCGCCTCGTGTCTCTGCGGTGGGAGGGGGTGCTCTTCGCATTAGCTCCGGCTGGTTCTTCTGCCTCCTCGGAGGAAGTGAACCGATCTGTTATGTTGAGCATTTCTGTGATAGTGTTAGGGAAAACTGGTGAAGGGCTCTCCTCAGGTGCTTGTTTTGGATCGCCTGGGTGAGTGCTGCTATGACGGTCACGTCCGGTGTCTCTTCTACATCGAACCTCTCCTCATTGAATCTCTGGATGAAGTCTCGAATCGACTCATTTCCGTTCTGTTTGAGCAAGAAGAGGTGGCATGACCTCTTCTTGGGACGTCGTCCCGTGATAAATTGTTTGTAGAATATTTCTGTCAGTTCGTCGAACGAGCCGATGCAGCCGTGTGGTAGCCCTTCATACCAGCTTTCTGCCCTCTTGAACAAGGTAACATGGAAGGTTCTACAAAGGTATGGCTTGTCGGCCCCGTGTAGCAGCATGACATTCAAATACTTATGAATGTGCGACCATGGGTCGCCTCTAACATCATAAGCAGGTAGAGCAGGGAGCTTGAACTTAGGAAGAGGAGGAGCAGATATGATATTCTCTTTCAGGGGGGTCTTCCGAATCGCGGACTGGACCAGTAAGGATCCTCCTGCTCCATGTTGCGAGAAGTTGGCTCCCGAGGATCGGTTCAGGATCTCCTCCCTCCTCACGAATCCACCTGCAAGGTTTAGTGGGTTATAACTTGGGGAAGCCACGTACATTACCTGATCTAGGATGCTGTGGGTTGCTACCCGGTAATTGGAGGGGATGGGTTCTCCCTAGAGAACGAAAGCTCGATTATCGACCCTCGTGCCGTTGTATTGGTGGGCCGGGGGGTCGAATTGTGGAGATTAATCTCCAGTTGATCTGCCCTCGAGTCCGCCAGATCTCGGAGGAAAGCTGAGCCCTTGGTTGGCGGTAGGTTCGGGTTTGTAGGCAGCAACGACTCATTTATTGGGGATGAGCTCCCCATACTTTGGCGTATCAAGGTTGCCAATGCGCTTAGGCTCCTATCGACCTGCTCGGTGAACTGCGTGAACTCCTTTCGGATCACCCCAGGCTCCTTTGAGGCCTCCGCTGGTCGTGGTGGTGGCATTGTGGAGTCCGCGATGTCCTCCACCAGGACGCTGTTTACTCTTGGCTTCTCATTCGGACCTTCGACTGGTCCGACGTTGCTGGGTCCAGCTGCCATAGCTTCTTAATTGCTTTGGAATGTCAAGCTGGTTAATGTTTTCCACAGATAGCGCCAAACTGTTAAGGCCAAAATTGACCAAGACAGTTGTCAAGCTGACGTATACTCGAGATGCTAAGTCGGAGCCTCGTCAGCAGTTGGAGTGGGACCCTTGGTTGGAAGAACCAGGGTCGAGTGATGGTAGTTGGAGATGATGCGACGTTCGATCGACCTTCGAGCGGTAGTTGTGTCGATCGTTCGAGACTGGAAAACTCGACGTAGACCTTCGCTGTTGGATGTTGACTGTCGATCTGCACCACAGGAGCTCGTTAAGGGACGTCGGATCTGGGTTTCGATCCAAATCCCCTCTGATGATTAAGTTAATATGGAGCTTAAGGGAGAGAGGGAGCTTGATGCAGCTGAGATCGACCTACGGAAGTTCATCTTAAGAGTGACGACGCAAGCTCGAATGCATAAGAAGTATAAACTGAGAAAGTAGAGTTCTATGCCTTAAACCTCATACCTTGGAAATAGGACTTTTTCATCTATTTATAGACGTTCAGGTCCCTTTGGAGACGTTGGGTGATAACGGCCACCCATAATGGGGCCACGATCATCCCCATAAATAGGAATAAATGTTGTGCACGACCCCGAGATTCATGAGCCCGCCTTTACTCCTACGTTCAAGGGAAGCGGGCTCAACGGTCGACGGACCTTTGGGCTTTGACTGAGTCGGTATCGGGCTTTTTTGGCAGGCCTTGCAGGCCATAATCATTCGTCGACCGAGTAATCTCGAATGCCGACCCAATGACTCAACACAAACATATCAAATTGATAACCCTATTCTAATTTTAAATCGAGAAATTTGAGAGGTCAAGGCATTTGTACCTGAGTACTGAGAATAAATGAAAGTTTTTTAGCTTTTCATCTAATATTTCTCTTACTTTTAATAAACTTTTTATCACTTATGTCAATAAAGGATATTCGGTTTTCGTCGGAGTTGTTATACTGTGTATTCATATGATATAGACATTTTCAGTTATTTCATTTTAGGGATATTTTTGAGGTTATTTTCTGCAAAAAAGACGGTATAAGGGAAGACCAAGTGGAAATTGACATGGTAAAATCACATTACATAGAATTTCCATTCGACGCATCTACATCATGATTCATATCATTCAGTTGTATCGGCATACGTGATCATTGATGGACCTAGTTACGATAGATGTAACGGATACCGCTTTGATCCTTTATCGGTATGATTGATGGACCAGATTGGTTTCGGGATGCATTTCGGTAATGACAGCAAAGTTGAGCTCATTGGGTTATTTATGCAAAACATAATTACAATGTCTGACATATAGGCCGAGTGGGAGATTACTGAAATATTAATCCAATGTTGGGCTTATATGTAAAATAATTATCAAGTTAAGCCCACTTAAAAAGTGATCTGTTAAGATTACGTGTATTTAAGATTTAATGTATCAAATAGGGTGTGCGCCTTTAATGTATAGATACTTAATGTGTTTTTCTATTTTAGTGACGTGCTGAAATAGGAATTCCAATGGTATATATGAACCAGTAAGACGATAACTAGACGACAGTCTCGCCACAGTCTTGTTGAGAAGATGAGAGGATCCAATTCGGTCCGTGCAAGTTCCGTAACGCGGGCACGTGGCCCTTGCCTCATCTTGGATTATCCACCACCCTTATTTGATGATAAGGTTGCCATTCGATCCTCGGGCTGCCCCCAAACACTATACGATGCTTTCAGCTGTATCCGAATCAAAAGTTGGTGCCTTTTGGAGCATATATAAACGATGCGGAACGTCGGAAGTGGGCCCCAGATCCCTTTTCTTTATCGTAGGATGTGGCACCGATTTTGGTGAGTGAAGGAAGCACCTTTGATGGCCGCGCGAATCCGAATCAGGCTGGTTGCCTGTCTAGTTGCGGGGAGGGTCCGGGGTCCATGAACCAAGTAGTCGTGCATAGTGCATCGATAAGATCCCAGCACAGAGACTGTTTGTGGGTACTATAATTCATGGAATGCCACGAAAGGGAATTGCTACCTGCACCGGGGATTTTACTCGTGCTCACACCCGCTATTTACAAGTTTGCCATTCAAAATATAGACCTCTTTTTCCCTCGCACCCCTCCCCTGGGCACGGGTCCCGCCGCCGCTGCCGCCCACCGCAGACGGATTTTTAGGGTTTGGAATAGGTGGTCGGGAAAGAGGGCGGGGCGGGGGTAGACGAAGAGGGTCGACGGAGGGGGGCGGCGGAGCAGGATGGGGCGGCGGAGGGGCTGTGGAAGATGAAGATGGTCGGTGAAGGAGGCGGAGCTAGGTAGTCAGAGGAGTTGGCGGCGAAGGGGCTGTGTAGTTCAGAGGATGGGGCGATGGAGGAGAAGGGAGCAATGAAGGGGCTGGTGTCAGATCCTGAGGATGAGTTTGCAGACCTCGTCCCTGAGTCACACGAGTTCGTCGAGGGCGAGACTCTCTAGAGGACTAGAAGGCTGTTACTCGTGTTTCTTTTGCTATGACTTATTATTATTATTATTATATCGCATGTGTTATGAATGAGGGAGGCCTTTGGCCTCCCCTCCTTCATTACCCATTCATTAGGCCCCCATTACTTAGAGTAATGGGGACCCTTGGTCTCCTAGAGGCTTTTGGCCTCCCCACTATGAGATATATAAATAGAGCACCATGGCTCTTAGCCATGGTGACTTATTCTTAGCAATGAAATTCTCTCTCTCTCTCTCTCTTGAGTTCATTATCATACAACACGTTATCAGCACGTTTGCTCTAAAATTCTTTGAGCTTTTCATCCCGTCTCCCCTCAAAAATCCATCCCCTACGCGCGAAGGAATCTATTGTTGCGGCGTACCTTTGCGGCTCTCCGTTGCGGCGATCCGTTTTGGCGTATTAGGAGCGTGTATTTCTCTTTCTACGGATTTTCTGTTTTTACGATCGTCCCTAGATTTTTTAATCTAGAGGTAATACTTTTTGATCCCGTAGAAAATTACAATATATTGATAAACATGATTTTACAAAGCTTATCTTAAAGTCGTGTATAAATCCGATTAATAACAAAAATTTAAAAAAAAAAGAAATTTGTGGCCGGGAAATCTGAAGATGCAAATGCATAAGATGTTATCACTTGTCACCATTTTGAATGGCGTGGGGCCTAGCCAAATTCATCGAACCCCTCTAAATGGCATGCTAAATTCAAAGCTTTTGTCTTGTTGGACCTAAAATTCTAGCAATATGTGCCAGTTTGCATACAGTGCATTAACACTAGCAATTAAGCATGACCTTGCATAAGCATCTTACTTACTGTGTGCAAAATCAAGGCAGCAACGTCAAATTTGAAAAATAATAATAATAATAATAATTGAAGAAGGAGATAAAACTGACAATGAAAAATGCAATGAGCTATATGCTATTATATTTAATAAATCATACTATCTGTATGTTTTATGGGCCTGCAATCCCATTCCGATTAATTATTATTTTGGTTTTCCAAATTGGGCCAGAAGCCCAGTTAATCCAATTGCAAATTTTATATGTCAATTAAAATTTTGCAACTGGGCCTGAAGCCCAAAGATTAATACTAAATTAATTTGGCTTTTTGGGCTAGAAGCCAAGTTAATAAAATTGCTTATTAAAATGATTAATATTTTACTTATGGGCCTGCAGCTCCAATGAAAATATTAATTTATTTTAATTTCTTGTTATGGGCCTGACGCCCAATTTGTCATATTGCTAAAATTATCTAAAACATCACTCTTGCATTATTAATTATTTATGGAATATTAAGATTTTTCAAAATATAATTATCTTAAAGATCCTGAGACCGCTCTGCCGTTAGTCAACTAACCTAACGGTGTATGACGTTTCCACGTGGTCTACGAGATAATCATATTTTCTAGTTTCCTTTACCATATGTTATGCTTGAGATATATGCGTGGTTGTTTATTTTTATGCCTGTAGCATATTTAGAACTGCGTGGATGTTTAAATAAGTAAAAATGTGTTTTTCGGGATCGGCCATTGTATACCTATTTACTTTCCTTGCACTTTTATTTTCTTTTGAGAGAATTTGTAAGTGAGGAAATTTGTATTCTAGAGCCAAAGCTCGATGCAACAGCACATAGAATTGATGAAAACTCCTTCAATAGATCATGATGTCGGTCAATGTGCTTGGCTAAGTTTGCTGGACCAACCTAGCTTGACTGGGTAACAAGTGGTCCTGGCTTAGTCAATTCCCTGGCCGCGTCCGCTGGACCGCAAGGAGTCGATTCATGACTGTGTAAACCAAAGCTCGATGCAACAGCATATGAAGACGGAGATATAGGGACCCAGTTCAGTTTGGGTTTCCAAAGTTGTATTTTTTTTTCTATTATGGACTTTAAACGAACTTTGGACTGTGTACTATTTTGGGTATCTGGCCGATCCCCGCATTTTACTTGTTTTTTTTCTTTATGCATGAATTTTTGAATTTTAATTAATTCATGCTCATTTTAAAATACGTAGATAAATGGCAAAATTGGCAAGCGTCAATTTCGAGGTCCTCGATTCTGCAGGGACAAATTACCTGAGTTGGCGAGTGGACCTGAAGTTCCACTTGCGTTCAATGGCCCTCCTTGGGTCCATTTTGGCTCCTTCCTCGGCCCCAGCAGCGGCCGAAGCTTCTGCTACAGCTAGCAGCAGCCCCACAACCACTGTATCCGATGTAGATAAGGCGAAAGCCATAATCTACATTAGGAAGCATATAGATCGGACCTTAAAGGCCGAATACTTAACGGTTGAGGACCCGAAGGACCTGTGGACAGCACTGGAAGCACGGTATAAACATCAAATTGATGTTATATTACCCCGTGCCAGTTATGAGTGGGAAAACCTCAGACTTCAGGACTATAAGTCCGTCGCTGAGTATAATTCTGCACTTCATAACATCACCTCACGCCTGAAGTTGTGCGGTGAAGAAGTGACAGAACAGCGCATGTTGGAAAAAACATTTACCTCGTTTCACGAGAAAGATGCAATCCTCATGCATCAGTATCGTGAACGCAACTTCACGAGATTCTTCGATCTGATCTCATGCCTACTTAGAGCAGAGCAGAATCGAGATTTACTGCTAGCAACTCATAACTTACGTCCAGCTGGCACTGCCCCTATCCCTGAAGCGCACCACGTTTCTCCCCAGAAGTGGAAAAACAAGAGGAAGACTAAAAATACTAAAGGGAAAGCGGTAATGAAGCAACCAAGAGGTGCAGCTCCCCAGACAAACAAAAACAATAAAGGGAAAAGAAACTTCACTTGGAAGCGAAAGGACACCAAGCACGTGTCACTTTCAAAGAAGACCTGGGAGGACAAATGCCATAGATGCGGCATGACTGGCCATTGGTCCAGAAACTGCCGCACTCCTCGCCACCTACATGATCTATATCAGGCGAGCCAGAAGTCTCGACCTGAAACAAACTTGGCAGGTGTACAGCCGCCAACAGTCTTTACTGCTAAAGACTTCGAGAACGACGATCTGCTAGATTGAGCATCATCATTTATCTATGCATTTAGAATTCGATGTATCTGCATCTGTTATTTGCTTTAGTGCGGACTTTTATTTATGAATGTTGTCTACATTTTCCCTCAAATAAAATTTCTTTTTTTTGGCTTATATAGATGATGTCTGAGTGCCTAGTGGACAGTGCCTCGACGCACACAATCCTTCGCGATCATTGCTATTTTAATAGCTTAAACAAATATGACGGTCCTGTTATCACAGTTTCAGGACTGTCCCAAATAATCGAAAGAACTGGTGCAGCAATTATATTGCTCCCAAATAACACAAGACTTCAAATTAATAATGCATTATTCTCTCCTATATCAAACAGAAATCTCGTAAGTTTCAAGGATTTCCGTTTAAACAGATATCACTTAGAGACCAGGGATAAAAATAAGGTTGAATATCTAATTGTAACTCGTCAAAAAGATGATCGGAAGATCATCTGCGAGCGATTCAAGAGACTCCCGTCGGGTCTATACCAAACATACATTCAACCAGTAGAAGCCAATATGATTGAACACCAGACGTGCCAATCACTACCAGAATTCCAACTCTGGCACAATAGACTTGGTCACCCTGGAACAGCAATGATGCGCCGCATCATCACTGAATCCCGTGGACACAAATTGAAGAACCTGAAGATTCTTCAAAAGGGTGAATTTCTATGTCTCCCTTGTTTTAAGGGAAAACTAATAACGAGACCATCCCTCCTGAAAGTGGGATTAGAGTCTCCTGGCTTCCTTGAGAGAATTCATGGTGACATTTGCGGGCCTATTCACCCCGCAAGTGGCCCATTTCGGTACTTCATGGTACTGATTGATGCATCAACCAAATGGTCTTATGTGTGCCTCTTGTCCACCCGCAACCTAGCTTTTCCAAAGCTATTGGCACAAATAATAAGGTTGCGTGCTCATTTCCCCGATAACCATATCAAGAAACTACGTCTTGATAATGCGGGAGAATTTACTTCACAAGTCTTCGAAGACTATTGCCAGGCAACATGTATTGAAGTTGAACATCCGGTAGCACATGTTCACACCCAAAACGGATTAGCTGAGGCTCTTATAAAGAGACTCCAATGGATTGCACGTCCATTGCTTATGCAATCCCAGTTGCCTGTGGATGCTTGGGGGCATGCTATTTTACATGCCGCATCACTTATTAGGATAAGACCCTCTGGAGGTCACACTTTATCCCCGATGCAACTAGCATACGGCGCACCTCCGGATATCTCTCATTTGAGAGTGTTTGGTTGTGCGGTATATGTCCCAATAGCACCACCGCAGAGGACCAAAATGGGTCCTCAGCGTCGTCTAGGTATATATATTGGGTTTGATTCGCCCTCTATTATCAGATACCTTGAACCCCTGACGGGTGACGCATTCAAGGCACGTTTTGCAGACTGTGAATTTAATGAGAAATTTTTTCCAAAACTGGGCACACAGTCTAAGAAGCCAGAAGCTTCTGAGACCATTAGTTGGGACCAGAAGTCTTTGTCCCTATATGATCCGCGTACTAATCTGTGTGAAGATGAGATCCTGAAGATCCTTCACATCCAGAATACAGTACATCTTTTACCGGATAAATTCACGGACAACCAGAAGATTGTCCGTTCACACGTCCCTGCTGCCAATACGCCAGCTAGGATTGACATCCCCATAGATGGATGCAGCCCACCGGCAGCAGAATTGGTTGTACCTCAAATGAAAAGAGGACGCCCACCAGGTTCAAAAGATAAAGTTCCTCGAAAGAGGAAGACTCCTGGCGATACTAAGATTATCCCTCCACAGGATGCTGAGCTCAGACCAGCTACTTCTCCCCTCCTGATTTCCCCAGCAGAGGAAACAATAGGAGAAACATCATTAAATTTTGTACGTACTGGAGAAGTACTGGACAGAAATAGCATAGTCGTCGACGACGATTTTGCGTTCGATATTGCCGTTCACGTCACTGAATATGACGATGACGTCGAACCACGATCTCTAGCGGAATGTAAACGCAGAGATGATTGGCCAAAGTGGGACGAGGCAATAAGAGTAGAGCTGGACTCACTCTTGAAACGCAAAGTCTTTGGACCAGTAGTCCAAACACCAGTAGGTGTAAAACCTGTGGGATATAAGTGGGTTTTCATAAGAAAAAGAGATGAAAATAATGTGATCGTTCGCTATAAGGAACGCCTTGTAGCCCAGGGATTTTCCCAAAGACCGGGGATTGATTACGAAGATACGTATTCCCCGGTCATGGATTCGATCACCTTCCGATTTTTAATCAGCCTAACTTCTCTGGAAAGCCTAGAAATGCAGCTCATGGACGTTGTGACTACATATCTATATGGCGATATAGATAAAAATATCTATATGAGACTTCCTGATGGGTTTAATCTACCCCCAGAGATGAAAGAGATACCTCGGGACGTATTCTCTGTAAGGCTACATAGATCATTATATGGTCTAAAACAATCGGGCAAGATGTGGACCATGTGGTATAACAGACTAAGTGATTTTCTTGCACAACAAGGATTCACGAATAACGAAGTCTGCCCGTGTATCTTTATCAAAAGAACGAGAACAGGATTTGTCATCATAGCTGTATATGTAGATGACTTAAATCTCATAGGATCTCCTGCAGAGATCAAAGAGATATCTGAAAGCCTTAAACATACTTTTGAAATGAAAGACCTAGGCAAAACAAAGTATTGTCTTGGCTTACAGATAGAACACCTAAGAGGTGGAATCCTATTACACCAATCTAATTATACAAAGAAACTTCTACGCAAGTTTCATATGGATAAATGTCATCCTTTAGGTACTCCTATGGTCGTAAGATCACTAGATGTACATAAGGACCCCTTCTGGCCACTGGAAGAGGGGGAGGAGATACTGGGTCCTGAAGTACCCTACTTCAGTGCCATTGGAGCACTTCTATATCTGGCTAACTGTACGCGTCCCGATATAGCGTTTACAGTTAATCTACTAGCCAGACACAGTGCTGCGCCCACAAAGCGCCACTGGAACGGAGTAAAGCATCTTCTGCGATACCTTCAGGGTTCCATTGATCTTGGACTTTACTACCAGAGAGGTGCCTCCCCCAAATTGTTTGTTTATGCTGATGCAGGTTATCTCTCTGATCCGCACACGACAAAATCTCAAACAGGTTTTGTATTTACCTACGGAGGTACTGCTATCTCTTGGAGATCGGTAAAACAAACCACTACTGCTACATCTTCCAACCATGCAGAGCTCATCGCGATCCATGAGGCGAGCAGAGAATGTTTTTGGCTACGCTCCGTCGTCCAACACATCCTCCAATCCACTGGCCTGAAGACCAGTGATCTGGAGCCTATTGCCCTATTCGAAGACAACGCCGCATGCATTGCTCAGCTTCAGAAGGGCTACATCAAAGGTGACAGGACAAAACACATTTCTCCCAAGTTTTTCTGGACGCACGAGCAGAAGAACGACAAGCAGATTGAAGTTCGACAGATCCAGTCATGCAACAACTTAGCTGATCTTTTTACTAAGGCATTGCCTAAATGTACTTTTGTAAAGCTTGTAAAGAACATTGGTATGCGACAGTTGAAAGACCTGCAAGCCTGAAGCTTGTACGGATCAGGGGGAGTAACATGTGAGTTGCACTCTTTTTCCTTAAGCTGTTGGGTTTTCCCACTGGGTTTTCCACAGCTAAGGTTTTAACGAGGCAAACACACTTACTCTGGATCCAGAAGTATCCACCCCTTGCCTCAGTAGCTGAGACCGAAGTGATGAATGTGTAAGGGGGAGTGTTATGAATGAGGGAGGCCTTTGGCCTCCCCTCCTTCATTACCCATTCATTAGGCCCCCATTACTTAGAGTAATGGGGACCCTTGGTCTCCTAGAGGCTTTTGGCCTCCCCACTATGAGATATATAAATAGAGCACCATGGCTCTTAGCCATGGTGACTTATTCTTAGCAATGAAATTCTCTCTCTCTCTCTCTTGAGTTCATTATCATACAACAGCATGGACTTCAGTTTGTACTCGCCATAATGCCCCCTTTTACCTTCCTATTGTGGAATTGTGCTGTAATAATTTAGTTTATTATATGTGTTGCTATTTGGAGAATGTGCATATTGTGTATATTAAATGCTTATTATAACCGACTCAAAAGAGAATAGGAAAAAACTCATTCTCTTTAGACTTAGCTATGAGCGGATTTGTACCGTCTCTCTTGCCTAGAATTTTGGAATGGGTGGCTTGATAGCTGGGGCGGTCGGAGTAGGAGGGGGCGGTCAGAAAGGTTGGGGAAGATGAAGAGGAGCGATGGAGGGGGCGACGAAGGAGGCATGGCTGGGTAGTCGGAGGAGTTGGCGGAGGAGGGAGTGTGGTGTTCGGAGGACGGGTCAGATGAGGGGGGCGGCAGAGAGGCTAGAGAAGATGAAGAGAATCGACGGAGAGGACAAAGCGGGGTAGTCAGAGGAGTTGGCGACAGCGAGGCTGGGGAGGTCGGAGGATGGGACGACGGAGGGGCTGGAGCGGGGCTGGGGAAGATGGAGAGGGTCGGCGGGGGAGCGGGGTGACGGAGGGGCTGGGGAGGTCGAAGGATGTGAAGGCGGAGGGGGCGGGGGCGGGGGCGGAGGAGGGGATGGGGAAGACGAAGAGGGTCGGTGGAGGAGGCGTGATTGGGAAGATTGGCGGAGGGAACGGTGTCGACGCCTGCCGACGGTCGGCCATTGTACTCACCATGCACAACCGGGTCATTTTCAGAATTTTGGAATGGTTGTGCGTGGTGAGCAAATTTGAGTGCCAAACTTGTAGATAAGTGATACAGTGGAGTGGTTGTGCGCGCGAGCAGGACGGCCGGTGCGCGTAGCAATTCCCTGCCAAGAACGTCTCTATTTCCGTCTACAGTCTGGCAAAGGCCCATAAAAAGTAAGGTTGCCCTGTTCGAGCGTAGCTCTCCCACCTTTGCGCTTTATTCACACACAAAAAGCCCGTAGTCTGATCCTTAACCTACGACTTCTGCAGTACTCCGCTCTTATCCCTTAGGCCTAAGTCCGACATCGGGGACTCTAATCTTCACGCATCTCGTTACAAACCTGGGAGCGTGTATTTCATTCGAACCCTCGTCGTTGCTATCACGCAACGATATCCGTCCGATTCCTTACAAACTTGTGCTTCTACAGTCTCACGTTCATGCTCCGCGGTGGTCCCGTGTCTCTCCCCATCATCGAATATTGCATGGTGGTCCACATTCGATCAGACAGACTCGTTAATTTTATATTTTCAATGTGTAATAAATGCACTTCCTTAAACTAATACATAACCACAGGGGGCCTCACTGAAATCAGTTAGGGTTAATTAAGTGACCATGTGCCCAGTCATCCCTTTGCTTACGAGTTAAACCATTAATCAAATAATTACAATAAATGGCCTCACTGTCCAGCCAAGTTAAACAATTAGCCTAGACCCTTTCTGCTCCCCTGTCTAATTACATAAGTTTCCGAAGCTTGTTATAATAATAATCCTTGATTAGATTGATAATGGAATACGTCATAGTTTATTAGAAAGCCTACGGAGGGCGACATTATTGTCATGTGGTGACATGCACGTCTCTCTCTTTTAATACTCTTTTTTTAAATAGCAGTTATCAGCCGACACTCAAGGCTATTTTTTTTTCCTGAGAGAAGCCATTAATTAACACTTAAAGATGATGTAATTGGGATTAATTAGGGGCTATGCTTACTGATTGATGACGGGAGGCTTTGTGATCTTTTCGAGATGGATCGGCATTGAACTTTGTGCCGGTGCCGTGGGGCCCACAGGATCGCAGAAGCAAAGGCGCCGTATCCTGCGGCCAATTTTACGCGGGTTTTCAAAATCCTCTTATTTTAATTTTATTTTTGTTGCCCTTTTTTGGGAATATTTGCTGCCTTTTTTAAAATGAAAGGATAGAGATTAGAGAGTCCCCTGTTGGCTGTTGTTAAGCATGGAGCCAATTTGCAAGATGAAGCGCACATTTGATGGGGACTAGTTTGGAGAAGGATATATTCATGACTGCTATTATCGCTTTTTACACGCTGTTTTTGTGTATTTGTTGTTTGTCCATTATCCGTCCGTCTATTTTTGCCTTTGCTGTCACTATTATTAGCAAACCCGATTTGATAGTCCGTGCCTAATCCCTCCGGTGTTGACAAGATCAAACATGAAAGGCATGATGTGTTTTCCTAGCCGTTTCATGTTTTATAGCATTACTAGAAATAACTGTGCACAGTGCACGGCGCGAAAAAAAACAAACGATCAGGATGTGGTGCATGCGCGCACCCGTAAATGAGCGAGAAATGTGTGTGTGTCGGTATCGTCAGGTTAAAATGGGGAAAAGCGCGGGTTATAGTGCAAAAAAGCAGGGGGCAAAAGAGAAAACTGGCAATTGAAACATGTGATGTTCGCATACCTATCCTGCGAATGTCTCAACTTGGAGCGGTCATTGTTCTTCTTGTATCCTCATCTCCTTTCTTATCGACCCCTCACATGCAATGTCTCCTCGCGGTTACTCACATGATCTCTACCTTGAATCTTGCCACATAGCTGCTCGGTGTGAAGCGATGCCTTCACCTCTTCCACAGGAAGAGTTGTTCGGTTATAAATCATCGACCGAACGAATTGATTATACTCCTCAGCAGTGGCGTAACCAGGATTTCTTTTTGCCCTGGGCGAATATAAAGTTATACAAAGAATAATATTTAAAAATATTATTAACTTTCTACCATTGGTTTCATGTCAAACAAATGTCACCATGTTGCAAGTTCAGTAATGATGGAAGTTTTTTTACTTCTTTTTTTATGGCAGTTTGGAAATTTTCTCTAGGGAAATAATTAGCATGCTCACGAGACCACACTAAAAATGATAATATTAAATAATTGTTGTGAAGGGAAATATAGGGAGAATATGTGTAGAGGGTTAAGAGCCCCCTACCCTTGTATTTATAGCTTTCAATAGTGGGTTGGATACCCAATTGGCCCAATGGGCCTATTCATAACACGTCCCCTTATCCAACCAACATTGAATAAGGGGTGGATTCTTCAGGATCCGAGTTAGGGTAACTGTCTTGTTAAAGAAAGAACAGTTAACCCATAACTTCCCCTGTTTTAGGGATGTGTCTAGGGGTGGATACTGCAGGATCCAGAGTCAACGAGGTTGCCTCGTCAAAACCTTGACTACGGAAAACCCAGTGGGAAAAAACCTGTAGCCAAGGGAAAAGAGTACAACTCTGCAGTTGACTCCCCCTTATCTGACCAAGCTTCAGGCTTGCAGATTTCCTATGAATCTATACATCAGTCTCCTATGTATCTATGAGTTCATAGTTCTCTCATCCTGACCCAGTTTACATTTACTCACTCTCATCATCACAATCCCATATACAAGTTTCTCAAAGATACTAGTAGGCAGGGATTTGGTAAGCAAATCCGCCAAGTTATTACATGATTGGATCTTCTGTACCTCAATCTGCTTTTGCTTCTGAAGGTCGTGCGTCCAGAAGAACTTGGGGGAGATATGCTTCGTCTTGTCACCTTTGATGTAGCCGTCCTGTAGCTGGGCTATACATGCTGCATTGTCTTCATGGAGTCTAGTGGGTGCAAGAACGCCGGTCGTCAGGCCGGTGGAGGTGAGTATGTGCTGGATCACCGAGCGTAGCCAGAAACATTCCTTGCTTGCTTCGAAGATCGCTAGTAGCTCTGAGTGAGTGGATGAGACGGTCGTCATGGTCTGCTTCACAGATCTCCAGGATATGGCAGTGCCGCCATATGTGAACATGTATCCGGTCTGAGACTTCTCTGTATGAGGATCGGACCTGTAACCTGCGTCAGCATAACCAACTAAACCAGTTGATGCCCCTTTCCAGTAGAATAGACCTAAGTCTATGGACCCTTAGAGGTAGCGCAGAAGATGCTTAACTCCGGCCCAATGCCGCTGTGTAGGTGCAGCACTATATCTGGCTAGTAAGTTTACTGCAAATGCTATGTCAGGACGAGTGCAGTTAGCCAGGTAAAGGAGTGCACCGATAGCACTTAAATAAGGCACTTCGGGGCCTAGTACTTCCTCCCCCTCTTCCAGCGGCCGGAAGGGGTCTTTGTGTACATCCAATGATCTGACGACCATCGGAGTGCTGAGGGGATGGCACTTATCCATCTGAAACTTTTTCAATAAGTTCGATGTGTAAGTTGACTGGTGTAACAGGATCCCATCTTTAAGATGCTCTATCTGAAGACCTAAACAGAATTTTGATTTTCCGAGGTCTTTCATCTCGAAGGTTTCTGTCAGGCTTCTAGAAATCTTTGCGATCTCTTCAGGAGATCCGATGAGGTTTAAGTCGTCTACATAGACGGCTATAATTACAAATCCTGTTGCCTTTGCTCTTATAAAGATGCAAGGACAGACTGGGTCATTTTTAAATCCTTGCTGTGCAAGGAAGTCGCTCAGTCTGTTATACCACATCCTTCCAGATTGTTTTAGACCATATAATGATCTTTGCAGTTTCACTGAGTAGATGTCACGTTCTCTCTCTTTTAGTGCTGCAGGAAAAGAATAACCGTCAGGTAATCTCATATAGATGTCTCGGTCTAGGTTGCCATATAGGTATGCAGTAACCACGTCCATGAGTTGCATATCTAAACCCTCTTGTGCTGTTAAGCCAATGAGGAATCGGAAGGTGGTCGCGTCTATGACCGGGGAGTATGTGGCTTCAAAATCCACCCCAGGGTGTTGGGTAAAACCCTGCGCTACAAGCCTTGCTTTGTAGCGTACGATCTCATTCTGTTCATTTCGTTTTCTAACAAATACCCATTTATAACCCACAGGTTTTACACCTTTTGGTGTCTGGACTATTGGTCCGAAGACCTTGCGTTTGGTGAGTGAGTCCAACTCCACTCCTATTGCCGCTTTCCACTTTGGCCAACCATCTCTGCTTTGACATTCTGTCAGAGAGCGTGGTTCAATATCATCGTCGCAGTACGCGACGTTGATGGCAATATTACACGCAAATGTGTCATCTATTGTTGTGCTTTTTCTGTCCCAATACTCCCCAGTTCGTACATAGTGTATCGATACTTCATTTTCTCCCGGTTTTTCCTCTTCATGAGAGTTTGGGAGAGATGGGGGAGCAGGGCTTAAATTAGCATCCTGTGGTGGTATTTGTTTACCATTGCCAAGGGTCCTACTCTTTCGAGGGACTTGGTCCTTGGATCCCGGTGGTCGTCCTCTCTTTTTGAGAGGTCCAAACATTTCTGCTGCAGGCGGATTGCATCCATTTTGCGGTATGTCAATCCTAACTGGAGTGTTAGCAGCATGGACGTGTGATTTGACAATCTTCTGGTTGTCAGTAAATTTGTCCGGCAAGAGATGGACAGTGTTTTGGATGTGGAGAATCTTCAAGACCTCCTCCTCACACTGGCTTGTTGGCGGATCAAAGTGACATAAATTTTTTGTATCCCAAGTGATACTTTCTGAAGCTTCGGGCTTCTTTGTCTGTGAGCCTAGTCTTGGAAACGATGTTTCATCGAATTCACAGTCTTCTAGTCGTGCCTTAAAGACGTCCCCGTAAGGGGTTCTAGGAATCTAATTATGGAGGGGGTGTCAAACCCAACATAAATGCATAGGCGACGTTGTGGACCCATCTTTGTCCTTTGTGGTGGTGCTATGGGGACGTATACTGCACAACCAAATATTCTCAAATGTGAGACAATTGGTGGGGCTCCAAGTGCTAGTTGCATTGGAGAAGATGACTGACCTCCAGAGGGTCTTAATTTTATTAAAGATGCAGCATGCAAAATTGCATGACCCCACGCATTCACTGGCATCTGGGATTGAAGTAATAATGGACGAGCGATCCATTGCAGTCTCTTAATTAGAGATTCTGCTAACCCATTTTGGGTGTGAACATGCGCTACATGATGTTCGACTTCAATTCCCTGAGCTTGGCAATAGTCTAGAACGACTTGTGACGTAAACTCCCCCGCATTGTCCAGACGAAGTTTCTTTATCTAGTGGTCGGGGAAGTGGGCCCGTAACTTTATTATCTGAGCTAAAAGCTTAGATAGTGCTAGGTTACGGGTGGACAGTAGGCACACATGTGACCACTTAGTAGATGCGTCTATCAGGACCATAAAGTACCTGAACGGACCACTTGATGGGTGAATCGGCCCACAAATGTCTCCGTGGATTCTTTCTAGAAAACTGGGGGACTCCACATCCACTTTCAGTGGAGAGGGTCTCGTGATCAGTTTACCCTTGTAACAGGGTGGACATGAGAATTTGCCTTTTTGAAGAATCTTCAGGTTCTTCAGGTCAATGCCCCTGGAGTTCTTTATGATGCGGTACATCATAACAGAACCAGGGTGTCCCAGTCGACTGTGCCAGAGTTGGAATTCTGGTGTTTGGGGGCACTGCAGGTGCTCCACCATGGATGTTTCTGGAGTTTGTATACTTGTTTGGTAGAGTCCCGAGGGGAGTCCCTTGAAACGTTCCACAATGGTTTTTGAACCATTTGTAAGAGCCGTTACAAGCAAGTATTCCCTTTTATCTTCCTCGACCGTCTCTAAGTGATATCCGTTTAAACGGATGTCTTTGAAGCTTAGGAGGTTTTGGATGGATTTAGGGGAGTATAACGCATTTTTAAGTGTTATTTGTGTGTTGCCGGGGAGCAATATAATTGCTTCCCCTGATCCTTCGATTATGTTTGCTGGTCCTGAGATTGTTCTCAGTGGGCCAGAATAGCTACTTACGCTCGTGAAGTAGTCTATGTTTTGAAGGATCGAGTGCGTCGATGCACTGTCCACTAGGCAGATAAGTTCCATATCTAAAAAGGGGAAAGACATTCAAGCAATAAATGAAGAGAAAAAAAATCTACTTTCATAAAGATAAATGCTCAAAATATTGTTTTGACATGGAAATAAAGCTAGATACGATGCATAAAAATAGAAGATACATTGCTAGTGCATAGAAATGGTCCAGATCTAGAGGGTGTCATCTCCCATGAAGTCTTCAGGAGTCCATGAGGTCTCTGCCAACGCTGCGCTCTCAATCAGGTTTGTCTCAGCTCGAGGCTTGAGGCTTGCCTGGTAGAGGTCCTGGAGGTGTTTTGCTGTGCGGCAGATTCTGGACCAGTGGCCCGTCATCCCGCATTTAGAGCACTTGTCCTCCCAGTCTTTCTTGGGAGTGCCACCTTTGTTGGGAATCCTCTTCTGCTTCTTGTCCACGAACTTCTGGTTCTGAGGAGGAGCTGGGGGAGTGGCCTTCTTCCGCTGCTTCTGTTCTTTCCATTTCTGGAATTTTGCCTTTTTGTCCGTCTTCTTCTTCAGGGAAGACTGGAAGTGAGCCTCTGCAGGAGGTGGCAATGGAGCGGAGCCAGGAGGGCGCAGGTTGTGGGTGGCAACCAACAGGTCTCTGTTCTGTTCAGCCATAAGCAGGCATGAAAGCAGGTCAGAGTACTTTGTGAACTTCCTCTCTCTATATTGTTGCATTAGGATCATGTCCTTTTCGTGGAAAGACGTGAACGTCTTTTCCAGCAACATCTTCTCCGTCAGTGGTTCACCACACAACTTCAGGCGTGAGGTGATGCGGAAGGGAGCTGAGTTGTACTCCGCTACGGATTTGAAATCCTGTATGCGAAGGTGAGTCCACTCGTACTGTGCACGGGGGAGTATGACATCCCTCTGATGTCTGTACCTCTCCTCGAGTGCATCCCACAGCTCGTCAGGGTCCTCTACAGTGAGGTACTCGTCCTTTAAGGTCGAGTCTAAGTGTTTCCTGATATATATAATGGCTTTCGCCTTTAATATATCGGAAACTTCCTCTGTATGAGGTGCTTCCACTGAAGCCTCCTTGTTTGCTGGGGCAGTACTTGTTGTTGCCTTTTCAGTCTGTGTGAGACTGAAACCATGAGAGCGCAGATGGAACTTCAGGTCCAACTGCCAACTCAGGTAGTTTGACCCATCGGCCTTCAGGACCGAGAAGTCGACATTTGCGAGTCTGGCCATTTAATGATCTAGCAATGTAAAGAAAAACAGCATGTATCATTAAGACTGATTAAGATAGACATCCACGCATGTAATGTAAACATTTTCATAGCATGAATTTAATTAATGTGATTTTAACATACATGCTTTTTTTTTTCAGATAATGTGAACAATTAAATAAAGATTAACATTCACGCATGCTGTTAAGAAGTTTCATTGTGACATTAAACATGGTATTTAAGCTAATTAACAACCACGCAGTTAATGCATAAACAATGAAACAGAAAAATGACTTAGGACTATGGGGATCAGCCAGCCGACACCGAAAGAAAAAAGTACAGTCCGAAGTTACATCAAAATAAATGCATGAAAAATAAAGTACAACTCGGGAACTTCAGAGAGAAGCCACTATCTCCATTTTGCGAACGCCTTCAGCTTCTTTTTGGTTTCCTTCGGTCTTCTTTTTACATTTTCATCCTCACATACAAATTTCTCTCAAAAAAGAAAAATTGCAGGAATTTAAAACGGTGTCGGAAACCTGGCTGATCCATAAAAACATAGCCTAATATTGCACATCCACGCAGATAATATATTCGCGACATACAACCACGCAGATAATCAAAACACATGCATTTAAAATAATTTAAATTTGTGTGCGACGTGCAAAAAACCTTTTATTTTGAAAAACTTTTGCCTTTTGATCCATATTTTAATGTTTTATTTTACCGCTATAAAACCCTTTTAAAATTTCTTTTAATTATTTTGGGCTTTTAGGGCCAAAAATAAATAAAAGAAAAATAATTTATGTGAATGGGCTAATTTTCGGGCCTTTTGGGCCATGAAAACAACCCATTAGGGTTAAAATTGGGCCTCCCCCGAAAAATAGCCTGTTAGGGTTAGGGTTTCAGGGAACCCTAGGGGGGCCCGCGGCGTGTCGCCGCGACGGCTGGCCGCGTAGGACGCGGCCGCCGTGGCGGCGACGGGCCGCGGCTGCGGGCCGCGGCCGCCGCAGCGGCGGGCCGCGGCCGCCGCAGCGGCGGGCCGCGGGCTGCAGGCCGCGGCCTGAGGCCGCGGCGTGCGTTTTCCGCCGGCGGCACTAGAGACGCGCCGCCGTTCCGCCCTACGAGCGTGCGGATTTTTGGATCAAAGGCGGGGGGTAAAAAACGGATTTTTCAACTATTTAGATCGCTAAAAACAAATTTTTATTGTTTTAGGCATGCAGATCTAATAAAAAATTGAATTTTTACCGTGTTTATAAACTTTTTGATCCTAAAACATGCAGATCTAATGAGAAAAGCAAGTTTATATCTAAAAAGTTTGGGTTTTTACCTCTAGATTCGACGAGGAATCTAGGCGACGGTTGGTGAAAGATGCCCTTTTCGCTCCCCGTTGAGAAGATTACGATCTTCTTGAATCTGAGCGATTGATGGATCTCCTTCCCCGCGAGCCGCCGTCTCCTCCAACGAGCGTGATCGTGCTGATAACATGTTGTGAAGGGAAATATAGGGAGAATAGGCGTAGAGGGTTAAGAGCCCCCTACCCTTATATTTATAGCTTTCAATAGTGGGTTGGATACCCAATTGGCCCAATGGGCCTATTCATAACAATAATGATAATATTGAGAAATGAAGATGACAACGTCATTCCCACATAAATGTTTTACTCAGATTAAAATATAAATAAAGGCATGAAATCTTTATTAAAAATCAAAGAAAAATATCGAAAAATATTCTATTTTAAAATAAATATCAACTTCAATGCAAAACCCAATTTCGCTTCTTAAAAAAACCAGAATACTGAATTTACACTGAATCGTAACACAACCAAACCAAACTAAATTGGTAGTTTGAGATCTTAGAACATGAAAAATAAATCGAATGGATCAGATCGTCAAAAAAGGAGAAGGGGATGTCTTGGATCCGATCGTCAAAAAAGGAGAAGGGGATGTCTGCGTGAGCTAGCCAGATAATACACATATTGCTCAATGTAAAATTATTATTTTTCACAACTTCATTGATCAGTATCTTCCAAAGTGTACAAGCATGCAAGCAACATACTGCAATTAGAACATTGACAGTTTCAAATACGTAAAAAGCCGAAAGGTTTAAAAAGAAAAGGCGAATATTAAATTGTAGGAAATATTGGTGTCTTATGTGATTAGAATATTTACAGTGTCAAATATGTAAAAAGCCGAAGGGTTTAAAAAGAAAAGGAGGAAATCAATTTGTAAGAAACATTGGTGTCGTACAACATTTAGAAAATTAGACATGGTCAAATATGTAAAAGGCCAAAAGGTAAAGAAAAAAAGAAATCCGCAATTTTAACTTCCCGAACCAAGACTTGAACTTGGGACTTCCAATTTAACATACTGACGTGATAACCAAACTCCCCAGAACAAGATAATGCTGCTACTGGATATAAACGATCCTTATTTATTCTTGCCCAGGGCAGCTGCCCAGGGCAACTACACAGTAGTTACGCCCCTGCTCCTCATGCAACGAACCCACCAAGATAACCGCTTGCTGTTCATCCTCAATCTTCACATAAATACCACGCAATTCCAGCACTATCCGGTTCAACTCATCCATGTGATCCTTCACCGCTGATCCAGATTTCATCTTGAGAGTATACAGCTGCTGAAGCAAATATAGGCAACTCATGAATGATTTCTTCATATATAGTCCCTCAAGCTTCTTCCACATGGCAGATGTCGTAGCATCATCTAAGAATTCACTCAGAACATTATCTGACAATGACAACTGAATCGCGATGTACGCCTTCCTCTCTATCTTCGCCTTAACAGATTCTTTCACATCCTTATCGATATTCGACACATCGAATACGATTTGGTAACATCCCGTCTGCATAAGAACATTCTTCACCTTCGTCTTCCAGATCCGGAAATCATTCCGGCCAGTGAACTTCTCAATGTTCAATGTTGCTAAAGATACCATCTTTCCTTTGCCACTAACTTCCTTTGCAAACGAACACAAGCTCTGATACCACTTGTTGGGAATAAATCACCGGCGAAAGACAACGCCTTTGGGATCTATGAGGAATACCGACCCTAACAAACAAAGCAAGAATCTAGGGCTAGCAAATGACCCCAATTTACCCAACAATAAATCCAATTGACCTTGCAATAGAAAGTAGGAAACGAATAATAGCAACAACAAATTAAACGCAGACACAAGAGAATTTAACCTGGTTCGGTTGTAAACAACCTACATCCAACATTCCGAGACGATTCCACTATTAAAGAGATCCACCAACCTAAGGTTACAATCTTGCTTCCACTCACGTGAGTAATAACTTGGCAAACCACACAAGCCCTCAATATCTCACTCAAGGAAGAAGAAATCAAAAGGAGGAACAAGAGAAGAATCACACACACCTTCTCAAATAAGAACTCATAAATCCTAACTCTCTCAATAATCTCCAAAGTGGTGGCTCAAGGCTTTCCAAGAACTCCAGATATCTAATGGATGCTTAACCTTGTTACGGGGTGGAACTTGCGTACAATGAATTTGTATTATGGGGAACCAAGGGCACGGTGGTTATATGGAGAAGAAGGTTTAGGTAGGCTGTTTTACAAGTGATTAGTGGGGTGAAGAAGTTGGACCCGTCGCCGGTGGTGATCACGGGTCGAATCTCGCCGGATGCAACAGAGGAAGGTTGGATGGCAGGGGGCCGAAGTTGACTTTGGTCAAGGGGCGAGCTTTCCTGCAGCACGAACAACTCGTCAGAAGGGCTGGGTTGGGGTTCAACCCTTAGCCCCTCCGATGCCTAAGTCAGTAATAGGACTTAAACTGGGGGCTAGACACGCCGGTCGGACTAACGGTGTGTCGACCGCACGTGGCGAGCTATAAGTGGGAGAACAAAGATATGGACGACCTTTGTTCTCGTGTGTGAATGATAGATTGAGAGAGAATTTTCCAACCCCCCCCCACCGTAAGGGGAGATGGGGTATTTATACTTGTCGGGAGATGACTAGGCGGGGCTGATCTGGCATGCTGACTAGACGTGCTGAGCTGGCTCGGCTGTCAGCGGAAGCTTTGGACGAGGATGTCGGGAACATGAGTTCCTGACCTGCTTTTGTCAGGCGGCGCAACTGCCAAGGGGTGCTTTTGTCGGGATGTCAGGGCCGAAAGCGCTAACCGTCAGTCGGCTCAACCGTCAGGGGGTGCTTTGTCAGTCGGTCGGGTGACGTATGTGTCAGTTGTGTCCTTATCCTGGGTTGTTTGTCGTTGGCGACGAACTAAAGGTCGGGCTGTATCACTCTAGGCGCCGCGGTTCACGGGAGTCGGGCGGGTCGTTCGGACCGGGGGTTGTCCGGCCCGGCCGCGCCCCCCGATCGGTCACGGGCTATGGTTCGCCCGTACGGAAGGATGCATCCGCGCCTATGTCAGTAGGCCCGGTGGCGCTACCCAGGCGTCCCCCAGCGCGCTACCCCCGGTGGGTCGAGCGGCTGTGGTTGTTCGCCTCGGCCGGGTCGGGGGACGCTGCAAGGCGCGCCCGTCTCCATATTGCCCCGGATTTTCGGGGTGGCGACCCTTTCATGAAGAGGAGAGTCCATGGGTCATGTGGGCGGAATCGGGTGGGACCCCTACGATCTTTAGGTCGTAACAGAGTCAATGTGGTATACCAGCGGATCCGGGTGGGATTCGGAGTCTTACGATCTTTAGGTCGTAACAATTGCCCCCGGCATCCGAGAGTGAGGTGGAAGCCCGGCTCGGCTCGGATGGCGTAATGCCGCCCTCTATACCGACTCGGATAGGGATCCCCGCTCGGAGGGGGGGAGAAAGGGGCGACGCCGCTCCCGCGGGGTGTGTCCCGCGATAGCGGGATTGCGAGGCCTCATCCCGAGTGGTGCCAAGCGGGGCGTCGCCCCATAACGACGTGCCGTCGCATGAGGTTACTAGGTCGGGTTTGTAATTTCCACGGGGCTTTGGCCGTCCTGCGCCCGGCGGACCGCCCCGTAGCCGTGCGCTTGGGCTCAAGGGGAGGGGTTCGTAAGGGGGAGGGTTATTCATCAACTCTTACTCGGGGATCTAGATGATATTTACAACAATGGAGAAGATGTGGCCCAACCGGCGGTTGGGACGGAGGGTTGTCCACATTTGTTGTTCGCTCCGTCGGGAGGAGCAGATCCCTGCGTCGGGGCGGTCTTCCCTTATGTCGATTGCCGAATTCCTACCGCCTCATTGTTCGGGGGCGGGCCGACGCGGCGGGAACCAATGTTTGGTTTTTTTTCTTTTTTTAGGGGTGCCGCCCTGTGGCGGTTCAGCCTTCGGGGGGGGAGCCAACCCTCGGTCGTAGGAGGGTACCCTCTTCCTTTCCCTTTCCTCGCTTCCTCGCGTTCTGCCTCGCTGTCGTCGCGCTGGAGGGTTGCCCAGCCTCGCCGGGGATCCCGCGCACCGAGGGGGCACCCCGGGTAGGTTGAGGACGAGGTGGCGGCGGTGGCGCGTTGCAGGGAGAGCCGTTGGGGGGCTTCCCCCCTGACACCCTGTGGGGATCGCCGTCGGTCAAGTGTTAATTGGGGTGTTGCGGCCCGCCGCTAGCCTTCTGGACCTGCCTTTTGATCCAGTAACAGGCAGGGGGAGAGCTGATTGGCGGGGCCCCCCGTGTGTAAGGGGAATATCCTGTTGGAGGTGGTGGGATTATGGCGGCCATCGTTGGGAGAGGTGAGGTCCGTCGGTGGCTATCGACTTTCTCCGTAGCTCGGTGGGGCGTTTGGGGCCGTTTTATGCCCGAAGTGAGGGGATGTGAATCCCCTGTGTCCCTCTCTCCTTTTTCCCTGACCTCTGGAGGGGGGTATTTATAGCGAGGTTCTGCGGTAGGGTTTTTGCTGGGCAATGGGGTGTGATTAGTGCCATTAATGGGCTCTGTGGAATCACACGCTTTGGGAATCGCTTTTCCCTGGCGGTATCCGGCACGGGTTGTCTGCTCTGGCCTCTCGGGGGGCGTGTTGCTGATGGCGTGTTGTCCAAGCGTCCTTTCGTTATGTCAAGTCGCGTCGTGGCGCTGCTTTGACGAGACAGGGCCGCTGCCTTATCTGGACTGGGCACCGGTTTCGCAGCCTTTGCCTTGCGACCGGTCCGTTCCCGGTCACGTGTCTTGGCTTTCTTGGCTTCTTGCGTGAGTTACACAATCACCAATTATGCCCCCAACATTCCCGTGTCTGAGATCGTGAGGTCTGGGGGAAGGGGATGTTGACGGCTTGTGTTGCCTTTGGGTGGGGCGGGGAGTCGGCGAAGAGGTTCGGGATGAGATACGCTGTCCTATCATGATTCGATCTTGGACCGAACCGGGTACGTAGGGCGAGCCTCAGTTCACCTCTTTCACCCTTGAGCGAAAGTTGTCGGTAACTTTCAGGGAGCGGGCGGGGGGGGGGGGGGGGGGGGGGGGGGGGGGGGCTCGGTTCAAAGCTTCGTATCGCGGGGGGTAGTTATACGCTACGGTATTCTCCGAAAAATCTGAGCGTACAAGGAAGAACGTTTTCATTTAAATTTATAAGAGCTGATCTATAGCTTGTACATGAGTCCTGAGTTTTATCGCCCGTTGTGGGGTCAGATCCGGCTCGGGGAGGGGCTATAGAGCTGTCCTCGCCCGTGGTTTAATGACCTCCGGATCTAGGGGTCACTGTGGGCCGGGTGGGCCCTTTTTAACTTGAGTCGATCTTGGCGCGGAGGTGATTGGCCGCCTTCTATGCTGAAGTGTTGCAAGGTCTCGTTGGCCCGAGAGGGGGGTGGGGGATCTTGCCGATCGGGCCGCCTTCCCTCCATTGCTTTGTCATCTCCTTCCACGGACGGGGTAAGGTTTCCTCGGTCCGGTAGAGGCACTGAGAAGGGGAATCACCAGGGAAGCCGTCTTTCTGGGGCTTGCGCCTTGGGGAGGTTCTTGAGGACCGGGCCGCCCCTCCCCCCATGCCTCGCTGCTTCGGTTTGAGGGTGGGGTTCGGCGCCCGATTGTGCATGGGCGGGCTGACACGCCATGACTTGCCTTTTGGGCTCGTCAGGGATGCAGCCTTTCCGAGGTCCTCGCCCGGAGGTCGACATCGAGGAGATACTGGTCGGCAAGCACTGGGGGCTCTCGCCTGTCCAGCCGGCGGAGATCGGATGCCAACCTTTCTCCGACTCGTCCTTGTTTAGGGCGGACGGAGGTGTGAAAGGCGGATTTCCCTTGTGTAAGTGGAATATCCTGTTTGCGATCCGTTTGTAAGAGGAATATCCTGTCGGAGTTGCCGGAGGTGCGGGAACCGCCGCCCCGGGCGGTGGGAGCCACTGATGGCCGGTGACTTCTCTTTTGTTAGGGCATTGTATCCCTGCCCGTTTCCCAGTGGGTGGGGGGGTCAAGTGGCGGTTTCTCATGCCTTCCGATTCTTGGTTCCCTTTCTTTCGGGGGGGGGGGGGGTGAGTGTCGTCTTTATAGGGAGATCTCGCTGACGGTTTCTCCCATATTTATTGCGCTGAGTCCCATATTTATTGCGCTGAGTTGTCATTATTAATGGGCTCCTCGAATTCACGCCCCTGGGAAACCGCTTTTGCCAGGTGGCTCTTACGGGTCCTCTTTTGGTGTGTATCAATAATGGCGGCGTATTTCTCGAGTGTCCTTTCGTTTCGTCGAGTCACATCGGGGTCGCCTACCCGGGAACTGACGCCATTCCGTCCCGGTTTGTGTGCCTCTGCCTTCTTTTGGTTTTTCGAGGGTCACGTGTGCGTGGTCCTTCTCGGGTTTGGGTGGCTAGGGTTGGCCCTGCCCCAGAGGTCTTGAGGGGGGGAGCGGGCGCGTAGCCCGGCCCGTGCCCTTCTCTGGTTTGGGTGGCTAGGGTTGGCCCTGCCCCAGAGGTCTTGAGGGGGGGGGGGGGGAGAGCGGGCGCGTAGCCCGGCCCGTGCCCTTCTCTGGTTTGGGTGGCTAGGGTTGGCCCTGCCCCAGAGGTCTTAAGGGGGGGAGCAGGCGCGTGGCCCGGCCCGTGCCCTTCACTGGTTTGGGTGGCTAGGGTTGGCCCTGCCCCAGAGGTCTTGAGGGGGGGAGCGGGCGCGTGGCCCGTCCCGTGCCCTTCTCTGGTTTGGGTGGCTAGGGTTGGCCCTGCCCCAGAGGTCTTGAGGGGGGGGGGGGGGGGGGGGGGGGGAGCGGGCGCGTGGCCCGGCCCGTGCCCTTCTCTGGTTTGGGTGGCTAGGGTTGGCCATGCCCCAGAGGTCTTGAGGGGGGGGAGCGGGCGCGTGGCCCGGCCCGTGCCCTTCTCTGGTTTGGGTGGCTAGGGTTGGCCCTGCCCCAGAGGTTTGAGGGGGGGAGCGGGCGCGTGGCCCGGCCCGTGCCCTTCTCTGGTTTGGGTGGCTAGGGTTGGCCATGCCCCAGAGGTCTTGAGGGGGGGAGCGGGCGCGTGGCCCGGCCCGTGCCCTTCTCTGGTTTGGGTGGCTAGGGTTGGCCCTGCCCCAGAGGTCTTGAGGGGGGAGCGGGCGCGTGGCCCGGCCCGTGCCCTTCTCTGGTTTGGGTGGCTAGGGTTGGCCCTGCCCCAGAGGTCTTGAGGGGGGGAGCGGGCGCGTGGCCCGGCCCGTGCCCTTCTCTGGTTTGGGTGGCTAGGGTTGGCCCTGCCCCAGAGGTCTTGAGGGGGGGAGCGGGCGCGTGGCCCGGCCCGTGCCCTTCTCTGGTTTGGGTGGCTAGGGTTGGCCTGCAGGGTTTTCTGGGACCCTTAGGGCACAAAAACTCTAGTCCCGTCCTAAGTCGGACGGAACATAGACAGAAATGCAGCGGAAAATTTTTTTATGTTAATCTAATTAACATGCAACCCTAAGGAACCAGACCCTATTAGCCAGGATCTCTACCAACTTGGGGTGGATCTGACCACCCCAAGAGGGATCTAACTACTGCGAATAATTAAATGAAAAACTTAAACACATACCCAGAATCTCAGCCCTGGGGCAGGCGAGATGTTTCGCACCGTCTTCCGAGCTGCTCCCGTCCCACGCCGAGCCGCTCCTTGAACCGCTCCCCGAACTGCTCCTCGAACCGCTCCGCATCCCGAGGCGATCAATCCCATGTCGCCGAGCCAACCACGCGCCGAAGAAAGTTTCACGCGAGTGAAACCTCCGCCTAGATTTCGGATCTGAATCCGAACTCCTTTGCGGCTTTGCTAGAGCCCTCAGAAGCAAGGCAGAAATTTATAGGGAGAGGAGAAATATTAATTTAGCTTAGATCCGAGCGCGCTCCAACATTTACGAGAGCCGCTCAGATCTAGAGCTTGGGACGAGTTTTGAGGAGGAGAGCAGACCCCAATTTATATAGGCGGCGGACTCTCCCCTTTTCTTAAAATCCGATGTGGGACTAATAATTGAGAGTTAATTAAATCAAGTTAGTTTGCCTTTCACAAAGTGCAAACTTCCGTGAATTTTAACTCACTCACTGTTGAGATTCATGATTGATACAACCTATCAATTCGAAGGGCGTTCAATGGTGAACGCATAGGAAAAAAACGACTCGTCAATCCGAGTCCGTTTGACCCTTCAAACAATTGTCCAAAGTTAGCCAAAAGTCATGCTTCTCTTAGAAACGTAGCCGTCAAGAAAATCCCAGGTTTCAAAAAACCCTAACCAGAAAATTCGGGCTTGGTGGGCCTCCATTTTCGCTGGTTTCAGCCCAACAATTTGGGCTGACTTGTTTTGGCTATAACTTGTGCATTTGGACTCCGTTTTTGACGCGGTTTGAACCTGCGTTTAGAGCGGGACGATCCCGTCATCTAGGTAACCTTTTCAACACGTTTATTTAATTAAATATAGTCTTAAACAATTTAAGATACATTTAATCTATTTTGCATCATATGCAAATTAGTCCATATCTAGGCTTAAATTATCATTTGCATCAAATACAAATGATCCGAGGGCATATTCCTCTACATCTCCCACTTGCACTCAGGATCCTTTATCCCGAATGCATGAGATGATTGCAAACATCTTTTGCAATATTTTATCCCTGGCATCAAATGCAAATTATTCTCCCTAACTAATTTCTACCTATTACTAGACGAAGGTCGTACTCTGTGTGAGACCCTACAGCCTGACCCTTACAACAGGTTGGGCTCGAAGCCCTATACGGCAGTGACCACGATCAGTGGTTGCCGTCCCTGCTTCAGGAATCATCATTATGTGGTTGACTCATTGACATGAGTATTGTCGGGACCACCCTGACTGTTTCCGTGATGAGTTCCGCAGTTATAGTCTCTTCGTCTAAACTATGTTGTGTAAATCAAGTCTAGGGTACGGTCAAACTGTCAACCCCAATAACTTGACTCCGGTTAGTTTCTATCGATCTTTTAGTCAAAAATGTTGGACTTCTTCCAACATACTCTGGCCAGAGTTTTTACTAAAGACCAAACTAACCCTACGACACTAACTCCCATTGACCGGGAGAGACGAATCCTCTCTTGGTCATTACTCTCCTCATACGCTTCAAGTGTCACCCAATCAAAGACCTTTCGACAGGCCTTGCCTCGAAGCTAGGTCCTTTGATCTAAGTGGCACCGTTCACACACAGGTTCGTCAAAATGACCTCAAGTCAAAAGACCAACTAGCCTATCATCACTAAGAGTTATTATTGACAGATTGGTCAATGTAACCATATGATAACTCTTGTGGATCGTTCAGTGAACTCATTCTCTAATGAGCACCTGTGTCTCGTCTCCGACTTCGCCAAGTCAAGCGATCATGAGATCATCACCATCGCTGAAAGGTGAAGACTAAGACACAATGGTCTATCCGATGTTTCGATATCCTTGTCTCGAAACATCTACGACCACGAACCCTTTTAGACTTATGCTACAGACGGTCAAACATTTCTCCATGATCGAGATACTCATCTCGATACCTGTTTGACCTTGCATAAAATCTCAGGACTTTACCTAAGTTAATATCTAATGTTAACTACATTATAACATAACTTAGATAAATTATTACCAAACAGCTTACTGTTATTTCGAACAAGATGTTTGTGCTATTCACACACAGAGATAGATTGCCTCGAAGGTATCTTCTCTCAACATCTCCCACTTGCACTCAGGCCCATTTATCTCGGTATCTAATACCGTTTTTACACATAAGTTTTCCCGACTTCATGTGGTAGAGCCTTCGTGAGTGGATCTGCTAAAACCGTCTACACTATAGACTTAAGGGGTTTCTATGTTCATGTTAGACTAACCATTTGAATCTCATTCAAATAATTCATTTGGTCTTTCGGAATCCATAATAATTTTATTTCCTTGGATCTCATCCAGTTCATCGTACCTTACGATAATCATTTAAATTTGTTACTGGTCATTTCAAATGGCTCATATTTATTTCTGATAAAGTATCAAACTCTTTTGATCACTTTGTCAAAAAATATGTTCCATCCCTTTGATGCCTCGCATGTAATTTATACGCTCCCACTGACCTTGAAAACTATCTGGTTTATTCATATAAGTTGGTCCGTCTAAATCATATTTAGAAAAAAAAACGAACTTGTAAGTGAATGCTCCAATTTTCATGGTCAACTTAAGCGTTTACATCGAGTTTGGTCCGAGTAGTTCTGTACACATCTGCTGGTGGAAAACGGTTTCATTATAATCCGTTTTATAGGAATTAGTATGGAAAAACCGTTCTCGACCAACATGATTGCACTTCCCTAT
This sequence comes from Scilla litardierei, assembly GCA_030789695.1. Taxonomy (NCBI): domain Eukaryota; kingdom Viridiplantae; phylum Streptophyta; class Magnoliopsida; order Asparagales; family Asparagaceae; genus Scilla; species Scilla litardierei. The sequence goes on along the minus strand of CM061136.1, from coordinate 189,453,994 downwards.
TTTCCTTTTCTGTACCAATCTTTCAACTTAAAGATTTACTTGCAGTAAGTGAGGAAACATTTTCCTTGGGCACGTAAATTAAATTCCAAAATTTATTTACGCACATGGACCTATTCTGGTTGCATCAAGTTTTTAAATCGGAGTTACTTCTCCGAATTTCATCCCGGAAGTTGACTAAGTCATCATCAGTTATGATGTCTAACTCGACTCTTCGTCTCACGAGATTCGAGTAATTATACAACTTCCTAATGTTTGATTTAATGAATATCTTATTGATAATGTCCTCATAGAACATTATCAAAACCTAGGCATTACTATCTGGGACTTAACCCAGAGGAAGGACTTAACTCAGAGTCACTTGTTATGGATCGCACCGAGTCTAACTAAGTGTGATTCATACCATTTAACACACTGATGTGTTAACAGACTTGACCTGAGAGAAAATCACATTTTCTTTTAATTACACAAGATTTTATGTAGCTAAGTATTTAACCATTCGATCTAATCGAATCAGTTTAAATACTTTTGTCTTTTCGTTCTTTATTTTTTCAGACTTGTGTTTCATCAAGAACACGTGTCTTAATAAAATATACGAATAACTTATTTTGGTTGATCTAGACTCGGGTACATCAGTATGTACCAGACTGAGTTCGACAACTCATTTTCCCACTGTCTTACAGATGGGTTTCGGCCAATTTTATCTAAGAGGGTAAGACTCACAAGTGTCCGTAGACTTCATAATACGAGAGGTCAGACCCCTCTTTATGTGACTTGTGAAGCTTAGTCTCTCGATACGGCCTAGTCTATTTTACCATATAAGTTTGCTACTATCTTGTGTATTTATATATTAACATTTAATATATATATATATATATATATATATATATATATATATATATATATATACATATATATAGTTATTACAAATTACTTAACACAAAACATTGCTTCCGAAGCAAGGTGACGACATTCGTCCAAAAATGTGTTAGACGTTTTTGTATAACTATTTATTCTGAAATCGTGACATCAAAATATATCACATTTTCATTTCCTCCTACTTATGCCTTTACTAATGATAAATTAAACTAACTTTCTCAATTGACTTTCCGGAGTGCCTTCTTCCTTTTCTAAATCACATTTAGATATTAATTAACCCAACATAAATAGATATGCAAGCATCTTATGTATCCAAACGCTTGAGCTTTGCAATCTCGAGTTTAGCTCAAGAAGTTGCTTGTCTCAAGATCCGGTTGGGATACATAGTCTTGCACCGCTCATGCACTCGTATTCGACTCAAACGGTTTGATCGAATTTTCGAACTTTGCGGATCGGAATTTTTTGTCCATACAACCTTGAGGGTAGCTCGACAAGTTGTAGGGAGAAACATACTTCGAATATCCTATATGTTCAAGCTGCCTCATATAGAGAAGAGTGACATGTAGCTTTAATTTATTTGTTGGACCCAGAACTTAATGAAATCATATTTCTTAAGTCTGTTCTTTAGAAGGTCATTTAATGTCAACGAGAATATAGTTTAATTCCATCAATTAGAATTTAACTTGATATTCAATTAATCAACTATTTGACCAGTTAGCTTATTCCAATATTATATTTTGATTCCTTCGGTAAACATAGTCTTGCCCTAGTTTTGGCATATGTTCAAAATTAAATATAGGTAGAATGGCTTTTATCTATATATATCCTCCCACTATTTTTACGATCGTTTCAAAGCTTAATAACGAACGATTTAATCGAATTAAAATATTTAAAATTTAGTGAAAGAGGGATCCAATCATCCTGAACCTCACAACCTTGAGGAGACTCAACAAGTTGATTGGTTCCATGATTGGTAGACTAACTCTTAGTCAATCACATCACATGTGACTCCCTATCGTTTTTTACCCACAGTCACTTATGATCTTGAGGAGACTCAACAAATCATAATGACTGGTCTAGTCAGACCCTTGATTTCGTGTCCAGATTTGACTTAGATCGATGCTCGAGGAGACCCGTCGTATCGATTTGGGTCAAGTCTAGACTACATCACATGCATGTTGGAGTTTGTTCCTTAAAGACAAACAAGTCATAGCTTGAGGAGACTCAACAACTATAATTGTCTTCTTTGAGTTACCAAGCTCCAAAATCAAGGAGGGATACGAATTAATCTTTAATAAGATTTATAACACATTGACTAGATATAGTCCAGGGTGTCATACAATCATGATTCGCGACATTGCGGTCCAGCGGAACACAGCCAGTGAATTGACTAAGCCAGGATCACTACCCCTTAGACTAGTAAGGGTTGATCCAGAACTCTTAGCCAAGCACATTGACTGGATCATGGTCCATTGAATGAAGCTTGTCATTTTTGTATGTGTGCCATAGACTAAACAGCTTTTATTAACAACTAATTAATCCTATCAACTAGTTGCATCCTTAAATTCAAAATTTTAGGATTTGTTTAATAACTTTTATTAAGTCCTTATCAACTATAAGGTTCACGTGCTATCCTAATCGTTATTAGGATTTTAATAAATTTATTAACCAACGCTAAAAGCGAAGTCCTTTAATGATTTAATAATAACAATTAAAATTAAAAATTCATTAAAAGGACTACCCTAATCAGGAATTAGGTCTTGAAGCATTGTTAATGTTTTATTAAAACATAACATGTCATTAAAATTCAATTAGTAAATTTTAATCATTACTTAATGGCTAACCTAAAGGGTTGTCTTGTGTTATCAAATAAGGGACAAGAAGACATAGCCATTAAAATTACACTAATTTTATCGCATAAAAAGTGTACAACTATTTAACAATTAAATAGACTAAAGTTTATCGCATAAACAATTTTAGCATGCATACTTAAATTTAACATTTAAATTTAAAAATACGATTTTTAAAACATTTTATTTTATCTCATAAAGTAAAAGCTTGTTTAAAAATCATAACATTTGCATGCTACTTTAAAATATTTATCGCATAAAAATTTTAAACTTTTTAAAATCAGTTTTTAAAATATCTTATAAATTTAAAACATCATTTAAAAAATTCCATGTTTAAAATTTATCACATAAAATTTTAAACAACATTTTAAACTTATCGCATAAAGTTTTAAAGCTTTAAAACAATTTTTAAAATTTATCACATAAATTTAAAAAATTCCATTTTAAAACTTACATGTTTAAAATTTATCATATAAAATTTTTAAACAAAAAAAATTAAATTTATCGCATAAATTTAAAGAAAACATTTTTCTGTAAAAGCATTCAAATAATAAATTCGCAGTCCAAGATCAGCATACAGAGATGGCTCTGATACCAATGCAGGGTATCACTCTGATATCATTGCGACGCTGTTAAGGCCCATCATCCATGGCACCATAGACCCGTCACAAGATACCTCAGAAACTTGTTTTATGGCATGCCTCTCGACAATACCCAACCCATTATAAGATCACCATCTTATCGGGACTTGGTACGGTAAGAGCGATTACTTCGGGTCGGCTCATAACCCGAGAACCCGTACTCAAGCTCAACAAGCTCTGATGCCAATGCAGGGTTTTCTGGGACCCTTAGGGCACAAAAACTCTAGTCCCGTCCTAAGTCGGACGGAACATAGACATAAATGCAGCGGAAATTTTTTTTATGTTAATCTAATTAACATGCAACCCTAAGGAACCAGACCCTATTAGCCAGGATCTCTGCCAACTTGGGGTGGATCTGACCACCCCAAGAGGGATCTAACTACTGCGAATAATTAAATGAAAAACTTAAACACATACCCGGAATCTCAGCCCTGGGGCAGGCGAGATGTTCCGCACCGTCTTCCGAGCTGCTCCCGTCCCACGCCGAGCCGCTCCTTGAACGGCTCCCCGAACTGCTCCTCGAACCGCTCCGCATCCCGAGGCGATCAATCCCATGTCGTCGAGCCAACCACGCGCTGAAGAAAGTTTCACGCGAGTGAAACCTCCGCCTAGATTTCGGATCTGAATCCGAACTCCTTTGCGGCTTTGCTAGAGCCCTCAGGAGCAAGGCAGAAATTTATAAGGAGAGGAGAAATATTAATTTAGCTTAGATCCGAGCGTGCTCCAACATTTACGAGAGCCGCTCAGATCTAGAGCTTGGGACGAGTTTTGAGGAGGAGAGCAGACCCCAATTTATATAGGCGGCGGACTCTCCCCTTTTCTCAAAATCCGATGTGGGACTAATAATTGAGAGTTAATTAAATCAAGTTAGTTTGCCTTTCACAAAGTGCAAACTTCCGTGAATTTTAACTCACTCACTGTTGAGATTCATGATTGATACAACCTATCAATTCGAAGGGCGTTCAATGGTGAACGCATAGGAAAAAACGGCTCGTCAATCCGAGTCCGTTTGACCCTTCAAACAATTGTCCAAAGTTAGCCAAAAGTCATGCTTCTCTTAGAAACGTAGCCGTCAAGAAAATCCCAGGTTTCAAAAAACCCTAACCAGAAAATTCGGGCTTGGTGGGCCTCCATTTTCGCTGGTTTCAGCCCAACAATTTGGGCTGACTTGTTTTGGTTATAACTTGTGCATTTGGACTCCGTTTTTGACACGGTTTGAACCTGCGTTTAGAGCGGGACGATCCCGTCATCTAGGTAACCTTTTCAACACGTTTATTTAATTAAATATAGTCTTAAACTGTCACGACCCGCTTCCCTAAAATGGAGGCGAGACGTGAAAAGGTCCGCACGGGAGTGGAGCGGTGAAGCCCCAAACCCGATAAGCGTCAATTTAGTATAAGCAGGTCCCCGTAATTGCAATCGAAACAACAATAATAATAATATGAGACGGAAAAGAAACACCAATCCCAAGGGTTGTCCACAAATATTCAACATCACAGAAAAGCCACCAGGCTAAAAGAAAGAGTCTAAGGGCCCAGAACAAGGCCAAACAAAAGCAACGACATAAATAAGTATAGTGCCACGCACCAATAACAAAACTACTGTCTAACAAAAATAAAGCACAACGGAGACACTAGGACTGGTCCCCAATGTCCGCGTACTCCCCGTCCAACACGGGCTCAAGCTCGGCGTCCGCAAACACCTCACCCTCAGCTGGCAACTCAGGCTCAAGGTCTAACATGCGTCACCCAAAAGAGAAAGGGGCACATGTCAGCAAGTCTAAAAGACTTGGGCAAGGAAACTGAAAGTAAGGCAACTAGCAACCTAACAGTTTAGTATGCATGACATGGCAGTTATAACATGAGTGCACAATTTAAAACAAGGCAAGACAATTTGTACATGAGAGCAACCATCGGGACAAGACAAGACAAAAGTAGCCACGCTACTAACATTCTCAATCAATTCACATTGTTGTAGGTGTTTACGCCCTTCGCTGAATGGCAAGCATTTCAGACCGATCGGCACTAAACACAATTCACATTTCACGATTGTTTTGTAGATGTTTGCGCCCTTCGCTGAATGGCTAGCATGTCAGTCCGATCGGCACCAAACACTACCCCACCCCAAAGAGTTTACGCCTTACAACTGCAGTTGTTGATCAAACAGACTCCCAGTTGAATGGCCGCTTAACCCTCACCCCATCCCGCACTAAACAAGCCAGGGTCCCTGAACATGAGCCCAGCAAGTGAGCCAGGGTTGCCCCGCACGGGAGCTTGTTCCTTAGTTCACAATTCAATATCGAGCGTTGGGGTTTCCAACTACAGGGCTCGCTTCTGGAACACGAGCCAGGTAACACAAGTAGTGTAGCAAAGCTACGCAATCACGGGATCACCAAAACAATGCAATGACATGACATTTAATTTGCGTACCGTTAATGGAAAGTAAACATGACATGGTAATTGTGCAACATGCTATATGTCGGAATTAGCTTCGTTGTCAAGCTAACTCCCCAATTTGCGCCTAGGCGAGTATCATTTCGTCGCCTAGTCTCTTTTACGCCTACAATAAGCAAATGGCCTAAAACATGGCCTAAACCCTAAGTGGCAAGTTTCACTTGCCTAGCACCGGGGATGACGATCACTTCGTCACACGGATGCCAATCTACGGGGAAATCGCTGTTTTGGGGGACCAATCAACAAACAACATGAATTATTATTAGGGTTTCATAAAAATATAACTAAGTTATAAAAACAACGGTAGATAGATTTCTCACCGAGAGGAGGCGGAAGAAACACTCCGGGGAACCCTAGGATCAGATCTGGAAGCGAATGGAGAAGTTTGGAGAATTAGGGTTCTTGGGTGATTTTGGGGGTTTGATGGATTTTGGGTGAGATTTGAGGAAGATGAGAGGTAGATAGGGTAGATGGATGGTTTGGATGATGGATTTAGGGCTTGGAATGAAGCAATGAAGCTTGGAGGAAGGTGGGGGATCAATGGGGGCGATTTTAGGGTTTAGGGTCGAGTTGGAGGGGAAGAAAACGTTTGGGTTGGGTATTTATAGGCTAGGCTGGCGGCTAGGGCAAAACTAGGGTTTACAGCACTAGTTAGTCGGTCAAAGAACAACCACTGACCGACTAGTTTGACAACTAGTCGGTCGGTCGACCAACGCAGACCGACTAAGTGTAAACAGTAGCTACAGGTGAAATTAGGATTCTAGAGTTAGTCGGTCCATGAACAAATACTGACCGACTAGTTTGGCATCTAGTCGGTCGATGAACGTTCTTAGACCGACTAAGAGTAAACAGTAACTGATACAAAAATAATATGATGAGTTAGTCGGTTCAAGAAGCATTGCTGACCGACTAGTTTGCAACCTAGTCGGTCAACCAACGTTCTTAGACCGACTAACGATAAACAGTAACTCCTGAGAAATTTAGAAAGCAAACTAGTCGGTCCAAGAAGGATTGCCGACCGACTGGATCGTCATCTAGTCGGTCGGTGGCCCTTCTTACACCGGCTAATGAGCACAGAAAAGTACCGATACGGAGCGCGGGGCCCCGGGATCGATTCCTAAGACTCCTAGGCTTGATCTAATAGTTAGATACGACCGTTATGAAGTCCGTCACGAGCGACACACTTCGAAATCGACAATCCTAAGGAAGAAGCGAGAAAATACGACGAATCGATCGAAAATGAAAGTTACGGAGACGAAAACCACACAAGAGGAGAAAATCCACCAAAACATATATTATATTATAATAAATTCTGATACATGAAAAGCAGTCGTTACATCCTCCCCAACTTAAGAAAAATTCCGTCCTCGGAATTTCCAAAACTCACGAGTCCGAAAACAAAAGTGGGAAACGCTCTCGCATCTCATCCTCATTCTCCCAAGTAGACTCTCCAGGTGAGCCGTGTCGCCACATCACCCTCACAAGATTGACAACCTTGTTTCGAAGTGACTTCTGACGCCTGTCCAGAATCTGCACTGGATGCTGGTCATACGTCATATCGGGGCGAACGGTAATCTCCGAAAAATCCACCGCATGAGACGGATCGCTAATGTATCGACGAAGCTGCGACACATGGAAAACATTGTGAACTCCTTCCAAAGACGGCGGCAAGGCCAAGCGATACGCTACCTCGCCAACACTCTCCAAAATGTCAAACGGTCCAATGTATCGCGGGCTCAACTTCCCACGCTTCCCAAAACGAATCACACCACGATTCGGGGAAATCTTCAAGAACACATGGTCGCCCGGCTGAAACTCCAAAGGACGACGTTTAGCATCCGCCCAATGCTTAAAACGGTCCTGAGCAATCCTCAACCTCTCCCGAATACTCCTGACGATATCCACGGCCTCCACGATCATCTCAGGCCCCAACAACTCCCGATCACCAACGTCATCCCAACTCAATGGCGATCGACATTTCCTCCCATAAAGAGCGGCGAAAGGCGCCATGCCAATACTCGCCTGGAAGCTGTTGTTGTAGGAAAACTCCACCAAATGCAGATGGTCCTCCCACGAACCCTTGAAATCCAACATGCACGCCCTCAGCATGTCTTCCAAAATCTGAATTGTCCTCTCGGACTGGCCATCAGTCTGCGGATGGTACGCCGTGCTGAAACTCAGACGCGTACCCAAGCTCTTCTGCAAACTCTGCCAAAACTGAGATGTGAACCTCGTGTCTCTGTCCGACACGATACTCACGGGGACTCCATGAAGTCGCACGACTTCCTCCATATATCTCCTCGCTAGCACCTCCGTGGACTGTCCCACTCGAAATGGAATAAAGTGCGCAGATTTGGTCAATCGATCTACGATCACCCAAATCGCGTCATTCTGCTTCGGACTCCGAGGTAGTCCAGTCACGAAATCCATAGTGATGTGCTGCCACTTCCACTCCGGAATCGGAAGCGGTTGTAGCAACCCGGCCGAACGCTGATGCTCCGCCTTCACTTGCTGGCAAACCAAGCACTTGGCTACACTCCGAGCCACGCTCCTCTTCATACCATGCCACCAATAATTCAAACGAAGATCCTGGTACATCTTGGTGCCACCAGGATACACAGAATACGGCGAACTGTGTGCCTCCACCATCAGCTCCTCTCTGATATCCCCAGCAGGCACACACAACCTGGCTCCAAACCTCAGCGAGCCATCCTCATGAATCAAAAAGTCAGTCCGCAGACCGGCTTCCACCTGCTCCCGAATCCTTACCAGCTTCGGATCCTCAGCCTGGCCAGCCTTAATCCGATCCACGATCGTCGACTGTACCTGCATGTACATCAACGAAGAAGCCTCTCCAGAAAGAACAATCTCCACGCCAGACTCGCAAAAATCCTGCTGCAATCTCCACTGCGAGGTCAACATCATCACCGCGGGAATCCTACTCAAAGCATCCGGAACCACATTCACCTTGCCAGGGTGGTACTGCAAATCAATCTCATAATCCGCCATAAGCTCCAACCATCGACGCTGTCGCATGTTGAGCTCCTTCTGCGTGAAAATATACTTCAAGCTTTTGTGATCGGTGAAAATCTTCACTTTCTCACTCAGCAAGAAATGCCTCCAAATCTTAAGAGCAAACACAACGGCAGCCAACTCCAAATCATGCGTCGGATAATTCTTCTCATGAACCTTAAGCTGACGAGACGCATACGCCACAACATGCCCGTGCTGATGCAACACACAACCAAGACCCTTGCCAGAAGCATCGCAAAAGATCTCAAATCCACCGCTGCGATCAGGCACGACAAGAATAGGGGCACTCGTCAACCTCTCCTTCAGAACACCAAAAGCACTCTCGCAATCACCCGACCAAACATAGGCAACATCCTTCCGCGTCAACCTGGTCATCGGCTCAGCAATACGAGAAAAGTCCTTAATGAACCGACGATAATAACCAGCAAGTCCAAGGAAACTCCGAATCTCAGACGCTGACGACGGAACAGGCCACTCCCTGATGGCCCGAATCTTCTCGGGATCCACAGAGATACCATCTCCAGTCACCACGTGCCCGAGAAAAGCAACTCGATCCAGCCAAAACTCGCACTTCGAAAACTTAGCATACAAACGATGCTTCCTCAAAATCTCCAACACCGTCCTTAAGTGCGAGGCATGCTCTTCCTCCGACTTCGAATAGATCAGAATGTCGTCAATGAAGATAACGACAAACTTATCCAAAAAGTCGTAGAAAATCAGGTTCATCAGATTCATGAAAACTGCGGGCGCGTTAGTTACGCCGAAAGGCATAACCACAAACTCATAGTGTCCATACTTCGTCCTGAACGCTGTCTTCGGAACATCTCCCTTCTTAACCTTCAACTGATGGTAACCACTCCTCAAATCCAACTTAGAAAACACCCTCGAACCTCCAAGCTGATCAAAAATATCATCGATGCGAGGCAACGGGTATTTATTCTTAATGGTTACCGCATTCAATCCCCGATAGTCCACGCACATGCGACGCGAACCATCCTTCTTCTTAACCAGCAACACCGGTGCTCCCCACGGAGACACACTAGGATTAATATAACCCTTCAGCAACAGCTCATCCAACTGCTTCCGCAACTCTTCCAATTCTGCAGGTGCCATACGATACGGCGCCTTCGAAATCGGCTGCGCGCCTGAAACGAGATCAATAGAAAATTCCAGAGCTCGATCAGGTGGCAACCCAGACATCTCCCCGGGGAAGACGTCGCCAAAATCTCGCACCACAGCTGGCCACTCCAGCTCCATCTGCATAGCCACAGCCTCCACCGGCCTGGCCCGAGATCTGACAGGACCAAGCGAACTGCTACCACGACTGAACTCAAATACTGGATGTCCGGGAATCTCGAACACCACCTTCTTCCTCCTGCAGTCAATCGTAGCATAGAAGCTCGCAAGCCAATCCATCCCAAGAACTGCATCATAGTTGATGATGTCGTGGACAATGAAATCAGCAAAAAGCTCATGTCCACAGACCACCAACGAGCAAGAATTGCAACCACGATGCACCGAGACCACACCATTCCCTGTAACGATATTCCATCTCTTGGGGAGAGGGGACGTCGACAAGGAATGCCTCTCCACGAAGCTCTGGGCCAAAATGCACATCGATGCACCAGAGTCAAAGAGGACTCGGGCAGGGAACGTGCAAACCAAAACCACACCTAACAAACAGTCTAATCGATCAAATCTTATTCTAGCAACACCATACACAAGCATTCACATAATTTAACAATCAATTAACTAAGGAAGGAGCAATCTAGATCGAAGGTTACCTGCAATGACCTCATCCATGGCCAAAACCTCCTCCTCGGTCATCAGAAATGCCTGCCTCCTCGGCGGAACAGCCTGCCGAAAAGCCTGCCCCTGTGGAACAAGCGCCGCTCCACGCCCAGCAGGAACAGGCGCTCGCTGCTGCAACGGCTGAGCTGCAACAGGAGCCCTCCGCAGCGGACCCGCATGCCGACAATCCCTCGCGACATGGGAGGCATCACCGCAAACCAGACACTGGCCCAAGAACTTCCGGCACTGATCCTTGATATGGCCAGGCTTGCCGCAGAAATGGCAAGACTTCAGAATAGGCCCTCCCGGCCTCTTAAACTGAGCGGACGGATTAGGCCTGAATCCAGGTCTAACCACAGCTCTCGCCTGCTCCACAGGCCTCCTCACATCACCAACAACAGACCCCTTCCTCTGGTTCACAAGCAGCTCCTGCCTCTTGGCAGCGACCAAAACCTTCTGATAAGATTCCCGGTCAGAAGAGGTCACAAAGCTCTGGAGCTCTGAAGCAAGCCCCTGCAGAAACCTCTGAGCTCGCTCCTCAGCGTCCTGCACCATCTTTGGTGCAAACCGACTCAGCCTCATGAACTCCTGGTGGTACATGTCCACCGACGAGTTCCCCTGCTTCAGGTCGATAAAACGCTGCAGCATCTCTTCCCTGGCAGCCTTCGGGAAAAACTCACCATCAAATCTGGCCTTGAAGGTAGCCCAGACGATCTGCTCAACCAACATCTTCTCCTCAGCATCCCACCAATTCCTGGCGTTATCCTTCAGCTGGCGCTTCGCCAAGTCAACCCAACTAACTTCGTTGACCTTGGACATCTTCAGATTGTCCTCAATATTCCTCATCCACTCATCAGCAGCTAAGGGGCCTTCGGTTCCATCAAAATACGCAGGACCCAGCTCTCTGAACTGCTTCGCCCCGGGCTCAGGGCGAGGGGTCTCCACCACCCGAGCAGCTCGAGTCACTGGAGCATTCTGCACCTGCAGGAGCACACCCTGCTGAACCTGCATCATCTGCAACATCATCCTCATCATCTCCCCATTAGTGGGCTCCCGCTCAGGCTCCTCGTCGTGAGGGGGCGCACCACTACCACCACCTCGGGTGATTCGCCTTCCTGCCATCTAATGACGCAGAAAACGAAACAATTAGACTCATAGCTTAGGGCTCAGATGTCGAAATTATTTGTTGGACGAACTTATATCATTATCGTTATCCCGATAGTCGCAGTTACAGAGGACCTGCATGGGCCACCACTAAAACCCTAAGTGGCAAGTTTCACTTGCCTAGCACCGGGGATGACGATCACTTCGTCACACGGATGCCAATCTACGGGGAAATCGCTGTTTTGGGGGACCAATCAACAAACAACATGAATTATTATTAGGGTTTCATAAAAATATAACTAAGTTATAAAAACAACGGTAGATAGATTTCTCACCGAGAGGAGGCGGAAGAAACACTCCGGGGAACCCTAGGATCAGATCTGGAAGCGAATGGAGAAGTTTGGAGAATTAGGGTTCTTGGGTGATTTTGGGGGTTTGATGGATTTTGGGTGAGATTTGAGGAAGATGAGAGGTAGATAGGGTAGATGGATGGTTTGGATGATGGATTTAGGGCTTGGAATGAAGCAATGGAGCTTGGAGGAAGGTGGGGGATCAATGGGGGCGATTTTAGGGTTTATGGTCGAGTTGGAGGGGAAGAAAACGTTTGGGTTGGGTATTTATAGGCTAGGCTGGCGGCTAGGGCAAAACTAGGGTTTACAGCACTAGTTAGTCGGTCAAAGAACAACCACTGACCGACTAGTTTGACAACTAGTCGGTCGGTCGACCAACGCAGACCGACTAAGTGTAAACAGTAGCTACAGGTGAAATTAGGATTCTAGAGTTAGTCGGTCCATGAACAAATACTGACCGACTAGTTTGGCATCTAGTCGGTCGATGAACGTTCTTAGACCGACTAAGAGTAAACAGTAACTGATACAAAAATAATATGATGAGTTAGTCGGTTCAAGAAGCATTGCTGACCGACTAGTTTGCAACCTAGTCGGTCAACCAACGTTCTTAGACCGACTAACGATAAACAGTAACTCCTGAGAAATTTAGAAAGCAAACTAGTCGGTCCAAGAAGGATTGCCGACCGACTGGATCGTCATCTAGTCGGTCGGTGGCCCTTCTTACACCGGCTAATGAGCACAGAAAAGTACCGATACGGAGCGCGGGGCCCCGGGATCGATTCCTAAGACTCCTAGGCTTGATCTAATAGTTAGATACGACCGTTATGAAGTCCGTCACGGGCGACACACTTCGAAATCGACAATCCTAAGGAAGAAGCGAGAAAATACGACGAATCGATCGAAAATGAAAGTTACGGAGACGAAAACCACACAAGAGGAGAAAATCCACCAAAACATATATTATATTATAATAAATTCTGATACATGAAAAGCAGTCGTTACATAAACAATTTAAGATACATTTAATCTCTTTTGCATCATATGCAAATTAGTCCATATCTAGGCTTAAATTATCATTTGCATCAAATACAAATGATCCGAGGGCATATTCCTCTACATGGCCCTGCCCCAGAGGTCTTGAGGGGTGGGAGCGGGCGCGTGGCCCGGCCCGTGCCCTTCTCTGGTTTGGGTGGCTAGGGTTGGCCCTGCCCCAGAGGTCTTGAGGGGGGGGGGGGGGGGGGGAGCGGGCGCGTGGCCCGGCCCGTGCCCTTCTCTGGTTTGGGTGGCTAGGGTTGGCCCTGCCCCAGAGGTCTTGAGGGGGGGAGCGGGCGCGTGGCCCGGCCCGTGCCCTTCTCTGGTTTGGGTGGCTAGGGTTGGCCCTGCCCCATAGGTCTTGAGGGGGGGGGGGGGGGGAGCGGGCGCGTGGCCCGACCCGTGCCCTTCTCTGGTTTGGGTGGCTAGGGTTGGCCCTGCCCCAGAGGTTCGGAGTTTTAGCGAACTGCAAAACTTGTGTAGAAACAACAATGTTGGGGAAAATGGGTAGATGTGTATATTGCGCGTAAAAATGGAAAAACTCACAACTATTGGTAGAATTTTAGCAGATGTTTTGCGTTCCAAGGGTGGGCCAGTTCGCTCCCTTCGGGGGTAGCCAGGATGTATGTGGCCGGTCCGACAATTTCGACGACCGTGTAGGGCCCTTCCCATTTAGCGGCCAGCTTTCCCCGCTGTGCAGTCTCGGGGCAGAAGGTGGCATCTCGGAGGACCAAATCGCCGATCCTGAAAGTCCGCGGTTTCACCCGGGAGTCGTAATACCGTGCCATCCTCTGGCTGTGTTTGACGAGGCTGGTCAGGGCCCGGTCTCTTACCTCGTCTATCAACTCAAGACTGAGGCCGAGTCCTTCTCCGTTGATTTCTTCGTCGAAGAGCTTTAACCGGAGTGTCTCCTCTCCGATTTCCACAGTAACGACCGCCTCCGATCCGTATGCTAGCCCGAAAGGGCTTTCTCCGGTCGAGGCCTTGTGGGTGGTACGATAGGACCATAGGATTCCCGGCAGCTCGTCGACCCATGCCCCCAGGGCGGCGTCCACCTTCTTCTTCATTGGGTTCAAGATACATTTATTCGCGGCCTCCGCCATTCCGTTGCACTGTGGGTGGGCGACTGACGCGAACTGGAGTTTGATCCCCCAGCCCGAGCAGAAGTCGCGGAAGCCTTCGCAATCGAACTGCTTTCTGTTATCCGTGACAATGGAGCGGGGAATCCCGAAGCGGCATATGATGGATTGCCAGATGAAGCCCTTCATGTCCGTCCACGCGATTCACGCCAGCGGCTCTGCTTCGACCCATTTTGTGAAGTAGTCCACGGCGACGACTAGATATTTCCTTCCCCCGGAGGCCTTTGGGAAAGGCCCCAGGATGTCGAGTCCCCACTTGGAGAAGGGGATCGGGCTCAAGATGGGCATCATGTTGGCCGGAGGTGCAGTCGTTCGTCGGCAGAACTTCTGGCACGCCTCGCACTTTTTGACGTATTGTACTGCATCCCGGATCATCGTCGGCCGGTAGTATCCTTGGCGCATTATTTTGTGGGCGATGGTGCGCCCGCCATGGTGGTTTCCGCAGAAGCCTTCGTGTACCTCGCGGATGACTTGCTCAGCTTGCTCCGGGCCCAAGCATTTCAGGTAGGGCAGGACGTCGAAATTGGCGCGGCGGCGGCGGTACAGCACTCCGTCGAGGAGCACGAATGACAGGGCCCGCCTTTCCACCTGTTTAGCCAGCATCCGCTCCTCGGGTAGTTCCCCCGTCTCTAAGTACTTCATAATGGGGGTCATCCATGACGTCATCGTGCCCGTGCACATCAGTTCTCCTTCGTCAATGGTTGGCGTCAATAGGCTTTCGACGTAGATGGCCTTCCCGATCTCGGCCGCCGAGGAGGAAGCTAGCTTAGACAGGGCGTCCGCCCGGAGGTTGTTGGAGCGGGGTAGGTGCCGGACGTTCGCTTCCTTGAACTTACGGAGTTCGATCTGGATGCGCCTCAGGTACCGCTTCATTGTTTCCTCTCGGGCCTCGAAGCTCCCCAGGATCTGTTGGACGACGAGGCGGGAGTCACTTAGGAGCAACACGTTCGTCGCCCCCACCGCCCTGGCGAGTTTTAACCCGTTAACCGCGGCTTCATACTCCGCGACATTGTTGGTTGCCGGGAAGCTGAAGCGTAGGGCATATTCCAACGAGCATCCGTCAGGGGTCTGAATGACGATACCCGCTCCCGTCCCGGACCCCGTCGCGGAGCCATCGACGTGGATGGTCCATAATTCGCCCGCGGTCATCGGGGAGGGGAACGCGCCAATTGTTACGAGGTGGAACTCGTGTACAATGAATTTGTATTATGGGGAACCAAGGGCACGGTGGTTATATGGAGAAGAAGGTTTAGGTAGGATGTTTTACAAGTGATTAGTGGGGTGAAGAAGTTGGACCCGTCGCCGGTGGTGATCACGGGGTCGAATCTCGCCGGATGCAACAGAGGAAGGTTGGATGGCAGGGGGCCGAAGTTGACTTCGGTCAAGGGGCGAGCTTTCCTGCAGCACGAACAACTCGTCAGAAGGGCTGGGTTGGGGTTCAACCCTTAGCCCCTCCGATGCCTAAGTCAGTAATAGGACTTAAATTGGGGGCTAGACACGCCGGTCGGACTAACGGTGTGTCGACCGCACGTGGCGAGCTATAAGTGGGAGAACAAAGATATGGACGACCTTTGTTCCCGTGTGTGAATGATAGATTGAGAGAGAATTTTCCAACCCCCCCACCGTAAGGGGAGAGGGGGTATTTATACCTGTCGGGAGATGACTAGGCGGGGCTGATCTGGCATGCTGACTAGACGTGCTGAGCTGGCTCGGTTGTCAGCGGAAGCTTCGGACGAGGATGTCGGGAACATGAGTTCCTGACTTGCTTTTGTCAGGCGGCGCAACTGCCAAGGGGTGCTTTTGTCGGGATGTCAGGGCCGAAAGCGCTAACCGTCAGTCGGCTTAACCGTCAGGGGGTGCTTTGTCAGTCGGTCGGGTGACGTATGTGTCAGTTGTGTCCTTATCCTGGGTTGTTTGTCGTTGGCGACGAACTAAAGGTCGGGCTGTATCACTCTAGGCGCCGCGGTTCACGGGAGTCGGGCGGGTCGTTCGGACCGGGGGTTGTCCGGCCCGGCCGCGCCCCCCGATCGGTCACGGGCTATGGTTCGCCCGTACGGAAGGATGCGTCCGCGCCTATGTCAGTAGGCCCGGTGGCGCTACCCAGGCGTCCCCCAGCGCGCTACCCCCGGTGGGTCGAGCGGCTGTGGTTGTTCGCCTCGGCCGGGTCGGGGGACGCTGCAAGGCGCGCCTGTCTCCTTATTGCCCCGGATTTTCGGGGTGGCGACCCTTTCATGAAGCGGAGAGTCCATGGGTCATGTGGGCGGATTCGGGTGGGACCCCTACGATCTTTAGGTCGTAACAGAGTCAATGTGGTATACCAGCGGATCCGGGTGGGATTCGGAGTCTTACGATCTTTAGGTCGTAACAAACCTAATCTAAAACAATAGTTATTCTTAAGTAGAAACCCCCAAAAAGTCAGAAAACTGATCCAAGCCGTTGGTCTTTTCGGCTGGCCCCGCGCTGACTCGGACCGAGTCGATCTGCAGACCGAGCTAACATGCGCTGCTTCAGCCGCGGGATGGAGTCGAGTTAACTCGGTCGAGTAGCATAGCTACTCGGCCCGAGTCGGTATTCCCTGCAGAGCTCTCTTCAAACAGCAAACTCTCGGGTTTCTGAGATCTTCAAAATCCTTCTGTAGCTCGATCGACCGAGTATCCTCCTACTCGACCGAGTAGGAGGTCGCCCGAGTCGGAGAGAAAACTCCCCTCAACTTACTGTCTGCTGCTGCTTCTGTAGCTCGATCGAGTAGTCTGCTACTCGACCAAGTCACCTGGGAAACCATCACATATGAGATCTGAATCACAAAAACAACAGGTCTCCCGTGCCATTATACTCCTTAAGCTTCAAGGGGAGCGTTCTTTGGTAGGGGGCTTCCGGTATTTTTCTCGTGAAGGGTGGCTCACGAAGATGGATGCCAAGATCCGCTAGCTTCCTTTTCTTTCCCTTCTCCACTTAGTCGAGTCTCTCATGAATTAACTTCAGCTCTTCCTCGTAGCATTCAACACATGCATGTGGTATCGAACGTCCAGCTATCAGGTTTGAAATATGTGGGTGCATACTTGGAATGCCTTTGCCACCTTGGTTGGTGCGATGTCCACAGATCACTTGAAATATGTGGGTGTTTTGCGAGTTACACATGATTTTGTTCATCCTTTTCACAGACAGCGTCAATGGTAATTTAGATGACTGTGCGGTTTAACGGAGTTGTATTTTCTGTGGACTAGAGGACGACGTGGATTTTGGTTAATTTCCATAGTCCAAACGGCGTCTTCTGCCGTTTACACTATAAAAAGTTATAATTTCATAACTTCTACGAAATATACTTCCTTTCCCTTCTCAGAACAGTACGGTAGGACGTCAAAGAAAAAGAAAAGGGAGCAAAAATGATATCCTAATCCATCCAGTCAAATAGATTGAACAGCTTGAGCTTGATGGCAACTAATTATTATTCAATAACTAAAAATTAATCAAACAGCTTGCCTTTTCTATTTTCCCTGTCCCCATCTCGTGCGCGCACGCTTTCCTCCGCGGCGCCAACCAGCGACACCTACCCCTTGCCTCTTGATCTCGCGTTCATCCCACAAAACACACCAAATAAAATCACCAGCGGAGCATGTGAACGAGCGTAGCAGCCGTGACGAGCTGCGCGTGGGTGCGGGCGTATGCTTAGCACCACTTGATAAAAAATTTCTAGAGAGAGAAAGAGAGACTCGCCGGCTCTTCTACTTTCTCCCTTTCTCACTCCTTTGACAATGTCCAAAGTCAAGCAAAAGGGCTGTCCCATGAGAGAAAAAACCCCATACCTATTGCGGCATTTGCCCACTCTCTCCACCACAACATCGCCATTAGTCTCCGCCCCAATATAAATTCCATTACTCGTTGCCTCACTTTATATCCAGATCCCACCCTCACCTCTAAACCTCGAGGGAAAAAAAAGTCAGCGCCTCGGCATCTTCCTCTTTCAATCTATGGCCATGTGGTGGTCTTCGGCAGCAGATGATGCCAACAACTGGGATCTTCATGCAGTTGTCAGGGGCTGCAGCGCCCCCACGGGCATCGCTTTAGACCCGTTCCGTTCCTATCCTACCGATCATCTCGGCTTCGTCGATGAAGAAGAAAACGGCGGCCCGCCTTTTGCTGACATCGCAGCCACCGACGGCGATCTTCATGGGCTTGAGGAGCTTTGCATGCCATTCTTCCCTAAGCCAGATGAGTTCTTGCAGCAGGAACGCCTCGTAGAGGACCTGCATAAGCCTCCGCCGCAGCAGTTGGAGGAGCCTCATCGGCGAGTTTCTCCGGGTCCCCGATCCAAAAGAAGGTATGGTTCTAAGTTCTGACCGACTGATTGAACACTTGGTATGTTCTTCATTTGATTAGATCTATCCGTTTGATTACTGATTTATCTGAACAAAAATTTACAGGAAGAATCAGCAGAAGAAGGTGGTATGCCAGGTTCCTGCTGATGGCGTCTCCTCCGATATGTGGGCTTGGCGTAAGTACGGGCAAAAACCCATCAAGGGCTCCCCTTACCCTAGGTTTGTCATGTTTGTGTTAATCAGGGCTCTTCTATTTGTGATTTCTCTGGTCTTATGAAATGCTGAGATTCTACTTCTGGGTAATTGCAGGGGATACTATCGGTGTAGCAGCTCCAAGGGATGCTTGGCCCGAAAACAAGTGGAGCGCAGCCGGACAGACCCAACGACGCTCATCATAACTTACACCGCCGAGCACAACCACCCTGTTCCCACCCACCGAAACTCACTGGCCGGAAGCACGCGGACCAAGTTCCCGCCTCTCACCTCCAGAGAAGGCGACCAGGGTTTGTCTTCTAACAGTAAAACCTCGGCCATGACTGGCCTCTCGCCTACTACTCCGCTTACCGCCTCAATGGAAGACGAGTTACTAATGCCAAAGGGGGATGTCGAGGAGGAGAATGACGAGGACGAGGACGACGGCATGGCTCCCGTCGGTGATGCGATGAATAAGGATGATGTGGTCTTTAGGGATTCGAAGACGTTTGGTGATGACATTGACGACGAAGATTTTGTGAAACAATTCTTCTCCAACATATGGCAGGTCGAGGGCAGCACAACGGCAAACAGATGACATCAAGAACATGCTCCCCATTTGTCAATCGGAGATGGATCATATTCTCCTATTTTTACCAATCAACCTTGTTCCTTTTCTTTTGTTTACAGTGTGTAAAGAATAGATGACTATATGCAACTAAGAGATAATGCAGTGCAGGCGAAGTACTGAGATTCATGATACTCCATTGATGTTCTGTGGCAGGGATGTGTGCCATGGCCCTTGTTTTTGTGGGCTGGATGCACATCCTCAAGTGTGCCCTATCATGATGAGTTGGTCAAACCTAGATCACATCTCTATCAACCTCTTTGTCCTGGTAAGACAATGTCATGGTTCCAATCTCACAAGAAACACCAATACCTCGATAAATAAGATTAAAAATGATACGGAAAATACTAATTTTTTTTGTGTGCACATTTTGAAGGCATTAAATTACGATAATAGTCTTTTCACCGCTTCAAGTCCATAGCTATTTATACTCTATTTGATATATAAAAACAAAAGCTTAAGCCTATATGAACCATAACAAAATCGTATAAGAAGCAATATCAGTCTTATGACAAAAAACCCCAAATATTTTTGTCCTTTGGTGATGCCAAAGGTCATAGCATAAACATATTTTGACACGATGAGTAGTGCACCAAAACTCTCTCTTGATTTTTGGGATGTTACTCTAAATTTCTTTCATAATTTATTTTACTTCGCTTAAAGAATTCCATGGCGTCCTTTCCCCCTCCTGGATCGAGAAGCTTCTCTCTATGCTCTTTCTACAGTGTTCCGTTGTTCCCAGAAGAACACAACGTCCCAACATGGAATTGAGGCCGCGAACGGGGAGAATAATCTTTCTCCTTGGGGACAGAATCCTCAGAATCTAGACTGGGCCAAATCTACATAATGACCCTAAAGGTTGATTCCAGGCTGAGGGGCAACAATATTTCTGCTCAAAGATAGATTGAGCTTGTGGCTGTGGTTAACAGTCCCTAATGACTGAACCAATGCAAACAAGGGGGAGTAAACGATAAACCTGAGATGCTTATGATCATCAAGCAAACACTCAAAAATAAAATGTGCAACTGTATATGGTCCTGTTATGTAAACAATGAAATAAAACGATGAACATGATAACAATTTACAGCCCAGATGTACTACTATATTACATGTAAACATCGCAATTGAAGAAGAATGAAGAAATACTTACAGGAATTTCTTGACATATCTCAGACCGTAAGATTACAGGATATGGAAGCTAACTTAAACCGAAAGTAAAATTTATATTCAAGATGGAATCATGAAGCATAAGCATGTGGTGTTATTTCAAAAAACCGCTCAAGATTGCGGACTGCTCAAAGCACACATACAAACTGCTCCATGAAGCGATTTAGCAATGTTGGCTCACAACTCTTCCCAAAGTCTTAGGCTGTTGTGATATGAACATAGTGGATAAAAACTAACAAAAGTATGTTCCCCTAAGCACCTATTCTTCCCCTACACAGTGATCATCAAATCTCTCCTGTGAAGAATGGGCAAAACAAAAAGATATGAAAGGTCTCATGGGCTTAGCGAATTGGAAGTCATGATGACTACTTAATGATGTCATGAAGATGTCAATCTAAGGCGAGCGATGTCTGCCAAACAAGTCCCTAACAAGCAGGCACAAGTTGCAGGCATAAGAGAAAAAATCCCTTTTCCCACACCGTCCACGTTGATGATAAGGCTACTAGATTCTCTAGCAGTTGTTGGACGGACCACTTTGACAATTGAACATCCTAGAATCCTTTTAATGATCTCATGTCTTAGACTTGTGAGAACGTAATAATATATACTAAGTCCCACATAACAAAGTCATGGGAAATATGCGGAAATTTTGGTGGCTAATAGCAGCATTAGGATTGTGAATCTGAATGGTTAAATGATCAGCAAATGATACATGCTCACTAATCGGACCATAGATGGATCCTGCTGAAAATATCAGATACGGGCATTTGAACATATTTATACACAATGATGGCGAAAGAAATAAAAATGAGATCACTTACAAAGAGTGCATCCGATGCCCGCATATTGTGGTGTCCTCAATAAAGTCAAAAAAAGGTTCCATATAGATTCTGCAAATACTCCGTCTCAGTCCTTCATAATCTCCTGATTTCTTCTTCCTACCGTTCCCCGTTCCCCGATCTTCTGCCACTACGTTGCTTCATCTGTAATAATGCTTAACAGGCGTGGAGCAGCATCCTGGTATAATGACTTTAATATCATTTGTGATGTGAAGTGCTTGACTAATAATTTGCTTGAACAAACGACTCTCCCTCCCTCCATAACTATGACTTCAACCAAACTGGCACTTTCTTGCCATAAACTGCAAGTTTCCGGACTATCTTTGAATATGCCTGTAATATTCATAGCTGCCCAGCTAATATGATGGTCAGAATCCTCCAGAGACCAAAACCAATTCTGCTGGAGGATATTCACATTTTCCAGTTCTTGCTGCTCATTAGAGACACACTGATTTGTCGAAGTAGGAGAAAGCAAAGGCTGCTGAAAACTGATAGTATGTTAGTTCTTCAACGCCAACTTGCTTGGGTAGAAACAACAAAGCCCACCGGGTTTCCTCAAGCTAAATCACCCTAAAGTTTCCATTAAACAGAATGCTCGTGCACTTTGTTCCTTCGTGCAAGCGCAATGTATACATACAGGCATCTGAATTACCTTGGAACAGAAAATGTCCGTCAGCTGTACATCCTGCGGTTAGGCTGTCAAAAATGTCCAAATATCCTCACAATGGCTACTCACCAGAATGCGGCCTCCCGCATTGGGCTCCAGCTTGATTAGGCTTGCAACATGAATAATAAACATTAGCAGCCCCCCCCCCCCCCCCAAAATAATAATAATAATAATAATTGTTTCAGAGTGTTTTCTCACTACAAAGCGTTGACCGTGGAGAACCCGGTCAACGTGGTCAAGGGGCCCGCTTTGGGTCCCTTGGGGGGTTTCGAATTGGTGCAGAAGGGGCGAGGGGAAGCCTCGGCCCTTGTTGAGATGCTCGGCCTCGGATAGTCGTGCTCGGCCTCGGCTGAAAGGGGGACGAGGGGTAGCCTCAGGCGCCCGGGTAGATGCACAGCCGACGGGAGGCGAGGGGAATCTCGGACCTGACTAAGACGCTCGGCCTCGGTGGGGCGTGCTCGGCCTCGGCAGGTTGACGGTGAGGGGAAGCCTCACTATCCAGTCGGACGAGTGGTCGGAGAGGGGCGAGGGGTAGCCTCGGCCCGTTGATCAACTGTCCACCTGCGTAGACGAGAACGTTCGTCAGGGGGCCGGACCTTGGTTCCGGCCAAATCCCCTCCGATGCCTAAGTCAGATGAGAAAGGAGGCCCGGCGGAGACGGTTCGACTCGTGAGGAGATCGTAACGGCGTCTCTCGGCACGAGCGGGGGAGGAAGGAGATGAATTGGGGGAACGAGGTCGTTGATGGAGTACCTTAGGTTTTGTTACCTGAGATGCGGTCCTTTCTTCGTCGTCTTCCTGGCCCTTTTGTAGAGCTCCCAGCGCGGTTGCCCCTGGCCCACGTCCCACGCCCGCCATCGATCGTGCCCCATCAGTCCCCCCTCGCCGCCGCCCTTTCCGCCATGCCAGCACCTTCCCATTATCGCCATTAGTGGTCGCGCGTCCGGGGGAGTGGTTTTCGCAGGAGTGGGCGAGTGACCAGCGGGTTGTTGGGGCCGGGTCGGATCGACGTTCGAGAAGGTCCCTTATAGGGCCTTTGCTCAATGGGCTTTTGAGGATGCAGATGGGCTCTCGACCTGTGGTCGGGCTCCTGGGCTCGTGTCTTTTGGGTCTCGGTCAAATAGGCGTAACAATTGCCCCCATCGGTCGGGTTGATCGGCCTCGGCCGGTTTGACTCGGCCGATGTGACTTCTGCCGATTTTGACAAGCTCTCCAGTCGATGCCGACTCATTTATTAGTCGTCATCATGAGTTGGCCCATTCGATGTTTTTAAGGCGCGGGTTCCGAAGCGCCGTCAGCCTTCGGATGTTGCCACGTGTAGCGGCAAGCTTATCCCTGCCGTTCGCGGAGTCGTCTTAAGTGGAAAAGCCGAGGGATTCGTGAGCCGCCATCCCGTCGCCTTTCTTCTTTGTGCTGATCCCCCTTCTGTCTGAGCTCTGCCCCATGTCGTCTTCCTCTGCTACGGGTTCGGTTCGGTCGGAGCACGATGCGGCTCCAGGTCTGGCGAGTGGCACTCCTTCGGCGATTAGTCAGCATGGGGATGATCCTTCAGGGGTTCCTTCTGAGGTCTTGGCGTGGCCTTCGTCGATCTGTGCCACCGCCATCAGGAGTATGCGCTCCTCCTACCTGCTTCCGCCCTACTCGTCTCGTGCCCCTGGGGCCGACGAGCGGATCTGCTCTCCTGGTCCCAATGAGGTCGGAATATATGAGAGGTGCTTTCACTTCGGGCTCCGTTTCCCGCTTCATCCTTTTATCGTGGAGTTCCTTCAGGCCCACAATGTGTGCTTGTGTCAATTCTGTCCCAACGCCGTCGGGATCCTCGTCGGGTTCGTTGTCGTCTGCATGCTGAAGGGTGTGGTGCCCTCTCTCCGCCTCTTTGCCCAGTTCTACCGCCTGAGCCTCCACCAATCGGGGGCGTGGATTTACATCAGCGCCCGCCCGAAGATGTCCCTGGTGCTGGGGTTGCCGAACTCTCTGAAACGCTGGAAGGGGGAATACGTGTTCGTCACATTCCCCTCGAGCGTACACTTCCCGGCTCGGTGGGTGGCGGCCGGTGCCGTTGTTCTTAATCTGGGTGAGCCGACGGTCGCTGAGCAGCAGACGGCGAGGGACATGTTGGCAATTCCTCCGAGGGAGCGCTCGATCGACTTCCTCTTTAGTGACCTCAATTTGCGTAAGACGGTGTGGCCCCTAGGTAAGCTGCTCCGAGCGTTCGCCCCTCGAGGTCGCCCAGGTTCTGCTCTGTCTCTCATTTATTCTTTGAGTGCAGGTGGGTTCCCTCTCGGTCCTTCTCCTGCCAGCGCTCTCGTGCAGGCCCCAAACCCGGATCCGCGCAGAAGGGACCATGTGTTGGCGGTCCGGAAGAAGCAGCGGGTTGTGACCGCATCCGGAGGCTCGAAGCGAAAGAAGATGTCGTCTCCCTCTCTCCCCTTGCAGGGATCTCCCAAGAGGCTCCGTGAGGGGGTCGACGTTTAGCCGACTGCTGACCGACCTCATCCTGCTCCCGTTGAGGTTGCTTGGCCGTGGGCCAGCCCTTCACCTCTTCCGGACGGCTCTCTCCCTGATGCTTACAGTCGGTATCTTGGGGCGTTCCGCTCTGCTCCTGGCGAGTTCCCTTCGTCAGGGGAGGGTCTTCTTTGTCCACGCTTTCCAGTGGGTGCGAAGGAGTCGGTGTTCTCGAGCCGCGGAGCCGCCGCTCGAGTGGCCGAGAACTGTTGTCTCCCTCCCGACCAGGCGGTGTTGGACGGAGTCAGAGGTGATTGCTTGGCTACCTTCGTGATCCAGGCTGGTCAACAGGTAGTGTGTCTCTGCTTGTCCCCCCGTTCTCCAGCTGTTTTTGCCATCTTACCTTCGTCGCTTTGGCACAGTTGTCCTCGGTGGGCCTCTCGATGAGGCGCCAATTCGCGGCTCTTCCCAAAGCCAAATCCGTGGCTGGGCTAGGCCCTGAGGTCCCTGGCGAGGAGGAGGAGGAAGCTGGTCAGTTGGAGGAAGCGCGGGTCCAATCCCTGAACTCCCGCATAACTGAGCTGTCCTCTGCCCTGGAGGCGGCGGATCGTGAGAGAGCTGTGGCTCTGGCCGCGAAGTCCGAGGCCGAGACGCGGCTCGCCTCTCTTTTAAAAGACGTCGACGCGTCTGGAGGGGTCAAGCAGGTCCCCGGCCCGGCTGCTGCCTCCGAAGCCTCGGAGCTCTCCGATCGTCTGGATGCGACGGAGGAGCAGGCGAGGGCCCTTGCTGCCCAACTAGGAGAGAAATCCCGGGAGATCGAGAAGGAGAGGGCGGAGCACCAACGCCAGGTAGAGACCCTAGAGGCTCGGCTGCGTGGGCTCGAGGAGTTGGATCCTGCCCGGATCGCTCAGGATGCCGTGGCGGAGTATGCCACCTCCTTTGTGGAGACCGCCTTATTGGAGGCGTACAAGAAGGGCTTCGCCCGGTGCCAGTCCGAGATCCAAGAGAAGTTCCCGCTCTCGGGGATCAACTTCGAGAAACTTCGGATGTACTCTGACGCTGAACGGAGTAAGGGGGAGACCCTAGTGAGCCTCCAGCCTGTGGCTCCCCTGGCGCCCCCGGAGAAAAATGAGGGAGGGGAATGCCCCTCGACCTCTTCGTGTATCCTTCTGTATACCTTTTTGCTTTATCTGGAAGGGAATGAATTTAAAACAAATTTATTTCATAGGAAACGATACATCTATTGAAAGTACTTGCGTAAATATTCCGCATTCCAAGTGTGAGTGAGAACTCTCCCTTCCATGTCGGCTAGTCGGTAGGCTGCGGGTCCGAGGACCTCGACGACTTTGTAGGGTCCCTCCCATCTAGCCGCGAGCTTCCCTTTGCGAGCGGTATCGGTGGTGAAGCCCGCCTTCCGGATGACCAGGTCCCGAGGTGGAAGCTTCTCCCCCGCACCCGAGCGTTGTAGTATCGGGCCACCTTCTGCTTTTGGCGGACGATGGTGGCCAGTGACTGCTCCCGTCGCTCGTCGAGGAGCTCCAGGCTGAGCCCTAGGCCCTGCGAGTTCCGGTCTTCGTCAAAGTATTTGAGGCGAAGAGATTCTTCACCCAATTCGACCGGTACCACCGCCTCGGCCCCGTAGGTGAGCATGAAGGGGGTCTCGCCAGTAGCCTCCTTGTGGGTCGTCCGGTATGACCAGAGTATCCCGGGGAGCTCTTCCGGCCAGTTCCCTTCGGCGTCCTTCACTTTCTTCCGGAGGGGCTCTATGATACACTTGTTGGCCGCTTCTGCCATCCCGTTGGTTTGGGGGTGTGCTACCGAGGCAAAGAGGAGCTTGATTCCCCATTCCTCGCAAAAATCTTTAAACCCTGCTGAATCGAACTGCTTCCCGTTGTCTGTGACGATGGCCCGTGGTACCCCGAATCGGGAGATGATGGAATTCCACACGAAGCTTTTCGCTTTCTTCCACGTGATGGTTGCCAACGGCTCGGCCTCGATCCACTTGGTGAAGTAGTCCACTGCCACGATCAGGTGCTTCCGCTGCCCTCGTCCTGGCTTGAACGGTCCGAGGATGTCGAGCCCCCATTTCGCAAAGGGGAGAGGGCTCACGATGGGGATGAGCTCTGACGGAGGAGTCGAGATGTGGTGGGCGTACCTCTGGCATTCTTGACATTTCTGCACGTAGCTTGTAGCATCTTTGGCCAAGGTCGGCCAGTAGTACCCCTGCCTTAAGATCTTCTGCGCGACTATCTTGCCCCCGTGGTGATTCCCGCAGATCCCGTCGTGAACCTCCCGTAGGTGTAGTCAGCTTCTCGCGGTCCGATGCACTTCAGGTATGGGAGGACGTCTGTCTTGGTCCAGCGTCTCCGGTAGAGCGTCCCCTCATGGATCACGTATCGGAGTGCTTTTCTCTCCAGGGTTCGGCGCTCATCCCCATCGGCCGGCACCTCTCCGTGGGTGAGGTATCGGATGATCGGGTCCATCCGGGTGGGCTCTTGGTCGATCGCCATCACCTCGTGCTCCATCGTGCTGGGGGACGGCAGGTTCTCTACGTAGATGGTGCGGCCCAGCTCCTTTGGCGAGGACGAGGCCAGTTTTGACAACGCATCGGCCCGCGCATTCTCTGACCGTGGGAGGTGTAAGACCTCCACGTCCTTGAATTTGGACATCGCCGCTCTGGCGATTGGGAGATATCTCTGCATCGCCTCCTCCCGTGCCTCGTAACTCCCTAAGAGTTGGTTGACAATGAGCTTCGAGTCGCTGAGGAGGCGGACGGACTCAGCCCCGAGCTCCAGGGCCAGCCTCAGGCCGTTGATCACAGCTTCGTATTCCGCCACGTTGTTCGTGGTCGGGAACTCGAACCGCAACACGTATTCCGCGATGTTCCCCTCCGGAGATCGGATCGCAATCCCGGCCCCTCCTCCAGACTGCGTGGCCGACCCGTCCACATGAACTATCCACGCTCCTGGATCCTCTGGTTGAGAGTGGTCAGCCGAAAGAAAGGACAAGGGTTGAGCAGTTACCGTCCCCGGGCCTTCTCCCTCTGGGGGGCCATTTCCTTCCGTCGTGCATTCGGCGATGAAGTCGGCTAGGGCCTGCCCCTTGATGGCCGTGCGCGGTTTCAATCGGAGGTCGAACTCGCTCAGTTCCACTCCCCAGTTTAGCATCCTTCCCATTCGATCGAATCTCTTGAGGTTCTGTTCCAGCTGTGAGTCGGTCAGGATCAGTATGGTGTGGGCCTGGAAATAGGGTCGGAGCCTTCGCGCTGAGAGGACGAGGGCGTACGCTAGTTTCTCCATGGGCGAGTATCGCACCTCCGCCCCCTTCAAGATCCGGCTCGTGTAATATACCGGCCATTGCACCCCGCCGTCCTCCCGGATCAGCACCGAACTCACAGCTTCTTCCGCGCACGCCAGGTAAAGGCTCAGCGACTCCCCTTCCCGGGGTTTGGACAGGAGAGGGGGGCTGCGGAGATACTCTTTGAGGTCCCCGAACGCCCGGGAGCAGTCTTCGTCCCAGAGTATTGTCTTCCTATTGTTCGGAGGTTCCGCGATTGCTTTCCTCAGGACCTTGAAGAAGGGAAGCGATCTTTCCGCTGATTTGGAAAGGAATCGCCCCAGGGCTGCGATGCGCCCGTTCAGCCTCTGTAGCTCCTTGATCGTCGTCGGCTCGCGCATGTTAACCAGCGCATCGATCTTGTCGGGATTAGCTTCAATACCACGATTAGTTATCATAAATCCCAAGAATTTGCCAGATCTTACCCCGAACGTGCATTTCGCGGGGTTGAGCCGAATGTGGTGTCGCCGCAACCGCTTGAAGGTCTCCCGCAAGTCGGCGATGTGGTCTTCCGGTCGCCTTGACTTGACAAGCATGTCGTCGACATAGACTTCTAGGTTCCTTCCGATCTGGGAGCTGAACACCTTGTTGACCATTCTCTGGTAGGTGGCCCCCGCGTTCTTCAAGCCAAAGGGCATCTTCCTGTAGCAGTAGGTTCCCCGGTCCGTCGTGAAGGCAGTCATCTCTTCGTCCCGGGGGTCCATCTGGACTTGATTGTACCCGGAGTAAGCGTCCATGAAGCTTAGCATCTCGTATCCCGAGGCGTTGTCCACCAGGTGGTCGATGCGCGGCAGGGGGTAGCTATCCTTGGGGCAGGCCTTGTTGAGGTCACTGAAGTCCACGCACATTCGCCACTTCCCGTTGGGGTTTTTGACCATCACCACGTTCGACAGCCACTCCGGATACCAGACTTCTCGTATGAAGCCGGCATCGAGGAGACGCTCCACTTCCTCGGAGGCTGCCTTCATCTTCTCGCCGCCCAGGTTACGCTTCTTCTGCCTAACCGGTTTGAAGTTGGGGTCGGCGTTGATCTGGTGGACGATCACCTGGGGGTCCACGCCGGGCATGTCTTCGGGCGACCAGGCGAAGATGTCCAGGTTCGCCTCCAGGCATTCGATCAGCTGATCCCTCAGGTCCGGGCTCAGCCCTCTCCCGATCGAGACGAACCCTCGATGTCCGTGACCGGGATTTGCTCCTGCTCCTCCGCAGGGGTGGGCCAGGGCCCACTCCTTAAGTCGAGCGCGGCCATCCGGTCAGTTAGACGATCCTCGGGACCCTCCTCCGCCAGTTGATAGCAGGTATTCGGTCTCCCCGCGTCGCTTTCGACTTGCCCCATCCCCCCGGCGTTCGGAACTTAATGGTCCGATGGAGGGTCGAGACCACCGCGCCGACGGCGTTGAGTAGGGGTCGGCCGATGATCCCGTTGTATTCCGACCCGATCCCCAATACGATGAATTCCACCGCTAGGGTCACAGAGTCTGGTGTGTTTCCGAGCGTTACCGGGAGATGGATAGTGCCGATGATGGGGTGGAGTGACCCGTGAATCCGACCACGGGACCCGAACGAGGTCGCAAGTCTTCTTTCTGCCGGCCCATCTTCTCCAGGGTTGACATAAATAGGGCGTCACAGGAGCTGCCGGTGTCGACAAGCAGCCGTCGCACTAAGGTAGTGTCTATGACCACTGACACCACCAAAGCCACGTCCGAGCTGCGTGCCGTTACGGGCGCACTCGGTCTCCCGACCGGTGGGGAAGGGGAGGGCATCCCGGCCCTTTCCCCACAACTCTCCTCGCGTCGGTCCCGTGCCCCTTCTTGGCAACGATGGCGGGCCCTGTCGCCCCGCGTCGGGGCCTCGCCCTTCTTTCGCCGAGAGGAGGGAGGCCGCGTCATCGCAGATGTGGTTTGTTTCTTCGTGGGACAGTTTTCGTTCCCACAGACGGCGTCAGATGTTTCAGAGTGTTTTCTCACTACAAAGCGTTGACCGTGGAGAACCCGGTCAACGTGGTCAAGGGGCCCGCTTTGGGTCCCTTGGGGGGTTTCGAATTGGTGCAGAAGGGGCGAGGGGAAGCCTCGGCCCTTGTTGAGATGCTCGGCCTCGGATAGTCGTGCTCGGCCTCGGCTGAAAGGGGGACGAGGGGTAGCCTCAGGCGCCCGGGTAGATGCACGGCCGACGGGAGGCGAGGGGAATCTCGGACCTGACTAAGACACTCGGCCTCGGTGGGGCGTGCTCGGCCTCGGCAGGTTGACGGTGAGGGGAAGCCTCACTATCCAGTCGGACGAGTGGTTGGAGAGGGGCGAGGGGTAGCCTCGGCCCGTTGATCAACTGTCCACCTGCGTAGACGATAACGTTCGTCAGGGGGCCGGACCTTGGTTCCGGCCAAATCCCCTCCGATGCCTAAGTCAGATAGTGATCTGAGAAAGGAGGCCCGGCGGAGACGGTTCGACTCGTGAGGAGATCGTAACGGCGTCTCTCGGCACGAGCGGGGGAGGAAGGAGATGAATTGGGGGAACGAGGTCGTTGATGGAGTACCTTAGGTTTTGTTACCTGAGATGCGGTCCTTTCTTCGTCGTCTTCCTGGCCCTTTTGTAGAGCTCCCAACGCGGTTGCCCCTGGCCCACGTCCCACGCCCGCCATCGATCGTGCCCCATCAGTCCCCCCTCGCCGCCGCCCTTTCCGCCATGCCAGCACCTTCCCATTATCGCCATTAGTGGTCGCGCGTCCGGGGGAGTGGTTTTCGCAGGAGTGGGCGAGTGACCAGCGGGTTGTTGGGGCCGGGTCGGATCGACGTTCGAGAAGGTCCCTTATAGGGCCTTTGCTCAATGGGCTTTTGAGGATGCAGATGGGCTCTCGACCTGTGGTCGGGCTCCTGGGCTCGTGTCTTTTGGGTCTCGGTCAAATAGGCGTAACAAATAATAATAATAATAATAATAATAATAATAATAATAATAATAATAAAATTTAAAAAAAAAACCCCCAAAAATAATAATAATAAATAAAAATAACCCAAAAAAAACCTGTGTCATTTCTTGCAAGAAGTCTCAAAGTTGCTATACTAGTGCAAGGGTCACCTAATAAACCACCAGCCGAATTTTCACCAGCATGCAGCACATGTTGGTTAAGTTAATAGATATTTCAGAAAGCAATTAATAAATTCAGAAATCATTCCATGCAAGAACACATAACCACATTACAGAATGCTTCGCTAGGCATTTTGCTGTGCAACGTACCTCATTAGGCATCGTTAGCCTGCATGCAATACCTTGCGTGCAGGTTCCATCTAGGTGGCCAAGAGGTTCCATCTATGTGGCATACAATACCTTGCTCTCCCCCCCCCAAACCAAAAAAAAAATACACACACACACACAACTCATAGTGTCATGATAGGAACGAACCAAAGATCCCAACTTTGTAGAGAAATAGTAGCACAAACTAGATAAATGAATACAAGAAAGGTGTATCTCCTTGCAAGACGCCAATAGACGACGTCCGCGCACAAGTCTCCCCCAATATAGCAGCCGTCCATCCTGAAGAGAATACCCAGGAAACCCAGTCGACTCCTGCAGAAGAGCCTCTCGTATGACTGCTAACTGGGGGTCCTGCTCCACCTCCTGCTGTAGCGGCCCACAGTCCTGTAGCATGGACACTTCTAGTGCGGCCAGCTCCGCCTCCTCCTCACGCCGTGATAAGGCATCGGCCGCCTTGTTCTCCAGTCCCGGACGATACTCGATCTCAAACCTGTACCCCATCAGCTTCCACAGCCACTTCTGATGCTCCTCTGCTACCATCCGCTGCTCTAATAGATACTTCAGGCTCCGCTGATCGGTGCGTACCAGGAAACTCCGCCCCAGCAAGTACGGCCTCCACTTCTGAATTTCCAAGACTATGGCCATCAGTTCCCTCTCGTAGACCGACCGCAGTCGGCCTCTAGCTGTCAGTACCTGGCTGAAGTATGCAATAGACCGCTGCTCCTGCATCAGCACGACCCCTAGCCTGTGCCCCGACGCATCTGCCTCCACCACAAAGGTCTGGAAAAGTCTGGTAGTGCCAAGACTGGCACTATAGTCATGGCCTTCTTCAGAGCCTCAAAAGCTGCCGTCGCCTCCTCTCCCAGTGGAACTGGTCCTTCAATAGCTCGGTCAACGGCCAGGCGATCGTCCCATAGCCCTCCACAAACCTGCGGCAGTAACTTGTCAACCCTAAAAACCCCTGCAGCCCCCTAAGGGTAGTAGGGCGCGGCTAGTCCAGCATTGCCGCAATCTTCATCCTGTCTGCTGCCACCCCCTCTGCTGACACCACATGTCCCAGGTACTTTACCTGTGGCTGTCCAAATAGGCACTTCTTCCTGTTTGCCACCAGCTGATGTTACTGCAACTCCGTAAACACCACCTGCAGATGGTCCAAGTGCTCCTCCAAGGTGCGATTGTACACTAGTATATCGTCAAAGAAAACAAGTATGAATCGCCTTAGGTACGGTCGGAATACCTTGTTCATAAGGGACTGGAAGGTGGCTGGTGCGTTCGTCAAGCCAAAAGTCATGACGAGGAACTCGTAGTGGCCATCATGCGTCCTGAACGCTGTCTTGGACACATCCTCCCGTCGCATCCTGATCTGATGGTAGCCTGACTTGAGATCTATCTTACTGAACCGGGTTGACCTATGTAACTCGTCCAGGAGCTCGTCTATCACCGGTATGGGAAACTTATCTGGCACTGTCTCTTTGTTCAAGCGTCGGTAGTCCACTCAGAAGCGCCAGCTCTCATCCTTCTTCTTCACCAAGAGCACGGGGCTAGATAATGGGCTCACACTAGGCTGAATCACTCCCGCCTCCACCATCTCAGCTACCATCTTCTCAATCTTGTCCTTCTGGTGCTGGGATACAGGTAGGGTCTGACACTGATGGAGGAAACATCCTTCCGCAGTACAATGACGTGCTCATGGTCACTCGGCGGTGGCAGACCCAAAGGCTCCTAAAAGACCCGCTCAAACTGTGCCAACATCTGCTGCACCTCCCCTGGCACGGTATGCTCTCCACTGGTCTCTACGCCTCCTCCCTCTGTCATGGTATACAGCTCAACCAAGTACCCTCCACCCTCAGCCTGTAAGGTCCTCAGCATGGTCTTCAATAACACTACCACTCTGCAAAGGCTGGGATCTCCGTATAGAGTGACCGCCCTCCCCTCATCCTGGAACTCCATCCGCAGAAGCTTCCAGTTCACCGTCATCTCCCCCAGTGTCTGCAACCACGTCATGCCTAGGATGACATCTGTGCTCCCCAAGTCCAGACGTAGAAAGTACGCCTCACCTGTATACCATGTAAGATCAGCACCAACCCCCTGCAGACTCCCCGACTACTCTCCTTCTTTCCCGTTCTCATCATCACACTGAAGCTCCCGCAGTCGGTCAATTGCAGTCCCTGCTGGTCCACCACTCTCCTGAAGATGAAATTGTGGGTCGCCACACTGTCAATAAGTACGGTCACATCATGCTCACCGATCTCTCCACTCAACTTCATGGTGTGATTCGGGGTGAACCCTACCACGGAGGAGACACCTCTGCCACGTCTAGCTGATGGCCCTCGGGCTCCTCCTTCTACTCAGCACTCTCGTCCTCGACGTCCCCGTCCACATCGTCATCCTCCAACATCAGAACCTGCAACTTGTGCCCCGCGCATCTGCGGCCTGGCGTGAACCTCTCATCACACCGGAAGCATAAGCCTTTCTGACTCTCATCTCAGCATCCGGCATCCTCCTGAACTGTCCTTCCGCTGAGGTAGCGCTACTCTTCTCCCCGTCTTCTCCCTGCTCGTCTGGCTCGCCCCCGTGGTGGTCCCGGCTCCTCCAGCTCCTGACGAAGTGCCCCTCTGTATCTGGCCGTTGTAGCCGCTCCGGACTCTCCTATCTCTATCTGAGCGTACTCTACCATCTGCACCATCTCTATGACCTCAAAAAGCCCCATGGGCTTGTATGGCCTCACTGCAGCTCGAAGGCCGGGTCTCAGCCCCTTCAGGAAGGTGCCCTCCAGTGACTCGTCTGATACGACATGTACTCTCTCCGCCAAGGTCTCGAACCTCTCAATGTACTCCCGCACAGGTCTCTCCTACTTGAGGGCATATAACTGCTCGTGAAGGTTTCCCAAGCGGGGATCTCTGAACTTCTCCAACACGAGGTCCTCCAACTCCTCCCAGCAGCGAATCTGTTGCCTCATTTCCTTCCACTGGAACCACCCTAAGGCTCTCCCTTCCATGCAAATTGCTGCGGCCTCCAGCTTCTGTGCCTCGGTCATGTGGTGCGCTGCGAAATCTCTCTGCTGTGAACAACCAGGCATGTGCATCCTCCCCTGTGAACAACGACATCTTCAGCTTCCGCACCCTGCAGTCTCCCCCAAAATGCCCCTGATCGAGCCTCCCCTCGGTACGGTGATGCGGACGATAGTGCTGTCGCCTCTCATCCTAAGTCTCTTACTGTCTAGGTGGCACTCCTCTGCAGCCCCATAGTCCCCTCGGTGACCTCCACGCCTGCCATCGAAGTCATTCCAACCTGCATCATCGCCAAACTCAGCCTCGTAGCCTCCCTCGCCGCCGTAATAATAGTCTCTACCCGTCCGTCTCCGTAATACTGATCCTCCACCACTGGTCGCTGTCTCAAAGGCCCAAAATCCCCCCCGGGGCCCTGTCCGCGCATGTCTCCCCCTGGCGGCTGCCAGGGGGTCACCTGGCTGTAGCCGCCCTCCGACGGGACCCTTCGAGGCCGCCAGAGGGCCGGCAGACCATGCCGGGGTTCCGGTAGGGTCAATGGGCCTTGCCGATGGTCGGCAGGGTCCGGCCAGCCCTGTCGCGCCTCGCCGAAGGCGGGGGCAGAGCCCCCGCCCCAATTCTGCGGCGGCCGGCCCCTAGGAGGGCTGTGGGGGTTCGGCTGCCCCTCCGTGCTTAGTCGTGACGCCTGAAAGGGGCGGCTATGGCCGCCGCCCCCCTCTGAAATTCCACTATCCTTCGCCGCACCTCGCGATAATCGACCCTTTCCGGCTCCTCGCCTTCATTTTCCTCTAATTTCTCTTCCTCAAAAGGTCGATCCGGGTCAAAACCCTCTTCTTTCTCCTTCCCCTTCTTCAAAGGTGTCGCCTTTGATGTCGATTTAAGGTTTCCTTCGCCGTGGTTGCTTGCCGACCATTGGAGGATGAACTTCGCAAATTGTTCTTCGTGCCGGGATTGGTTCGCCGCCAAAGTCTTGATGGAATCCGTCAACGACTTTATCGCCTCTTCTTTCCCCTTTAACGATCTTCACCCCTTCAATTTCGTCATTGATTTTCTCCTCCAATGTATCAAATTTGTTCTTCGTCTCGTCGTCGGCGCCGCCATGAATCGTCATGCGCTCTGATACCAAATTGATAGAAACGAACCAAAGATCCCAACTTTGTAGAGAAATAGTAGCACAAACTAGATAAATGAATACAAGAAAGGTGTATTCTCCTTCCAAGACGCCAATAGAGGACGTTTGCACTCGTCTACACTATGAAATCACACCAATATCAAATAATAGCATAAAAGACAAAGTGACGGCTAGCCCCCATATAAATAATAGAAAAATAGGGTTTCAAGGGCTAGGGGTGCGCGCGTGCGGGCTAGGTGGGTCGGCGGCTTGGACTTGGACGCGGGTCCTTCGACGGGTATAGACCCGCGTCCCATCACGTCATTCCTTGCAAGAAGTCTCAAAGTTGGTGTCCTAGTATAAAGTGTTGAGATATTGAGTCTCACCATGTGTGGTTTGATTTTTGATGATGGACAAATGTTGCACTAACATCTTTGAGTGCACGAGCGTAAGGCAAATCAAATGAAGCACTCAATGGATTAGTGATGAGCTAAACAAGGGCATGAATAAATTGGCAAAGAGCTTGGGAAGCATGAATGCATCAAAAGGACTTCATTGTAATAATATATTTGATGTATTTTTATTTCTTTTATCTTAGCTTGTTAAGGCCTTACTAGAAGCTCACACATACACATAGGAACAACGTAA
Organism: Scilla litardierei; assembly: GCA_030789695.1. Classification (NCBI taxonomy): domain Eukaryota; kingdom Viridiplantae; phylum Streptophyta; class Magnoliopsida; order Asparagales; family Asparagaceae; genus Scilla; species Scilla litardierei. Next base: position 189,418,124 of record CM061136.1, on the reverse strand, counting down.
AAATGATTTAAAAATATTTTAAAAGGTTTTAACTGCTTGTATCATAAGTATATGTGATGGGAGTCGACTATCTGCGATGGGAGTCGACTATTTTCTTAAGAGCGGTCGACTACCATCGAGCCAGAGAATAGGACAGTCGTTGACTACAAACTACAGTTGTTGGAGTCGTCGACTACCTCTTTGATAGTCGACTACTCCAACAACAGTAGTCGACTACCATCAGTCCAACGGACAGAAAACACAGTTCCATGATTTACGAAAAACTGTTTTTTCCATCCGTTGGAGGGGTGTTTTTGCAAAAGGGTTTCAACGATTTTTCACCCATATATATGCTGAGAGTGTTAAGGGTTTTGTAACAAATTTTTTGAGCAAAATTAAGTTTTAAAAGTATTTCTAAGCTCTCTCAAAAAGTTCTCAAAGTTTTATTGGCCGATGTTTTAAAAGAAATGATCAAATCTTTCTTGACCAATATTTCTTGATCTCTCAAAACTTTCAACTTCATCATTCATTGGAGATCAACACTATATCCATCACATCTACACAAGGATTCAAAGCAAAGTTATAGGTAAAAGTGTATTCATTCTTCAAGTGTAAGTAAAAATCCTCAAGTGTGGAAGTGTTAGGTTTTCTCTTGAGAAGAGACATAAATTCCTCTTGGGAAGAGGTGTAGTAACTATTTGGAAAATAGTGGATTTAGCCAAGTGGGACTCATGTGGCTAGATGTAGGATAGGCTAAGTGGGACTTGGGTATCCGAACCAGGATAATTCTCTTGTTTGTATTTGCTCATTATTTTCCGTGTTGCAATTATTTATCTCTTGCTCATTCAATTCTGCTGCATACTCTATTACTTGAGATATTTTTTGTTGATTAAGTTTAATTTGGGTAACTTCATTAGTAAACTTAGGTAGATTATTTAGAGAAACTTTTATGCAATAATCATCATCCTCTAGTGTCTCTTGACATCCACGGGAGGTCTCAACATGTGGTATTAAAGCCAAGTTAAAGGATGTTGTCAACAAGCGACATGCCTTTTAGATATGATACAACGAGACCTCAATGTTTGACAACAATCCATATGGTCAATGGAAGTTTCGAATAAAGATCTACATCATATCTATTGATTTTGATATGCGGAGTCTCGTGGAGGAACCATATCGCAAACCCACAAGACGCATCTCCAAATGGTCAAATAAAGAGAAAATAATGGACACTCTTCATGATGTTGTAATGAAAATTTTGATTTCCTCTTTATCGGACAAAGTTTTGAGTTATGTGTTGGGAGCTATTATTGCAAATCAAATATGGCACATGCTCAATGGTTTTGAGGAATACAACATTGTCTCAACTGAAAAAGAAGATGAACAACCAAGGGAAAGGGCTACTATGTGCTACATGGTACAAAAAGATGATGTAAACTCTACCTCTAGTGGTGATGATGATATCAATTTACTTTCTAAATATAATGATTTAGTTGAGAAATATGAATCTTTGAAACATGATCATCATAGATTACAAGTTGTGCATAATACCTTATTATATGATCATGAATGTTTGAAGATTGAGCATGACACTTGTCTTGTTAGATTAAATGATGCTAATTTGTTGATAGAAAAATTAAGACTTGACAATGATAGATTAGTTGTAGAAAATTCTTTATTTATGGATAAATGCAAGAGGATTAATCCTAGAATTGATATGGCTCTTTAGTGATTCTTTAAGCAAGCAAAAGCACGATGACTTTGTTTGTATGCTTGGTAATTTTAAGAGCAATGCTAGCTTGAGTACAATTTCCTCGTGTAGTCATGATTCTATGCATAATGATGTTGTTTGAGATAAAAAGGATCATGTTGATTGTTTGTACTAAATGGAAAAATTATGCTTAATGTATAGCAAGTTTGCATGCAAGAAGAATGTTAGAACTAATGCTTTGTATCATGCACATGATGATAAATCATTTGAGATGCATCATAATTTTTTTGTGAAACCACATAGAATATATTATGCTAGAAATTGTATAATTTATATGTGGGTTCCAAAGAATGCATGTGACTTGGATAGAAATTTTTATATTGATAATTTTGTATACTATCCATCATTCTAGACATTACATGCATGTGGGTTCTAGAAAATCTAAACCTAAATGTGTTTGGGTTCCTATTAAGTGATTATTTGCGTGAACCCAATTATATTGAGTTTCTATGCTTAATGTCTATTTTTGATACTCATTGGTTTGACCCCCTCTAAACTAACCACATGGACTCGAAAGGAAAGAGAACCAAGAATTTTTTATTTTCAGGTACTCAATTATATTTGTGGAGATTTAAAGATTACTTGCCTCCAAAATTCATATTTACAGGGGGAGGATTAAAATTAAAATTAATGAGTATATTGTAGGGGAGCTAAGCATTTGCTAAGCTGTTAGTAAAAATATTTTTCATGCTTAACGCGTAGTATATTATCATACATTCTCTTTAGATATTGAGTTACACTCTTTCTTTAGACTCATGCATATATCTAGGGTAAAAATTTGGATTTGGAGGAGAATGATTTGAAAAGATTATATGTTTTTCAAAAGGAGGAGGGAACACTTTTATTGAATATCTTTTTGTTGATAACAAAATAGGAAGAGATATTAGATACCATGCATAATTACATTACTACAACACTTGGTATTGATATAACAAGGTGTGTTGCAGGAAGAGTAAGTATTTTTTTCATTATTATGCATGCATGTTTGTGATCAACAAAAAGGAAGAAAATGTTGAGATACTGAGTCTCACACCATCCCCTTTGTAATATCATGCAACAATCCCCTTTGTAATATCTTACAAGGTTCTAAAATTTTGTCCTTGACATTTGCGTACATAACATTATAAGAAGTTTCTAAATGGGTTAGGATGTTTGGTTACCAGACAATTCTCCTGGGAGATCATCTCTCTTCCCTTGAACAAAGCACCTCAACCTCTCTGTCTCACCAATGGAAGATAACCACTCTGTAAGAATCTCAATGGTTACATAATCAGGATCACATCCTTGCTCTTTCATTCGATCCATCAACCTGATTGCATCCTCTGACATATTAATTTCATAAAGTCCCTTGAACATGGCATTATAGGTGGTAACATTGGGAGGAATACCCTTGTCCCTCATTTCATCCATAAGATGGATTGCAACGTCAACATCTTTTTCTTTGCAGAGGGCATCAATTAAGATGTTATATGTTACAATGTTTGGAGATACTGAGTTAGCCTCCATGCTCTTAAAAAACTTCATGGCATCTTCAAGATTGCCAGCCTTACAGTATCCATGAATCAAGGCACCATAAGTGACCACGGAAGGCTGGAATCCATCACCTTTCATATCCATCAACAGCTGGCATGCCGTTGCAAAGTCCTCAGCCTTACATGAAGCGGCAATCATCGTATTATAAGTGACCACATCGGGCTTAAGCCCGTTCTTCTTCATCTCTTCAAACACCCACCAAGCCTTATCCAGCTTCTTCCTCTTGCAGAACCCACTGATTAAGTTATTGTACCCCTTTGTGTCTAGGCTGTACCCCTTATTTTTCATGTCCATAGCAACCGTGCAAGCTTGATCCACCTTGCCAATCTCAGTCAATCCCGAGATCAGAGTAAAATACAATACTGGATCCGGCGACAGCCCTTCATGCAACATCTCATCATATAACTCCATCGCCTTCCCCACATTGTTTGCATGAAGAAAACCGCCAATAAGATTACCATAGGTAGCCACATTGCCTCTAACCTCAACCCAAGAAACCTGCTTCTGACGAAAGAAATCGAGCGCATTACCAACCCGTCCACCTTTACACATTCCCGACACCAGCGTGTTCAGCGTCACCACATTCGGCGAAACCCCTTCTTGCTCCATCCGACCCACGAGCTCCCTTGCCTTCTCAACCTCCCCCATCTTGCAAAACCCATCCATCAAACAGTTAAACGTCACCACATTAGGCATGCACCCGTAATCTTCCCTCATCTTATCCAAAAGCCTCAGCCCATCCTCGACTCTCCCAGCCTTGCACATCCCGTCGATGATCGTATTACATGCCACAACATCCGGCTTAACCTCTGAGGTTCTGTCAATCATTTGGTCAAACACCTTAAGGGCATTATCGATTCGTCCCGACTTGCAAAGATGGTTGATGAGAATGCCGTAGGTGACGACATTGGGTGCAATGCCCATCTGTTTCATCTCGAAGAAGAGGTGGTTCATTCTTCCAAGGTCGCCGCTGCGGGCGAGTGAGGATAACATGGCATTGCAGGCTGGGGTTTGGATCGGGCCGCCGAAGTTCTTGATGAGATGAAGGAAGTCCCAGGCTGTTTTCGCTCCGGCGGAGCGAGAGAGCTTGTTGATGATCTGGGTGAGCTGGAAGGAGTCGGAGGGGAAGAGGCGGAGCGGCGGGAGGCGGAAGAGGAGGCGGATGGATTCAGGCGTCAGGTGGATGTGGTCCCGGGAGAGGAGGTGGAAGAAGGCGGAGAAGACGGTGGGATCCGCTGGGGAGGAGTTGTTTCGGGAGAGGAGGGAGGAGAGGAGAGAGAAGGCTTCGGATTGGTGGGTTGGGTCCTGCGATCCGAGTAGGGATCGGATTCGGCGGTGGTGATCGCCTGATTCGGTGGCGGAGGTGGTGGAGGCATGGCGGCAGTAAAGGCAGAGATGGAGGAGTCGGCGAGTCGCGACTCTCATTGCCGGGGAACTATGCAGTTAAGTGAGTACGATACAAGCAAAATTTGGCTTAAGATACAGACTGATTTGGCAACAAGAGCGGCCGCAGGAGAAGGGGAGGACATGGCAGAGCTAAAATTGGAACTATTTTCTTATAACCAAATAAAAAGCAGGGAGTTGCTATGCGAACAAAGCTAATTGCTCAGTACACAGACCACTTATTTAGAAGTTTGCCTTTCAAACTTTACCAGGGTGCCATTGAAACTTTTCCCTCTTTAACACGTTTGATTCATAGTTGTGCCATTCTTCCCATCGTCTTCCACACTCCCCCTCCCCCTCCCCCTCCCCCTCGTCCCTTGGCTAACAATTTAAGGCCACAGAAATTTTCTTCACCAATAATCCGCGGCTAGAAATCTTTGGCCACGGATAAATCCGTGGCCGAAAGTCCACTATCGGCCACGGAAATGTCCGTGGCCAATAATCCGTGGCCAATTTTTTTGTTCAGCCACGGAAATGTGGCCACAAAGAAAATCTGTGGCCGATAGCCCTATATAGGCCACAGATTTGTCCGTGGCCAAATATCCGTGGCTGCAGACCCTTTTTCTACCAGTGTACCATGTGTGCATCATCAAGTATTTGTGATGTCCATACTTGGTCATGAAAGAAGTATTCGAGATGTTGACTTTCAATTAGTGATATCCACTCCTCAAGTACAACTTTGCTTGATCCTCCAAGTTGATTAAAATATCATCAATGCAAGGAAGACGATATTTGTTCTTCACCATCATCTTGTTCAGCACTCGGCAGTTGATACACATGCACTGGGATCCATCCTTTTGCTTTACTAGCAATACATGAGCACTCCAAGATGATACATTGGGTCGTATCCATCCCTTTGCACAAATCATCCAACTGAGCCTGAAGTTTTTCTAGCTCAGGTGACTTCATGTGGTAAGGTGCCTGTCACTAGTTCAATTGAAAACTCAATGGCACGATCCGAAGGCAATCCTGTGAGATCGTCCCGAAATACGTCGAAGAATTCTCGTACCACTTCGGGTATCTCTGGTTCCGCTTCCATGGCAATCATTACTGCCCCTGTTGATCTGACTCTGAACTCCAATGATTCTTATAATATGCTCCTGTTGATGGACTCAAACTTCGATTGGTGTGAAATTTTGAACACTATACTCGTTACAAAAAAGGGGATAGCCACGGGTACTGCTAATGTGATTGCTATGCATGCATGATCGTAAATGAGGCAAGCCATAGCGATTCTGCCATGCATCGTGACGAGAGGAGATCCTACCTACATCGAACAGTTGCTGTTGAAACATGCATGGATCGGCTGTTGGTAGCAGGTTAGAATTTGATTTTGACCCAGATTTGGTACTGTATAGACACGTTAGAGTTTTGTTAAGCGTATTTAAACCATTATTCAACTAGGGTTTTAAGCGAATTTTCCTGTACAAGTTAGCGGCTACCTATAAAAATATAAGAGGCAAACTGAGGGGCCAAATGGGGGTTATTTGAGAGCAAAAAGGGTGTTTGTTCTTCTCCAAATCCTTAACGGTTTTGATTATTCACTTGAACCAAATGACATAACTTGTAATCCAAAATTATTGAAGTATTAATGATCTCTCTATCTAGACGTACACCAAGTGGATGGAACCAATATAAATCTGGGTGTCAAGTGTATGTTTATCTTTTATTGTGTGTTCATTTCATATATATTGTTGTGTTGTAGGTTTTTTTAGAGAAAGTCATTAATTGTGTTCGTACGTTCGACTATTTTAAAATTCCGTGGGGGTGATTGTCTTCTTGATAAGCTTATTAAGAGGACATAGGAGCTCAAAATATGTGATCTCAATCACACCTACACACACACGTCCTCCACTAGCTTTTAGTTTGGTAATCATCCATGATGTGAAGAACAAATTTGAAAAAAATTCAAAAAAATAAAAGAAAATGGTGTATATGTGCTTCAGTGCATGAAATTTTCCCACATGAACAACACATATAGGTTATTCTGATACACACACACCTCCATAAATGGGGTTTCCTGCATGTTTTTAATTTTTTAAGCTTTTTTGTACACATTCTAACACCCAAAATCACAAATATGGGTGAGCCCTAAGGGTATATGTCGCTCGATCTACCTGTTGAAAAACCGTTGAATTTGTAACAATTAGATTAAGAGTCAAATGGGATTCACTTGATAATTGGCGTGTTGATCATCCATGAGGTGTACAAAAATCCAAAAAATTTCTCAAAAAAGGGAACCTCCTTTTTTAATGGGGTGCACATGTAACTTACCTGTGCATGTGCACACAACCATTTTTCCAATGTGTGTGTGTACATATATATGTGTATGTATATGTATATATATGTGTGTTCAGACAGGTTTCCATATGCAAAAATTTCGCAGAGGAAAACTCGGACAAAATTATTTTAATTTTTTTTCATGCTTCACTTCATACAATTATACACCCCCACAAAAAATAATGAATGAAAAATAATCAGATTTGGCCCTTGATCAAGGCATCTCAAAAATTTCTACTGATCTTAAACCATTAATTTTGTAACAGATGGATCGAGGGTCAAATCTCCGTAGGGTTCACAATTCCTGGGGTATATAATTGTATGTATTGAATCATGGAAAAAATTCAAAAAAATTCAAAAAATTTTATTGCATGGGCTTCCTGTGAGAAATTCATATATATATATATATATATATATATGAAAAAAAATTGCCATGTGGATGTGCGTGGATCGAGGGAAAAATACCATCAAGGTTCACATATATTTAGAGTTATGGGATTTTAGAACGTGAACAACAATCCTAAAAAAAATTTAAACACATTTTTTGTGGGCATGCATTGGTAATTGCCGATGCATGTCTACATATTGCATATAGATATAAAGATACACACACACACATACATGAGAGAGAGAGAGTGTGTGTGTGTGTGTGTGCGTGCGCATGTGCACGTGTTTTGAGGTAGGTGAGCAGCCTGTGTGTGTGATGTGTGGTGAAATTAGATATGTTGGGGTTAAAATTGGAAAGTAAAAAATTTTATGGTTTATTCATAAAACAGTGTAGTGCAAATAACAGCATCATAATTTTAAATTTTTTGTGGTTTTGAGACTGATAGCGCATGAAATTTCCATTCAACCTTAATGTTCATGCTCATTTAATTTACCATGCTGTCAGCACACATCCATCTTACTATCTATATTGTTAATTTTTAAAATTGATAGACTAAATGAAAAATTCGTTTCTTGTTGTGAATAGGTCCATTGGGCCCGTTGTGTATCCACCCATCATTGAATGCTATATATATGAGGACAGTGGGCTCCTAACCCTCTACATCTTTTACCCTACGCTTTTTCCTTCATAACACATTATCAGTACGAATCTGCTCGAAAGAAAAAGACGATGGCTCTTAAGGAGGAGTTCATCCCAAACGTTCAATTTTAAGAAGGTCTTGATCTTCTCAACGTGGAGCGTAAAGGGCATCCTTCATCGACCATCGTTTAGATTCCATAGCCGAATCTAGAAGGTAAATCCTCAATTTTTTTAGATCTAGACTTGCTTTTCCTGTAGATCTGCATGTTTTAGATCACGTAGTTCATGAACACGGTAAGAATCAATTTTTTTAGATCTGTATGTCTAAAACATTAAAAAATATTTTTTTTATGATTCATGGCCGTGCCCTGAAGGCGCGGCGGCCGTGCCTTCGTGCATGGCCAGGCCATGCCCAAAATGGCATGGCCGGTCGTGTCCCTAGGGCGCGACGGCCGCGCCCTGCAGGCGCGGCCTGGCCGCGCCCCAACTGCGCGGCGGCCGTGTCCTGCAGGCGTCGCCGGCCGCGCCCACAGGGTGCGGCCAGCCGCCGTGGCCCCTCCTCTTCCTAGAGTTTTTCGAAACCTTATCCTTTAATGGGCCCATTTTTTTGGGGAGGCCCATTAACTCTTTTTGGTTGTTTTTTGGCTATAAAGCCCGAAAATTAGACTATTTTTTCACAAAAATTTCTTTTTAAATTATTTGGGCCTCTAAAGCCCACTAATTAAAGAAATATTTTATTGTGATTGAGTTGGACAGAAAAATAAATAAATAAAAATATAAAATGGATCATAATTACATATTTTAAATGTTATACACTTGAGCACACACTTCACTTGTTAGACTGTTTTTAAATATATGCATGTGATGTCTTATATCTGCGTGGTTGTATATGTATATAATATCTGCGTGGATGTGCTATTAGAACTAAGTTTTTAGGAATCAGCTAGGTTTCCGACACTTTTCCCCTTTTCTGCAATTTTTTCTTTTTGAGAGAACTTATATGTGGGGTTATAAATGTAAAAGTCAAAGCTAAAGGACCACCCCATGGAGATGAAGGCGGTTGCATAAAGAGAAAGTGTCTTTTCTTAAAGTTTCCAAGTTGTCTTTATTTTATGCACTTTTTTGATTTATGGGATGTATCTTTAGACTTTTTCTTTTTTTAGTGCTCGGCTGGCTGATCCCCATAGCTCTAAATTAATTCTTTGCTTATATTAAATGCGTGGATGTTTAACTTTAATAGTCAAATAATTCATGTTATTCTTATGTTGCTAGATTGCACAGATGGCCAGACTTTCTAATGTTGATTTTTCGGTCCTGAAGGCCGATGTGTCGAACTACTTGAGTTGGCAGCTGGACCTGAAGTTCCATCTGCGCTCTCATGGGTTCAATCTAACACCCACATCAAAGGTAACAATCAGTACTGCCACAGCTGAAACGAATGCTTGTAAAGAATCCCCTACTGCAAAAGAAGTTCCCGATATACTTAAGGCGAAAGACATTATTTATATCAGGAAACACTTAGACTCGACCCTGAAGGACGAGTATCTTACTGTAGAGGATCCATATGAGCTGTGGACCACACTTAAGGAGAGGTACAGACATCAAATGGATGTTATACTCCCTCTAGCGCAGTATGAGTGGACTCACCTCCGCATACAAGATTACAAATCCGTAGCGGAGTATAACTCAGCATTATTCCGAATCACCTCACGCCTGAAGTTGTGTGGTGAGAATGTGACTAAGAGAATGTTGCTAGAGAAGACGTTTACGTCTTTTCATGAGAAGGACATGATCCTCATGCAACAGTACCGTGAACGAAAGTTCACAAAGTACTCCGATCTGCTCACATGCCTACTAATGGCCGAACAGAACATAGAGTTGTTGATTGCCACTCACAATCTACACCCTCCTGGCTCCGCTCCACTTCCACCTCCTGCAGATGCATATTTCCAGTCTTCCTAGAAGAAGAAGACGGATAAGAAGACAAAGTTCTAGAAATGGAAAGAACTGAAGCAGCGAAAAAAGGCTACTCCTAAGGCTTCTCCCCAGAACCAGAAGTTCGTGGCAAAGAAGCAACAACGGACGCCTAATAAAGGTAGTCCTCCCAAGAAAGACTGGGAGGATACATGCTCTAGATGCGAAATGACTTGACATTGGTCCAGAAACTGCCGCACAGCCAGACACCTATAGGACCTCTACCAAGCAAGTCTCAAGACTCATGCTGAGACAAACTTGATAGATGGGGCAGTGTTACCAGCTACTACATGGAATCCAGAAGATTTCATGAATGACGACATTATGTAGTTATGGACCATCTTTATCTTACTTTCTAGCACTGTATCTTACTTTATGTTTTTCTATTCCATGTTAGCTACTTTGTTGGTCAGCTTTTTAAAACATTAATGAAAGTATTCTCTTTTTTTCGTAGTATTTATTGAATGCTTTTCATTTTTTAGACATGGAATCTATATGCCTAGTGGACAGTGCGTCAACGCACTATATTCTTGTAATGCCCGTATGTGTAAAATACTATTTGCTGTGTGCGTATAATACTTTTATTGGGTGTATAGTAATTCCCTACATGTATGGCTAGATAATTGTATGGCTCATGATTTGGATATATTATTGGATATTTGGGATGGTGGGTGTGCATTGTAAAATGTTCTTTTGCTATTATTTTTACCAAGAACTATTTTGAGGAAAAAAATTATTTTATGAAGAATATTTTATGGAGAATATTTTTATTGTTATTATTATTAAATTATTATATTTCTCATGTGGATGGCATAATGGTTGATGTTGTTATTATTATTATTTTAGCATTTTTATTATTGTTGGTGTTGATGTTGTAATATTGATTGGGGCTTTGGCTAATTTTAGTAGCTAGAGTTGGTTGGTTGGGCTTTGTTATTGGACTTGAGTTATTAGAAAGAGAGGAGTATGAGAGAGTTTGTAATTATTTTGCAATTTGGTAAGCATAGGGTGCTTTGTGTAAAAGGGGAACTTATCTCCTCTTTCTTCCACATCTCTCTCCTTCTCTCTCTCTCTCCTTTCCCCTCCCCAAACTGAGCCCGAACCAGCCATGGGGCTGCCGAAAATTCTGGAGAAAAGATGGGAAAAAGAAGAGAAAAAGAAGAAGAAAATAAGAGAAAATGAAGTCCTAAAGGAATCTCATCTTATTCTCCCTTTCTCACCTCTCAATTCTTCCTATTTCTCTCAATCTCCATTGCCAACCCTAGCCCAAATCTGTCCAGATTTGGCCGAACCCATTCATGCCTTTTCTCCTTCAATTTCAAGCACAAATCTCCTTGTTTCATGCTTCTTTTGAGTCCTAATGTTAGCTAGATGTATATGGGGGAGTTTGGAGCTAGAAGGAGGTGATTTTAAGGCCTAGGATGATGAATTTTGGAGGGGTGATGCTCAAATACGGGATTCTTGGAGCTTGGTGGGTTCATGGGGGATTTCAACTAATTGGATGAGGGCTTAAGTCTTATATGAGGTAGGATTCTAATTCTTACTCATATGTTTCTTCCATTTCAATTTGAGTTCAAAGTTGGCATTTTTAGGGATTCATGGGGAGAATTTCGAAATTTAGGGCTTGATGTTGGAGAAGGGGATTCATGATGGCCTTCTTGCAATCAAGGGGGGTTTCCTCTCATTGGAAGAGGATCTTGCATCTTGGATGAGGTAGGAATCCAACCTTACTCATATGTTTTCAATTCATTGGAATTTGGCTTGCAATTTGGCATTTTAGGGTTCTTTATGAAATTTCTTGATATGCGGTTTGGTGTTGAATTCTTATGAGATTTTAGGCTATATGGAGCTAACAAAATATTCATGATGCTAGGGGATGCTATGTTGTATTCATTTTGAATGAAATCCTTCTCATCTTGAATGATCGTCTTCATATGTGAAATTGCCCTCATCTTGATGCAAATGGATGATTTGCCTTACTAATATTGTGATGTAGCCCTTATGTAGTATGTCGATGTTGTTGATGAATGGCACTCATGGTGGGATGTGGGGAAATTGTTAGTCAATTTAGTCCTTATGAGATGAAGGAGTGGCGAGAGTTCAATAGAAAATATTAGAAGTGTACTAAGCAATTTACTCTCGTTAAATAAAGTCAACACATGGTGTTATTCAAATTGCTTCCGTTAATTAGATTCAAATAGTTGCAATTAACTTTGTTTTCATTAATTCTATTGGGAGCATTAGTTGTTCTCTTTTGTGAGAATTGCCCACTTTTTGTATGTTGGTAGTCATAGTCCAAATCCCTGGTATGTGGAGATGGAAGTTAGTTAGATAAATTTATATGAGGTGTTCTCATTTCCTGGATGCCATGTGGTAGATTTATTTGCCTTGGCTGTCACATTTCATGAATTAAGTTGATAATTAACCCCTTCGTAAGGTTGAGGTTTATCTACCATTGTATGAGAATGAGATGTTATTAAGTTCATCACTAGTTGTTATAAGAAGAAATTCTCTTATTATGAATTATAATGATACCCTTCCCTCAAATTGCATGCTTCATGTAAGTCCTTAATGAAATTTGATAAAGTATGCAAAACGCCTCAAGTGGCATTTGGCATCCACTTGCATTTCAACATATGTCTTAATTGTATTTCAACTCAAGTGGTGGGAATATGTGTGTATTACAACGTGTGTGGAATTGCTTTCATTTGTTGGAAACTGCTTTTAGTAGCTAAGCGATGTTATGCTATTTGATGTTACTTGCTGCCATGAAAGCGTTCATGTTGTTCATAACTGTTTTGATTCATTATCTGAGAAGTTGCTCTCTTTGAATGTTGGAAATTGGTATGACATGTTGGGGTATTGAATGTTAGTATGAAATGTTGGAAGTTTAACATTCAATTTACCTTGCATTAAATAGCTCTTATTTTGTCTTATGGATTAAATTAGATTGCTTCCATATTCCTTCTATGATCATGATGATCTATGATGTCATGTTTTAATGACGGGTGAATTTGCTCCTATATTGCCTTCATTAATCTTGTTGGAAGCTATAATTGCCCACTTTTCAGAAATTGTTCTCATTTTGAGGTGTTGGAAACTATTTATTCAATTTAATATGTATGAAATGAGAAATATGAGAAAATGAATGAATTGGGACATTGGGAAGGGATGTTGGAAACTTGCGGAATATGGAATGGGTGACATGGTGACATGGTCACGTTAGGACACGAAGTGGAGTGCACGGGTATGGACAAAGTGCCGCGGTAGGAGGCGGGTGAATACGCCGTTGGCCACCTCTTGATCCATTAGGTGGCTCCACGTTGATAACGGAGTAGAAGCTTTTGCACGTGCACGCCGGCTCATTCACGGGATCCCCTTGCATTGCATTGCCTCGCACTACTTGTGCATCATATGCATCATAGCATCATGTAGTATTGTTGGGTGATTTGTGGTTGTATTTGTGTGATGGTTAACCTTTGAGAATGCATGTCGCCATGGAAGCATATGGTGCTTGATTGATGGAATGTTGGAGTGTATGGGTTGTTAGTTCGTAAATGTTGTTATTTTTCTTGTTTTTGCTAGTAGTGGTATGAATGATATTGATGTTGGTATTGGTGATCATTAATGTTAGTAGGAAATAATGGGATGATGGAAGTATTATGAAATGTTGAAATTCTAACATCCTAGTTACCATGAAGCATTCATAGATAAATTGGGATGCTAATTTGAATTATTTGATGCAATGATCATGTCCTATGTTGCTTGGATGTTTTGTCACAATAATTATGCAAAGTGCTCTCATTTTGAAACATGAACGCATTATTATTCTCTCCATTGCATGAGAAGATGGAAATGCTCTCCTTAATGAAAATAGTCTCATGTTGGTTCCTTGGGTAAGTAGACTAGATCTTATTTTGTTCCATGAAGTAAACGAAATTGTTTTCTTTTATTACCTTGTTCAGATAAATGGCTTTCATTTGGAAGTTGGAAAGGTTATGGTGATGCTTATAGTAGTGTTGGTGGTGTTGGTGGTATTGATGGTGTTGTGGGGATGTTGTGATTAAATCATATTCTCTTGAAATACTATTTATATTTTCTTTTAGAAATATAACTTATGTTGTACTTGGAAACTTTGATAAATACAAGAGAAACTCTGCCGAAATTTTTATAAGCATTTCCACAACGTCCCAAGCATTAGAAACTAAGCTAGGAATTCCACACAAAATACCACTCGCTAACTTCTTTTCTTTTCCACGCTTAAGTGAGCACCCACTTGGAAAATTAGTATGAAAGAAAAGTTGGCAAGTGGGTCTTTGACAACTTCCACGTTGGACGTTTTAGAGTGTAAATACCTCATTTATCATCACCGACAAGTTCCTACAAGCTCCTTTAAGCAAACTTGATTTCCAAAACCGTTTCGTTCCATTTCAAAAGAAGGGTGTGTTTTTCCCTTAGCAAAGAAGTTTTGGTGAACAACTAATTCAAACAAGAATTGTAGTTTTCTTGTCACTACTAGTAATGTACTTGGGATGACGTTGTAATGCTAGGTTTCAGTCTCCCGATATTGCAGTTCACTTCTTATCTGTAGTACTCACTTTGTGTTGCAGGATGTCCTCTTACCGCAGGTATGTGTTGTGTTATTGAAATCATTTTCATTTTCATATGATTCGCCATGATATACCATGAGTTAGTTCCCCGATATTGCTTAGCGCATTGCATTTTTGTGCACCATGTGAGTTGGGTTTGGGATTCCTACTGGGTCACGCTGTGACGTGCCCCGTTGATATTTTTCAGGTGCTGGTTCATGAAGTGGAGGCCCACTAGTCCATTTGGATGGCGTTGGTTAAAGTTGAGGGTTTGAGAGCGTATGAGAGTTTGGGTGGGTGATATTGTACTTCGGCGAGATGTGGGTATCCTATTGTACATGAGATTTGGCTATATGTTGTATTTGAATTTTTGGATGAGTGATGTTGTACTTGAAAAGTGTATAAACAGCTAGTGTATGCGTATCAGTGTTTGGTTTGATTGTCTCTCTTGTGTTTCTGTCACATCTGGAATGCTACAGGTACTATCCCAGCAGCGCGCAGTGGGCCTGTTTGTGCAGTGTTAGTTATTTTCCTCCGTAACACTCGCTGCTCAGGGTATCCTGGGGAGCGGGGCGTTACAATTCTTCAATGTATAGACTACTTTACGAGCATCGGTAGTTACTCTGGTCCATTGAGAACAATCTCAGGACCATCCGACATAATTAAAGGATCAGAGAAAGCAATCATTTTGCTCCCCAATAACACACACATTAAACTTAGAGATGTGCTATACTCACCTAAATCAATCCGAAACCTTCTAAGTTTTAAAGATATCCGTTTAAACGGGTATCACTTAGAGACGGTCGAGGATAATAAAAAAGAATACTTGTATGTAACGCCTTTTACAATTGGTATAAAAATCATTATGGAACGTATCAAGGGACTCCCCATGGGTCCCTACCAGATAAGTATTCACTCTCCAGAAGTATACATGACGGAGCACCTGCAGTGCCCTCAAATACCATAATTCCAACTCTGGCATAGTAGACTGAGACAAACTGGATCTGTTATGATGTACCGCATCATAAATAGCTCAAGGGGTATAAATTTGAAGAACATGAAGATTCTTCAAAAAGGTAATTTCCCATGTCCACCCTGTTACAAAGGTAAACTAATAACGAGACACTCTCCACTTAAAGTGGACTTGAAGTCTCCTCGCTTTCTGGAGAGAATCCATGTGGACATTTGTGGGCCTATACACCCATTAAGTGGTCCTTTCAGGTACTTTATGGTCCTGATGACGCATCTACTAAGTGGTCACATGTGTGTCTACTGTCCACCCGTAACTTGGCATTTTCTAAGCTTTTAGCTCAGATAATCAAGTTGCGGGCCCACTTCTCCGATTATCAAATAAAGAAACTTCGTCTAGATAATGCGGGGGAGTTTACATCACAAGTTTTTCTAGAATATTGCCAAGCATCGGGCATTGAATTTGAACATCCTATAGCACATGTTCACACCCAAAATGGGTTAGCAGAATCTCTAATAAAGAGACTGCAATGGATTGCTCGTCCATTACTACTTCAATCCCAATTGCCGGTGAATGCATGTGGTCATGCAATATTGCAAGCTGTATCTTTAATAAAATACAGACATTCTGGAGGTCAGTCATCTTCTCCTATGCACTTATAACTTGGAGTACCACTGTAATGACCCTACTTTTCATATACGCGTATTTGTACGTATTTTTGACATAGATACGTCCGTATATTTTTGGGAAGTATGCCCATATTTTTATTTTAATTATTTGATGTAGGAATTTATTTTAAAAGATTTTAAACTCATTACTTGAATTTAGTAAATGAGAGTATTTGGAGAAATACATGTATTTGGAGTGTATGAAGTATTTCTTCAAGTATTTTTAATTTCTTAAAATACAAAAATCCACATTTTTATTACCATGATAACACATCCTATTAGGTGTCATGTTTTTAGTTAATTAGAGACACATGGCTTATTAGGTGTAAGAAGGAGAGGGATTTGGGGATTCCTAAAACCTATGCATGAAGAACAAAACCAAGAAAAAGAAAAAGAAAATCTCATTTCACTCTCTCCCTCACTCCCCATTTCTGGCCAAAAATTAGCATGCCCCCTTTCTTTCATTTCTCTTCATCCTCTTCCTTAGAAAATACTTCCAATTAGCTCCCCTCTTCAACCTCTAAAAAGCCCCAAAATTCCTTTTCATTCCAACACAAAAAACTAGCCAAAATAGCCAAAATCAACCATGTGGAGACAAGATTGGAGCTTGAAGAAGGAGACTAGGAGCTCAAGTTCTTCAAGGAATAAGAAGGGCCAAAGAAAATTTTGGAGGACTTGTTAAGGTAGAAATTCCTTTCACTTATAGTAGGATTTAGTTTTAGGATTAGGAATTCCATTTATGTTAATATGTTATGTGGAATTAGCTAGATGAACAAAATTCTGGAATTTACACAGAATTGGCTGAAACTTTGTTAGCTGCTGCACTTAATTGGCAACATAGAAATGCATGAAAAAAATATATGTTACTCATATTGTAGTCCTTAATAACTTTCACGTTTACAAGTTTTGCAAATTCGGACTGAAAACTAGGGTAAAAATTCAGTTTCTAAAACTGGTCTGTTTTTAGACAGTTTTGACACCTTTCAGTAAAACGAGTAAAACTCCATGCACACTTAATGAAATGAGATGTTCTTAGTGCCGTTGGAAAGCTGACTTCAATATCTTCAACACATAATTTTTTTAGATTTTAATTCTGTCTGTAACTTGTAGCAAAATGGACTTGAACTGAACTCAGTTTCTGGTTCAGAATTCTGAAATTATATCTGTTAGGAGAAAATCCACCATAAATCATATATGTCAACTGAGTTTATGAAAATTTGTCAGTGAAAGGAAAACACCAATATCTACAACTTTCGTGAAGGGACCAGACACCAATTCTGACTGTAGATAGGCTAAAATGGATATTCTTTCTGCTGTAACAGTTTTGACAGATTCATATGCTAATTTTGCTTAGTACTTATCATGGTGTAGTTTTGTTTCAAGTTAAGTTTGTTTGTGTTAATCATGTTCTCAATGACATGCTCTTGATACATGTAATTATACAGATGTTTCATGAAATATGCGTTATGTTAATAATGTTTAAGTTCAATTTGTTTATGCTTTTGTGCTCACATTAGTATGTTCATGACGATGAGTTTGTGACGATATTCCATGCAATTCTTTAATTGAGATGATGATGATGATGATGATGATGATGATGATGATGATATTTGTTAAAAGTTGGTTAAAGCGGTAGTCGAGACCGCTAGATGATTCGTTGACAAACGAAGTAATATCTTAAAAACTGAGAGTGAGAATGAGTAATGTATCAGTCCTCCTAAAAGAGGGTGACACGGGTTTGGGGGAAAACGGGTAAACTTTAGGAGTTAAGGAGCGGACATATGATAAGAATTCTCACCCGCTGTATCACTCCCAGAAGGGCGAGTTGAAAGGGTTGGAGAGGCCGCTGGTGTACTCGTGATGCACCATGGCGGTAATTGATGGTTTACTCCGTTTGTCCCACAGAAAAACCGAGCAGGTCTCGCTCTAGTGCCTTGCCCCGTTCGGGCATAGAGTTGCGAGAGGCCCCCTCCGGTGCCCGTGTTGCTGGTTGGGGTACCACTTTTTCACCCACCCTGGGTGAAGTCCGCCTCCTTAGCGTCCTACGGTTTACACGGGTTTCCAAACATGAGAATGAATAACTTAAAGTAATTGTCTTTTAATTATAATTATTGTTATCCCATGGTTACTTGTTTCTCTGTTAAGTTAATGTTGTTAACTCATGCTGACCCATTCCATTGTTTATTATAAATGTCCAGTACTTGCATGTTATTATGTTCTCCCACTTACCTTCAGCACTTGCATGTTATAACATGGTTACTTATGCATGTTCACAAGTTCTTCTTTGATGCTTATACATCGTGTTGTGATTACTTTTATGTCCTGAAAGCTTTACTTGTTAGACCACCCACCCTAGATAGGTAGACCAGTTCTAAAACTGGGTTCTACTAGAGTGTTAGGAGTTTCTGCTGGGTCACGCGTTGACGTGTCCCCGTTGACTTTCAGGTCTTGTGAGTTGGAGGTTGGAGTTTGCGGCTGGAACTTGGAGTTGGTGGTCAGTGTAGATTGGGAGGTGAGGGTTATGATGAGAGAATTGTACTTTTGGGGTTTCTTTTCCGGGGATACCTTTTGTACTTTTGGGTTGGAGTTTCTTTTATTGTTGTACCCCTTGTACATACGGTGTTTGCAAAGATGTATCAATGTATTAAATAAATGAAATGTTGTACATTTGTTACTCTCATTATTTTATCTGTGATGGAGCCTTACTCGTACTTCCCAGTGCGTGCGTAGTGACCTGCAGAGTTCTTTTACTTTCTTCCCTTCTCTCTTTCTTCGTAACACTCGCCTCTTCGGGAATACCTGATACGGATTCGTACTTATCGGGTATCCTGGAGACCGGGTCGTTACAGTTGGCGGCCCATGCAGGTCTCCGCACTGCGACGTGCGTAAGGATAGTGCGGGTAATGCTCCATAAGGGTAGTTGTGTCCTAAGGTGGGTAGGTGATCAGCCTTAGGGTAAAACCCTGGTATTAGGAAACCCAATGTACAGAGCTCCCTGAGGTTAAGCATGGGTAGTTGTTTGTATATACATATACATATACGAGTGGGTATGTGTTTGCATGGATATAAAAGTATTGTAGTGTATTTGCTTGTATTTTTATAGTTATGTGTCTATAGATATATACGTAAATAAGATACACTATAGATACGAGTATGACTACTTATGTGTATTCTTGTAATTCATAATATAGGTGTGTGTATGGTAATGTTGTTTGTATGGATTGAGGTGAATGTAGTATTTGATGAGTGAAATTATGTATAAAACATATTATTTGTGCAAGAGAGTATTATGTATTATCTATGTGGTAATCTATACTTAGATTATATTTGGGGGTGCATATGTATGAATAAATGGATGTATATAGAGCTGTAAGTATGTATACTAAAGTATGATGCATTAAAGTGATGTTAGAAGATATATTTGTATATGGGGTGTCTAATAGATGAGTGTATACATACGGAGTATCTATGTGAATATGTATTGGTGTGCAAATAAATTTATGTTATATGTGTTGGTATATGGATGTTTGTTGGTAAGTGTAAGTGGAAGTATATTTGAATGTATAAAAGTGTATGATGGTATACATAAGTATAATTGTATGTGTATGCGTACTATAAATGTGGTTGTGTAAATTGACATAGTGAGATATGTATGTATGAATATAGCTACAATGGGATGTGTACCATAAGTAGTGTGTGAAATATATTGTCTTACTAAATGGTGTGTATAGATATACATAAGTAGGTATGCCAAGTTATACAATATTGGTGTGTATTTATATATCATGTGATGATATGTGAGTGTAGCATATGAATAGGATTTATATGTATTGTGTATACAAGAGAGAGAGAGAGAGAGTGTGTGTATATACATATACTGAATTAATATAATCCTTGTGCTATAGTATATATATATATATAGTGTCACATGTATATATATACTGTATTGAATATGTGTTACGTTGACTGCTTGTATGTAAGTATATTTGTGCACTGTATAAGTGGTTAAATATAGATTTACGTGAGTGAATATTGGATATGAACACATTTGTATGTATTCTTGTATATATGAAGTGAGTATGTACTAGAAGGTTGATATACTATACATACATGCTGACAGGACTATTTACTATAGTGATATATACTGTGTACATCCTAGCGTTCGAACTATCATATATATTTGTCTATATAATTGTTAGTGTTCATACTTATGTGCTTAAGTTATATATTTGCGTATGCTTACCCACTTGATATGAGGTGCATCATATCAATGTGTATCATTATTGGTGTATGATTATTTACCATAAATGCATCAATAATTGGATTTACCTACTTATGTATGTATGTATAAGTATGCTAACTCTGTGACTTATGAGTATGGTGTGTTTAAATATCGTGTGAACATGTATGTATGTAGATATATATAAATATAAGGAGTGTGTGATTACCTATAGAGATGTATGTATTTAGATATATCTATATGTATCCATGTAATGGCATATGTCTTTGATCATATACTTGTGTGAATCTTTATGTAAGCACATATGTGTTGAGTGAACAAGTGTATAAATATTGGTGTTTATATTAATGACTTGGGTGTATCTATACATGTTTCTACTTATTGCTATGAACGACATTGATACATGTGTCCATGTGTATAACTATACTAGCATGGGTGTACATATTAGTCTGTATATATATGTGAGTATTCTCATGCAATATAGATATATTTGTGAGTACATGGATGAATGTGGAATGTATAGTACTATGTATGTATTGTGATGATTTGTGTGTGTATACCTATATTCTTGGATAAGAATGTGTATATATATGTATATAATCTACGGTATAGTGCATGTATACATGCGTGTATAGTATATACATATAGCGTTATTTGTATTTCTAGGGTAGGGAAACCCTTATACTATTCAGTCTCCGGTCAGACCTTTAGCATAGAAAGTCCGAGGGCGGACTTGGTTATTAAGGTGGGTAGAATGTAATGACCCTACTTTTCATATACGTGTATTTGTACGTATTTTTGACATAGATACGTCCGTATATTTTTGGGAAGTATGCCCATATTTTTCTTTTAATTATTTGATGTAGGAATTTATTTTAAAAGATTTTAAACTCATTACTTGAATTTAGTAAATGAGAGTATTTGGAGAAATACATGTATTTGGAGTGTATGAAGTATTTCTTCAAGTATTTTTAATTTCTTAAAATACAAAAATCCACATTTTTATTACCATGACAACACATCCTATTAGGTGTCATGTTTTTAGTTAATTAGAGACACATGGCTTATTAGGTGTAAGAAGGAGAGGGATTTGGGGATTCCTAAAACCTATGCATGAAGAACAAAACCAAGAAAAAGAAAAAGAAAATCTCATTTCACTCTCTCCCTCACTCCCCATTTCTGGCCAAAAATTAGCATGCCCCCTTTCTTTCATTTTTCTTCATCCTCTTCCTTAGAAAATACTTCCAATTAGCTCCCCTCTTCAACCTCTAAAAAATCCCCAAAATTCCTTTTCATTCCAACACCAAAAACTAGCTAAAATAGCCAAAATCAACCATATGGAGACAAGATTGGAGCTTGAAGAAGGAGACTAGGAGCTCAAGTTCTTCAAGGAATAAGAAGGGCCAAAGAAAATTTTGGAGGACTTGTTAAGGTAGAAATTCCTTTCACTTATAGTAGGATTTAGTTATAGGATTAGGAATTCCATTTATGTTAATATGTTATGTGGAATTAGCTAGATGAACAAAATTCTGGAATTTACACAGAATTGGCTGAAACTTTGTTAGCTGCTGCACTTAATTGGCTACATAGAAATGCATGAAAAAAATATATGTTACTCATATTGTAGTCCTTAATAACTTTCACGTTTACAAGTTTTGCAAATTCGGACTGAAAACTAGGGTAAAAATTCAGTTTCTAAAACTGGTCTGTTTTTAGACAGTTTTGACACCTTTCAGTAAAACGAGTAGAACTCCATGCACACTTAATGAAATGAGATGTTCTTAGTGCCGTTGGAAAGCTGACTTCAATATCTTCAACACATAATTTTTTTAGATTTTAATTCTGTCTGTAACTTGTAGCAAAATGGACTTGAACTGAACTCAGTTTCTGGTTCAGAATTCTGAAATTATACCTGTTAGGATAAAATCCACCATAAATCATATATGTCAACTGAGTTTATGAAAATTGGTCAGTGAAAGGAAAACACCAATATCTACAACTTTCGTGAAGGGACCAGACACCAATTTTGACTGTAGATAGGCTAAAATGGATATTCTTTCTGCTGTAACAGTTTTGACAGATTCATATGCTAATTTTGCTTAGTACTTATCATGGTGTAGTTTTGTTTCAAGTTAAGTTTGTTTGTGTTAATCATGTTCTCAATGACATGCACTTGATACATGTAATTATGCAGATGTTTCATGAAATATGCGTTATGTTAATAATGTTTAAGTTCAATTTGTTTATGCTTTTGTGCTCACATTAGTATGTTCATGACGATGAGTTTGTGACGATATTCCATGCAATTCTTTAATTGAGATGATGATGATGATGATGATGATGATGATGATATTTGTTAAAAGTTGGTTAAAGCGGTAGTCGAGACCGCTAGATGATTCGTTGACAAACGAAGTAATATCTTAAAAACTGAGAGTGAGAATGAGGAATGTATCAGTCCTCCTAAAGGAGGGTGACACGGGTTTGGGGGAAAACGGGTAAACTTTAGGAGTTAAGGAGCGGACATATGATAAGAATTCTCACCCGCTATATCACTCCCAGAAGGGCGAGTTGAAAGGGTTGGAGAGGCCGCTGGTGTACTCGTGATGCACCATGGCGGTAATTGATGGTTTACTCCGTTTGTCCCACAGAAAAACCGAGCAGGTCTCGCTCTGGTGCCTTGCCCCGTTCGGGCATAGAGTTGCGAGAGGCCCCCTCCGGTGCCCGTGTTGCTGGTTGGGGTACCACTTTTTCACCCACCCTGGGTGAAGTCCGCCTCCTTAGCGTCCTACGGTTTACACGGGTTTCCAAACATGAGAATGAATAACTTAAAGTAATTGTCTTTTAATTATAATTATTGTTATCCCATGGTTACTTGTTTCTCTGTTAAGTTAATGTTGTTAACTCATGCTGACCCATTCCATTGTTTATTATAAATGTCCAGTACTTGCATGTTATTATGTTCTCCCACTTACCTTCAGCACTTGCATGTTATAACATGGTTACTTATGCATGTTCACAAGTTCTTCTTTGATGCTTATACATCGTGTTGTGATTACTTTTATGTCCTGAGAGCTTTACTTGTTAGACCACCCTCCCTAGATAGGTAGACCAGTTCTAAAACTGGGTTCTACTAGAGTGTTTTATCTGTGATGGAGCCTTACTCGTACTTCCCAGCGCGTGCGTAGTGACCTGCAGAGTTCTTTTACTTTCTTCCCTTCTCTCTTTCTTCGTAACACTCGCCTCTTCGGGAATACCTGATACGGATTCGTACTTATCGGGTATCCTGGAGATCGGGTCGTTACAACCACCAAATGTCTCACATTTGAGAATATTTGGTTGTGCAGTATACGTCCACATAGCACCACCACAAAGGACAAAGATGGGTCTACAACGTCGCCTAGGCATTTATGTTGGGTTTGACACACCCTCCATAATAAGATTCCTAGAACCCCTTACAGGAGACGTTTCCAAGGCATGTCTAGAAGACTGTGAATTTGATGAAACATCATTTCCAAGACTAGGCTTACAAACCAAGAAGACTGAAGCTTCAGAGAGTATATCTTGGGATACACAGAAATTAAGTCACTTTGACCGGCCCACGAGCCAGTGTGAGGAGGAGGTCCTGAAGATTCTCCATATCCAAAACACTGTCCATCTATTGTCGGACAAATTTACTGACAACCAGAAGATTGTCAAATCACACGTCCCTGATGTTAACACTCCAGTAAGGATTGACATACCGCAAAACGGATGCAATCCGCCTGCAGCAGAGATGGTTGGACCTCTTAAAAAGAGATGACGACCACCGGGATCCAATGATCAAGTCCCTCGAAAGAGTAGGACCCTTGGCAATGGTCAAACAATACCACCACAGGATGCTACTATAAGCCATGCTCCTCCATCTCTTCCAAACTCTCAAAGAGAGGAAATACCGGGAGAAAATGAAGTTTCGATACATTATGTATGAACTGGGGAGTATTGGGACAGAAAGAGCACCATTATAGATGACACATTTGCTTGCAATATTGCCATCAACGTCACAGACTGCGACGATGATATTGAACCACACTCTCTGGCAGAATGTTAAAGCAGAGATGAGTGGTCAAAGTGAAAAGCAGCAATAGGAGTGGAGTTGGACTCACTCACAAAACGCAAGGTCTTTGGACCAATTGTCCAGACACCAAAAGGTGTAAAACCTGTGGGTTATAAATGGGTATTTGTTAGAAAAAGAAATGAACAGAACGAGATCGTTCGCTACAAAGCAAGGCTTGTAGCGCAGGATTTTATCCAACGTCTAGGGGTGGATTTTGACGCCACATACTCCCCGGTCATAGGTGCGATCAACTTTTGATTCCTTAGTGGCTTAACAGCTCAAAAAGGTTTGGATATGCAGCTTATGGACGTTGTGACTGCATACCTATATGGCAATTTAGACCGAGACATCTTTATGAGATTACCGGACGGTTTTTCTTTGCCTATAGCACTAAAAGAGAGACAACGTGACGTTTACTTAGTGAAACTGCAAAGATCATTATATAGTCTGAAACAATATGGAAGGATGTAGACGACTTGCATCTTTATTAGAGCAAATGACCCAGTCTGTCCTGGTAAATTTATTAGAGCAAAGGCAACAAGATTTGTCATCATAGCCGTCTACATGGACGACTTGAAACCTTATTGGATCTCCTGGAGGGATCACTGAGATTTCTAGAAGCTTGACAGAAACTTTCGAGATGAAAGACCTTGGAAAGTCAAAATTCTGTTTATTTTTTCAAATAGAGCATCTAAACGATGGGATCATGTTACATCAGTCAACTTATACATTGAACTTACGGAAAAAGTTCCAAATGGATAAGTGCCACCCCTCACTCCTCCTATGGTCGTGAGATCATTGGATGTACATAAAGACCCCTTCCGGCCGTTGGAAGAGGAGAGGAAGTACTATGCCCTGAAGTGCCTTATTTAAGTGCTATTGGTGTACTCCTTTACATGGCCAACTGCACTCATCCTGACATAGCATTTGCAGTCAACTTACTAGCCAGCTATAGTGCTGCACCTACACAGCGGCATTGGGCTAGAGTTAAGCATCTTCTGCGCTACCTCCAAGGGTTCATAGACTTAGGTCTATTCTACAGGAAAGGGGCAACAACAGGTTTAGTTGGTTATGCTGATGCATGTTACATATTTGATCCTCATACAGAGAAGTCTCAGACCGGATATATGTTCACTTATGGCGGCACTGCCATATCTTGGAGATCTGTGACGCAGATCACCATGTCGACCATTTCATCCACACATTCAGAACTTCTAGCAATCCATGAAGCAAGTAAAGAGAGCTTCTGGCTACGTTCTGTGATCCAGCACATTCTCACCTCTACCGGCCTGGAGCCCGGCGTTCTTGAGCCTACTACTATCTATGAAGACAATGCAACATGTATTGCCCAGCTACAGAACAGCTACATCAAAGGCGACAAGATGAAGCATATCTCTCCCAAGTTCTTCTGGACGCATGACCTTCAGAAGCAAAAGCAGATTGAGGTACAGAAGATATAACCTTGTAATAACTTGGCGGATTTGCTTACCAAATCCCTGCCTACTAGTATCTTTGAGAAACTTGTAAGTGAGATTGGGATGAGGAGAGTGAGAAAATGTAAAGTGTGTCAAGATGAGAGAAATATGAATGTATAGATACATATGAGACTGATTTATAGATTCATAGGAAATCTGCAAGCCTGAAGCTTGGTCAAATGAGGGGGAGTCAACATTAGTGTTGTACTCTTTTCCCTTGGCTATTGGTTTTTTTCCCACAGGGTTTTCCATAGTCAAGATTTTGCCGAGGCAATCTCGTTGACTTTGGATCCTGAAGTATCCACCCCTATACACATCCCTAAAATAGGGGAAGTTATGGAGAAACTGTTCTTTATTTAATAAGGCAGTTATCCTAACTTCGTTCTTGAAGAATCCACTTCTTATTTAATGATTGGTTGGACAAGGGGGAGTGTTGTGAATAGGCCCATTGGGCCCATTGGGTAACCACTCATCATTGAATGCTTTATATACATGGGGCTCCTAACCCTCTACACTTTTACCCTACGTTTCCCCTTCATAACATTTCGTTAGATGTAATCTACCATGTCAAAACTGTCTTTAAAAAATACAAATACGCTTCGGGGGCAAAAATGGCTATTTACATTCAACCTAACAGCCATATCGTATCATTCTCCGTTTCAAAACCGGAATTTAATCATTTTGGGTGGGAGAGATAACCACTTTGGCTCCAACTCTGTGACTATCAGGATATCTCACGACTTAGTCCAATGAACATACTTAGTTAATCTGATTGGACTGCATAAGTTAGATGTAGTTGCTAACAACGTCGTGCACGCGGCATCGCCATTAGCCTGCAAGAAAAGGTAATCTAAGCACAAAAGGAAAAGCTCTCCATATAAAATCCTATACAATACACACACAATCTTCTTCCATACTACTCCTACGAAATATATTAACGATCTGTTCTGTCTCATGCTTATCATTATCATCCGAAACGTAGACCATATCAAAATTCTTATACCCTCTCTCAAGTTAAAACCATTGCTTTAATTTCATGCATAGAAACCATCGAACACTTCACCAGTCAGACAACACAACCATTATTAAACAATGCAATTGGTGATACGTGGGATTTGAGCCATGCTAGCTTTCAGTGAATGAGAAGCTGTAACTCTCCCTCTTGGATCGTGAGCGAGAGCGTTCAGGGCAGTTGAACAGAAAGGAAGTAGGTGGGATGTTGTTGGTTGGCTTTTTCCCCGCTTCAGTAACATTCAATTTAGTTTCTGCTCTCTCTCTCCCTCTCTCTACTAATTACTACTGTGGTCGATAGAAATGCCAACTTCTTCTCACCTTCCTCCTCCTCGAACTCCCCTTTAAATATCGCACACGACTCCTCTTGGCTCCTCTAGCCATCAGCATCATTTTTCTAATGGAGCCATTTGATCACGACGACGAGCAACAGACCAACTTCCAGGCCTTCGTCTCCCCTTCGCTCCCCGGCCCCTCTAACATCTACCCGTCCAATTCCGACCGGCAACAGCAGTTGGAATTGCAGCAGCAGCAGTGGTTACTAGGCAGCTGCGGTGGAGTTGCACCGGCAGGGATCGATCAGTGGGCGTCGTTGCTGCAGCAGCAGCAGCAGGGTGCAGGGGGGATTGCCGGAGGGCCGCAGCTGCAGATGATGGGGATGAATGGTGGCGATCAAGGGAATGGTAGTAGCATGAGTGGTAAGGACATGAAGGGAAAGGTTAATGGAGGAGGGAGGGGGAAGAAGGTGACAAGGCCAAGGTTTGCGTTCCAGACTAGGAGCGCCAATGATATTCTTGATGATGGGTACCGATGGCGCAAGTACGGTCAGAAGGCCGTCAAGAACAGTGCTTATCCCAGGTAATTCCGTAATTCTTTATGCGTTGTGCATCCATGTTATCAACCTTCATGCATTGGTGCATTTTTCCTTTTTTTTCTTCTTTTTCTTATTTAATTTTTATATATTATTTTTAATTGTTAACACCCAAACCAACATTGTGCAGTGATTTTTCTTCTAAATCTAAATATTGTTCTCTCTAATATTTAGAGTATTTTTTCTATATGAATGGCATACTATAGCTAGTTATAAATTGTCTAAGAAGTTACTATTAGAGGAAAAGAAAGAACAGCTGGTTTGAAAAAGAAAAATGCTATAGATGTTATTGATTTAAAAAAAAACGATATATATAGCTCTTTAAATATTAGTGAATAATCTACAATACGATTATAGATGTATATATATGGAAATGTGACGCATGTTTACAAAACATATACACTCATGCATACTCTAGATAAAAAATCATTTGAACAATTTTATGTCTAACCATCTAGGAACTTAACTAGCTAGCAGGCACACACACACACACACACACATAAATAGACCTTTACAATTTTATTCTTTGATTTCCTGTCTTATGTTCCAAATCCTATATGTTTGTAATGTTCTACCCTTGAGATGTTTTTCCCTTCTCCTATTGGATCAAAGTTCCTTAATTAGTCCAAGATGAGAATTACATCTAGATATTTCACTAAGAATTTTCTAAATTTGTTAACTATCTTTGCATTTTATGAAGAAAGGGTCCTATGAGTCTAGCAACCTCACGAAAAGGGGAAACTATATTCAATATATAATCATTTTTAAAAGAAAAAGACTGGGCCACCGTTAACTTAATAGGAATCTACATATTATGACTCATCTTCTATTTCTTTCCTTAACACTATTTAGTGCATGCATGCCATTGGGATTCTAGTTAATCTCTTATTCCATGAAGACTATTAAATTTTACTTTCCTCTTGTTTTTTAACTTTTAACGCAGTTTGACAAGCATATATGTATTTTTTGTAATGAAAAATGCATGTTTGCTGTACCTATATACGAATATATATATATATATATATATATATGAGGTCTGCATCTGAAGAGTTATATTATTTATTTATTAATTTTTCCAAGTCTAATTTGTGGCATATAGGCTGTCTTTTAATTTGCCAAAGGAATTTAATTAATTAACTCGGAGAAATGTATGAGATAACATGTAATAAGAAAATTAAGAAGTAATAAGAAAATTATGGAAAATGTTTCAATAATGTTAATAGAATACAATACACCATTATTAGAGACCAGATTTTTTGGCACTTGCACGCATGGAAAAAAAGTCTTAGTTATTCATACAAAATGTTGCCATGAATATGATAATTTAGAAATGACTTAATCAGCATAAATTTTGGTAGAAGAATACACAAAACATTCTAGAGCTGATAAATCTAAATTATTTGTGTTTGATTTTAAATTTCTTTCCTGAAAATATGTGCTATATATTCATACGGAAATACTGACCAAGAATTTTACGCATCTTCTAAATATATCAAAGAAATGATAATGCGAAATTTTGTTTAAAAAAATTTATTCATGATTCAAGTCGTTAACCACAAAACTCAAAATTGAAGAACTACTTTCTTTGTGCTCTATTTGGCAACGGGGTAAATCGAGTGCTCTAAGTTTAAGTTACCAAACAATATTGTATATATAAAAGGGTAAAAATCAACACAGTTAAGAGATTACTACATGTAAACCATGTTAATTGGATGTTTATTAACCCATGTATACAACTGGGCTATTTTTATAACCCATGTTTTCTCAAAAAAGATTTGAATGAATCTTATCACAAAATATACAACAAATAGCTGATTCGGCTCTTGAAAGCATTTACTCTTTCTTATATATATTGTCAAACACGAAGGTGTATTACTTAATTAATTAAGCATACGTTTTATTGAAGATTGACTTACTGTTGGGGTTTTGGATTAGTTAGGTGACCTAGGTCGAGGGCGTCCAGCGGAGACACGTAAGACCAAGAGAGTCATTTTTTGCTTTGTTGTTGTTGTCATGCTCATGCATGTGGACGTTCGTACGTAAGCTAGATGTGCGCATATATAGAAATGGTTATATATTTTGTGTAGACGTACGTGCATGGTAGCTAAGATTAGAAACTGATATAGCTCAACGACATCAACGTACTGTGTCTTGGTGGCTCTTTCTTGTTGTATAGCCATCTACCTAACTAAATCTAGCATTCATCGTTTTTGCATGTAATCCGACTGATTGCAATTTGCAATTGCCTAGTTATTTTTCCACAACGTATATTGGATCAAAAACAGCTAATTAGATTTATGTACAGGTTTGGATCGATCAAACCTTAACCTACTTGCCTACATATTTACCTACTGTCTTTTCAGTAGCATAAAGAGAAGCCCTCTATAAGGGATAACTCATTGATCTAGAAACTTGCAAAGTTCATGTATATTTTGAGCCTATATAATTATTTTCTGATTTGCACTTAGTTCTAACTTTGTTGGTTAGATCTCAGAACTTTATGGATTAATACAGTTTACTACTTTTTTATTTACTTGAAAAAGATAAGCTTTATTTATTAATTTATATATGTTGATGAAATTAGCATTTTCTTGTCACTAAAAATAACTACAATTTAACATAGAATACCATGAAGAAACTTAAGTTTATAATCATAATAAGGAATTAATTAATGAGTTGTAATTTGATGGAGTTTATTTTGATACCATTACTAATAATATAGTTATCAGACAGTTTCAATAAATTTGCATGGTGCAATAAGAGCCGATTTATGCTCATTATTACTGCTAGACTACATTTGTTGTAATTTAGCCTTCCTTTTCCGAATATAATAACAAGTATAAATTTTACAAGTTTCTACGTACACAAGCATCCAACAAGTCTTTACGTTAAATGATAGGCGATTTGGAAAGTTTTGGACACAAAATCCAACAAAATTCACCAATTTGGTCGCAGCTCAACTAGCAGATTATTTTAGAATGCCAGTTAGCGTGTATTTTTATTTGTTGTATATTGAACCCAAGTATGATTGCTTTATGTTCTCTGTATTGTTTCCTATTCATAGTTTCATGCATGCATGTACTAATTATTAAACCAAAATAGCTTCCTTTTTCCGTTTGTGTATGTACATGAAGAAGCTACTACAGATGCACGCATCACACATGCAACGTAAAGAAGCAGGTTCAACGACTGGCGAAAGATACAAGCATTGTGGTGACAACATACGAAGGAGTGCACAACCATCCCTGTGAGAAACTGATGGAGGCTCTCAGCCCTCTCCTCAAGCAGATCCAGTTCCTGTCTCGGTTCTAGGCGCATATCTATCGATCGATTCTGAAGGGGAGATGGGACAAACACAACTGTATATCTCTCTCCTTTTTGGATCACACATCTGCACTTTGTAAAATTATGTAAAAAAGACAGTCATCACGTGGTTTGTAATTTACATATACACAAGAAAATGAAGTAACTCTTTCATGCATTCTCTTAGTGGTAGTAGATTTTATGCTCGAGTATTGCATCACACTCAGAATCAGGTCACTTGGGGATGGAACCAAATATAGATCTAACCCCAAAGCTTAAGACGACAGACACATAATCCAAATCTAACACAAAAAGATATAAGAGTCGTATTCAGTAACTAAGGGATGAATTTGATATAATCATGTTCTTGCTTGTGAGCACATTTTCTTGCACGTTGTCTGACTTATTGTGTGTAACAAAAATTTTCTTCAGAAAAAAGGGAATTATTGTTAGATCACTGCAAAGATTTATGCATGCCAACATGATAAAAAGGTTTCTGAAGTATTTAAAACGAACATGACGTTGGTTAGCTCCGTAATGATTATTTCTCCTTTTCAGCTTTCATTATGGTCTTGTGCATATATGTGCATTGCTTGAAGGACAAATTTTCAAAAAAAAAAAAAAAAACACCAAGTAAAAATAATTGCGCAAATTGGTCAAATTAAAAAATATTTATCAAAATCGACCAAGTTTTGTCACATCAGTGATGAGGTGATTCAGCGCATTGACTGGGCAGTTTTGGATATTTGGCCAAGATTGTCAACCCCGGGCAAATTGAAATCACGGGTGGATTTTGAAATGGTGCCAACCCCGGTCAAGTGGAGTCACGTGTCTCTTTTTGAATTGGCCTGGGTTGGCAATTCCGGCCGATTCGACATTAAACATCCGCTCCTCCTTTCTCAACCACAACATGAGCCCCATCTTCTCCTTTCTTATCAACCCACCGCTGTCGTCCTTTTTCAACACTCCAGTACATCTTGATTCAAACCATCATCTTCAAAAATTATCGAATCTATCCCTTCACTCGCCGGAGATTTATGCGTTTAGTTTATGGTATTATCCATAATGATCCTAATTAACATTTATGGAGTAAAGATATTTATGTGGTAAATTATTTATGCCTTCATTTAATAATAGAAATGTTGATGCAGGGATCCCACACCATCTGTTGATGCAGAAATCTTCGCAACAAAGGACCTGGAAAGGGTTTCACTGGGTCAAGGAACTCCTTGAGCTAGGTGAAGGCCAACTCACACTCTTTTGTTCATTGGAAGTTCTTTCTTTTCTTCAACGCCTTTAAAAAAGCAAGTACTTATCGATGCCTTTAAAGATGAAGCAAATGAGGACTACCAACCGTCCAGTCAGTCATTGGACATCCTTCACCTTGGTATGGGACTCCATGTAGATCAAGGTGCTGATCTTTTTAGGATTGGCCTCGATCACCTATGGTGGACCATGAAGCCCAGGAACTTCTCGAAAGCAACACCGAAGACGCATTTGCTCGGGTTGAGCTTCATGTGATACCTCCCCAAGATGGGAAGGTCTCCTCCAGATCGGCCACGTGATGGGATGCTTCCAACGATTTGACTAGCATGCATTGACATATGCCTACATTATTTTGCTAATCTGATCCACGAACATCCTGTTGACAAGATGCTGGTAGATGGCCCTAATTTTTTTCAGACCGAATGGCATTACCTTATAACAGTATAGCCATCAGTCTGTCAGGAAGGCTGTATGCTCCTAGTTTGGCTCATGTATGCGGATTTGTGGGAGTAAGCATCCATGTAACTTAGCATCTCATACCTAGTTGTTGTATCGACGAGCTGATCGCTCCGGGATAGAGGGAAGCTATCTGTTGGATAAGCTTTATTCAGATCTGTAAAGTCAATACAGATCTTCCAATTACTGTTTGCCTTCATCAATAGAGAATCATTTGTGAACCAAAAACTAAGAGCTAAGCTTTCATCTCGTCATCTCTCTCATTCCCTTAGAGCTTCTTTCATGTTGAATTGAACTCCAAAGCTCAAGGGAAGTCCGCTAGTGCATCAAGTTCAATCTAGCACTTGGATATCAATCTTCATTGCATATGCACTTCATGTTTAGTAAGTACATTTAATCAAGGCAATAAGAAGATTGTAATTTCTTATTTCGGTTCATATGTTGAAACCTAGCTTCCGGGTTGTTGAAGTGTTCTCTTTGGAAATAGAGGTGAGTCCCTTAGAATAGGGTTTGCAATCTTGGAAAAGATTGTGTGTGCTATCTTCGAAAAGATAGGCTCTTGAAAAAGAGTGTGGCACTTGGAAAAGTGTGAGTTGTATTGGGTTGCATTGGAAAGGCTTGATATTAGAAAATCTACAAGACTTTGGATGAGTGTGGAATTGGAGTTGGTATTTGTCGAACTATGATATATCGTGTTGTCTGCAATTGCTTTTGTCTCTTGTGGATTTGCTAATTATCTTGCTGTATAATTCCGCATTTGCAAGAATTGTTTTATTAGCTTTATATTTGCCATTATGCTATTCACCCCCCTCTAGTGTGTGTTGCGGTAGTGCAGTTATGTTTTAGATCCTACACGTAGGACTTGACGTCCTACTACAGTATGTGCCAGTAGTACCCGGCCCGCAGAATCTTATGTACGAGGGATCTGCTTCTGTAATGATTCCTACACACACCTTCATGTATATCTTCCATCACCTCTTGTATCACCTGCTCAAAGAGGCATCTCAGGAGGGGGGGGGGGGGGGGAGTAAACTCTCTTCTAGAATACATCATTAATGAGCATATACCTCACCGACCTGTACCACACCTTCCTGGCCTCACTTTTTTCCTCTAGGAGGGTCTGGTGGCGAAGGTATTGGATGATAAGGTCCATCCAAGAGGAGGTCAACTTCATAGTAGTGTGGATGAGCTCTCCCTGAAGTTGTGTTAGGTGCTGTGAGGCCTATATTGTAACAGACTTGAGCTCGTCCTCGATCCTCGTGGTGAACCGGGCTAATGTATTGGCCGTAGTGTTCTAAGCCTAGGCGATGTGCTCCACCAGAGAGCTCTGGAAGGCTACCACCAGAGCTTGAACAATCTTCGTGTACATCAGGAGCTCCTCCTTTCTTGCCTTGTAACCATTCTGACTTGGTAGACGAGGAGTTGGGAGTCACAGCAGATGACGATGTGTTGTGAGCGACCTCCTTGGCTAACACCCGTAATGAGGGCCTTATATTCAGCTTTGTTGTTGCATGCTTTGAAGTTGAACCAGAGGGCATAGGGGAGATGGATACTCTCAAGACTGACTAGAAGTATGTCAGCTCCCGAAGCTTGCTCGATAGAGAAACCGTCTACGTAGATGATACACACATGTCAACCCTCTAGCAGGTCCTTGGGTGAGAACCCAAGATGGTAGGTGTATCCTACGATGAAGTCAGTCAATGCATGATCTTTGATGGCTATTTGCAGCTTGAATTGGATGTCGAACTCCTCGAGCTTAACTGCCCACTTGGCAACCCGTCTTAACATGTCTTGCATTTAGAGTACCTGATGCAGTGGATATGTCATTAAGACCGTGATTGTGTGCACTTGGAAGTATGGCCTGAGCTTCCAAGTAGTAACTGTCAATGCCATGGTCAGCTTCTCAATCCTTGGATACCTCGTTTTTGCATTCAAGAATGATCGACTAACATATAGTAGATGGGCCATTGCATGCCATCTTCTTTTCGGATAAGGACCAAGTTGATCGCGCTCTTAGAGACCATGAGGTAGAGCAGAAGTGTCTCTCCCTCCTTGGGTTTGGACATGAGTGAAGGTCAGCCGTAGTAATCCTTGGCTACTGCCTGAAACAGATAAAAAGAACGCTAAAGGAAATAGAGGGTAGTGGCCCTTCGATTCGAATCCGATAATTAATTCATCTTCAAGCAGCAGGAGGAGGAGATTAGTAGATGAGTGGGTTGATTTAGAGATACCTCATGAAGAAGATGATTTGCTCCTTAGTAGCATTGGGGGATTAGTTACGTCACGTTAGAGGAGTTACAAGGATCATCCCTTTCCCGACGTAGTTGGTTCCCCTAGATACGCCCGACAGTTACACACCCATTGAATGGGCATAAATGCCATTCCATTTGTAATGGCCTGGAGAGAGGACGACCACCCGCCCGAGACCATGTCACTTTGATTGCATGGGCTGACCATGCCAAGCGAATAAGTGCTCGGGTCCTGAAGCTGAAGGGGACAACTTTGGGTGCCGAAATCGTCCTTATAGGAGTCCGTGTGTAAGGAGCCAACCTTGGATGCCGAGGTCATCCTTTTTGAAGGCCATAGTCAAGGAGACAACCTCATGTAGGTCATCCTGATAGAGCTGTGCTATTGAAGGAGCTGACCTTGTGGAGATAGTCATTGTAGAATGCTGCCACATGGGAGAGGGAGGGAGATCTCGTGGATGTTGCCCCAAAACACTGCTGTTGAAGGAACTGACCTCGTGGAGGTCGTCCTTTTAGATTGCTGCATCTGAGGGGCTGACCTCGGGTGCTGAGGTCGGCCACGTGGAGCGTTGCCGGGGGTTTGGTCAAATCGACCTCCCAGTCTAAGGACATTCCTGAGAAGGTGGGCGATTTGCGGTGAATCTCATCTGTCAAGAGCAGACATGCTCCATTGTCGGTGGGTCCCAATTGAAGCGTCGTCCCGAAAAAAATATTACCAAATTTCATATATTATTTTTCTCGCAATTTACATTACATCTGTGTGTGTGTATTCTCTATTTTGACCTAAAGTTCATATCAAATACATACGAATGATACACTTTAGTAAACAAATCCATACAAAAAAATTCAACCAAATCTCATAATAATATTACCTTAAAAAGAGTGACGGGAAATCAAGTTGGATCTGGTTGATGAGGAGCGTCTCCGACAAGTGACGGGGTAGATCCAGTGATTTTTTACGATGGGGGTCGATTCAAGAGGTGAAGGAGGAGTAGAAAGAGTGTGCGGCTATGGGTTACGGTTGGGTTTCACAGGGAGGCAAGTGTTTTACTGATGAAGGGGCCGGTTGTAGCTTTCGGCAAGAACTTGAAGTGTTGAAATGACAGGGGTTGGCAACCCCGACCAATTTAGTTCCACCCAAGAATTTCTATTTCGCCGGGGTTGCCAATCTATGTCACCCCAGCCAAATCACCTCCACCAACTCAGCTCCGAATCACCCCCACTGGTCGTTAATGTGACAAAAATTGATCGATTTTGATAAATAATTTAAAAACTGGTCGATTTTTGTAATTATTTTTAATTTTTAGCTTAATCCATAAATTTGTCCTTATTGAAAACCATTAATGAATGTTAGGAGTAGATCGAACCCTTATTTGTGTTTCGTTGTCTAATTTAGCTTGGGTTAGCAAGCCCGATCAAATTGAATTCTTATCAACAATGGTCGGTTTACCAACCATTTCTGCAAAAAATTTCTATAATCTCGATTTTGTTGACTAATGCTTGGACTTTGGATGATCTAAAGTGATTTATACAAAGAATATTTGAAGTTTTTTTTGTTAGGTTTAAATGATTCATTGTGCTTCATTGTTACTCTAGAGGAGACCATTGAGGAAGGATTGGAAGACAGATGGAGAAAATGAAGAAATGGAGCCACTTTTTGCCTGGATTGGAAATTAATTGAGTCCTCGTCTAAATGGCTGTAGGGATGAGAATGGGCATGTCCAAAGCCCGATTGGGCTTCCAAATGGGCATGCCACATCATCATCCCTATAATTCCTTCACAATTTTTTCTAGAATTTGTGAAGGAATTGTAGGGATGATGATGTGGCATGCCCATTTGGAAGCCCGATTGGGCTTTGGGCATGCCCATTCTCATCCCTAAATGGACAGGGTTCCGCCGAGTTTTTTTTAGGGAGATGACTTGAGATGACCGGATGATACCTAAAAGGGAACATGGTTGCAAACTCCGTTCATTTTAAGATCCACTCACAATGACAAAGGTTGGTAACAGAGTCCATTTAGATTGGGCATCAAAATTAACTGTCCATATTCTAGTGATTCTTGAATCACGATTTTCCAACATAGCAAGATGGGATCACTTTTTATTAAAACTTGATCGGTTTTAAATTTTTTTTTTAAAAATAACCTAAATTGAAAAATTGTCCCACAAAAAAAAGAGAGCCCAGACCAAAATTCAAAATAAAAAAAAAGAATTCAACAGTAGAAATACGAGGGTCCAAAAATAGAAGACAAGGGTTTAACAGTCCATTTGAAGAAGACAATGGATAAAATGCCGTCTAAAAGATGGGATTGTCACAGTCATAGCTCAATCGTGAGCACGACTTCAATAAATTATTCCGCCCATCGACCACAAAGCCAGCAAACAGAAACAGACACCCGAATCTGTTAATTAGATGCAGCAAGTGCAGTACGATGGTTGTTACAATGCAAGTGTAAGCGAGAAGCCAATCAGACATTTAGTATGAAATATCAACATCATGGATCAACACATATACCTTCATGTCTAGTTTTAACGCAGAATGGTAAAGATAATCAACCACCATCAATCTTTTCCACTGCATTTTGTTCACGCCAACCTATCTTGCTTCCAAATTTCATGGTCCAGTACAGCCAATTGGTTTTTTTCCAATGTGCACCACCAAATAAGAAGTCACTTTGGGTGTGGGGTTTCAAATACATCCTAGAAAGGTCACACATCATATGTACCAAGCCATCACAAGGGAAGGTAGGGTAAACTATTTTCCGTAGGAAGAAACAATTGTCATATATTTAAACCATCGGACGCCAGCTTTCATCGTGTTCCTCCTTTCAGACGGGCCATCTTGTTTCTTGGTAGTGTAAAAAAGATGGAAGATTTCAGCACTCCCCTCAAGCGGATTCAGTCCGTATCAGTTCCAAGGACATAACTGACTTCTGATGGGAGAGGGATTACGACGAGCAAATCTCTCAGCAGATTTTGGTGCATATTGTCTGACTTCAATGGAACATGAAGCAAGTAAAATTTGTCACAATTAAAAGGAATTTTTGTTTGAGTGCCAAAATGATAAAAAGGTTGTGAACCAAGAAAAACTGACCAGGTTGTAGAGTAGCTATTCACAGATTCTATTCTTTTTCACTTTGATTATGGCCTTGAGCATAGATGTGCATTACTTGAAAGTCGAAGTTAATGCATCACCAAAAAAATTGCTGAATGATCAGATTCCTATCTAATTGCCCGAACTGCCATGCCTCCAGTTCGCCTGCTGGGATTGGGAACTGGGCATGTAAGTACTGCTGGGATTCGGCAGAAATGGAGCAGACATAGGACCAGACTGAGAACCATGCATGTACGTACTACTGGGGTTCGGCAGAAGTGGAGCAGACATGGGACCGGACTGAGAACCATGCATGTGCGTAACAGATGGGCCAAGGGGTCTACTAGGCAGCGCTTGAGATGGAGGAATTTGATAACGGTTAAGAGCAGCGGTGTACTCTTCACCAATCAGGCTCCCTCGCATCCTTGTTGCCCGACGCCAGTTTAGGTCTGATGTTAGACGTGGTCCCCCAACGGTGTGTTGCAAGCGCTCATACACCATATTTTGTGAACTGTTATTAGCCATCATTGGGCGGAAAGGTCCTGATGTCGACGCAGGTGGATGACCTGATGGCAGCCTAACCGCCTGTGCAGCTCTATGGGCAGCAGATGCTTGTCTGTAGTCTACAGGATTTATGCAGTTCACTCGGGGCGTACCTGCAGTGTTCTGAGAAGGGGAACAAAAAGACTGGGTCGAAGTTGTACATTGGCTCAAGGTCTGAGCCCCTCTGGGATTAACAAACTGATGAAGGGGAATGTGCTGATCAGACAGAGACTGTAGTTGGTCTTTATAGGCACCCATATTCTGTAGAACTGATGGCAATATTGTTTCAACTTGGCTGGATGTTGGAAGTCCAGCTACTTGTTGGAATCCTGAGCTTACAGAAGACTGGCAACCTATATCCTGTTTCTGCACCAGTGTGATAAAAGAGAATGTTAGCAAGATAAAGGACACCCACATAAAAATATCTAACGCCTACTGAAACTATCTAAACCGACATTCAGTAACTCAGAATAGATAGTTAAATTTCATGCCATATATCTACACATGGGGGCTGGAAAAAAAATACACGTGCACATAGTCCTGACAGCACAAGAAAACCGAGCCTGTAGTGTCAGCACACCTCCATATTCCACACACACACATAAATATATAATATAGAAAAAATTTCAAATGCAAACATTTCGCACAACATTTTCTGTGCATTTATTTGTTTTTGATTTTTTTTCAAAAATATTTTTCTTCATTCACTTCACTTCATGTTATTATACACCTCTCAAAAAATAATGGTTGAAAAATAATGTGATTTGGCTTTCGATCAAGGTATTACAAAAAGATATATTGTTCCGAAACCATTAAATTTTACAACAGGTGGATATGTGCTCAAATCCCCCTAGGGTTCACCCATTATTTTTCCTGGGATATATAATTGTATGGATTAAACAGCAAAAATATTTTACAAATTTTTTTACAAAAAAGTTATAAAATTTTTGCACCGGCATTCACACCAATATATATATATATATATATATATATATATATATATATATATATATATATATATATATATATATATATATGAGGGAAATGTGCCTAAGAATGACCTCGGGTAGAGATACCTGAGCACACCCCTGCTGTTCGGGGTTTGTGAGTATTTTTTTTTGAAATTTTTTTTTGCAGTAGGTAGATATACTTGTTATGTAGCTCCCCACAAAATTTCAGGTTTGGACAGTTTTGCGCAACGTTTTTGAAATCGATGAACGGAGGCTCAAACGGTGTCGGATTGACCTGAAATTTTGTGGGGAGCTACATAACAAGTATATCTACCTACTGCAAAAAAAATTTCAAAAAAAAAATACTCACAAACCCCGAACAGAGGGGGTGTGCTCAGGTATCTCTACCCGAGGTCATTCTTAGGTACATTTTTTGCTATATATATATATATATATATATATATATATATATAGGGTGATCTTCGGTTGCGAAAAAAGGGGTTTTCGCATGGTGCGAAAACATTTTTTTTTTTTTTGAAATTTTTTTTTTCAAAAATTCTTTTTTTGATGTTTAATCCATACAAATATATACCCCAGGGAAAATAATGGGTGAACCCGTTGGGCATTAGAGCACCCATCCACCCGTTACAAATTTAACGGTCTCAAAACGTGCGAATTTGATGAAATGCCTTGATCGAAGGCCAAATGACATTATTTCTCAATGATTATTTTTTGAGGGGGGTATAACAACATATAATGAGGGTGGGAAAAAGAATTTTTGAAAAAAAAAATTTCAAAAAAAAACTAAAAACATTTTCGCACGGTGCGAAATGTTCTCATTTGAAAATTTTCCTATATATATATGAGGAATATGGATGTGTGCTAGCAGCACATGAAAATTTCCTGTGTTTTCAGTGATTTCGGGGTCTAAAAAGTTTTTTTAAATTTTTTGCAGTACGTTCTACAACTTGTTGATCACCAAATCAAATTTCAAGTGAATTCAACACCTTTTTGACCCACTATCCATCCATAATCGCTCCAAAACTGGATAGAGATGAAATTACCAAAATGCCATTGTCAATCTAGGACAAAACGGTTGATAGAGATGTGGCCTAGGTTTGGGCACATCATCATGATGTTGCCCACTTAGGGGATGAGTGTGGGGTTGTGTTGTTGGGTGTTGGAGTGGAAATCTCTAAGAAAAAACCCCCAATTCCCTTTATTCCCATGATTGCCATTGCTTTTTCATGCAACCCAAATGCCCCTCCATCTTTCCCCTATTTACGGGTTTGCCATCGATCTTTTTCCACTTTGCACCATGTGTGTTTTTGCACTTAGGCCCATACATTTTCCCCTTACATTTTTGCACTTTTCCCTGCTTTTCCCCCTTCTACGCCGCGACGCTGCCCACACCCACCCACCATTCTCACTCCTTTGTTGATTGCGTGCGTGCACCACATCCT
This sequence comes from Scilla litardierei, assembly GCA_030789695.1. Classification (NCBI taxonomy): domain Eukaryota; kingdom Viridiplantae; phylum Streptophyta; class Magnoliopsida; order Asparagales; family Asparagaceae; genus Scilla; species Scilla litardierei. The sequence goes on along the minus strand of CM061136.1, from coordinate 189,376,878 downwards.
TCGTATGTGTTTTGCTCCGTACACTATGTGTACGTGTTATTTCTAGTGTGTGTGTGTGTGTATATATATAGTAAGACTATATGTATATATGTATGAATATGTACATGTGTATATGTATATTATACAATTAAGAACTTCGGCCTACATGTCAGGGTTTGTCCCATTTATAGTGTCACATCGACACATGGGACAACCACATCACTCCCAAACACCTAAAAACAACACAAAAGGACCCAAAGCACACTATAAGCTCAAACAACTCCCAAAAACAAACCCAACATTACACCACCCATTAAAATAATCCCAAAAACCCCAAGACGATACACACACTCACATCCACTCTTTCCATTTGAACCGGTTTGGATCCCGCATCCTTATTGTGCGGGTGCTCTTTTGGATGCCCGTGTATTTTGTGCACATGTTAAAAGCAGACTTTGTACTAAGTGGATGGGTCGTCCCAGGTGGATTTTGTCCTAAGTGGAGGGGTTTGTCCCATGTGTCAATCACATGGGAGGCCACATCACCTCCCAAAACACTATGTCACAAAAAAACCCCACAAACCCGCACCATCACCCCCACAAACCCAAAGAACCCCCCCACAAATCAACCCCCAATCAAAAAACCCAAAATCCTAAGACAATACCCACACTGACACCCACTCTTCCCGTTTGCACCCCGTTTTGCACCCAACGGGAAACCCATGTAGGGCCCGGGTCTTAGTTTTTAGGGGGTTTAAGCGTCCGTGCACTTTGTGCACGGGTTATTTCTTATACACACACACACACACATATTAAAATCCAACTGTTTTTGAATTCTAGGGCTGACTAGGATAAGATAAAGAGTAGCCGGGATTTGATCTTGGTAAATCAATGGATGAGATTAGATTTTGTGAAAATTTTAGGTGGAAAACTTAAATGGGGGGGAAGTGTCTTGAAACCAAAACGAAATTAAAAGTGTCTTGAAAAAAATTGTGGAGAAGCATGATCCATTAAATTAAACAAAATATAATTAAATCTAAAATCCCACCGCGACTGTTGTGCCCGTAAAGGAACCCGAAGGCGTCGAATTTGTTGTTCTGTGTCGAAGGCGTCCGCGCCGAATTTGTTGTTCCGGGCCGAAGGTGCATGCGCTAAATTTTTAAGCTAATTTGTTGTTCCGTGCCGAAGGCGTCCGCACTGAATTTGTTGTTCTACATCGAATTTATTGTTCTGCGCCGAAGGCGTCCGTACCGCTAAATTTTTTACGCTAATTTGTTATTCTTTTAAATTTTGCCTGTGGGCATAATTTTTTTGGGGAACAAAGATTTCGCGGTGGAAAAATCTTAAATGAACCGTGCCCGTGGGCACGGTTCATGACTAGTGTATATATATGTACATAGGGTAAAGTGTTTGTAATGACCCCTGTTTCATGAGATTTTTCAAATAAATTTGTTGCATTTAAATTTTAATTATTTTTTCTTCTTTTGTATTATTTTCTGCTTAGCCCTATTCTGCTTTCACTGGTAACCAGCAGAATCTGCATAAAAATTGTAAATTGTGACGGCCTCCAAAACAGGGTCTTTACAAGTGATGGCCCATGCAGGTCGCCGCTGACCACCTCGTGCACATTATAGGTCAAGTAGAATACCATAAATCCTACCTGTACTTAATTACGGTACTTTGATTGAACAGAATGACGAAAGCTTATAACCGTCGCGCACGTCCTACTGCGAATGACTCCATTGCAATTAACGAAAACGTGACGGGGAATGTAGGCAACAGAAGTGGATCTGCACCGTCAACGACAATACTGACATCAATGCCAACGACAACCTGCACGAAAACGTCGACAACAGCAATGACGACAACCATGACATCGATGACCAACTTAACGATTACGTCGACGGTGCGAACGCCAACATTGATTCCAACCCCAACGGTCCCGACAACAATGGCAATGGCGATAATCACCACGACAACACTGGATATAATGGCAACAACATGGAACAGCCTGCACCGACGATCCAGATATCAAAGCAAACCTTACAAGAAATGATCAGAGCATTACAGCGGGAGCCTGAGCGCAGGCCTGAAGGAGGAGTGCGAGAATTCGGATCACTGCGTCCACCAATTTTCAAAGGAACCGAGGGGCCTCTTGCAGCAGAAGAATGGTTACGTCGTACAACTACCAGCTGAGAGCAGCACGGGTCGCGGCAGATTCATGGGTGGACATGCAAAGCTACAGTTAGTTGAAGACGCCATGTCGTGATGGGATTCAGATGAAGATCGCTTGACTCAGCCGGTTCTATGGGGCACATTTTCGGAGAAGTTTAATGCTTTGTTTTTCTCTCCAGAGGCGAAGAGGGCACTACAGGCCAAATTCATGAACCTGAAGCAAGGTTCCAAGAACGTGGAACAGTACAACGCCGAATTTTTTAGACTCCGCAAATTCGTGAAGAACGTGGTGTCCGATCCATTGGACAGAGCTCAGCGTTTTCAGGACGGCCTGAACCTGAGATTCAAAAGCAACTAGTGGGGCACAAGCTGAAGACCCACACCGAGGTACTCTCCACAGCTCGAGACTACGTATACGTGCAACAGAAGGAAGAGCTAGAACGACAGATGACTGCCCCTCCAACATAACAAGAAACATCCACAGCTGGAGAAGAACAGAACCGACGCCCTCCATCGAATGCTCGTCACAGTGAACAGAAGAAGCCTGCTTTATAGATGTCACAGACCACACAATTCAAGAAGGATGAGACTCCAATGAATACTCAACGATCTGTGGTGTGTCGTCACTGTCAACGACCTGTGTAATGACCATATTGCCTATATACCTAGGGTATGCATATTAATGAATGTGTGTATATTATTTGTACTTGTTTGCTGATGAATGTTGAGTAGTGTGCATAACAATGGTGTCATGTGAATATAAATGGTGTGTGTGTAGTAATTCAGCGGTGTGCACGGAAATTTGTTTATGTGAATGAGTGTGTGCCTAAATGAGTGGCTTATTGGATGCTAATGGATAAATATGGGGAAGTGCAGTGAATAGTGGTGTAGGTTTTATTGCTGTGAAGTGATTTTTAAGTTGATGGGTGTGAACAATAAAATGTATTTTAACACTATTTTAATATGAATTATTTTATGAAGCTTATTTGGTGAAGCCTATTTTAAAGAGAATATTTTTATTACTATTTTATTCTTATTAATTAATTTTGCAATGGCATTGTCATAATATAGTGAATTGTATATGTATTAGAGAGTTGTGTGCATAAAGGGAATGACATACTTGTAAATAGGTATAGGTGTGTGCAAAGCAAGATGGCTAGTGTAGAGAATGACAAACTTGTGAATCAATGAAATTCTAGAAGATACATTTGTAATAATTAAACCATTCTTCTACACCCTTCCTCTTATTTCTCTTCTCTTCTTTCATTTCATTTTAGTTTTCTTCTCTCTCCCCTCTCCACCTTAACCTGGTCGATTCTTCTCCATGGCAAAACAAAAAAAAAAGAAGAAAGAAAGAGAGAAACAAAGGAAGAAAGAAAGAGAAATAGAAAGAGGAATAGAAAGAGGAAGAGAAGAGGAATTAAAGAAGAAGATTAGGTTGGGCTTGAAGAGGAGGTTCATGGTGGAGTTTGGAAGATGGCTTTGATTCTCCTAGGAGGTAGGATTCCATACCCCATTTAGAGTGCTTGGAGCATGGTTTGTTTTAGTTCATTTTAGAAGCTAAAGTTGCTAATTTGATGATGCTGAAATTTAGGGCAGAATTGTTGAAAATTGATTGATGTGTTTCTCTCAAACTACCATAAGAAAGACCTTGGAAATAATATATGTTGCACATCTTGATGTTCATAACAACTTTCATGTTGAATATTTTTTCTAATTCAGATTGTAAACAGTAACTAAAATTCCATTCTTACAACCTGTCTAATTTTTATCAAATTGTACACATTTCAGAAAAATACACATATCTCTCTGCACAGTTATGATAAATTAGTGATCTTGGTCTTGTTGAAAAGAAGACTTCAAGCCCTACAACTTTTAGTTTTTCATTTTTCTGAATCTGCCAGCAATTAGAAGTAATTTGGTCCTCAAGTTAGTGCAATTTCTGTGTTAGATACCAGTACATGCACGTTTTGGTATAAAATCTGTATTAAATAGAATACTCATCCAAACTGTATGAAAATTGAAATCTGAACTCATAAGTTGCATATCTACAACTTTCATTTAGAAGCCTAAGCCCAGTTCTAATTAGAATTGTAATAATCCGCAGCTAAAGTTGGTATTTTCCATAAAAGTTAGTATTTGTGCATGCAAGAGTATTATTCAAGCTATGCTTGTCTCATTCCATAATATGGCTAAATAGTAGTGTTGTGGCATAGATGGTATCTCATTATGGTATTGCATTATATCAAGTAGTATGCCATCCTTGTGCTCTAATTATTAATTTGGGATTGTTGTTCTAGTTGTAGCACTAATTCGTGAAAAATTTGTAGTTTAGTTGAATTCCTAATTAAAGCTAAATCTTTCTTAATCACCATGTTATAATTGTGCTAAAAATGATGTCTCCCATGGCATACTAACCAAAGTTAGAATTTTTGGGATCTTCTTGATTTACCCCTATGCATTTTGGTAAAAGTTAGATGTTGGAAGTAAACTTTGTGCACACCTATAAGATTACAATCCCTAATGTAAAGTTGGTTGCATTTTGTATATCTTTGGTTAAGTTAGTAACCTTTTTTTCTAATATGGACATAACCTTGTATCAATATTGCATTCTTAATGTAAGACTTTAATATTGGTAGTTTTTGGCTTGCCTTTAAGTTAAGGTTAGTAGCCTTTCAATGTTGCAATCTTGAAGTGGAATAGCTTAAGCTTTGACTATATGTTGCATGTGGGATGGTAAATGTTAATGGAGAGTGATGTTGTTGTAATTGGCAAGAGAATCCCACTATTGGACTATGAGGTTGTATGGTTCATGTTGGAGGATTCATGTGCTTGGAAATTGGTTTATGTTGCTTGGTAAATTTTGAGTTCCCATACTGATGCTTTATGTTGCTTGCTAACCCTACATGTTGCTTACAAATCTTAAATCCCAAAATGAAGTCTTATGTAGAATGGATCATGTTGCATGATTAGCCTTTAATCCCACAATGATTTATGTTGTATGTTAATCCTTTCATTTAAATACATGTCACTTCTAGTTATTTTCTCTTATGCTCATTTATTGTTGCATACCAATCACGTAGTTTAATTGTAGTTCACATCCTTAATATTGTACGATAGTTTGTTTAATTAAATACTAATAAATGATGTTATGGAAATGATTCATGTTGCAAGTGCTCCCTAATGAAGTTATGTTTATGTGATGAATAATGGGTTATGTTATTGGAAAGTGATATGTTTCATCAAAGGTGAAAGTGAGGCAATGTTGGTAATGTTGTGAAAATGATAAGGATATTATGTTATGGTAATGTTGGTAATGTTGTGGAAATGATAATGATATTATGTTATGGTAATGTTGGTAATGTTGTGGAAATGGAATGGTTATGTTGATGGAAAATGTAATGTTCCATGAACTTGTGAGAGTGAGATGGAGTTTCAGTAATCCTATTGGAGGGTGACACAGGTTTGGGGAAATTCCGAAGTATCGGGTAGGCCTATGGGATGGACTGGTCGCGGTGTCTTTGTGGTTCTGTGTGGTGGGTACACTTGCACTCCTGACGGGCCAGCGCGACGGGGAGTGTAGAGTGGTACCCGAGGCTCCTGACGGGCTAGCGTGGCGGAGAGTCCTCTTTGCTCTCCCACACAGTTGGGAGAGGTCCAGTCCCATATGTCGTATCCGATATTAGGGTTCCAAAAGCTAACATTGTGTGAAATTGGTTGATTGACCCTCTATTATACCTTGTAGCACATGTTGTTGGATATTGTTACTATCGTCACCCCTCCCCTTATACCCGTTGTTTGGTTCTGTTCTCTTTTCTTACGTACAGTGCTGTTGTTGCTCCTTTTGGTTGTGCATGCCATGTTTAGTTGCGGCACTTTCACTTGTAGCACCGTGCAATCAGTAGTGGTTTTAGTGTGTGTGTCACACTTAGGTTGGAGTATGGAATTCCTACTGGGTCACGCGTTGACTTGCACCCGTTGATTTTTAGGTGTTGAAGTCAGACTGGAGAGTTGAAGCAGAGGTTGCAGCTGGAATGGTGTTCAGAGGTGTAGCTATTGGTTGGGGTGGTGAGGGGTGAGGTGAGAGCATGTACTTTTGTGGTTTCTTGTCCGGGATATACCCTTGTACTTAGGATTGTGAGGATGTTGATATTGTTGTATAAAATGGACTTGGACTCCGGATACTGTATAAATTGATCCGATGGTTCAGTTTTCGTCCCATATTGAGTTGTTTGGGTTGTTTCTTTGGTTACTCTGTGTTGGCCTTCGCGTGTCTATGATTCTTTTGTATCTGTATTTGGTGTTTGTTGTGGAGCATTACAGGTACTATTCCCAGCAGCGCGTAGTGGACCTGCAGATACGTTTTAGTTCTCGTCGTGTACCCTGCCTCCCTGTGTATCTTGGGGACGGGGACGTGACAACCTGGGCATGTGCAGAAAGACTGCCGTCGCTACAACAAGCTGTGTTTAATTTGCGGCGCGTCCGAGCACTCTATCGCGGACTGTACTAAGAAGAAAGAGAACACAACTGCTAGTGGCACTCAGCAAGAGCAACGCCCACCAACTCAACCTCGGAGGCACCAGGCGTATATCTTGACGGCATCAGAGACAGATGCTCCTTCATCGTAGAAGACATCATCAGTTACCTTAGATTATGCTTTTCTATTGCATTTGCTATTAGTATTTTTGCATTTTGGAAATTCCGAGGACTGAATTTATTTTTAAGGGGGGAGGATGTAATGACCCCTATTTCATGAGATTTTTCTAATAAATTTGTTGCATTTAAATTTTAATTATTTTTTCTTCTTTTGTATTATTTTCTGCTTAGCCCTATTCTGCTTTCACTGGTAACCAGCAGTATCTGCATAAAAATTGTAAATTGTGACGGCCCCCGAAACCGGGTTGTTACAGTGTTCCTTAGGTGACTCCTTAAATTTAATCTAAGGAGTCGCCCTCATTTTCTCACATATCCTACATTTTTTTCGAATTTTTTCTTTGGATTGTTGTGCACATCATGGATGATCAACATACCAAAAATCAAGTCATTCCAATACTTTTGGAGCCCCCATTTACTCGTTGCAATTTCATGGGGTTTTCAACATGTTTTTAGACCGTTGAAGGTGCAAGGGGTAGATGGGGGTTCTAAAAGTATTAGAATGACTTAATTTTTGGTATGTTGATTATCCATGATATGCACAACCCCATAAAAAACAAAATCCAAAAAAAATTGTGGGATAAATGGGAAAATGGAGGGCAACTCCTTAGATTAAATCTAAGGAGTCACCCTAGGAACACTTTACCTATATATATACATACACACCCAAAAATGTACCTAAGAACGTGCACATGCAGAATTACCTGCGCACGCCCCCTCTGTTCGGGGTTTTAAGGTATTTGTTGAATTTTCTTTTAGTAGGCAGATATACTTGTTATGTAGCTCCCCACAAAATTTCAGGTCAAACAAACACCGTTTGGGTATCAAAACATCCATCACAAAAACGTTGCGCAAAACTGTCCAGTACAGTTTTGCGCAACGTTTTTGTGATGGATGTTTCGATACTCAAATGGTGTTTGTTTGACCAGAAATTTTGTGGAGAGCTACATAACAAGTATATCTACCTACTACAAAAAAATTCAAAAAAATACCTTAAAACCCCGAACAGAGGGGGCGTGCGCAGGTAATTCTGCCTGTGCATACGCATGCACATTTGCCTTATATATATACTAGCAAATAACCCGTGCACACGTGCACGTGGATTGGAAAAAATGGTCGGAAAGGGGGGAAGAATAAGTGTGGATGTGTGTGGGGAGGGTCCAGGGGCAAAAATGCAAAACCCGGGGTTATATGTGCAAAATTCCTCACCTCTTCTCTTATCTCTCAAAATGTCATCACAAAATTCCCCACCTCTTCTCTTATCTCTCAAAATCTCATCACTTATCCAATTTCACCTGTCCAAATTCTTTTATCCAATTTCTCTTGTCCAATTTCTCTTATCCAATTTCTCTTGATAACATCCCTATTTTATAGAATATATATATATCACACATAATTTCATGCTCCCACACAGAGAGAATAATGCATATGTGCTTGACACACACATACATAGATTTTTTAAAGATTTGTTCTACACATCATGGATGATCACCATACCAAAAATCAAGTGAATCTAATACTTTTGATTCTTGACCTAATCGTTGCAAATTCAACTATTTGAGAATAGTAGAACTTTTACACCAAGTGGATCGAGGGTCAAATACCCCTATATGTTTCCACTGCATTTGGAGTTTTAGGGGTTTAGATTGCGTGCAATAACCATTAAAAAAATTCAAAAAAATTGTGGGGTTTTTAGTGTCGACAACGCATGAGATTTCTTACGATGTCAGCACATATCCATTTTACTCATACATATGTATGTACACACGCACGAGAATAATGTGTATCATATGCATATGTGGTTAATCCTCATATGCGGCTCCAAAACTCACACTACTGATATTTTTTGGAGGATTAGAACAATTCATTTTGATTTATATATTCTAAAACCCTAAAACACCGAACAGATGAACACAATGGGTTTTGTCTGTTCATCCACCTATCACAAATGTAACAGTTTTGTATGAATATAACTTTAGCGACATGTGGATGAAGAGGTAAAAACCCTTATGTTCACAAGATATTCGATATTTTGGCGTTTTAGAATATAAAGATCAAAATGAACGGTTTCGATCCTCAAAACATAGTGGTGGTGTGAGTTTTGAAGGTCGCATATGAGGCTTAGTAGTATATGTCATATGATACCAATTATTCTTTACATATATATAAATATCATGTGCAAAAAACCTTCGGTGCAGGAAGAGTGGAAAAGAGTTTTGCGGGATTTTCTTTTAATTTAAACCATTGAATGTGTTCTACACATGCTAATACATATACATATCAAAAATCAAGAAAATTCCCCAACACTTTTCCCTTGATCAGATTTGTACAAAATGTGCTATCATTTTGAAATCGTTAAATTTGTAACGGCTTAATCTAGAGTCAAATCATCCTTAAGTTCACTCATTATTTTTCATGTGGTATATATATGTATGGATTAAATATAAGGAATTTTTTTTCAGAAAATTAAAAATGTAAATATTTCACACCAAATTCCTATGCAAAATTTTCGCACAAGATTTTAACCATATACATATATATATACATATATACATATACATATACATATATATATATATGAGTATATGGGTATGAGCTACCCAATGAGAAAATTTCCTTCTTGGTTTGCGTCAAACCCACACCTCCACTATTTTTTCCTTTGATCTGAACCGTTAATTTTGATCTTCATGTTATAAAACCAAAAACTCTTAATTTTCAAGTGAATCCAAGAAGTTTTGCTCATTCATTTACCCATTGCAAGTTTAAGAATTTCGTCAATTTTTGCAATGGTCAGATGAACAGTCAAAATTCATATTTTCAATTGAAATTGGTAGTTTGAGATTTTAGAATTGAAGAATAAACTAAGTAGATCCAATCGGTTAAAAAGGAAGGGTGTTTGCGTGAGCTACCCAAGGAGAAAATTTCATCGGGTAGCTTGATACCCATATATAAGCAATATGTGTATCATATATAGAGCAATATGTGTATCGGCTACAAGCAGGAAGGGCAATATTGGTATCAGCAACCCAATGAGTAAATTTCATCATTCGGTAGCATCAAACCCATACTCCTATATTTTTTTCTTTCGATTCAAACTGTTCATTTTGATCTTCAGGTTCTAAAATCCCAAACCACCAATTTTCAAGTGAAAGTAAAAAGTTTTACTCGTTCATCCACCAGTCACAAGTTTAACGATTTCATTATACTAAAACTTTTTGTAACGGTTAGATGAACGATCAAAACCTCTAGGGTTCATCTAAAAATTGATAGTTTGAGATTTTAGAATATAAAGAACAAATTAAACGATTTCGATCATCGAAAAAAGGAATTGGTGTTTGTGAAAGCTAGTCAAGGAGGAAATGATCAAACCCCTAGGTTACACCTGAAAATTGGTAGTTTGATGTATTAAAACATAAAAAATAAACTGAATAGATTCCATCATTGAAAAAGAGGATGTGGTGTTTGTATGAGCTAGATAAGCTAACGTCAACACCCCATCCCCATCCCCATCCCCATCCCCATCCAATTTTTTCCTTCAATACGATTCATTCATTTTGATCTTCATATTGTAAAGCTTCAAACCAATAATTTTTAATAAATACAAGAGATTTTACTCATTCATTCAATCACTGCAAATTTAACAGTTTCGTAGTAATATAACTTTTTGCATTGGCTAGATGAATAAGTAAAACACCTTGGGTTCACTTGAAAATTGATGCATGGCGATAAAAATGAACAGAACCAATCGTCAAAAAGCATAAGTGAGATAGGCCTGCATGAGTTAGCCAAGAAACAAATTTCCTCCTTGACTAGCTGACCTTCATACATACATACATACATACATATACAGATATACATACATATATACATATATACATATATATATATATACAAGAGCATAATGAGTATCATATGACATATGAGGAGTATCCTCTTATACGACCTCGAGAAGTCCACTCTTTGCTTTTTTTGGAGATATGCTCCGTACAATTTGGTTTTCATATTCGAAAATCTCAAGATACTAAAAACCGGGTGAACCTAGAACTTTTTACTCATCAATCACTTTGTTGAAAAATTTACGATTTTTCCATAAAAGAACTTGTGTCACCTTAGATCGATAAGCAAACAACTTTGGGCTCACCTCATACTTGGTGTTTTGGAATTTTAGAATATGAACATCAAAATTAACAGAGCCGATCCTTAAAACATAACGAAGAGCATACTTTGGAGTTGTATATTAGGCTAAGCCTCATACGTTATATGATATCCATTAGATATAATAATATGTATCATATGACATATAAGGTTAAGCCCCATATGCAGCTTCAAAAACTTCACTGTCTCGTATATTTTATAATCGGAATCATTCATTTTGATCTTCTTATTCTAAATCCCAAAACACTGAGTATCAGTTGAACCCAATATGTTTTGCTCATTCATCTAACTTACACAAATTTAATGGTTTTGTAACAACAGAACTTTTTGGTGATGGATGAATGAGTACAATTTAGTAGGTTCACCCGATATTGGGAATTGATTTGCGAACCCACCGTTTTACTCCGCGCACATACCAATTATGTAATGGTTCCTATTTTTCCAAATAAATTTTGTGGATTTACTTTAATATATATATATATATACACACCCATTCTCTTCAAAAATTTCTCCTAAAAATTTTCTCCTCTCCCTTTCTTTTCTTCTCTCTTCATTATTTTAATTCACTCAAGCCCAAGCCACACATCATAAGCCCTCCCTTTTCTTTCTTTTCTTTCCTTCCTTTCTTCTATTAATTGAGCTTAGCCCATCACTCTTCCATTTCTTGTTTTCTCTTCCTTTCCTTTTCCTTTGAAACCCACGGCCCCAACAACCCAAAGCCACTCCCATTTTAAAACCCCGGCCCAAATCCTCCTCTACTTACCCGACCCCGACCCTCTCACTTCATTAGACCGTCTCTCTCTCTCTCTAGAGGCAAGACACAACCAACATCAACCAAACCATAATTCGACGAAACCGAACCCCGATCGGAGCCGACTCTCACGCAAAGAATTCCACTTAGATTGGAATTCATATTCTCCTATATTTCTCCATTTTCTATTCTATGTAAGGACCTTGATTCCTATGGTTTTATTTATGCGAAAATCTCTTATTTTCTTCAAATATCTTACGACTTGAGGTTTTCTGATTTTCGGGCTTACTGGATTTCGTGGATTCTTTGTGCAACTTCGGTGCACGGTAGATTCGAATCTTGCTATATTTTCAGTATTTATTTTGTTGGAATTTGTTTGATGAAGATGATTCATGAGTTGTTGAAAGGGGGACTCGTCCCTCTGATGACTAATTTCGACATCATATTGTTAGGTTTCTAGCGAACCTCGCCATTGTTCAATGTTCTTTTGTTTTTTCTAGTTCAGTTAATTTTTGGGGTTTGTTGTCGGTCGCCAGAGGGAGGAGGGCTCGGTTATGTGACTGTTTGGGTTTCTCTTTATCGACAGCCGTTAACTTCCGTGGGTTGTTCTCGGTGTTGTTTTGCCGGTGGTTGTGTTTTTGCCGCGTCCCTGTTGGGGGTTTGGTGTTTCGGGTCTTGGGTTTTCTGTGTGTTCATGGCATTGTTTCTCTTAGGTTTGTCATGGGTTGATGGCGTTGTCCTTTGATCTTGCCAACCTGTTGCTGGTCTGTTCTGTTTGTTGTTGGGTTGTTCTGTCTGTGTTGTGCTGTAACGCCCCAGGAGCGGTAACGTTACACTCACAAATAATTTGCAGGTCTTGCAGGTACCAGTGAAGTCAATATAGTTTAAACAGGAAATAATCTAAGGACAAAGGTAAAGGAAATACTCTTTTATTAAACCTCAAAAGGGAATTACATTGTCCAGGCAACAACGACAACTACAACTCAAATAAAGCAAAGCTGAAAAGAAAACGACTAAGAGAACAACTAACTCTCCTGATGACACAGTAGCTCAGAAGTCTGCGTCCTCAACAGGAAAATCGGACTCCTCGTACTGCGGAGCCTCCTCTTCGAGCTGAGTAAGACCTGATGGATTTGAACCACCATTAATAAAATAGATTGCAAAACCGAATTAAACATTTAATTAATTATTTTGCAGGAAGTTAGAAAGGTACCGAAAGCTGTAAAAGAGAAATTACTGACCTGTCATGATTTGGGTAGCATTAAGGAAATGAACAATTAACCAAAAGAAATGTAGTTGTGTTGTGACTTATATAAGGAGGGCACGATGTGCAACGTGAAGTCCACCTTGGACCGCGGGGTGCTACCCCGGGCCGAGTATAAGGACAAACTGTACCGAGAACTCAGGATCCATAAAGGAAATCCTCCCAGATAGGGGCCATAAGCATGGCTTCAATCGCTCCTGTACCCTCTCAATTTATAAGTTACCCCATGCCCGTGATGTCAAGTGTGTTTGTTCTAAATCTAGGGTGTCAGAATATCTTGTTCATGCAGTTATTATCTAAATTATATATTTAGAGGGTTATGCAAAAACTACACTAAGTTGTCATGTCTAATACAGGGAATTCAGGCGTACCAATATTTTTGTGTAATCTTATTGCTACTCCTAACCATATAATTTAGCGAAAAAGGCAGTTCGATACGCATGCCCAATATTTACCAGAAATACTTTTTAGCGCATAGTTAAATGACGAAAAAGTAGATGACAGAAGTAACAGAACAAAAGAGCAAGTCTATGAAAATGTAATTGAAAAGATAAAGTAGAAGCTATGAACGAATCAGATTCATGTTGGCACCTTTAGGGGTTGTGGTCTACCTGCCTAGAGGGTTGCTTGGCCTAGTGATTGCATACCGAGGGAAAATACCAAGTTAGGTTCGGAAAAGTGTAACAAAAGTATCCAGATTACAGCATGCAGGTTTTTATTAGAAAAGAAAAACCGAACGGAACCCTCAAACAGGCATGCCCTAACTAAACTGGAAAACACCAACGAATAAACAAGAGGGACAATTATGCTTGCAGTTAAACGAAACAGCAATGGTAAAAAGAACCGAAATAATGAAGCATCAGATTTTCAAAAACAGGTAGCACACGGTCCCGAATCCATCATGCCACCAAACCCAATTTCCCCATGCTACAGACTCATTTTCAGTATGCGACACTAAGAGCAGCATACTTTAACACTCAGAATGACAGGCAAACACTAAAATTGTAGTGACAGGGATTTGAACAGGATAACCATACAGAAGATTGAAGTAGTAAGCAACCCTGGCCATGCCTTCCACTCGGCGGCCGACCCAACCACATACCAACGCAAGGGTCTAATCGAGAGTAAGGGGCATCGGCCATCATGCCGTGAAATCCAACCTAGGTGCCAAATATATTCACAGAGGAGTTTCCTCTCTAAGAATTTTACATGAATCATCATTTTCATTCCCGGAATAAATAATTAAGAGTTTAATAGGGTTCGAAATCTACCTGAAATCGAAGATTGCGAAAATAGAATAAAAGATCCCAAGCCAGAGTAAAACAGAAACCCCAAGAACAGATCCGAAGCCAAAGAGTAAGTAACGAAGCCCTCCAACAGCAGCAATTGGAAAAAACCCAGATGTAAAAACAAATCTTTTCGGAAGAAAGATAATTTTTCGCATAACAAAACTTACGAAAATCCCTTTATATAGATAGGAGAGAGAGAGGGAGAAAAGATCTTATCGCGCGTGAAGATCGGAGCCGAAGACGTCGAGATCTCATCGCGAGAAGATCGGGCGGTTAGGGTTTCGATTTGAAACAACGAGGGATTCGCCGCCGTTACTGTTCGTGCGAGGGAAAACGACTCGAAGGGCTCGGGTCGGAAGGAGAACGAGAGAGGGGGAGAGAAAATCAGAGGGGGTTTTTGGGTCCGCCGCACGCGAGAGAGAGAATGGGGGCATCGGGGGGTTTTTTTTTCTTTTCTGGGCTCGGACGCGAGAGAAAGAGAGAGTGGGAGAGAGAAAGGGGAGTGGGTGGGGGTTTATTAAAAAGGGAAGTGGGCCCGGGCTTTGGGCCTTTACACCTTATACACCTTCAAAGAAATTCCGTCCTCGGAATTCAAAAAAAAAAACACTAAACGGTGAAAAGGTACGGATACCGCTCCTTCATCTCTTCTTCTCGCTCCCAAGTAGCCTCTCCAGGCGAGTCACGATGCCACATCACTTTGACCAAATTCACAGTCTTGTTCCTGAGAGCTCTCTGTCGACGATCAATTATCTCCATTAGCTGCTGTTCATAACTCAAAGCTGGCCTCACTGTGATCTCTGAATGATCAACCACATGGGTTGGGTCTCCCACATACTTACGCAGCTGGGATATGTGGAACACATTATGCACGCCCTCCAGAGATGGGGGCAGTGCAAGTTTGTATGCTACCTCGCCCACACGCTCGAGTATGTTAAAAGGTCCGATAAATCGTGGGCTAAGCTTTCCTCTGCGACCAAAACGGATCATGCCTCTATTAGGTGAAATCTTGAGAAAGACATGGTCTCCAGGCTGAAATTCCAAATGCCGCCTCTTTGCATCCGCCCAGTGCTTGTAACGGTCTTATGCCACCTGTAATCTCTCTCTGATAGTCCGTACAACATCCACTGCCTCTACAATCATCTCGGGCCCAACCAGTTCTCTGTCTCCAACATCGTCCCAGCTCAAAGGAGAACGACACTTCCTTCCATACAAAGCAGCAAAAGGAGCCATTCCAATACTCGTCTGATGGCTATTATTATAAGCAAACTCTACGAGATGTAGATGGTCTTCCCAGGACCCCTTGAAATCCAGCATGCATGCCCGCAGCATGTCCTCCAAAATCTGTATAGTACGCTCTGATTGTCCGTCCATTTGGGGATGATAAGCTGTACTGAATTTCAGCTGCGTACCCAACTTTTCCTGTAGACTCTTCCAGAAGTGTGAAGTAAACCGGGTGTCCCTATCAGAAACAATACTCACTGGGACCCCATGTAGCTTCACAATCTCCTCCATGTATCTCTTGGCAAGAGTCTCTGTAGACTGTCCAACCCTGAAGGGGATAAAATGAGCCGACTTGGTCAATCGATCAACGATCACCCAAACGGCGTCATGTTGCTTCTTGCTCTTTGGAAGTCCCGTCACGAAATCCATCGTGATATGTTGCCACTTCCACTCAGGGATGGGCAAGGGCTGTAACAGACCGGCAACGCGGTGATGCTCAGCTTTCACCTGCTGACACACCATACATCTGGCCACACTTTGCGCTACACTTCTCTTCATTCCATGCCACCAGTAATTTCGTCGTAGATCTTGGTACTTCTTGGTGCCTCCTGGGTGGATGGAGTACAGAGAACTATGTGCTTCCTTTAACAATTCATCCCTGACATCCCCCGACGGTACACATATTCTGCTGCCATATCTCAATGAACCATCGGCATGTATCTGAAATTCGGGTCTCTGTCCTGCCAATGCCATGTTCCTGATCCGCTGAAGCTTTGCATCTCCGGTCTGAGCAGCCTTGATTCTGTCTACCAACGTCGACTGTATCTCCATGTTCATAAATGACGAGATCAGCCCGGGTAACACCACGTCTATTTCCATGTCGCGAATCTCCTGCTGTAGTCTCCACTGCGTCGTAAGTGCCATCACACCTGGAAGCCGACTCAAAGCGTCAGGTACCATGTTAACCTTTCCAGGGTGATACTGAAGATCAATGTCGTAATCCGCCATGAGCTCGATCCATCTCCGTTGTCGTTGGTTCAGATCCTTCTGCGTGAGGATGCATGTCAAGCTCTTATGATCCGTATATACCTTCACGCGCTCCCCAAGTAGAAAGTGCCTCCAGATCTTCAAGGCAAATATTACTGCCGCTAACTCGAGATCGTGAGTGGGGTAATTCTTCTCATGATTCTTCAATTGCATTGATGCATATGCAACAACGCGTCCGTGCTGATGGAGCACACACCCAAGACCTTTGCCAGACGCGTCGCAGAACACCTCAAAATCTCCCATGCAATCTGGAATAATCAATATCGGCGCCGTCGTCAACCGCTTCTTCAATTCTTGGAAGGCATCGTTACACGCCCTCGACCAAACATACATCACGTCCTTCCTTGTTAACTGTGTCATGGGCTCTGCGATCCTCGAAAAATCCTTGATGAATCTCCTGTAGTAACCAGCTAATCCCAAAAAGCTTCGAATCTCTGACACTGTCTTGGGGACTGGCCAATTCTGAACTGCTGCAACCTTTTCTGGGTTCACAGAGATTCCTTCTCCCGAAATCACGTGGCCTAGAAACACCACCTTATCCAACCAAAACTCACACTTACTGTACTTAGCGTATAGCTTGCTCCTCCTCAAGGTCTCTAGTACTGTCCTCAAATGTCCAGCGTGCTCCTGTGCATTCTTCGAGTACACCAATATATCATCCAGATACACCACCACGAACTTGTCCAAATATTCGTATAATACTTTGTGCATGAGATTCATGAATATCGCCGGTGCATTAGTCACACCAAACGGCATCACTAGAAACTCATAGTGTCCGTATCTAGTGTTGAATGCTGTCTTGTGCACGTCTTCTTTCTTGACTCTCAACTGATGATAGCCGGTCTTCAAGTCCAGTTTAGAAAAGACACTTGTTCCTCCAAGCTGATCAAATAAGTCGTCGATACGGGGAATATGATACTTGTTCTTCACCGTAAGCTTGTTCAATTCCCTGTAATCGACGCACATCCGTTTGGATCCATCTTTCTTCTTCACCAATAATATTGGAGCGCCCCAAGGAGACACACTGGGACGTATCCACCCTTTCTTCAAGAGGTCATCCAACTGCGCCCGCACTTCAAACAACTCGGATGGTGACATGCGGTAATGCTGTCTAGAATAAGGCTGGGCACCAGGCATCAGCTCGATCGCAAACTCAACTCCGTGGTCTGGAGGTAGCCCAGTAAGTTCATCCGGAAACACATCCGGAAAATCTCGGACTACCTCCGGCTTCTCTATCTCAATCTCCATGGCAGTCGCTGCTGTTGGTTTAGCTCTGAACCTTGCTGGTCTCTCTGTTCTGACAAATTCGAACCTGGGTTGGTTTGGCATGTCAAACACCACTCTTCCTTTACGACAATCAATCGTGGCATAATGTACCGCCAACCAATCCATCCCGAGGACGACGTCAAAATTCGGCATGTTGATGACGATGAAATCTGCTGGCAGTTTGTGTCCACATATATCCACAGGACACGAAAGACATGCACTAGTCGTTGTCAGTACCCCACTGCATGTGTTAACGTCCCAACAAGAATCGAGTGGCGAGACAGGAATGGTGTGTTGTTCGACGAAACGCTTGGACATAAAGCAATGTGAAGCTCCCGAGTCGAAAAGGGCGAGGACAGGTCTATTGGCAACTATTATAATACCTACGGTCACGGATACTAAGTCTAAGCATACATATACTATCGTAAAAAAATCATAATTAAATAGATAAATAAGCAGCAAACTGTAAACTACATACCAGTGATGACTTGGCCAGTGGCCTCTGCTTCCTCTGCAGTCATAGTGAAAACCTGGCGCTTAGCTGGTGGAGCCTGAGTCCTCGCCTGCTGATACACCTTCTGCTGAGGTGGAAGTGGAGCTCTACGCTGATTGCCTCCTGTCGGGGCTGGGGCTGGGGCTGGAGCGGGGGCAGCTGGTCTCTGTACCCTATGCGGGCAATCTCTCGCAGTGTGATCCTTGGCACCACAAACCAGGCACAAATTTAGATAAAGTCGGCATTCTGGCTTGATGTGACCCGGTTTGTTGCAGTAGTGGCAGATAGGAGTGGGTCGCCTGAGTTGTGACTGCTGCGGTGGCTGGGGTGGTGCAGGCCTCTTAAACTGTGTCTGATGCATAGGCCTGTGAAGCTGTCTGGTAGGAGCAGGTGGCTGTCTGTGATGTCCCGCAGAAGCTGTCGACGAGGGAGGTGGTCGTCGTGGGGCAGCCACCTGATGCTCTCGTGCTCGCTCCCGCTGTACATACTCGTACTCATGAGCAGTGGAGAGCACGTCAGCATGGGTCTTCAGTTTGAACCCGACAAGCTTATCACGGATGTCGATGTTCAGACCCTTCTGGAATCTCTTGGCTCGGGCCAGAGGAGTGGATACCACGTCCTTAGCAAACCTGGAGTTTACAGATCGTTTAGAAGAGGGAAAACCATGTATCTGAAATAATTAACGGTTAAGGGTCAAAATACGTACCTGCTGAGCTTAGAGAACTCAGCATCGTATTCTTCCACAGTCATGGAACCTTGCTTCAGTTCCATAAATCGTTCCTCGAGCTCCATCTGTGCCTCGGGTGAAAAGAATTGGGCATCGAATGCCTCCTTAAATGCATCCCAGGAGATCGGCTGTGGTAAACGGTCCTCCACAGAATCCCACCATAACATGGCATCCTTGGTCAACTATAGCCTTGCCATATCGACCCAAGAATCCACAGGAGCTCGTACCGCCTTCAGAAAAGAGGGCCGCAGGCGTGTAGACACCTCAACGAACTCATGTGGACACTCCTCAGCCCGAGGACTCGGTTCGATCAACTATCCTTTTTGAAGCGGATAGTTCACAGTGCTCATTCTAAAAAAAACCGGAAAAGCCAACTCAGCATATGAGTAATAGACCGCGGCCATTCTTCTGCAGCTAGAGGGTCCTCCCGTCCAGTGAAGATCGGTGGACGTAGTGACCGAAACTCTTGTACTCCTCCTTCTCGCTTTGATTCCTGTCGCACAGGTTCCTGCCGCATGGCTTCCTGTCGTATGGCTTGAACCATTTCTCGCAATGCTCGATCGGATATCTGGTGCACCATCGGAGGTTGTTCAATATTAGCACCGCCATCATTGCGAGCACCGTTTCCATTGGGGCCAGCTTCAGGATCGATATTGTTGGCGGGGTCCTCATTGTTGGGGATATGGTTTCCATTCCCGTTCATCTCCATCTCTGTGCTGACAATATCAGGATTTGATCCAACGGTGGTACGTGTACGTCGGTTATACACCTTCGACATTCTGTAATTCAAGGATGGTTGTCAGTTTAATAATTCGAGTATCTTATAAATATTTAATGTTTATCCTATACTGTTCACGAGGTGGTTGCACGGACCTGCATGGGCCACCACTTGTAACGCCCCAGGAGCGGTAACGTTACACTCACAAATAATTTGCAGGTCTTGCAGGTACCAGTGAAGTCAATATAGTTTAAACAGGAAATAATCTAAGGACAAAGGTAAAGGAAATACTCTTTTATTAAACCTCAAAAGGGAATTACATTGTCCAGGCAACAACGACAACTACAACTCAAATAAAGCAAAGCTGAAAAGAAAACGACTAAGAGAACAACTAACTCTCCTGATGACACAGTAGCTCAGAAGTCTGCGTCCTCAACAGGAAAATCGGACTCCTCGTACTGCGGAGCCTCCTCTTCGAGCTGAGTACGACCTGATGGATTTGAACCACCATTAATAAAGTAGATTGCAAAACCGAATTAAACATTTAATTAATTATTTTGTAGGAAGTTAGAAAGGTACCGAAAGCTGTAAAAGAGAAATTACTGACCTGTCATGATTTGGGTAGCATTAAGGAAATGAACAATTAACCAAAAGAAATGTAGTTGTGTTGTGACTTATATAAGGAGGGCACGATGTGCAACGTGAAGTCCACCTTGGACCGCTGGGTGCTACCCCGGGCCGAGTATAAGGACAAACTGTACCGAGAACTCAGGATCCATAAAGGAAATCCTCCCAGATAGGGGCCATAAGCATGGCTTCAATCGCTCCCGTACCCTCTCAATTTATAAGTTACCCCATGCCCGTGATGTCAAGTGTGTTTGTTCTAAATCTAGGGTGTCAGAATATCTTGTTCATGCAGTTATTATCTAAATTATATATTTAGAGGGTTATGCAAAAACTACACTAAGTTGTCATGTCTAATACAGGGAATTCAGGCGTACCAATATTTTTGTGTAATCTTATTGCTACTCCTAACCATATAATTTAGCGAAAAAGGCAGTTCGATACGCATGCCCAATATTTACCAGAAATACTTTTTAGCGCATAGTTAAATGACGAAAAAGTAGATGACAGAAGTAACAGAACAAAAGAGCAAGTCTATGAAAATGTAATTGAAAAGATAAAGTAGAAGCTATGAACGAATCAGATTCATGTTGGCACCTTTAGGGGTTGTGGTCTACCTGCCTAGAGGGTTGCTTGGCCTAGTGATTGCATACCGAGGGAAAATACCAAGTTAGGTTCGGAAAAGTGTAACAAAAGTATCCAGATTACAGCATGCAGGTTTTTATTAGAAAAGAAAAACCGAACGGAACCCTCAAACAGGCATGCCCTAACTAAACTGGAAAACACCAACGAATAAACAAGAGGGACAATTATGCTTGCAGTTAAACGAAACAGCAATGGTAAAAAGAACCGAAATAATGAAGCATCAGATTTTCAAAAACAGGTAGCACACGGTCCCGAATCCATCATGCCACCAAACCCAATTTCCCCATGCTACAGACTCATTTTCAGTATGCGACACTAAGAGCAGCATACTTTAACACTCAGAATGACAGGCAAACACTAAAATTGTAGTGACAGGGATTTGAACAGGATAACCATACAGAAGATTGAAGTAGTAAGCAACCCTGGCCATGCCTTCCACTCGGCGGCCGACCCAACCACATACCAACGCAAGGGTCTAATCGAGAGTAAGGGGCATCGGCCATCATGCCGTGAAATCCAACCTAGGTGCCAAATATATTCACAGAGGAGTTTCCTCTCTAAGAATTTTACATGAATCATCATTTTCATTCCCGGAATAAATAATTAAGAGTTTAATAGGGTTCGAAATCTACCTGAAATCGAAGATTGCGAAAATAGAGTAAAAGATCCCAAGCCAGAGTAAAACAGAAACCCCAAGAATAGATCCGAAGCCAAAGAGTAAGTAACGAAGCCCTCCAACAGCAGCAATTGGAAAAAACCCAGATGTAAAAACAAATCTTTTCGGAAGAAAGATAATTTTTCGCATAACAAAACTTACGAAAATCCCTTTATATAGATAGGAGAGAGAGAGGGAGAAAAGATCTTATCGCGCGTGAAGATCGGAGCCGAAGACGTCGAGATCTCATCGCGAGAAGATCGGGCGGTTAGGGTTTCGATTTGAAACAACGAGGGATTCGCCGCCGTTACTTTTCGTGCGAGGGAAAACGACTCGAAGGGCTCGTCTGGGCTCGGGTCGGAAGGAGAACGAGAGAGGGGGAGAGAAAATCGGAGGGGGGTTTTGGTTCCGCCGCACGCGAGAGAGAGAATGGGGGCATCAGGGGGTTTTTTTTCTTTTCTGGGCTCGGATGCGAGAGAATGAGAGAGTGGGAGAGAGAAAGGGGAGTGGGTGGGGGTTTATTAAAAAGGGAAGTGGGCCCTGGCTTTGGGCCTTTACATGTGCTATTCTGTCTGTGTGCTGGGTTGGCTGTTTGTGCTAGGCTGGCTGTTTGTCATGGGCCTATTCTGGTCGTAAATCATGGGCTTCCCTCGGAGCTTTGTTTGGGTTTTGGTAATGTTAAAGGACTGGACCTTACTGATTTGGTGATATATTGTCCTGGGCTTACAGTTAGTTATTTTGTGTATGTATTTCATTTGGTCTGAGCAACCACCCTCTAGGCAGGTAGACTGCAATCCTCGGAGCTTTGTTTGGGTTTTGGTAACTTTACTTAGTAATGTTACAATTTTTGTTGTCTCTGCTAGGTGACGAACAAGTTTACGAAGAAGCACCACAGTGCGAGGAGTCTGAGTTTCCAATGGTAAACGCATAGTTTTGAGCTTCAAGACTTAGTAGAATAGTATTATGCAATTTTAGTATTTATTTCCTGTCTTTTATAGTTGAGAAATTATATTTTCCTTTTCTGCATTAGACATTTTACCCTTGCAGAAGGATGAATAAATGAGTACTCCTATTTTTACAATATTTCATATTCTATCTATATTGTTTTCACGGCTATCTACTTGAAAATATAACGGCGCCTGAAACTGGGGTGTTACAACTTATTTACAAGTTTGTCATTCAAACTTTCTCAAATATTTTCCTCTTTTACCCTCGTCTACCCCCTGTCCCCTTGACGACGAGGACTCTGACGACGACGATTTACTCCGAGAACTCCGAAAAAAACGTACCATGTCCATGCCACCCGCCATTGAAAACTGTACAAATCAAGGCTTTTCAAGTTGAAACCCTAGAAAATGGGAAATAATAGAATTTGGAATGGGGTTTTCATGGAGTTTCGTCGAATTTGGAATGGAAATTAGGGACGAGCTTTTGCGGAGGGGGAGTGGAGGGTGGAAGAGGGGGGCTGGGGAGGGGGTCGGAGGGGGCTAGGGAGGAGGGGGCTGGGCTGGGGAGGTCGGAGGAGGGGGCAACGTAACAGCCCCCTGCCGTTTTCCACCCTCCGCCGTTCGCCCTTCGAGCAGCCATTTTACTCCCCACACACAGACTAGGGGATTTTTCAGAAATTTACCCAATGGCTATGTGCGGTGAGTAATTTTAATGGCAAACTTGTACATAAATGATATGCGAGCATGAGTAATGGCAAACTTGTAAATAAGTGGTATGTGCACAGAGTAAAACGATGGGGTTGCAAATCAATTCTTCTTGATATTTGATATTTTGGGATTTTAGAATATGAAAATAAAAAAGAATGGTTCCGATCATCCGAAAAATATGAGGATGAAATTTTGAGACTGTCATGTCACATATTATTCTCGTGTATATGACAATTATGCCATATGATACACATTATTCTCATATATATATATATATATATATATATATATATATATATATATATATATATATATATATATATATATAAATAAGAATAATGAAAAACATATGACATGATGCTAAGCCACATATGCGTCTCAAAAACTCCACTCCCTTATTTTTGGATGATCATAACCATTCATTTTGATCATCATAATATAAAACACAAAAACACAAAAAATCAAATGAACTCAAGGGATTTGCTTATTTATCTATCCGTTATAAATATAACGATTTTCATGAATCAAACTTCTTGCGGTGGGTGAATGAACACGCAAAACACCTTAGGTTCTTCTGATATTTTATGTTTTAGGATTTTAAAATATGAAGAACAAAATGAGCGATTCTGATCATCTGAAAAAAATTAAAGGGCATAGTTTTTTAGGGTGACATATGTAGCTTAGTCATATATGTCACGTTTCCCATTATTCTTTTTTTGGAGGGTAAATGAATATCTCTATTGAATCAGAATGACTGTACAAGAATCTAAATGGAAGCAGGAAAAAGTAAAGAGGGGATAAGGCACAAGCAATGTCACCCTCTAATACTAGTCCCATGTTCCCAAAAAGAGTCCCTACTATATACAAACCCTCTAAGTAGCCAAGGGAGGACTAATCAAGTAACTCCATCTCCATCTCCAATGAGCCCCAATTAGAAGGGGGTAGAATCAGAAGCTTGTTTACTATCTATAGACCGTAGCGCAACCCTAACATCAGCTGCAATGTCAGCAAAAAGGAAGACCATGGAAGAGGAATAACCCTCAAAAATCCTCCTGTTGCGCTCCATCCAGATATGCCAAACAATAGATGACAATATAGTCTTGGCCAAAACTCCCACACTATCAGAATTGCGATACTTGGAGATGAAAATATCACAGACCTTAGAAAGAGAATATGGGACTGGTTCCAATATACCCAACTTAAAAAAGCTCCTACAGAGAATATACCTCGAATAGTTGCACTCAAAGAAATTTCCCATTATATATATATATATAATGGGTATCATATGCCATATGAGAGAGGGCCCCATATGCCCTCTCACATAAAGGGGACGTGTACAACCAAATACAAGCTCATGTGGGTTTGTACTTGGTTGCTTTATGTGAGAGGGCATATGCGGCCCTCTCTCATATGGCGTATGATACTCATTATTCTCATATATATATATATATATATAAGATAATCTTCAAATGAGAAAAAGGGCATCCATCCACCAGTAACACATGATTTCTCGACGAATTTTTGAAGGGTGGTAATGATGATTCACACACACACATATGGGTTAAGTGTTCCTAGGGTAACTCCTTAGGGAGTCGCCCCCATTTCACCTCATATCCTACATTTTTTGGATTTTTTTCATGGGGTTGTTCATATCACGGATGCTTAACATACCAAAAATCAAGTGATTCCAATAGTTTTAGAGTCACCATGTACCCCTTGCCATCATGTGTTTTTCAGGTTTTAATCTAAAGAGTCACCCTAGGAACACTTTACCCTGTATAAGATATAATAGTCATAACCCGTGCCGTGGGCACGGTTCACTTAAGATTTTCCCCCGTGAAATCTTTATTCTCCAAAAAATTATTTTCCCAGCCAAAATTTAAAACAACAAAAAATTCGCGTAAAAATATTTAGAGCACGGGTGCCTACGGCACGAAACAACAAATTTGGCGCGGATGCCTTTGGCGCGGAACAACAAATTCGACGTGGACGCCTTTGGAGTGTAACAACAAATTAGCGTACAACAACAAATTCGGCGTGGACGTCTTTGGCGCGGAACAACAGATTCGGCGAGTGTGCCTTTGGCGCTGAAAAACAAATTAGTGTAGAACAACAAATTCGGGCGGGCACCTTCGTCGCGAAACAACAAATTAGCGGGCCCGCTTTGGCATGGGTGCCTTCGGCGTGAGCGCCTTTGGCGTGGAACAACAAATTCGGCGTAGAACAACAAATTCGGCGCGGAACAACAAATTAGTGTAAAAAATTTTAGCGAAGATGCGAACAAATTCGGGTAGAACTATAAATTCGATGCTGGAGCCTTTGGTGCAGCCATGCGTTGAGGGAATTAATTGCATGCACTCTGCTATTCCCTAGAAACTTTCATTCCCCAAAAAGTTTCATTTCCCCAAAAACTTTCATTTCCCTAGAAATATTTTTCCATCCAAAACTTTCCACAAAATCTCATTTCAACCATTCATTCCTCAAGATTAAATCTAAGCCGTCTTTCTATCAACCCCTTTGTCCTAGTCAGCTTGTCCTAGTCAGCCCTAGGATTCAAAAACAGTTGTCAAATGTATAATAGATATTATATATATACATATAGGCATTCATGCAAGGTAGTTTTCTATAATCTTTTCTTATCTATATAAAATCAAATTCATATATATATATATATATATATATATATATAGAATAATGGGTACCATACGTCATATGAGATGGTCTCTATAAGAAGAGCAATATATGTCAGCTAGCTAATGCTTTCCTTATTTAGTTCTAACCCTACCCTTAATGACGATCAGTTTTGTTCATCCATGTTCTAAAACCACAAATGAACACAAGAGAATCCATTTATCCATTACGAAAGTGTTAATTTACGGAGCAAAACCCGTTGGAGAATGGATCCAATTGTCTGTGATTTTGACTCTAGAGCTAACGCCCATTTTCCTTATGGAAATGTAAATGTTTTCTATGCAAAAATTAAGAAAAATATCTTGACGTGATCTACGCATACTTACCCTTACACCAAACACATTACAAGATACTCTAGAAACCATTTAATATGTTCAAATCCATTTAATGCACCTATATATTTTTCTATGTGTGGATCAACCCTGGCATTATGATCATGTGCCATGATTATGTTCATTATATAACTTTGTGATCATATGTGACAAAGTATTATATGGCTGTCACATGCCTACATGACCCTCCTTTATTGCTTAGAACCGGTAATTGAAGGTCCTAGAGGTGCAACGTGGAGCAGTTCAATAGCATGCTAACACAGGAACAGAAAAGGAACAGATAATCTATACTACGGCTACAATACTTACCTCAGTAGCTCAAGGCTCAAAGTGCACCGAAAACTCTAGTCCTGGGAGTCACTTAGGACAAAAATGGTAATGAATAATGGTACGGTAAAGATAGCATGTTATGATTATAATATTAGGTCGTGACCATAAGGGAGAGTGCGATAGGCCGAGTAACAGACGTATCTTGATAGATCGTTGGCCGAAAGACATGCTTCCAGCACTCTCGCAATAGGGATCCATAGACAATCAACTAACATGTCAGAGGTACCATTGGACTACACTAATTAAACTGGCATACTAAAGTTGGTATCGCGACAGAGACATATTCTACACATGATATTTAAGAGTGCACCAACCATTCCATGCTAAGAAACGAAGCAACACAAAACTAATAATGGCTTAAGCCAGATGGATCAGCTGAAACCCAAGACAACAGACCCAAGATAGCACAGAAGCTACTAAACCTACCAAGCAAGGAGGACCAGTGCAACCCACAACAAGTCAAGGAACTCCAAATAGTCGAACCCCAAAACCGCCAAGCAAAGGAGGCCACCAAGAGACCCCAAATCATAAGGAAGGAAAGCCACCAAGGAAGACCAAACTACAAGGAAGAAGCCACCGGCAAGAAGCCCAACCACAGTAAGCAAAAGGGCCATCAGAAAGACCAGCCGCGCAGAAAGGCCAGCCACGCAGAAAGGCCATCCACGCCAACACAAGCAAGCAGCCAATCGCAACCAAACAGGCAGAAGGGCCAGCTTAAAAGAAGGCTAGCCAGAAAGGCCAGCTGTAGCGCCAACGAACCCAACGCGAGAAGCCCAAATCAACGACCAAAACCCTAACGAAGATTAAGTATGCAAGTGAAACGTAGGGGAAGATGAATTTACCTAAAATCGTAGATCCTGCAAGGATCTAGAAAGTCGAAGAAATCGAAAAGCTTCAAAAATCTTACTGAGCTTGCCATGAAGGAGGAGACTTATAAGGAACCCGTAGAGCATACGTCGAAGCAAGGGGCCTGCTACGTCGTACGCGGAGGAGAGGGGTGCTGCGCGTCGTACGGGAGAGAGAGGGGTCGCTGCTCGTACGAGAAAGAGGATGCGAGGGGTGTCGGCATCTAAGCGAAGCAAAGCCCTATCGGGCTCTTCTGCTGCGAGTCGAGAGAGAGCGAGCACGGGAGAGACGCGTCGAAGAAGCCATAAGGGTCCAGGCTTTGCTGCGGGAAATGGAAAAGGGGGAGCCCGTTGAGTGGGCCAAAAAAGACAAAAATGTAGGCATAATCCAATGTGATGGTATTAGGTTTGTACTTCAAGCGGTTATCCCAGAGATGCTGCAATTAAGTAAGATGTTGATCATAGAATTAAAGCAGGATAGTTGATATGATAAGCTGTAGGAATATTATGCGATGAAATGTATCCTTACAGATTACTAATAAATTGTATAGAATAATAATGAGTCAATATATGGTACACAGTGTTGAACTATCATCAAGAATCATCAATAGAGTAGAGTAAGGTAAACATGCTATTGTGATGGATGTGCGAAACATTATAATAGATTAAGTGAAAATATACACACCTTGTAGATGATAAGCGTGAACATCGCTTGAGTGGTTTGGCCAGATACAACCTATTGATATGCATGGACAAAATATATAAATCGAAATCATAAGAAAGAGATGGACCAAAGAAGACATATTGGGATCCTGTGATGAGGGGTGTGAATCGTGGTAAATTAAAATATTACTATAGTAACATAATTATTCAACTACCAAACTTGCGAATGTATATAAGCACACGGAAACAAAATAATGCGAAAATAGAGCAACTCAGCAATTACAAACACAACAGGGCCAGTGCAGTCCACTAGACTTTAATCCACTCAAATAGTTACAACTCACTGGCCTCCAACAAGTACTCATTTTGCCTACAATGAATTTTACACTACCTCATTTTCCTCTTACACGAGAGAGAATACGTACAATCTTGCAGATATGTCACGTCGCAACTCGGGGTCGCATTTTTGCAAAGGATAGGTGCTTAACAAAAAAACATTTATGTATATAACGAACAAAATAATGTACATCTCACAAAACTACATATGGACCTCTAGTCAAAGGTGCTGGGTTCACAAACTCTATCAACACCTGGTGGTATGAACATAAGAAAACATAATAGACTAGTTGGTATAATTAAGACTAACATGCAATTTAAAGTAACAATCGGTTCCAATATTCTATAGAACCAACCAAGGAGTTGTCAACAGTGTGGAACCGATAATTAAGTCCGACATACAATAGGGGTTAGATAGACGCGTGGCTCCAGGCTTTCGCACTTTCTCTGCCAAGTGTATATAGTAACCTTCTGTGCCTCAGTTACAATGATTAAACATGGCATATTAGTGTGCTATTCCATAACAACTAATGACTTAACACGTTTTATGAGAAATTAGATAATTAATTGATATTTATTTATGCTCAAACCGAAATTTGAATTAATTTAAAAGCAAGAGTGCAAGTAAAAGACAACATACTCTTTGAACTTATTAAGGTTCATCATTGATCAGGGCTTAACCATTTACTTTTGATCCTTTATGCTATCCGACGGCCTTTGACAATTTAAGCCAACATACAGGCATCATATGTAGTGAAGGGTCCCAATACATCAAGTTCGGGTCATAGAATTTTAAGTCACAAAACTAAAATAATTCTGTATAAGCAAAAAGTATAGGTCCAAAACAGCCAGCAGGCCGGTCCTACACTTCTCTCGGGGGGAGGGTCTAACATCAATAGGGCTGCAGCCAGAGTCATTTTACCTCGCCCAAAACCGAAACATATTCAGCCTCGATTCGATCGCTAGGTCACGCAACAGTTTGGGTGAGGTGGCGCCCTGAAGGAACGCGAAGAGGTCGGCAAGAGAGGAAAGAGAAGAGGCGACAGCAGCTTCACGAGAGAACAGTTGGGGAGATAGAAGCGCAGAGAGAATGAGGTTATGGAGGGGGGAATATTTTAGTGGGTGGAAGGACAAAAAGGCCCAACGGGCCTTTACAAGATACAATTACATATAGCCTTGCTTGAAGCCCTAGTGTAGATGTGTTGACATAGGAGAAAATTTGATATCAAAATACAGGAATTTTTGTTCAGAAAGATAAAGGGTTTTGGTCTATGAAAAGGATTGAATACTTAGCAAACTTTGGTCAAGAGAAAAAGAAGTTTTCTAAATCTTTAGAGATTAAAACAATTTTTCTCTTTGAAAATTAAGCTTAAGAATCATGTTTAAACCCATACACAATACCTCCATAAATAGAGATGAATTATGCAAGAAACAGATCCCCCAAATTGCTTTCCAACGATTCTAAAAAGACACAATCACTTCAATCAAGAAAGTCAAATATGACCGTTGGGGTTCTGATAGTCGACTATATGCATAACAGTAATGACTACTGGCAACTCCAGTAAGTACCGTGAGCATCTGTTTTGTTCAGTAGTCGACTCTTATACATCTGAGAGTTGACTCCTTTTCTGATACACAAATTTGGGGGTTTAAACCATGTTGATCGCGTCTCAAAAAATAAAAGAATAAAATTTTTCTTGAGCTTGATGCGACCTAACCTCACTTCAAAATATGTGTTTGTATAAGAATAATGGGTATCATATAACATGAGAGGTATCTCTCATATATAATGACGTGTCAAGTTCTCCACCGCAAAGATCATGTGAGAAAAAAGTACACATTATGTGACCGTTTGTACTATATAAAGGAGAATATGACACGTTATTGTATATGACAAAGATCTCTTATGCTATATGCCACCCATTATTCACACACGCATGCACACACGCATATGCATATGCATATACACACACACACACATAAAAAGTCATGTATGACCAGCGGAAATGGAATGAAAGGGGCTTAGATATATTTAAGCTAATAGTGGAAGATGGGAAATATTAACCATGACATAACCATCAAGCAATCTATAAAATAGAGTGAAGTGTGATGTCGCAAATCCACAACACACTCCCTTTTGGCTAGTGAGTCAAATTATGAGTCTGTACAGTGTACTTCTTTGATGATAGTGAATGGAATCAAATTTTTACCTTTCAAATACACGCAAACGCACACGTTTGTGCATGGTCGTTAATTACTCAAATTATTAACAAAGCATGTGCTACTACAAAAATGCATTATGGTGCACTCAATCTCAGAAAAAAATTCATACAAGGACATGCAGAACAATGAGGTGTAAAATTAAAGGCCCATCAATACAGTCTGTGTATTATGCTAAGATAAAACAAGTGGCCAACGATTAACTGGAGAATCTCAACAATAGCATTGAGGGAAGGTACATGTCAGGACCGAATATGGTTGAATGAGTTAAGAATAATCTGATGTCAAAAGAGTAGGATTCAAGGGGAAGACTCTTAACATAAATTTCAATGTCTTTGAAAATAAAAAATGAAAATAAATGAAAATATGCATGTGGACACACCAGTTTCGAATGGAACAAGTGATATGCAGTCCTGTTAAAGCCATAAAAATTCCTATTCCTAGCAAACACTAGGACATACTATAATTCTACTGAAGTAACCATCACGATGTAGTCGGATTAATCAGGCATAAACAAATCCAAAGCGATCTGACAGCATAGAAAATTAAGCATGTTAGAGTATGATCCAGCAACATGCGATGATTATAACAGCAGACACACACTTAAGCCATGAAGGAATAAATGCCAAATATATCTGCAATAAAAATTTTGCCATATAAGAATAGGACCTGTGAGTAATGTTGTTCAAGCGGAGTAACAACGTCCAGATCACTAGAGACTTGCGGCATATCAATATCAGCATCGACGATAAGTGTCTCGTGAGGAATTGTTTGATGAGATAGAACATGGGACACTCTGTTGATATTTGAATCATTATTCAGATATGGCTTCAGAACATTAGTTGTGCCTTCTTGGCCAGGTGCAGGAGAAATAGCATCCATGGCAACAGGATTCAGAACACTAGTGGGAACAAGAGATTCCAATGTATCAATTCTGTTGTTATCTAGAACCAGAGTGCAGGCAGACGCTCCCAGTGGAGCAGATGATGACAAAGAGTTGTAGAGGCGAACATCACCAACTAGCGAACTGGAAATTCCTTGAGTCCTACCAGTGTAGGGGAGTGGCTGTATAGGAAGAGATTCAGAAATGGGCAATGTATGAAGATCTTTCAATGGTTTACAGTCCTCAGCTTCGTAGGCCGTGATGTGACACTGGACATCTTCATCCATAGTTAGATCAACAGCATTGGCCTTGCTTTTAACCTTGCTGTATTCATCCCTAGTTATTTCAACAGCATTTCCTAGAGTGTCCAATATATTTGTAGACTCACCGACTATGTCCTTATTTAGAACTTTCACAAATGTCCCATTGGGCCGATGACCTATAGCTCCATCAGTGTCAAAAACTACTTCCCAGTTTCCATCAGCAAAGATAACAACATTTGTAGCATCTACTGTCACATTCTGCAATATCTGCATACATAACATTGAAGAAAAGGTAAGATCGACTTCAGCATAAACTTTTCATGGTAATTAAAAAATGTCGAAGTAGTCACCTTCACCATACACTGATCAATCCGCAGGTCAATGAAGCTGGCTGGCTGGCTGCAGATAGGGCAATGCCAGGATGGATTTCTCGAATTTATCTCCAAATAATTGTCATAATCAAAACACTGTGAAATCAAAGAATGAAATCAAGAGATCAAGAAAAGTCAGAACATAGATAAATTTTTAGAATTAATAGGAGTTTCACCAAAAGAATAAAAAACTTTAGTTAACAAAACAAAACAAAATACACTGAACAAAAAAAAAGACAACATTTGGACGTGGGATCTGAGATTCTGACCTGACGGTGTCTACAAAGATGCCCTTTAACTGGCATTCGTATACGCCTAAAGCTGCAGAAGAAGAAATAATGTGAGTCAACTTATACCATAATCTATTACAATGCAGTATCGAAAGGCAGGAACCCATCATGCAATGACGATTTCATGCCAAATAATAAGAATATTAAAATTTAGGTTTCAGTTCCATATTACATCTAGCCATTTGGACCGCACATGAAAATAGGGAATATTCAACATATAGACCATTCATTTTAATTCCAAGGTAATTTATCAGATTGACATTCTAAGACAACGGTGTAATACCCCGTATTTTACATATTAATTCCAATATTTAATTTGCAAATTTTCCACATTTTTAAAAGTATTTTCAAATCTCTTTTTGTTTTTCTTTTCCATTCCTGTTTCCTTTTCTTTTTCTTTCCCTCTTACTTTTCTCCCCAGCCCAAACCCCCTGCAGCCCACTCTCTCCATTTCATTTCCTTTTTTTCTCTCTTTCCTTCTCTATTTTCCCCGGCACAAGCCCACCGCCTTTCTCTCTTATACCCACTGCCCTCACATGCAACGCACACGCAACCACGTCCCGTAGCCCGAGCCCCCCTTAACCCTAAC
This sequence comes from Scilla litardierei, assembly GCA_030789695.1. NCBI lineage: Eukaryota > Viridiplantae > Streptophyta > Magnoliopsida > Asparagales > Asparagaceae > Scilla > Scilla litardierei. The sequence continues at coordinate 189,343,749 of CM061136.1, read as the reverse complement.
ATACATGCCACCCCCACTTAAGTGTTTTTGCCTATTTCCTTATCTCCCTCACCCGACAGCCCCGTCACCTCTCCTTTGTGACCCCCCCCTCCTCTCTCTCGCGACAACGTCACATCTGCTGACCACTGCCCATCACCTCATCTCTGCAACGCCGCCCATCCCCTCACCTCTGTGATGCCTCTGCAGCAAGCCTCTCCGCTTCTATATATAAGTTTCACTAATAGTTTTCAATGGTTTACTAACTAGAAAAATTATTTCCTTCTCTCAAAAGCTTTGGTTTTTTGTTTTGGATGACCAGATAGTGGTTAAGGCTTGGTTTCTTCTCGATTTTTTGCTTCCTCCCTTAAGCAAGCAGCTGCATCCGCTTAATGGCACAACAACAAGGCACGTCGGGTATCGATAAATTCGTCTGATTCCATGTTTTGATTTTAATCTCGGTATGTTATTTTGCGAGGGGTTACCTTCTTGATGGCTATAATGTGGATCTGATCTTGTGGTTTTCAATGCTTGAGGGATTAAACCCTATGATTTACGGGCTTTACGGCCACCACCAAGTTTGTGGTGACCCCCGTCGATGTCCCCCTTATTCCATGTTTTTCATGACACCCTGCTGCTGTGTTTGCTTGCCCCAGCTGAGGCCGCTGCTGTTCTTTTGGTCATGGGCCTTGTTGGTTGGACTTGTGGCGTGTCCCTGCTTTTTGGTTGTGGGCCTTTGTTGGTTGCACTGTGGGATTTTTGCTCTGATGTTTGGTTGGACTGAGGGCTATTGCTCTATTTTCTTGTAACCTGCGGGGTTTTGCATTGCTGTTTGTTGGACTGTGGACTTCATATTAGGATTTATTTCAGCCTCAACATATGCTTGTATTGATGAAAAACTGAAAATCATACTCGATGACATTTGTAATAATGGGAAACATGTGTATATGGATTTGACCAGTTAAATGATCGAGGATGAGATTTCCTCTAAGATCACAAATAGACATACCCCCCTTAAATTATTGTGAAATAATTTTTATGCATACAGATGATTAGAAAAATAATTATGGCATCAATTAAAATGTATGGTTTGGTTTGGGCTATGTTGGATGTCATCTAGAAGAAATTTGTTATTATTCCCATGTATAACATATTTTTGGTTAATTGGACTTGTTAGAAATGGACAGTAGATATGATTACCCTTAAAACTGTTAGAAATCATGAACTTAGAATGGATTTGAAATACATAGCACCACAATCATATATGCTATTGATAATGTGACCACTTAGACTTGTTGAGAGATTTTGTTATCCTTTCTATTCCTATAAATGCATGATAGAGTAATCACCTACAATAAAAGAAATTGATAGTATTACAATTGTTACATGAATAGACGCGTGTTGCTACAACTTTATGGCATGAAAACTGAAAACCATAACAACTTGACATTAGAATATCACTTAAAACAACACCCATATTGATACTGAAACTCTATAAACTTAAATAACACTTGACATTCAGACTCACTGGGTTTTGGAGTAAAACATATTGGAGAGTGCGGAGCAACTGAAGCCATGCATTTGATTATAATTGATAAAATCACACTACCGCATCTGGTATCCCATCCGGTTTCATTCATGCATCTGTTTAGACCCAATGGTATCGTCGAATGAAACTTGAGTCCCTTTTCTATTTCTGTTTGGACTCGGCCCAGGTGAGCATCCCTTTGGTACAAGGTAGATTTTGGGTTGCTTATCGTACTCTTCTACATGACTCACAGCTTAGGATTGATATAGTTGTCACATTCACCTTGCCTAGAACATTTATAACATAGATTAAACTGTAAATTGATTTGCATTCATGTCTTTAATTTATCATGTTGTCACCTTATATATGCTATGTTTATACTTCATTTTAGTCATGTTCATATGCTATGTTTAAATTCTGAATTTTAGAATTATTATGAATTTACTCTAATTTATCAGTTTCATGATTTATTGCACCATTAGGCGCTGATCAGGAGTAAGAGGATACTGATTTTTCTACGCAGGACGTAGACTTCTGACTGATTAGGTCATGAGTGGATGTAGTTTATGCATTTTTCTTTTATATCTAGATACATTGTAACTTTTATGTTATAATCAAATTTCATATTTTATACGAGTATTGTTAAAGTGTGTGACCCGAATCCGGTTTAGTGATCCGACCCGAAGAGCTCGCGGTGCAACATTTATTGGGAAATTTTTCAGGGCTCTCTGGTGGTAGCGGAGGGATCGGGCCGATAGGGTTTCGGCTTTTCTGTTTTCCCCATATAAATATGATGTAATCTAGGGTTTCGGCTTTAACCTATTTTTAGCCGCCGCACTTCTCCCCCTTTTGTATCAGATATTCGATATAGTGAATTTCTCTCCTCTGCCCGTGGGTTTTCCCCGTCTTGGGGTTTCCACGTAAATCTGTGTGTTTTTGCTTGTGTTTTTCATTGTCTGTTCTTGATCAAACTCGTAACAAGTGGTATCAGAGCAAGGTTCGATTTTTCCGCTAATGGCAACAATGAAATACGACATTCCGCTTTTGGATCGCAACACCAGATTTTCGCTATGGCAGGTCAAGATGCGGGCTGTTCTCGCACAGATGGATTTGGATGATGCGCTGCTAGGGTTTGATAAGATGCCCTCGTCTTGGACGCTGGAGGAAAAACATCGTAAGGATCGAAAGGCCCTATCTCAGATTCACCTTCATCTGTCGAATCAGATTTTACAGGATGTTTTGAAGGAGAAAACCGCCGCTGCTTTGTGGTTGAAGTTGGAGCAGTTGTGCATGACGAAAAGTCTAACCAGCAAACTGCATCTGAAGCAGCGATTATATTCTCACCGTATGTCTGAAGGTACGTCTTTGGATGAAAACTTAACTATCTTTAAAGAGATTGTTTCTGATCTTGAGACATTGGAGGTTAAGTATGATGAAGAAGATTTAGGGTTGATTCTATTATGTTCGTTGCCTTCTTCATATATGACTTTCAGAGATACTATTTTATATAGTCGTGATACTCTAACAATAGATGAAGTTTATGATGCTCTATTCTCCAAGGAGAAGATGAAGCAGCTTGTGACAGGATCTGAAGGTCAGGGAGAGGGCCTTATTGTTCGAGGGAGGCCACAAGAGAGAAATTCAGGAGGTGATGTGAGAGGCAGATCGAAATCTAGCAACAGAGACAAGATCTGCAGGTACTGTAAGAAAAAGGGGCACATAAAGTCTGAATGTTATAAGTTGCAGAATAAAAATAAAAGAGCCGCTGGCAATCAGAAAGGAAAACAACAGGAAAATTCTGGTGAAGCTGGTGTTGCTGAAGATAATCACAGTGATGGAGAGCTCCTAGTTGCTTCTGATGGTGACTCCAAACCTTGCGAGGATTGGATTCTTGATTCAGGTTGTACATTTCATATGTGTCCTAACCGGGACTGGTTTTCAACATATGAAACTGTCTCTAAAGGTGCAGTGTTGATGGGAAATAATGCATCTTGCAAGGTAATTGGCATTGGGACTGTCAGAATTAAGATGTTTGATGGAATTGTCAGAACACTTGGTGAAGTGAGACACGTTCCAGATCTGAAGAGGAATCTTATATCCTTGAGTACTCTTGATTCTAAAGGGTACAAGTACACTGGTGAAGGTGGAGTTCTGAAGGTTAGCAAAGGTGCCCTTGTTGCAATGAAATGACAGAGAAGATCTGCAAACTTATATATCTTGCAGGGTTCTACAGTTACAGGTGATGCAGCAGTAACTACGTCTTGCTTGTCCGATGGTGAGGTTACTAGACTTTGGCATATGCGTCTTGGACATATGAGTGAGAATGGAATGGCTGAATTAAGCAGAAGAGGACTTCTTGATGGTCAGAGCATCAGTAAATTGAAGTTCTGCGAGCATTGCATTTTTGGGAAGCAGAAGAGAGTCAGATTCATGAAAGGCATCCACAATACAAAGGGTGTACTTGATTATATACATTCTGATCTTTGGGGACCGTCTAGGGTGCCTTCTAAGGGAGGCGCTAATTATATGCTCACCATCATTGATGACTTTTCCAGAAAAGTTTGGGCGTTCTTCTTGAAGCAAAAAAGTGATGTGTTAGCTACATTTAAAGAGTGGAAGATTATGACTGAGAAGCAAACAGGGAAGCAGATAAAATATCTCCGCACTAATAATGGCTTGGAGTTTTGTTCTGATGAGTTTAATGTTTTATGCAAATCAGAAGGAATCATGAGACATCGTACAGTTCGTCATACTCCGCAGCAAAATGGTGTGGCAGAGCGCATGAATAAGACATTGATGGAGAAAGTACGTTTTATGCTCTCTAATTCAGGTTTAGCTAAGTCTTTCTGGGCAGAAGCCGCTTCTTTAGCTTGCTTCCTTGTTAATCGCTCTCCTTCTACTGCTATCGAAAAGAAGACTCCACAAGAGGTATGGTCCGGTACTCCTGCTAGTTATTCTGATTTGAAGGTTTTTGGTTGTCCTGCATATGCTCATGTTAATAATGGGAAACTGGAACCTAGATCTATAAAGTGTGTCTTTATTGGCTATAAACCTGGTGTTAAGGGATATAAATTATGGTGTCCAGAAACTGGAAAAGTCTTAATCAGTAGGGATGTTATCTTTGATGAAACTGCTATGCTTTCTGACTCGTCTTCTAGAGATACTTGTGATAAAACCCCACAGAAATCAAGCACGCAGGTTGAGTTTGAGATTCAGTCAGGACTTATGCCAAACTCTACATCTCAGTCCAGTTCAGAGATGCAGGATGGTGCTGCTCCCTCACCACCACGAGTCACACCACAATATTCTATTGCTAAAGACAGGCCTAGGAGAGATATAAGGCCTCCGCAGAGGTTTGGTGAGGCTGATTTGGTTGCTTATGCCTTAAATGTGGCCGAAGGTATTGATTCTAGTGAAGAACCTTCTACCTACTCAGATGCAATTAATTGTAATGATTCTGGCAGATGGATGATTGCCATGCAAGAGGAGATGGAATCACTTCATAAAAATGGCACATGGGACTTAGTACGATTACCTAAGGGTAAGAAAGCTGTTCGTTGTAAATAGGTGTTTAAAAGGAAGGAAGGAATACCAGAAGTTGAAGAAGCCAGATATAAAGCAAGACTAGTTACAAAAGGCTATAGCCAGGTTCCAGGTGTAGACTTCACAGATGTGTTTTCTCCAGTTGTAAAGCATAGTTCGATTTGAGCTTTGCTTGGTATCGTTGCCATGCACGATTTTGAGCTTGAGCAGTTGGATGTGAAGACAGCTTTCTTGCATGGAGAACTTGAGGAGGACATATACATGCAACAACCAGAGGGCTTTATAGCCTCAGGAAAGGAAAACTTTGTTTGCCTGTTGAAAAAGTCTCTTTATGGCCTTAAGCAATCGCCTAGGCAATGTTATAAGAGGTTTGATTCATTTATGACTACTCATGGGTTCAATAGAAGCACTTATGACAGTTGTGTCTATTTTAAGAAGAGTGTTGATGGGTCGTTTGTTTACCTACTCTTATACGTTGATGATATGTTAATAGCAGCCAAGGATAAAGAAGAGATAAGAAAGGTCAAAGTGCAGCTTAGTAAGGAGTTCGAGATGAAAGATTTGGGAGCGGCAAAGAAGATACTTGGGATGGAGATTCTGAGAGATAGAAAAGCAGGAAAATTGGACCTTAGTCAGAAAGGTTATATTGAGAAAGTTCTCTGCAGATTTAATATGCAGAAATCTAAACCTGTTACTACTCCATTAGCAGCTCATTTCAGACTTTCATCTACTTTATCTCCACAATCAGATGATGAGATTGATTATATGTCACGAGTTCCATATTCTAGTGCAGTGGGATCTCTCATGTATGCTATGGTCTGTTCACGTCCAGATTTATCATATGCTGTCAGTGCAGTTAGCAGGTACATGGCAAATCCTGGTAAAGAACATTGGAAAGCGGTCCAATGGATTTTCAGATACTTACGTGGCACTACTGACATTTGTTTGCATTTCGGGAGAAATAGAGATGGAGTCATCGGTTATGTAGATTCTGATTTTGCTGGAGACCTTGATAAAAGGAGATCACTTACAGGGTATGTTTTTACTGTTGGTGGTTGCGCTATCAGTTGGAAAGCTACTTTGCAGACTACAGTTGCACTGTCAACTACAGAGGCTGAGTACATGGCTATTACAGAGGCTTGTAAGGAAGCTATTTGGTTGAAAGGACTGTTTGGTGAAGTTAGTGAAGATTTACAGATTACAACAGTCTTTTGTGACAGTCAGAGTGCTATTTTCCTTACAAAAGATCAGATGTTTCATGAGAGAACAAAACACATCGATGTGCGGTATCATTTTGTGCGTGAGATTATTGCTCGTGGTGATATTGTAGTGAGCAAAGTTAGTACACACGACAATCCTGCTGATATGATGACCAAGTCACTCCCTATAGCCAAGTTTGAGCATTGCTTGGACTTGGTAGGTGTTCGTTGCTGAGTTAAGCCCTTTGGGGCTTTTGTGGAAGAGGTGGAGATCAGTTTCATCGAAGATTGTGCGTATTATTCCTTGCATTGGAATTCGTGTCAAGGTGGAGATTGTTAAAGTGTGTGACCCGAATCCGGTTTAGTGATCCGACCCGAAGAGCTCGCGGTGCGACATTTATTGGGAAATTTTTCAGGGCTCTGTGGTGGTAGCGGAGGGATCGGGCCGATAGGGTTTCGGCTTTTCTGTTTTCCCCATATAAATATGATGTAATCTAGGGTTTCGGCTTTAACCTATTTTTAGCCGCCGCACTTCTCCCCCTTTTGTACCAGATCTTCGATATAGTGAATTTCTCTCCTCTGCCCGTGGTTTTTCCCCGTCTTGGGGTTTCCACATAAATCTGTGTGTTTTTGCTTGTGTTTTTCATTGTCTGTTCTTGATCAAACTCGTAACAAGTATGATGATATATTTCTACTATTGGCTATATTGTTTTCACTAATAAACAACTGGACATGCAATTCATATAAAACTGTCACGTATTCTGGGAAGCGGGGCCTAACAAATAGGCTTCTATCTTGATGCAACTAATTAAATTAGGATTCTATTTTTTAGCCAACGTTTAATTCAATATGAACTAATAGTCCATATACTTTGATAGGTTTCCTTTTCCATGCATCATAGAATTATAATTTAATATGATATATTAATTTTCTATTGTTTTGACATGTTTACTTTTCAATTATAATAAAATACTTATTTGGGGTGATCATCAACATATATTATTAATACAAAGTTGCTAAAGTACCCACGTTATGAAGGGAAAAAGAGAGGGGACAAGACTCAAAACTGTTTGTTTAAAAGACTAGTTATTGATCCACAAGAAAGTAGTCATACTAACAAATTATGTAATTAAATACACCAGTTAGTTGCATGCTTAACATCATTCCACCATAAATCAATTGTAGTAAGAACATGACTGAAACATCGTATCAATTCCATTTCCACTATCACATAGCTGGACCATCAATAATAGACCATGATTTAATTTTAGGAAGACATGCTTAGATCTCTAAAAATTGTGCGAGAAAGACTTAGTTTATAAAAACTATCCTAAACTATCCACGATTTTAAAAATACTACCCTTAACTTTAGAAATTCATCAAACCCCTCCAATGTTGTTTTTTTTACCAAACTCTGTTAGCTGGTGCTCTTAGCTTATACATTACATAAATAGTGCAATCAGTGGAGATAATTAAATACTATAACATATAACACATTAAATCAAGGTTAGAGGTCTCGGTTCCGATTTCAGTTTCGGTCTTTTGGGAATTTTAGGATTCGGTTAGGTTTCTACTTGTTTTTGGTGGTTTCGAAGTTTCGTTTCATTCGTTCGTATCAGTAGTTTCAAATACTTAAAAACTATCAAAAACTATCAAACGTTATCTAATACTAAAAGCATTATATACTAAAAAAAATTCAAAATATAACCGCTTGTCCCGACTCCTGAGGACCCCAACTCGTGTCATTAAAAGTTTGACGAAAGGTTTGAGGAAATCTCATGTTTTAATACATGACTTATCACCGTGTTATTAATGACCCAGTTGTATTTTGCCAGTTATTCGTATGAGAGGAATGCGATGCTTACTCACGAGGACCCAAAAATCAAATGAAAAGTCAAAATTGGTACCAACCCTCCACTAGTGTTGCTACTCACATTATGGATTTTGGTAAACATGGGTCATTTTTTACAAGTTTGACATTTCAATGACAAACTTGTAAATAAATGAACTATGTTTTGCAAAATGTGTATTGTGAGTGGCAGCACCCAACCTGCCATACACCTACTCCATAGACCCTCACGTGCCTCCATGTGGGGTCACATGCTCCCACAGTTCCCAATGTCTTCTCTTATTCCATCTTCTCATCTTTTTCTGCATTACATTCAAATTAAAAACACATGGCATTCAGAGGAGCATTGATGTCGAACGATGCGAAAGTGACACATGCTCCCACCGTTCCCAATGTCTTCTCTTCTTCCATCTTCTCATCTTTTTCTGCATTACATTCAAATTAAAAAACACATGGCATTCAGAGGAGCATTGACGTCGAACGATGCGAAAGTGGTGGAAGAACGAAATCGACGACGGAAGCAGCGAAGGCAACAACAAAAGCTGCAAAGGTTAGTCTTTTTTTATTTTTTTCTGAGTATTTTTCCCTATTTATTCAATTGTTGCTTTTCAGTCAAATGTTGTTAGGTATAAATTTTTCTGCATTACATTCAAATTAAAAAACACATGGCATTCAGAGGAGCATTGACGTCGAACGATGCGAAAGTGGTGGAAGAACGAAATCGACGACAGAAGCAGCGAAGGCAACAACAAAAGCTGCAAAGGTTAGTCTTTTGTTTATTTTTTTCCGAGTATTTTTCCCTATTTCTTCAATTGTTGCTTTTCAGTCAAATGTTGTTAGGTATAAATTTTTTCCCTCTTTCGTCGTCGTCGTCTTCTGTTTCCTTCCTGTCGAAACCCTATGCTTTCGGCAGAGACCGAGTTCACATGGCTATTTTGGTTTCGTTTGCCTCCGAAACCGAAATGTTACGGTCGATACTGGAGGTATCACCCAAAATATACCAAGGTTTGAGGTTTCGGCCAATACCCATGCGTATCGCCCGTATCGTATCGGTATCGGTGGGTAACGATACCGAAACTAGGGGTTAGTTTCGGTATCAGCCGATACTGAATGGTACCGTTCAGTTTCGGCCGATACCGACCGATACCGGTCGAAACTGACCGATACCGTTCAGTTTCGGCCGAAACAGAACGGTGCCGTTCAATATCGGACGAAGACGGAGGAAGAAGTATGTGTAACTAAAAAAATTCTCTAAAAAACCCAAAAAATTTCGTGAATCAAGAGGTTGCAAAGAAAGCTCGGTTAAAAGAGAGTAGAAAACCCTAGGGGTTCGACTTGAAAATTATGAAGAATTAGACGAAGAAGAGGCAAAACCAAGAACAAATTGCTGAAAAAAGAAGAAAAAGAAAAAAAGAAAGATGAAAAAATTGAACTCACCGCATCGCGTCGTCGCCTCGCCGAACCCGTCTCCTGCCTCGTCGAACACGCCTCTTGCCTTGCCGCCCCACCTCGACCATCTAGCGTGAGAGAGACAGAGAGCAGAGAGAGAGAAAGAGAGGCCTGAGTCGCCTTTCAGGAGAGGCTGTGTTTTTTAAAAGACAAACTTGTAAATAAGTGGTATGTGCGTAGAGTAAAACAGTCGGTGCACATAGCAATCGGATTTTTTGTGGCAACCCTGTAAATAAGTGGTATGTGCGCACAGCAAAATGATGGGTGCGCAAAGCAATGCCCAGCGATTTTTTTGGCAAACTTGTAAATAAGTGGTTTGTGCGCAAGGTAAAACGGTGGGTGCGCAAAGCAAGCTTTAGAATCTATTCATTTTTCTAATATTTAATAATTAAGTACCAAACTTTAGGTATTTAATATTTGATATGATTACGAACTCAAATTTAGTTTATTTATTTAGTATGTAGTATTTGATAGTATATGATTAATATTTTAGTTTGTTAAGTATTTAATAGTATTTGATAGGTTTAGATTTAAGAATCTCCAAAACTATCACTATGTCTATATATTATATACATATTTAAAGTATCTCCGAAACCGAAACCGAAACCCGAAACGAAACTGTCGAAACTGGCGATACCGAAATTTGCTTCCGAAACCACCGAAACGGGCAATATCGATACCGAAACCTAAATTTTAGAAAGAACGATACCGAGAACGAAACCGAGACCTAAAACCTTGAAATATACATACACTTCTCTAGAAAGTTAATTAAATAATATACATGACATGGAGATGTGAGCAAGGTGAGATAAATGACTAGACCGGTGATAATATGGTGTATCTCACATTAGAGGAGGACATGATGATGTGACTGACTTGTGATTATAATTTAGATCTGATGTACAATACGGATGTCAAATGCATTTATTAGTGCAGTATCGATTTGGGATGTTATTGTCAGAGAGATGGGGAAAAAGGATAGATTTATTTTTTAAAAAAATAATAACAATTCTCTAACTGACCACCATACGCTTCTTTGTTGTCCCACATCACATGAAGTGCAATTTTTAGCACAAAGAACTTGAAGCCTGTTTCACAAAAGCGAAGTATTTTAATGGCCTTCTTGAAGTCCATTTCACAATTTCGAAGTATTTTCATGGCATTCAGATTCTTTAACTAGTGTGTTCAAAATATGTCATCCAAAGGAGATCTTATGAAACCAATACATAATTGATCACTAGAAATAAGGATCATCAATAGAAAGATTATTTCTATCCAATGATTTCAAAAGTGGCACACTTCGTTGAACATATTCAAATGTTTTTCCTTTCAAATACACATACCAAAATAGTAGTACGCAGTGTAGAATTCTTGCATGATCCATCAAAATCCTTTCATCTCTTCAATTCACTCTTGAAAGAGAAACAAGCATCCAAAAATTCTGAAAATGAGCAACTTCATGGTCATTGTGATTTCTATGGAACGTATTTATATTCCATGACATCTGTAGATTTACTACATATTTTAGTCCACAATCTAAATTCCCTTCAAAATGGATGAATACGAATAATGAATAGTTTTTATGATTGAATATTGACAATGCAAAATGGTCCAATGAAATAAAAACATGCCAATATAAGAATAAAGTAAAATGGAGTAGCAATCACACTAAAATTTGGTGAGAGGAAGAAATCCGGCGATGATGTGACAGGAGGACAGACTGAGGATCCAAAATTTGAAGAGAGAGATGGATGCCGTGGAGGCATGTGAAGCAAGAATTTTTCTCAAATTTTTGCTTTATTTCTTTAAAAAATAGGGAGCACCTTCACAAGAACACTTTTTTGTTTAGTTATATGTAGAATAGATGTTATCCTCAATGTCATATAAACACAATCCCTAGCATGATCTACCGTACCATAATGTTAAGAGCACAAGCACAATAGTGCAAATTTTGTAACTTCATAGAGACACTTTGATGGCAGTATAATCAATTTAATGCCAAAAAATAACTATGGACTGCCTCAAGGTTGCATATAGACTGAATATAGCAGATATTCTCAGCTTTAGGCCGAGCTATGGAAGAGACTAACTAACAAGCAACACATTAGATATGCTTTAAGGACTTCTAAGTTCTAAGTAAAAAAACCTAATTAAAACTTTCCGCAGAATGGCACAATGTGAAAAAAAAGGTTAAGCGAATCAACATGCTTAATTTTATTGGTGTTTGTTGACTTGCTATGATAACTTTTCGAATAAATACTCATTTAATGATGGAATAAAGCAAAATACAAAATAAAAACAAAAATGAAGGGAAAAACATTTTGAGGAAAATATGCTTACATACCTTATTGGGCAGTTCAAGGATATTTTTGATGGCCCCTCAGTTATCTCAGGATCTATAACATCAAATTTAAGACAACCTACTTAGCTTCTTGGTGCAATCTGCTACCAAATCCCAATATAATGGTGAAAAAAAGCAGAATAAACTATGAATGTACATGAAAAAAAACCAAAATGTACAGTACAACAAGTTTAATAGTCCATTACCATTTACATCACCATCTTATCAGATCTCATTTTATATCATGTACATGATACAGAATGATATGTACATAGACACTTCTCATATAAGTACATCATAACAAGGTTTAAAAAATTCATAAAATTAAAATTCATTAGGTCACAATCTACCATGTATCCTAAGCCCAACCCATGCCTAATTCTAAATTGGATTCAAAATCTCAGCACGTACCTGATTAAACTTATGAAAGTTCAGACAAGACCAGCTCTAACTTGACTGAACCGAGTTGGACACAGTCCAGGCTTGGCCTTTGTAACTTGATCTCTTCTCATCTTTTAGTACCATCAGTGGTACTGTCAGAAAAAGCAACTGCACGTAACTTGAAAGGAACCAAACCTTCAAATTTTGTGTTTGTTTTTACTTTTTACCATATGGATGCAAAGCAGCTAGCTTCACCTTCTTATGTTCCAGTGTTTTTCTCAACAATGGCAATCAAATTGAGGAACACCTCAATATGGAGTCATGAAAGATGAATGTGCCATGGATATATTAATCCCATTGTGAACTTGGATCGAGAAGAAGACATGCTTATCATTGCATGTTGACAGTATTGGAAGGGTGATGATGCGTTTGGCATTTAGGACCAGCAGAGGCATTTCCGTAATTTTCAGATTTTAGGGTGTCATTTTGTAATTTTCAGTTTTAGGGGGTTTTCTGTAATTTTGGTTATTTTCTCATATTAGTATTTGTATGTGACGGCTAGGGTTAGAGAAGGGGTCGAATATTGTGGAAGAAACCATAGATCTAGGCGGTTTAGGCTTTTCTTTCGAAGTAAAAGTTAGTCTGGGGAGATTTAGGCTTTGATCTCGAATCCAAAACTAGAAGAGCGGCCTCCTCTTGAATCGATGTCACTTATCTTATATTCGCTTTATTTCTAGCAACAAAATACCTCCTTTCTACCCCAAATATCTTCCTAGGCCTAAAAATCCTATCTTTACCATAAAAATCACATCATCATCCTAAAACCATCTACCGTAATTTTATCCCCAAAATCAGATCCGGACGTATCAAATTGGTATAAGAGCGGTACGATCCACATGGTGACCACGAGATTGAAGGAGAAATATGAGGCTTTAGAAGAAAAATTCGATGACGAGTCATCAAGGAGTGGAAGAAAAGAATGGAAGAGCAAAGATATGAAACAAATTAGCAGATCCAGCGGGTCCTTGAGGCCATCAATCAAACGAGCCACCAAATGGCGCATCAATTCCAGCAAATGAACCAAAAAATCACGGCATTGACAAATGCTGGGAGTTCAGATCTGGATGACAACCCAGATCTCGGATAAAAGGAGAAGTTTTAAGTCATGATTGTTATGAAGCTGGAGGCGCAAATGGAACTGGAAGCATAATTCGTAAATCTGAAGTAGGGCTCCATGACCGTAGAATAATATGACGTTGAGTTCTCTATGCCCAGCAAGTATGTATTTAAGCCATGATTATTAGATATACCATATATGTATTTTACTAGCAAGTTGTTATTGCATGTTTGCCAAGGATACAGTGTCCACCCTTATGGCTCGAGCCAAGTGTTTCCAACAGGACCTAAACATCGACATTTGAGAAAAACTGGTTAGATTCAATCTGAAGACTCATGCAGTCGTGCTCTCCATAGCTCAGAAGTACGAATCTGTTCGGAAGAAACGAGCACGAGAGCGATAAACGACGGTCCCTCCACGACGACCACCACATTCATCTACAGCAGTTTCCACAGGATCCCATCAACAACCCCCTGCTCCCACCATGCAGCTACACCGACCAATGTAGCAGACTCAATTCAAGAGCTCGACACCGCAACAGCAAATACGACGACATGCCCCGATGCCACTACTGCAACAAGCCTGGACACATCAAACCAAAATGTCGACTCTATCCAAACTTGTATCTCATCTGCGGTGCGAAGAAACACAGTGCCAGCGATTGTCTACAGAGGAAACAGAGACAAGCAGACCCATCAAGACTACAGCACCAGCCACTGCTCCAGCTTCAGCAGGAAACACTCAGTGTAGGCCCACACTTCCACCTCAGAAGAAAGTATTCCAGTAGGCGAGGCCTAATGCTCCACCACCCAGAAGCCAGACTTTTAACATGATTATGGAGAAGGCCAAGAAAACTGGCCAAATTATCATAGGTACGGATTTTACCGTTTTCCGTCTTTCGTTTCATATATTAGTTTATATATGCTTAGACTTGATATTCGTGACCCTAGGTATTGTACTAGTCGCTAGTAGACCCGGCCTCGCCTTATTCGACCGAAGAGCTTCCCAATGTTTCATATTGAAACGATTTGTTGACCAACACACTTTTTCGGTTTCACACATTGCCTCTTGTTGGGATGTTAACATGTGCATCAGAGTACTGACAACGACCCGCTCGTGTTTTCCTTGCCCCGTAGTAACATGTGGACGTGAGTTTTATGCGGATTTTATCGTCATCAACATACCAAGTTTCGATGTCGTCATCGGGATGGATTGGTTGGGAGCGCACCATGTCACAATCGAATGTCGCACAGGAAGAGTGGTATTCGAGATACACAATCAACCGAATTTGTCAAAACAGAGAGACCATCGAAGTACAGGTCTAGACCAACAACGACAATTGTGACTGCCTTGGAGGCTGAGCCAAAGATAGTTCGAGAATTCCTAGACGTGTTTCCGGATTATATCACTGGATTACCTCTGGACCGCGACGTTGAATTTGCGATTGAGTCAGTGATAGAAGCTCAACCCTATTCTAGACATCCTTATCATATGGCACCACCCGAGTTAGAGAAAATTCTGACACAACGTGGAGCCGACCCAGTGTATCTTCGTGGGGTGCTTCAATTTTATTGATAAAAAGGAGGATGGATCCAGAAGGATGTGTGTAAACTACATGGAGCTGAAAAAGGTCACAGTGAAGAATAAGTATCCACTTCCTCGCATCGACGGTACGACATATTTGACCAACTTGGGGGAGGGATCAGACACCTTTTTAGAATTGGATTTGAGAAACGGGTACCACCAGCTTAAGTTAAGAAGGAGAATGTTCACAAGACAACTTTCAGTACTAGATATGGCCACTAAGAATACCTGGTAATGCCATTTGGCATGACCAATACACCGACGATATTCATGAATCTCATGAATCAGGTATTGTATAAATATCTGGACAAGTTCGTAGTGGTCTATCTTGATAACACACTAGTATATTTGAAGGATGCACATGAACATGCAAGACATTTGAGGGAGGTTCTAAAGAACTTGAGGCGGAATCAGTTATATGCAAAGTACATGAAGTGCGAGTTCTGGCTGAACAAATTGGCTTTTCTAGGCCATGTAGTGCCGGAAAAGGAATTTTTGCGGACACAGTCCGTTCAGAACTGGCCAGTCCCTTAGTCGGGACTTGAGATTCAGAGTTTCTTGTGACTAGCTGGCTATTACATGAGATTCACAAGGACTACTCGAGGATCACAAAGCCTATGACTCGATTGACAGTACATATGGTCAAAGGCTCTTGTTACGACGCATTCAAGCATTAAACGAGAGGTTGACAACTGCATCGATATTAGTTATTCCAGAACATACGAAAGGTTTCGAGGTGTTCTGCAACTGGTCTGGTAAGGGACTTGGTTACGTACTTCATTAACACAGGTGAGTTGTAACATATGCATCAAGGCAGCTGAAGAATGATGAGAAGAACTACCACATTCACGATCTTGGGTTAGCAACGGTTATTTTTTCCTTGAAAATTTGGAGACATTTTCTATTTGCGGATCATGTGAAGATATACACGCATCATAAGAGCTTGAAGTATCTCTTCAGACAAAAGGAGCTAAACATGCGACGACGACGATGGATTGAGCTTATGACAAACTACGACATTGACCTTTAGTACCATCGTAGGAATATCATTCTGAAGGTCAATGTTGTACCTGATGTATTGAGCCAGCTTCCAACTGTGATGACGCTTACGACATAGTGGAGGCTTCAACAGGAGATTCACAAGATGGAGATAGATGTGGTGCTACCAGGATTGACATATTCACTGATGAACCTTCAGACACAGTCGACATTGGTAAACATGATTAAGGCTGCGGAGGCAGGAGATAAGAAGCTTTAGCAGATCAGAGATTTGGCATGGACGGGACATATAACATAATTCAAGATACATGTGGATGGGTCCTTGAGATACGTCAGCAGACTGTATGTGCCATCAGGAGATATCACGAAAGAATTATTGAAAGAAGCAATAGTTTTACATACTCCATTAGCCCAGGAGGAACCAAAATGTACAAAGATTTGAGACAATATTATTGGTGACACGGGATGAAGAGGAGCGTAGCACAGAGTGTGGCTAAATGTATAGTGTGCAAACATGTGAAGGCTGAACATCACCGCATTGCTGGTTTATTACAGTCACTGCCTATTCCCGAGTGAAAATGGCAAAACATCACAATTGACTTCGTGACTGGCCTATCCAAGAGTAAGAAGCAGAATGGCGCCATTTGGATGATCGTTGATCAATTAACCAAGTCGACACATTTTATCCCTTTCAGAGTTGGCAAGTCAACAGACTCTTGCTAAGAAGTCTATGGAAGATATTGTAAGATTGTGCGGGGTTCCTGCGAGCATAGTTTCAAACAGTGGCACTCGGTTTACGTCTCACTTCTGGAGGAGTTTACAGGAGAGATCAGACATGCACTTAAACTTTAGTACGACATAGCATTCTCAAACAAACGGGCAATCAGAGTGCATGATACATATTTTAGAAGACATATTACGTGCTTATATGTTAGACTTCAAGAGGGTCATGGGAGAACCACCTACACCTTGTAGAGTTTGCACGCAACAACAGCCACCAAGTCAGTATTGGAATGGCACCGTTTGCGGCCTTATATGAAAGAAAGTGCCGATCACCACTAAGTTAGGACGATATTGGTAATCGGGAGTTGATTGAGCCCGAGATGATTATGAAAGCAGTTAACGTGGTACGACCTATCCGGAAGAAGATACAGCTGGCACATGCAAGATACAAACATTAGGCAGATTCGAAGCGGGCTGCATTTGAAATTTCAATCAGGAGACCACGTCTTTTTGAAGATCTCTTCCAATAGATGAATGATTCAATTTGGTCGCAAAGGCAAGCTTAGCACACGTTATATTAAGCCATTCAACGTGCTCGAGCATGAGATAAGTGGCGTACAAGCTTGCACTGCCACCATCTTTAGAAGTTATACATAATGTATTCCATATATCCCAACTGCGAAAGTATGTGAGAAACCCGACTCACGTGGTTAACCATTCAGCGATAACAGTACGACCAGACTTGAGCTATGAATAGCAACACGTGGAGATTATCAATCAACGATAGCTGACTCTCAGGAATAAGATTGTTGATTTGGTCAAGGTGATGTGGCATCGCGATTCGCCATGAGATTCTACTTGGGAGCGAGAGGAGGAGATGAAGGAACGATATCCATACTTATTCACTGATTTTTTATTCATTGAATTTCGTGAACTGAATTTCTTTGAAGGTGGATAAGTTGTAATGGCACGTATTTATTTAGGTGATTTTGTGTGAACTATTCTAATTTCTTTCTTAAAAAATTTCCTTACTTCTTTTCCCTCTTTCTTTTCTTCCCTCTATCTTGGCACAACCGCACAGCCCATCACCTCCTTTCTCCTTTCTTTTCTTTCTTCTTTTAATAGCCCAACAATGTCGACTCAAACCCTCTCACTCAAACTAACCCAAACCCATACCGAATTCAACGTAGCTCTCTCTTTTATTCACTCTCGTGTGGCGACCGACAGCAACACCAAAGAAAACCCTAGCGCTAATCGACTACGCCACCGTTGTTCCTCCTTGAAATCAGATTCAAAAGGACGATTTTTGCATTTAGTCTAAATTTTAAAACATATTAAACAAAAAGACCAACTTAAAAACTATTTACAAAAACCGACCAACTTTGGTCTAGCTCAACGCGCGCGCGTGTGGGGGCGGAGTAAAAGTTTGGACGCGGTTTGAAACTGCGGCCAAAACGCAATTTGGCCGCGCTTTCAAACCGTGTCCAAATCGAAACGATTGGCAGCCGCCAGCGGCCGCCCCGTTTCTTTCTTCTTTCTTTCTTCGTCGCCAAAACCCCCGTATTTTCCTCCTTTATGTGATTGAAATCTCCCACTCTCTCAAGTAATAATCTCATCAAGGAGTGAAAACCATCATTAGGTATGTTTCTTTTCCTCTTTTTTTTTCCTGATGATCATGTTTTCTACCAAATGTCAATGGGTTTAAGTGTTGATGAAACTTTTTGTGGTGTTATTCTCTTGCCAACAAACTAATGATGAATTGAAATGCCATGTATGCACTTGGAATGCCATGTATGAATTGAAATGCCAACAAACTAATTCTTAGGTGGTGTGTACATGATCTTGATTTATGCAATGATAACAATATTAGTTTATTGTAACAGTTATGGATGGCAACCCATCTTCATGTTAGTTGATCGTAACATTCATCATTAACATCACCATCCAATTTTTTCTTTTTCCTATATCTTTTTTTCAATGAATTTTAGTACATATACATTTTGTAAGTTTTAGGTGATCAATATTTTGACATTCATCTATCTGCCTC
This sequence comes from Scilla litardierei, assembly GCA_030789695.1. NCBI lineage: Eukaryota > Viridiplantae > Streptophyta > Magnoliopsida > Asparagales > Asparagaceae > Scilla > Scilla litardierei. The sequence goes on along the minus strand of CM061136.1, from coordinate 189,325,013 downwards.
ATTCCCATGTGTTTTCTTATGTTTATCTTTTGGGTTGTTTCATAATGCCAAAGTCTCTTCATTATGTATGAATTTCAGTTGTATGAATTTCAGTTGGTAATGTGCATTTTATTATTGGCTTCGTAGAAAGTGACAATTTGTTATTATACATCGAGCATTGTCTCTATTATATTATTCTTCCTTCACTGATTACTTTCCTTTTGAAAACTCATGGTGTGTTTCATCTTATAAATTTTTTTCAAGCAGATATGGAGCCAGGACCCGTATCAGATTCGGTCTTGTATGACAGGACCGACATCGTTCATCACATATGCAGCCTGAGCAGGTATGAACAAAACTAGTGAATTAATTTTTTCGGAAGGTATCTTTCTTCGTAATCTTGCATGAAGTATATTAACATTTTGTAATTATTGGTTGCATGCGGATATTATATTAGAAGTGGACCACACGAGGAAACATACTGCATGGGTTTTAGATGAGCGTGCAGCACACTACATGGAAATTGCCAAGCTTGACGTATGTACGAGGTTGAAGTGGATACAATTGGACTGGGCACTACTTACTGCATTTGTGGAGAGATAGAGGCCCGAGACCAATACCTTCCATCTTTGCCACGGTGAGATGACGATCACGTTGCAGGACGTGTCAGTCATCACATGCCTTCATGTTGAGGGCATTCCCGTATAGAGAGTGCCAAGCCATCCCAATTGGGCAGAGTTGATGGAGCGGCTCCTTGGACAGACATCCACAGAAAACCAAAAACCAAAGGTAAAACTGAGCTGGTTGCGAGAGACGTTTATGGAGTTGACTGCAGAAGCCATCGTTGAGGAGATTCAGCAATATACTCGGGCCTATATTCTGCATATGATAGGCACATTATTGATGACAGATCCAAGTAAAGGTTCGATGCACCTCCGATGGTTGACAAAGATGGAGCATATAGAGACCATTAGAGATTATTCCTGGGGTAGTGCTGTGCTTGCTCACCTGTACTCAGAGCTAAGTAAGGTGGCAAGAAGGGAAACAACTGGGTTATATGCATGCTCCACCTTGTTACAGGTATACAATTTGATACTTAAGTTTTATTGTAATATTTATTATATAGTAACAGTCAGTTACAAATTCATATTCATATGTATGGTCATGGGAGAGATTGCATATAGGCAGGCTAACTTGCTCCCAAGACATATTGGATGGCACCTTCCTTTAGGGTGCAGGTGGAATGTGCCATTATCATTCTGAGAAAACCCTCAACGACAACTGGATTTTTATAGAAACGAGCTTGACATTTTAGAGCCTACACAGGTAAGAAGTTGTAAATTTTATACATTGATGGGATAAATGATGGATTAATATTACGAATTTTGATGAGTTATTTATAATTTTCATTCTCATTAGGTGATCTGTGAGCCATATCTACAGAGATATCAGAATCTTCCTGATTTATGTGTTTTAGAAAATCAGAGCTGGCGTGCACGTGTACCGCTAGTTTGCTTTGATGTATTGGTGATGCATGTCCCAGATCGTGTTATACGCCAATTTGGTATACCACAGCATATTCCAGTAGCGATTCCAATCATGTCGGTGAAGACTGGCATGAACCATAGAGCGTGGAATGAAGCCACTGTGGAGCCTCTCATGAAGTGGTATGACAGGGCTGCACATATTATTGAGCAGGGGGGATGCTGTCAGTTTAGACGTGTATATGGAGTGGTATTAGAGAATCACACGGAGGTGGATATATAATATGCAAGAACCCCCGTATGGTTACATGCCTCGTGGTCCCATCGAGCACGAAATGGTAAATAGTAGTGTAGCATTAAAATATTTGTTTGTTTATTTTATACATTGGTTTCTAATATATAGTTTATCCATTGGTTTTGCAGACCGACGCATTCAGAATGTTAGAGGATATGTGTACACGTGCTTACGAAGCACGGGACCTAAAGCAGATCGTTCAAATTAGGGATAAGATCGGACAGGTGCTCCGTGGTACACGACATAGAAGTGGGGGTGCGGAGACGAGTCATGCAGGAAGGCAAGAGCCTGCCGGGGATGAAGCATGCACCTCTCAGCAGTATCAGCCATTTACCTGTGATGAGGTCGGCACTTCTCAGTAGCTACAGTCATATACCGGTTATGATGCGGTATGTATCAGCAGTATCAGGCATATACCGGGTATGAAGGCGACCCATCTCAGCATTATCAATCACATACATGGTATAAAGCTATCACGTCTCAGCCTATTCAGCCATATACCATAGTCCCTGAAGACGACTCATGTCATTAGTATCTGGCAGACAAGCCACTACAGACTATGGCAGACGAGCCACATCAGACTTTGGCAGACGATCTACATCAGACTCACGTGCATGAAGATGACCCTTCACCGACACAACACACCCAACCAGAAATGGAAGGTGACACATCAACTCAGCAAGCGACGTTTGTCACATACATGCGTCGTCGGTCTTTTATGAGCATGATTTTACATATGCGGCAATGAATGTAATAAAGATATTTTCACTGTGTTTAAATTTGTCGAAACGTTATTTACTTTTGGAATGAAATCTGAAATTTTATCTTCAATGTGTTAACTTATGTCATTTATGTGGGTTTTATATGTTTGAGATGCGTGGAATGAGATATGAGTTGGATATATGTGGAATATGCGATAGGTGTGTGATATATGTGTCACATGTCATATATGTGATATATATGCGATATATGCGATAATGTGATGGATATGTGTGAATGAGATGAGATGTGGTAATAGGAAAAGATCGGAAAAAGCAGTTTGGGGGTGGCAGCAGCTGATTGCACAATATTAATGCAATCAGGAAGCTGCAGAAGTGGTGTTGGGCCTTAGATTATGGCGGCGGTTTGAAACCGCGACGTCCCAGATTAAGTGCATTTTGGCCGCGGTTTCAAACCGCGGCTAAAATGCACTTAAACTGGCATATCACAGTTTGAAACCGCGGTAAAAATGCAAAGGCCAAGGCAGCTGTACTTATGCCAGTTTAAGTGCATTTTGGCCGCGGTTTGAAACCGCGGCCAAAATGCACTTAATCTGTGACTAATTCTGCAGCTTCCTGATTGCACTGATATTGTGCAATCAGCTGATGCCACCCCCAAACTGTTCTTCCCGGGCTTTTCACATTACCACATCTTATCACATTCACACATATCCATCACATATCGCATATCCATTACATTATCGCATATATCACACACATATCAAGAAAGTTGCATTTCATTCGAAAAGTAAATAAGATACATATATCACATATATCCGATTTTATTCCAAAAGTATATAAGATTTTACATATATCGCATATCCATCACATATATCACATATGTCTCGGATTTTACATTCCCATAAAAATCAAATATAAGATACATAGATTTCAAATAATATGCGACGGTGAATTTCTTGAGTGGGATGCATTATATTGCTTCAGTCATGTGAACCGCCTCCACAATGCGATGAAGCCCTACAATATTGGCAAAAGTTTGTACACAAGTATTTTCACAAATACTAAAGATGAAAGGTGAAAAAGAACATACGATGCTGTGCGTAGAGGATTTTGACAACGTGATTTCTTATGACCGAGCTGATGACAGTTGGTGCATCTATTCTGCCTGCTTTCCTCGCGTGGAAGATCCATTGCTCCCTGAATCCGTGTCGATCTTGGCCAACCGGGTGGTCTTCTTTTTTCTGGAGGAATTAAACTGGGACCATCCCACTCCTTCCAATACCTTGCATCAGGTATAGGGTGAAATCCTGGGATATATGACAGTCGATATTTACTCACACTATACCATGGTGAACAAAATGGCCAATATGATATGTTGGCACCATATTGCTGTCTTGACGTTGCAGCGATCACATGGACACATGACATATGCTGAAGCATAAGAATATTGCACGTACACGTGCAATGGTCGCCTTCAATCGTCACGGTATATGCGTGTGCATCATTATCCATCACATGTCACTCAAAGTCACCAAATCTTGTGATGTAGCAACGCCGGGCTGCTTGCACACGTGCACCAATAATGTTCTCAGTTTTTGGGGGTGAAAGTGGTCGTCCAACAGAGTCCATCAAGCCGCCGATGATAGAAATACTTGCTTAACTTATAAAAGGTTCTTGCAATCAACGCTTGTATCGGAAGCGCTCTAGCTCCTTTAAGAACCCCATTGAAGCTCTCCGAACAATTGGTTGTCATTATACAATAATGAATACCACCATCTTCGTGCATCGCCCACCTCCTTGTTTCTACCCCTAAGTCTGCAGTAACCCAATCATCAACTGCAACAGACTCTGCTCTAATCTTTGCACGAAATGCATTATATGTCAACAAGTCTGATGCATTGCCAGCTTACCATAAGTGATTTTCCAATGTAGCTGTTAGGTATCCTTTCGACTTGAAATTTGCAATAATAGGTCAAAGACAATACCTATAGTGTCTAGAACATGGCCATCCCTCTCGTAGTGCTCTAGGAATACCTTTCATTCTATCGGAAATGAAGGTAATCGTTCGGTTTCTACGAGCATTCGGTATCAACTCATAGATGCAGCAGAAAAACCATTTCCAATTTTCAACATTTCAGCCGATACCACTACAAATGCTAACGGAAATAGTCTCTCATTTGCATCCACGCCTGTAGCCACCAGTAAGCACCCTGCATATTTCCCATACAAATGTGTACCATCAATACTTGGGACCAGCCTGCAGTGTTTGAACCCTTCAATTGATGGTCCAAAAGACCAAAACACTCCTGTAAACTGTGCCACTCTTGGCCCGATAGTTTCATATGTAATCTTATAAACTGTTCCAGGATTGCTTTCCTTGATGGCCTCTAAGTACTGTGGGAGCCTCTTGTATGACTCCTCCCAATCCCCAAATATCCTCGCTAAAGCTTTCTATCTAGCCATCCATGCTTTGTGATATGATATTCTGATGTGTAACATGACATGAATGGTATCTTGTATTTCTGCAGGTGTCATATCAAGCTTTATCTTTACCATTGGCATAATTTTGTAACTTATGAAAGATGATGTGGTTTGACAATGATCAGTATTTAAAATGGGATTACTGGTGTGTTCATCACCTACTTTCGTTATCTTCAACCTCCCAGCTGTTCTTTTTCCCACCGCTGCATAAATCCTCCAAGGACAATTCCTACTCGCCTCATCTTGAGTATGTGGATTCACTTCATGATTCAAGCCACATATCACAGAATAGCAAGTATTGTTTGTCTTGAATGGTTTAAATGAGACATTGTGCTCGATGCTCCATTCCGTTATTGCTTTTATCAAGTCGATCTTTGTAGCATACAGATCACCGACGTTGAAAACTCCGTTACTGTTGGGAAGCCTTGCCTCTAGCATATGCATTTCTCAGGTATTCCTCATAATTGTAGCATTTACACATTGTTCCTCATCCTCTCCATCTGGCAAGGGCTCTTCAAATTGCACATTTGTATTGTCTGCAACAGATTGATGTATCCAGTCTGTATCATCTGCATTTAGATCGGCAGCAACCTGCATGCTATCCTCCCTTACAACAGGATGTTCATCAGTATCTGTGTCATCACTCTTGTCATCCACCTGTCTCGCCATAGACGTCGATGCTCCAATATATGTGGGTCTGTCAAAATCTTCAGGAAGCACATTTGCTTGCGTGGGCAACGTCTCTGGTACAGATGGACCTTGCATATAAGTGGAGTAAGTTGCATTTGCATGACCTCCTTGTCCCGCAACATTCCAACTGCAAATGTCATATGAATAATTGAAATGTTTAGGATATCGAATTTACTTCATACAAATATAACATAAATGTATTTATTACTTCAAAAATTTCTATACGTGTGTATCCTCTTGTGGGTTATACGAACACCTTTCTCCCGCCATATTCTCTATAGGCTAGTACACTTGATTTGGAGAATATGACATAAAGTCAGCCGAATCATTACCCATATCCAGCATACGAGCAAATGTGCCATGTGGTTCACTCACTCTGGTGTTGATTATTGCTTCTTTTTCCACATATATTTCAACTGACCGTTGAACTTCACCCAAGCTAAATAGAATATTCATGTCACCATCATCTGATGTCTTCACAGCTGTAAACCTTTGATCCGTTATTGGTCATTTGCATACAAGATTCAATGCAAACTCCTGTCGATTTATCTGTGTGCCTTTGTATATCCGATCTACTAGATCAGAATATGTTGATGGTCTTCTCACAGTAATTGGTCTCACAGCCCCCCGACATACCTTGGTTCGTGATTTTCATCGATCACTAAATCTCCATCAAAATAGCATGTAACAAACATCCTATCACTTTCCATTACTTTAACCCTACACAAAATCGACATTCAGTGTTTGTTTTAAAACCATCAAGATTTGAAATATTTCAAGAACATATAGCTTAATTTCAAGAGATTATAACACATTTATAAGTTATTTTAATGTATATTTCTCACCCCAATCTTCAAAATCAACTAGGAGAAGCACCAAATCGCAAAAACCTCCGTTGAGAGGGTGAGATTTTTACTTGAGAGAGGGGGAGACTTCGTTGAAGGAGAAAATACGCTGCTGTTGCGAGGATGAGAGAAAGAAAACGAAGAAAGAAATGGCAGCTGGGGCCGTCCTAACTTTTCAATTTGGCTGATGTTTGAAACAGCTGCCAAATTGAAAGTTTGACGCGGTTTGAAACCGCATCAAGACTTAAATCACACTCCCGCACGCGCGCACGCTAAGTTGGTCGATTTTGGAAAATAGTTTTTTAGTTGGTCGTTTTGTTTAATATGTTTTAAAAATTGGCCTAAATGCAAAAATCGTCCAATTCAAAATCCGTATTTGCTACACAATCGACTCGCTGAATTACTACTATGCCCCTCTTGTTTATTTAAGCATGGGTAATTCTAGGGTTTATTATGTGAAAATTGTTTTCTTTCTTCAAAAATTTCCAACTTTGATCGATTGGCTCCTTGGAGATTTTCGGTTGATTTTTGAGCTTTTTGCTTTAAGTTCTTTACGCAACTTTGGTGAATGGTATTCGATCTTACTAAATTTTCTTTTAATTATTATGTTGGAATTGTTGTTGGATGATGATTTGGGTTTGTTTTTCCTCCACTGATGACTGCTGATTTGGTACACCCATCTTCGGGTTACGGCGACCTGTACCATTGCTTCGTTTTATTTTTGTTGTTTGGGATATGATGTAGAGTTAGAATTGATGGGGTTTCCCTTATGATTCCAAACTCCGACAACCTGAGATATGTCTGCAAGCCCCACCATTGTCTCCTCTACTTTTCTCTAGTTGTTTCCTTTGTTTTGAACTCTCACTTGCCGCCGGTGGAGGCTTACCGTCGATCGTTTTTGTCGGCGTCATGTGGACTTCTATTGGTTCTCTAATCGGTTGATTGTGGGCGGCTCCTTGGTGTTTGTGTTGGGGGTTTCTGTGGGCTCCTTTTCTGGGCCTGTCTGTCTGTTCTTATTGTGGGTCCTGTGGGGGGTTTTTTTGGGTCTTTCAGTCGGCTCATCTGAACTGCTTCAGCTAGCTTCTTTACTTCTTTACTGTGGACCTACTGTGATTTTCTGTTGATTTCTGTTGAGTTTCTGTGTAAAGACCCATTTTCTTTTAAAAGGCCCAAGCCCATTAAAAAATAAGAGAAACCCTGGCCCAAATTTTTCCCCTCAACTTAAATTTTCTCCCCTCCCCCACGTGCATCACACGAGCCCCCCTCTCAATTCGTTGACTCACACTCTCCCCTTCTCTCTTCTCTCCCGTTCTCTCTCGCGATTGGCTCGAGAGCGCAGCGGCAACAAAAAGTTCCGTTGCCCCTTCTCTCTCTCGTCGAATCTTCAACCCGAAGGAAAAACTAAGCCCACGGCCACTCTCTCCTTGCTCCATCTCACAGGGAACGTGACACGACCTCGCGTCTCCACCACGCCCCAATTTTCTAGAGTTTGACACGTCATCGCCTGAAATCGAGGCTGATCTCCTTCGTGTCAAAGCCCTAGCTCCCCTCTGAGCTTCTCAAGTGTTCTCTACTCTCTATTTAAGCTCGATTGAGCCTCCCAGGGTTTTCGGTTTTGTGTAAAAATGATATTTTTCTGGGTTTTCCTTTGGATTTGGTTTCTGTTTGAGCTGTGGAGTTGGATTTCTTTCTGATTTCTGTGTCATTCTACGATTTCAGGTAAAATCACACTGATTCTCTAATTTTGGGTTTTAAAATTTGTGATTTAGTTTTTCTTCTTTCCGCAATGATGTTTCTGAGCTCTGGGCGTGGCGAAAAGCCTCGTTGCAGCCCATTGGTCTTCGAAATAATTACCCAATGGACTTTCCCTTTTGGTCGTGACCCATAGAATTCTTTCCTCGTTGCATGCGGGCTGTTTTGGATGTTTTCCCCTTCGCTGGAACTGTCCAGCTTTTCCCCTACATTTGTCGAGACATGTGGCCCACTAGTACCTCTACAGTGCTTCCCTTTGACCATTCTTTGGCTGAAATAGGCTCTACGCCCCAATTTGTGATTGACCGTAGAGATTTTCCCTTATCACATCTGTTGGGATTTTGTTTGTGGAGTTGTCCATATTCAGATAATAATTTTTATTACACTTGAAGCTTGGAATATGCTGTAGATAGGCTTAGAAATTACCTAATGATTGAAGATGAGCGTTTGGCCTCAAAGGCCGTTCGGAAATATGGGAATTTTCTGCCTGTTGGACCATGAACCAGGCCACTGCCTGAAGGATCTAAGTTTTCTGCCCGTAGGATCATAAAACGCTGCATGAAGGATCATATAGAACCATTAACAAATGGTTAAGTCCCAAAAATGATCTATGATGAAAATTACCTGAGATCACTAAATTGTTCCTCCCCCCATTGTTCCTCCCCTCATATTTCTAAGTTGCGAGTCGACACGGATCGTTATCTCGACATCCAGGTTAGTTCATGTTGTTTATTTAACCTTCAACATTAGTCTACCCAGCAGATTAAAATTATATATCTTGCATCGATAGTCTGTTTAGCATGTTAGTTTTATTCTCCAGCTTAGTCTACCCAGCATGTTAGAATATTTTGTTTAATGACAGTCTTGTAGAAATGCAACATGATTAGATGTTAGAGTAATTACACATCTAAGGCATGCTAAATTGTTTCATTGTTTCATGTTACTAAAGCTACATGTTTCTAGATAGTATAGTAAAGCACAGTGGCCCTTGACATTGGGAATAATAAATATGTAGAGTGTGTTATGGAAACCGAAATGAAGTTGAAACATGTATTGTTACTGTACCATTGAAATACACTTGATAGAATTGAAAGTAAAAGTATGACTGAAACTGGAATGACATAGCACATCGTCATATACATTAATTCCAATGTTGCCTTAAATTTAATTGAAGACTAATTTTAGAAACCATGTTAATTTAGAACTACACCTGTAGTGTTTCATTGAGGCACGTGGAGCTATACACTTGACTTACACTTGTCAATACAGACTCACTGGGTTTGGGGTAAATCATATTAAGGAGAGTGTAGAAGCGACTGGAGCCACGCTCCTATTAACTTGAACAACATCAGGTTGTTCCGGCCAGGGTCACATCATTGAATCAGGATCTGACCCCTAATGTACCGCCGAACTTAATTAATGAGTTTCACACTGTTGACTCGTGACCCTACTGTTCCTACTTTGGGCCTGGCCCGGGGGAACGCCCCGGGTACTTAGGTGGACTCCCTGATTGCTTCTGTACTTTCCAATATGATTCACGGCCTATGTTTGGCATAAAGTGATATGACAATGTTAGCATTGCCTTTAATTATCAACTGAATCACACATTTGTCTTAAAATTCCAATGCATACCTAATATGAATATTTCTTAATGTGTAATCTGTTTCCAATTCTCTTTCCTAATTAGTGTTTTCTCAGGTTCACATATTTTAAATTCCAAAATTTTAGAATCATTGTGATTTATCTGGTGGATCTTCTTTTTGTTGCACCACCAGGTGATGGGTTAGAGTTAGAGGAGGCCCCAGTTTTTGAGGACACAGATTTCATAGTAGCTGCAGAATTCTGGCCTTAAACTTAAATTGTAAGAATTTACAGTTTCCTGTTTATTTCATGGGAAGTTCTATATGAGTATATTGGTATATCTCTGCTCATAGCCTATATTGTTTTCACTGGTACCTAACAGAACCAGCATCACATGTGGAAAATAGTCGCGTCCCGGGTAGCGGGGCGTGACATGTTTTTATGGTGGCACATGCAGGTCCGCGCTAACCACCTCGTGAACAATATAGGAAGAGTAGGATATACCGTATAATATACGCATATTGATCTCATGAATACAGGATGTCTCGAGCTTTCACCTGTATGGGATGTACATGCAAACTTTCTTTCCACTATCTTTTGAATTCCTAGACCTCCAACTAGAAAGTTGTGTTCCATCCTTTGGCTACATTTCCTTCCTTGACAACCATCTAATTCATTTCTCTTATATGTATCCTTTAGTTTTAACGGCCTCATTGCTTATTAGTATCTAGGACCTTAGGTGTTGTAATAGTCACCCGTAGACATGTCCTTACTTTAAGAACCTACCATTGTTTCTTAGCCTCATTTGTTGTTGTAACTTAGTTATGTTTTTGAAATTCCCAGGACGGAATTTTTTGTAAGGAGTGTAGAATGTAAAGACCCATTTTCTTTTAAGAGGCCCAAACCCATTTAAAAATAAGAGAAACCCCGGCCCAAAATTTTTCCCATCAACTTAAATTTTCCCCCTCCCCGCGTGTGGCACACAAGCCCCCCTCTCGATTCGTTGACTCTCTCTCCCCCCTTCTCTCTTCTCTCCCGTTCTCTCTCGCGATTCGCTCAAAAGCGCGACGACAACAAAAAATTCCGCTGCCCCTTCTCTCTCTCGTCGAATCTTCAACCCGAAGGAAAAACTAAGCCCACTGTGCATTCTCTCCTTGCTCCATCTCACAAGGAACGTGGCAGACCTCGCGTCTCCACCATGCCCCAATTTTCTAGGGTTTGACACGTCATCGCCTGAAATCGAGACTGATATCCTTCATGTCAAAGCCCTAACTCCCCTCTGAGCTTCTCAAGTGTTCTATACTTTCTATTTAAGCTCGATTGAGGCCCCCCTGGGGTTTTCGATCGTGTAAAAATGATAATTTTCTGGGTTTTCCTTTGGATTTGGTTCCGGTTTGAGCTGTGGAGTTGGATTTCTTTCTGATTTCTTCGTCAGTCCACGATTTCAGGTAAAATAACACTGATTCTCTAATTTTGGGTTTTAAAAATTGTGATTTAGTTTTCCTTCTTCCTGCAATGATGTTTCTGAGCTCTGGGCGTGGCGGCGAGCCTAGTTGCAGCCCATTGGCCTTCGAAATAATTACCCAATGGACTTTCCCTCTTGGCCGCGACCTATATAACTCTTTCCCCCTTGCATGCGGGCTGTTTTGGGTGTTTTTCCCCTTCGCTGGAACTGTCCAGCTTTCCCCTTACATTTGCCGAGACTTGTGGCCTACTAGTATCTCCACAGTGCTTCCCTTTGACCATTCCTTAGCTGAAATAGGCTCTATGCCCCAATTTGTGACTGACCGCAGGGATTTTCCCTTATCACATCTGTTGGGATATTGTTTGTGGAGTTGTCCATATTCTGGTAATAATTTTTATTACACTTGAAGCTTGGAATATGCTGTAGATTGGCTTAAAAATTACCCAATGATTGAAGATGATGGGTTGGCCTCAAAGACCGTAGGGAAGTATGGGAATTTTCTGTCTGTAGTGTTTCACTGAGGCACGGAGAACTGTACACTTGACTTACACTTGGCACTACAGACTCACTGGGTTTGAAGTAAATCATATTATGGAGAGTGTGGGAGCGACTGGAGCCACGCTCCTATTGCCTTGAACCACATCAGGTTGTTCTGACCAGGGTCACATCATTGAATCATGATCTGACCCTTAATGTACCGCCGGACTTAATTAATGAGTTTCACACTATTGACTCGTGATCCCTACCGTTCCTACTTTGGGCATGGCCCGGGTGAGCACCCCCGGGTACTGAAGTGGACTCACTGGTTGCTTCTGTACTCTCCACTATGATTCACGGCCTAGGTTTGACATAAAGTGATAGGACAATGTTAGCACTGCTTTTAATTATCAACTGAATCACATGTTTGTCTTAAAATTCCAATGCATACCTGATATGAATATTTCTTAATGTGTTATCTGTTTCCAATTCTCGCTTCTTAGTTAGTGTTTTTTCATGTTCACATAGTATAAATTCCAAAATTTTAGAAACATTCTGATTTACCTTGTGGGTCTTCTTTTTGTTGCACCACCAGGTGATGAGTTAGATTTAGAGAAGGCCCCAGTTTTCGAGGACACAGATTTCATAGTAGCTGCAGAATCTTGACCTTAAACTTAATTTTTAAGTATTTACAGTTTCTTGTTTATTTCATGAGAAGTTTCATATGAGTATATTGGTATATCTCTGCTCGTAGCCTATATTGTTTTCACTGGTACCTAGCAAGACCTGCACCACATGTGGAAAATAGTCGCATCCCGGGTAGCGGGGCGTGACATTCTGTTTGGTTTCTGTTGATGTTTCATTTGGTTCCATGTGGGCCTTTCAGTTGGTTCCTTGTGGGCCTTTCAGTTGGTTTTTCTGTAGGGTTTTTACCATGAGCTTGCTGCACAGTTTTGTTCGGACTTTAAATAATTAAATGTGTGTGTTGTATTTGACAAATACCGAACGTGGTGAATCCTCCACTAAGCTAGGTTGTAGGGTTATTGTGGGTTGCCAACCCTGATCCCAAATGTCTAAAAACTTTAATTTTTCTTTTGTTTAAATCTTATCTGTTGGTTTCTGAAATTGTTTTTGATACGTGGTTTTATACAATATGTTGGTTTTATACAGAGTGTCTGAGATAACTATTAAATAAATGCCACTGAGACATGAAATTGAACATATCATATGACTTGAACATTGAACTATTCACTAAATTACATCAATTACAAGCTATGCAACATGAACTGGATATAACTGAACTTGATACTTGTACTTGACACACGACATGCTACCAATGAGACGTATAATTCCTGGATAATTCTTAATTATGTACTTTAGGGACTAGAGACATGACATTCAACATAGCCTACAACTATAACAACTATACACTTGACATGACACGGGATTTCGAAAACTTATAATTGAGGGAGTGCGAGAGCAATTGGAACCATGCTTTCGACCCGTATCTGGGAGGATTCTATTTTCCTGTTCTCTTGCCTTTAGGATCCTGAGTCACTCTACTGTCTCTTTGTTTTTGGACTCAGCCCGGGATCACACCACGTGATACAAGGTGGTTTTCACGTTGCACATCGTACTCTTCATTATAAGTCATAACACAAATTGTTTAGCTAATTTTCTTTAGCTGGTAGACCTTTTACTGAGGTTAGGCTGTGCCAGATTAGTACCCTTTGTTTACAGCTTTTTCACTGCATGCCCTTAAATTCCTACATGGTAAATTAATTGAATGTTTAATATAGATTTAATCTACTTTATTAATAGTGATTCGATTCTCATTATTTCATCTAGATGACAAGTAGTTTAACGAGGAGGCTCTGCAGTACGAGGAGTCTGGAGTCTGAGTTTCATGTGGATAATGCAAAGTTTTGAGTTTTCAGACTTAGTAGAAGAGTGCTTACAGCTTTTCTTTATCTATTTTTCTTTAGTACTTTGTAGTCGAGAGTTATAGTTTTTTCTGCATTAGATAATGTATCCTTATCGAAGGATGAATAAATGAGTATTTTCATTTCTTTCTAGTATTTCATGTTTATCTCTATGTTATCTTCAATGATACCTGCAAGACCAACATAAATATTGAGAGTGTAACAACACCCGAGTCTGGACGTTACACACACCATCATTGTCATTATCATCAAACTTGTATTTGTTCAAATTTTCATTTAATCTACATTCTATTACTTAGTTACCATGTTCTTTGAATTGCTCGGTAACATTTTTCTAATCATTGGGTTTTTCAAGAGCATGTTACAAAGAAGATTGGTAGAGGGCGTGTGCATGGCGGATTACATCATTTGGATATTGAGACAACCGCAATTGCTTGTTCTAGTGATATTACCCATTTTTCAACGGTGTGATAGTTTTCACAACAACACTGGGTAAGAAAATTATTCATACTGTTAATGATTTACTGCATTAACAATTGCACATTTTGTTTATCAGCAATATAGTGAAAAAAAGAGGATTAATCTTTTATCCTCCTAAACCACTTCCTCAAACCCCTAATTTTAACAGGTATCTTAGCTGAAAATATTTTCACTAGCATTTTGGATTAAATGTGGACTTCTGAACACATGTTAATCAAATATTGAAAACATGATACCTAACAACAGTTACACATATGGAGGTACTCAGGAAAACAATAATCCAAATTACATGACTTACTGCAGCAGTTAAATAACTGTTATTCAAAAAGTTTGCCGAACTTCAACCACAGATAAGTTACATACTCATTACTGTTGACCTGATTTTATAGGCATAAATTTAGCCCTTTTCTTACATATTTTCTTTTGAATACTTGGATAACAAGGGCCTAAATGAACAATGAATTCATGGCACCTATCACCTATTGCATGCGGGTTTGTGTACCAGTGTAAGCATAATCACCAAAAGAGTGACTTGTTTCACCATCCATAGGTCATATTGAATACATCAGGATATGGGACATGTCGTAATGACTGTTTCAGGAAGAGGTCAGTATTTTAACCTTCTCGAACTTCAAGTCCTTAAATTCTTGCCGAACTGCTAGTTATTAGCTGATTTCAGGGGTGTTGGCCAATTTCGGATGGAACACACTGGCTTGCTTCAAAATCGATACGATACAAGCAACACATCTAGGAATCAGTCAAGATTTCATGTTTCCTAGCTTCACGACTGCGGATCATGCCAAATTTTAATACCAAAGCAGAATGAGACACCTAAAATAGCATGTCAAGTTCATATTCCATTTGTCAAACTGGTTTAAAATGTCATGCAATCTGCTTGATATGACAGATATATCCTCTTCCAATTAGTAGCTGAACAAAAAAGCAACATTAGCTTTCAAGCCAAATTTCCTTCATGAAAAATATTCCATATTGAAAATCTGACCGACTACCACTTCCGTCAAAAACAGATATAGGCCGCTAAAAGGACTGAAATATCAAGAGGTTGTACATTAAAGAATATAATACATTAAACCAGACAACCAAGGATCGTACCAAAACCATAAATTGCTAAAATAATTAATTAAAATCACTTGCCTCCTGGTTCCAGTGTGGTTATGACTGGTTGGACATATTCTGCAAGCTTCACTGCAGGATAATCAGCAGCCTTGCCCATAAAAACCACAGCAATAATGTAACTGCCTGTAATTTTGTTCAATAGTTGCAGAAATTGCACATAAATAAACAAAAAATATATAGCAATAATAGCTGCAGAAATTTCACATCAATCAACAATAATATATATATATAGCAATAATAGTTGCAGAAATTGCAATAATAGTAGCATAAATTGGATGTTTGGTTTGGTTTTCCCAATTAGAGAAAAAGAATGAAATGGATCCAAATATACAGACAGAAATTGACAGAGTTACCAGAAAATGAAGAATTATTTTGGCTCTTGTGATTCGGGTACATTTCAAGTCATGGTTAATCCCTAATAGTGTTCAATCTTAACAGCTGCTACAGAGAAGCTTATGTAAAGGAACATATATGAATCTCAATACCAGGAAAATCTCCAACTATCTGGATAATATTTGTTCCATACTTGAGCATTCTAGTAATATCTGCCGGAAATTGAGGCCCTTTGTCCTGATCCATTAAAAGAATTAAATTAGTATTGATTCATATACATAATATCAAAGCAAGGTCAGCAACACCAAAGTCTAGAAGACAGAAACAAGAACCTTGTAGACATTAGTCCTTCCTTTAACACCTTTTCCGTTTACCAAAAAGCTACAAAAAGAAGGAATGTGAGTTACTTTATGACTCAGATTTTTACTGGAGAAACATAATTCATACCTAATTTCCGGAGGAAGTATTAGACATGAAGAAGTCTCCAAATCATCTGTTTTAGCTGCGAACAAGTTCTGCAGGAAATCTAAAAGTTAATCCAACATAAGATTACATGTCTTACTTGTCACAACAGCTTAGCACTAAACAGAATGTTAATACTTACTCTGCCATACATAACTTACTTTTTAACAATAAAACTTGTATTAAAGTGTGGAACATAATGATTCGCGCATCCCAAAGTACAAGTAAAAACCAACAAGAAAAAAATATAATGCATCATGTTGTCAACTCTTTTTTGTAGGTGTTAGAGCCATGCAAAGTATGTGATTTAATATACATGTTTACTAGAGGTCAATTTTTTCTCAAATAAAATAAACTGAAACCATGGTTTGAAATCTGAGCTGATACCAATGCATACCGCCCGTATCGTATTGGATTTCAAGCATACGGACATGATCCATTCAAAATCCAGTCAAATTTACCAATACTAACTAAATAATAACTAATCTATGAGGAGATTCAAGGTATGAATTATCAAAATTTGAACTTCTATGTTATTTCATATAACAATCAAAAAATAACTCATTTAAACATCAAAATCAACATTTGAAATACTGGTTGTGATAGGAATTAGAACAAAATTAAGACAAAAGATGATATTTTTACTGATACTAGATTGGATATAACAAGATACGGCCTCCAAATTCGCTAAGAAGACCAATTCTCTCCCAATAATCTAAATTAACTAATAGACCACTAATCTCTCATAATATTCAACATTAAAATCCTAATGACATCTTCTCTCTTATTTAAACACAACCCCTTACTAATTAGGTAATTAGTCGAAAAGACTAAATTACCCCTTCATTTTCCTTGTGTGTTTGTGACGCCGTTCATATGCCAGGATCGGCCTAACATTACTCCCCTCCCAACGAGACACTATGTCCTCAAGGTGAAATTCCAGAAACTGATGCTGGATTGCGCCAAACTGCTCCTACGTTGCTTCATGTTCTGAAAAGTCCTTCCACTGGATCAACACTTCTTTGGTACTTGAATCTCTTTGGCGTACTCGTTTCAATTCAGACGGTTCTAGCGCCACTTCCATGTCATCTGTCAAGGTCAGCAATAGAGTTGGCAAAGATGTGTGATCACCAATTGTTTGATGGAGTTGTGAGACATAGAAGACTGGATGAATAACATAGGTCAACTGCAATTTCAAACGAGAATCCACCTTCTCAATCCTTGCCTCAACCTCGTAAGGCCCAAAAAACCATGGCATTAAATTCACGTTTCTCCTCTAAGCCAAAGATCTCTAGCGACAAGGCCAGAGCTTCAGAGAAGCACCATCACCCACTGCAAACTAAATATCCCTCATGTGGCCATCCGCATGTTTCTTCATGACCTATTGCACCCGTGCCAAATGTGGCTTCAGCACCTCTAGCACCATAACCCTCTATTTTAAATATTGATCAACATGTGACACGGGTGTGAAATTGTGGCCATAATGCAGCAAATGAAGAGAATCTCACCCGTATAACATTTTAAAAGGGGTGGTCTGAGACACCGTGTGATATAAAGTGTTGTACCAAATACTCCACCCAAGCTAACTATCTCGCCCATTGTTTCGACGTCTTGGACACAAAACACCACAGGCTGACTGGCCGTTTGAGGGTGGTATGTTGTCCTTTGTTTAAAAACTATCACAAGTATCCTGGACAACTCCCTCCAAAAATGGCTCAAGAAGATGTGATCATGCCTAGAAACTAGCAACTCTGAAATCTCATGCAAGCGCACCACCTCCAGTGAAAATGGATGCTACAGTCACAGCAGTGTATGGGTATCAAAAGGCCACAAAATGTGCATATCTGATTAGACGGTCCACCACAACAAAAATGAAAGTGAATCCTTCGTATTGAGGTAACCCTTCAAAGAAGTCCATTATGACTTCCTCTCATAACCGTTTCGACAAAACCAACGACTGCAACAGTCCTACATGTACCATCACCAGGTACTTGTGACATTAGCCTATATCATAATTAGCCATCATTTCTGTCACATCCTTCTTTATTCACACCCAATACAACTCGGTTGCCAAGCAACAGTATGTCTTGAGGACCCCGGGTGTCCTCCAATAGTATTCTTGTAACACCCCGTATTTTTCAGATTGCTTCCAATAATTAATTTGCAATTTTTTCATATTTTTAAAATTATTTTTCAAATCTTTTTCGTTTTTCTGTTCCTTTCCTTTCCTTTTTCTTTTCTCTCGGCCCAACATAAACCCAATCCCATAGCCATTTCATTTTCTTCTCTCTCATTTTTCTCTCTTTCTTTCTTCCTTGTTCGACCCAGCCCAACGTCGTCGCTCTTTCTTTTAAACACCAAAAACCCACGGCCCACGGCCCACGACCCACTTCCCCTTTAATAAAAACCTCAGCCTAACCATTTTCCCCTCACTCTTTTCCCATCGAGTCCATGCCCGACCCTTCTTTTCCCCTCAACGCTCGTCACGGGTGAGCGACTCTCTCTCTCTCTCTCTCGACAAAAAACCCTAAATCACGGAGATCCATCTCTGTCACATGCCGGCCTGCCAATTTCTTCTCCACGCGAGACATTTCGATGCCGCTCTCCTATCCTTTCCACATCTGCAAGTCTCTCTCTCTCTCTCTCTCTCTCTCTCTCTCTCTCTCTCTCTCTCTCTCTCTCTCTCGCGTCCTGTCAAGCCATGATGTATATATCCCCTAATTGAGGTCATCGATCTCTGAGATCCACCACCTCATTGCACTTCCACGCTTGCTCTATACCCCTACATCACTTATGCTCTTCTATTTAATTGTTTTGATTTCAAGGATTACTTGCAAAAACTATTTCTTTCTATTCTTTCAAATATTTTGGTTTGCTGTTGGTGATCAGACTTTGGGTTGAAGGCTTGGTTTCTCTTGATTTTCTACATGTTCCTTTTGATGAGCAGCCGCAACCGCTCAAAGACAAGACGACAAGGCACACCCGTGAACAATAAATTCACTTTGGTTCTCATATCGGTTTAAATTGTGTTTATTGTCTTGTGAGGGTTCCTCCCTCTCGTAGCGATGATGTGAACTGAGCTTAATGTGTATTATGTGGGATTGTTTGCTTGGAGGATTGCAATGTTTCTTGGGTTATGGTTTTGGCTACGTTGATGTACTTGGAAAATTTTACGGTTTTGCCCTATGATGTTCTGTTCTTTGCATCTTCTTGGGTTTTTGCCTCCCATGCTATCGTGGCATTTTTTGCCTATGCCTCTATTTCTCTTGGGGCTTTGCCTTCGATTTGTCGTGGCCTTCTGGCCCCAACTCTATGTTGACCATGTGCTTCTTGCCCTATTTCAGTTTGGCCAAGAGCCATGTCCAGTGGTTATTTGAAAGAGTTTTGACTTGGGCTTTATCGGATATTGTAGCTGTAGATTTGTTGGACTTGTGGGTTTTCATTCATGAAATAAGTTGTGAACATGTTAGTTTTACACAAGCTATTATTGTTGGATACTGAAAAATCATCTCTTGATGATATTGTAATTATGGGAAGCATTTGAATATTATTTAACCATTGGAGTGATCAAGGATAAGTCTGGTGAGAAAGATAGGGTTTTGAAGACAAAGATACGATTTTTTTTTCATAAATGTCAAAAGAGGAATACATGATATGAGTTTCTTTAAGAGGAAACCAACTCTCCAAACTTGAATCTAAAAGAGAGCTTACTCTCACTTGATTAATGGGTTCTACTCTTCTAAGCTAGGGTTTAACACTCAAGTTTTGCATAACCTCTCAAATGAAACTCTCTCCCAAATATATAAGGGCATATTAGGTCAAATTACATTTAACCTCCCGAAAACTCAAACTTTGCAAAAATATCCAAAACTTCACAAAAATGCCATCGGCCTAGTTGTACATTCCGTGATCCTTTTGGTGATGCCTTTGTTGATACGTGATGACCTCATCATTATTCCACCCAAAAGAACCATCTTGTCCTCAAGGTGGAAGTCTGGGAACCGCTGCGCAATAACATCATAAGGTTCTCAGTATGTGTCATGATCTGGAAGGCTGGTCCACCTAATCAACACCTCTCGTGCTCACGCGCTTCCCTGGCGAACCCCCTAGCTCTGTCGGCTCTAGAAGCACCTCAATGTCATCCATGGGCGTCAGGAGTAATGACGTGGAAGATGCATGATCTCCAATGGCCCGACAGAGCTGCGACACAGGAAAAACGGGGTGGATAGCTAAATCTAGTAGCAACCTCAGCTGATACGCCACCTTGCCAATCATGGCCTCTACCTCGTATGGCCCAAAGTATCGGGACGACAGCTTCTCGTTCTACCTACGTGCCAAGGAGCGATGTCGGAAGGCCACAACTTCAAACACACACTGTCTCCCACCTCGAATTGAACATCTCGCCTGTGCTCATCTGCCCGGCTCTTCATAAGCTGTTGTGCCCTCCTCAAGTGTCGTCACAACTCCTCCAATGTGTGGTCCCTCTCCTCAAGATACTGGTCCACCTGGGAAATTGAGGTACAGCGGTGACCAAAGTGAAGTAAATGCGGAGGATCCCGTCCATATAAGACCCTGAAAGGAGTGGTCTGAGCAGAAGTGTGGAAAGATGTGTTGTACCAATACTCCGTCAAAGACATCCATCTCACCCACTACTTCGGAGACACAAAGACAAAGCAGCACAGGTACGTCAATGGTCCTGTTGACGACCTCCGTCTGGCCGTTAGTCTAGGGATAGTAAGAAGTGCTCCTCTCCAGTATTGTCCCCAGTGTCCTTAATTACTCCTTCCAGAAGGAGCTCAGAAAGACCTTATCCCGATCCGTCACAATAGAGCCCGGAATCCCATGAAACCGTACAATCTCCCTGATGAATGTCGTCGTCACGGTCACTGTAGTATAGGGATGTCATAGTGCCACAAAGTGTGCATACTTACTCAGTCTATCCATCACCACCATGATGACCGAATACCCCTCTGATTTCGGCAAGTAGTCGATGAAATCCATGATCACCTCCTCCCAAACTCGGTCAGGCAAAGAGAGAGGCTGCAGCAACCCCCAGGAGCTGTCAATAGATATTTATGGCACTGGCATATGTCGCACTTCTCCACCATATCTGCCACATCCATCCACATCCCATCCCAAAAAAGCTCTCGAGCCAAGCGCTGATGGGTCTTCAAGACCCCAGAGTGGCCACCTACCTCGCTCCCATGAAACTCGTATAGCACCCTCGGGATATGAACCGACCCCCTCGGTACCACCAAATACCCCTTATATAAGAGACGTTGCCCTTCTAGCGAATACCCGGGACGTGCTGCTGGGTCCTATAGTAGTGATGTCCTGATCTTGCTGGACCATCATTCTCATCAATCTCTCACAGCAGGGGCTCCCAATCGAGCAGAACCAATACCGACAAGGCCGACAAGTGTGAATCAATCTCCCTCCGTGATTGTTCTCGATCCCCGGCATATACTGGTTCTCAATGTGGTAAACTAGCAACTTGGTCAACCACTTCTAATGCTCCTCCGTGACCATCCTCTGCTCCAAACGATATATGAGGCTCCTTTGATCTGTCATCACCATGAAGCACCTGCCTAATAGATAAGGTCGCCATTTCTGCACCGCCAACACAATAACCATCAGCTTGCGCTCATAAACTGACTTGAGCTGAGCCATCAGCGATAACACATGGCTAAAATATGCCACCGGTTTGCTCTCCTACATCAACATGGCACCCAAGCCATAGGCAGACGTGTCTGTCTCCACCACAAACGATCAGGTAAAATCCGAAAGCGCAAGCACGAGAACGCTCGTCATGGCCCTTTTAGGGCCTCAAAAGCTCGAGTGGCCTCCTCGCCCCCAATGGTAATTGTCTTTTTTCAACTGCTCAGTCAATGGCCACGCTATGGTGTTGTATACCCTGACGAACTTCTTGTAGTAGCATGTCAGCCCAAAGACGCCCGTAGTGTGGTAGGGATTGGCCAATCCACCATGGCCGCTATCTTCGAAATGTCCATCGACACACCCTCTGTGGAAACAATATGTCCCAAGTACTCTACACTCTGCTCACAAACAAACACTTCTTCCAGTTGGCAAACAGCTGATGCTCCTGTAGCTCACTCAGCACGGCCTTCAGGTGCTCCACATGTGACTCCATTGCCCTGTTGTAACCCAAACTTTCGTCAAAGAATACCAGCACAAACCTTCTCAAATATGGCCGAAACACAATGTACATCAATGCCTGAAAAGTGGCAGGGGCATTGATCAAGCCGAACGGCATACCATGAACTCATAGTGGCCCTCGTGTGTCCTAAAAGCAGCCTTCGTCACATCCTCATCTCTCATCTAGATCTAGTGATATACGGACTTCAAGTCAATCTTGGAGAAAACCACTGCACCGTGCAACTCTAACAGCTCGTCGATCACAGGAATGGAAAATTTGTCTGACACCGTCTCCTTATTCAACACCCTGTAATTGACACAAAATCTACAGCTATTGTCCTTTACTAACAGCACCGGACTAGAAAAGGGCTCACACTCAGATGTATCACCCCTGCCTGAATCATCTCGTCCACCATTCTTTCGATTTCTCCCTTCTACACATGTGGATAGCGGTATAGCCGAACACTGATGGGAGAGACACCATCTCGTAGCACAATGGCATGTGCGTGGTCTCGTGTGGAAGGAAGCCCGTGTGGCGTCTGAAACACTCCATCAAACTGAAATAAGACTTGTCGCAAATCCCATGGAATGTCATGCTCCTGCTTCGCCTCATCCACCGCCAAGCCATGTAGCTCCAGTAAGAAGAATCCCCCCTTCAAAGCATCCCCCTTCAGACTGGAATGCCCTCGCCATGGTCTTCAAGGAAATACTGGATCGGCACAAACTGAGATCCCCTGAAGTGTCACTACCTTTCCCTCGTGCAGAAACTCCATCCTCAATAGCTTCCCGTTGGTCTTCGTTTCTCCCAGTAGCCATCTCATGCCTAGAATCACGTCCGTGATGTTTAGGTCGAGCGGCAAGAACTCCACTACATGTATCTCCTGGAGGGTCAAAATCACACACATGCATACTCCCCTGCTCTGCTCTACCTGCCCGGTCCCCATCATCACTCCAAAGCCACCGGTGTCAACCAATTGCAACCACTGCTGCTCCACCACGCGGTTGAAAATAAAGTTGTGGGTGGTCTACTATCAATCAATACCACCACCTCCTGCTCAGAGATCCTCCCCATCAACTTCATAATGTGGTTCGGAGTAAACCCTACTACGGAGTTAAGTGACACCTCCGCTACGTCCAAATGAGAAGGGTCCTGCTCCTCCACACCCTTGCTCGGCTCCTCCATCAACTCCTCCTTGTCCTCTATTAGCAACACCTGAAGGTTACGGTCTCGACAGCGATGACCTGGTGTATACTTCTCGTCACACCTGAAACATAACTCCTTCGTCCTTTTGTTCTGGATCTCCGCCTCGGTCATACGTCGGAACTGCCCACTTGGCGGTGCTCCGCTGCTCATCTCCTTGCTCCCATGAGTTCCCCATGTCTGGACCCCCTACCGGGGCTCGATGCACTCCTGGAGGTGCCGAGCCATGAAAAGCGGGCCCACCCCCAGCTCTCTTGGCTCGTCGATCCGCTGCTAGTTTGTCATCCACTACCTGAGCTATGCCCATCGTCTCTAGCAGTCCACTCGGCCTCTACACCCGAAGCTCCCCCTGAATCTCAGTTTTCAACCCCTTCATAAAGCTTCCCACCAAGGTCTCCCCAGTTATCATCCCTCTCATACACCAAAAAGTGCCCCAAACTTCTCCCGATAATCCTTCACCGTGCTCACCAGCCGTAGAGTCAAGAGCTGCTCGTGCAGACCACCGTCATGGGTGTTCCTGAAGCGATCTAGCATGCAATATGTGAACGCGTCTCATGATTGTATCTGGCGCCATTGTTACCTCCACAAACACCAAGACAATGCACTCCCCTCCAAACACACGCCCAACGCCTGCATCTTCTCCCTCTCCGTCATCTGGTAGACTTCAAAGTACCGCTCTGCACGATAGACCCACCCGTGGGGGGGTCCTTCACGTCGAAGACCGGCATTTTCAGCTTCCGCACTTTGTTTTCGGGTCAACACATCCCTTATTCCGCTCACCGTAGTGCAATTGTTGATATGCATTTTGTAGGGGTCATCCACCTCCCCACGGCCCCCTGGCCTCCTCCATCACCCGTCACGCCCCACGGATTCCCTTCACGCCCCCGTAGTTCCGAAATTGGTCATCATTCATCCAGGTGTCGTCGGGCTCCAAAATCTCCTCTATGTGCCTCATTGAACCGTGGGATCCCAACATTGGGCCGACGCCCCCTAGAAAGCCGCCGGAGGCCGTCGACTTGCGAAATCACCAAAAACACCTCCGATCGGCTGTGGAAACCCCCCACACTGCGGTGCAAACAAGGTCTGCCGCCCCATGCGACAGCGCCGGGGGCCAGCGAGGCCCCTGCGCAGTCGCAGGGGTACGACGCCCTCGTGAAAGCCCTTTGGGGGCTCGCAAGGCCCCCAGGAGTTCACGGGGGCCTTGCGAGGTCCCCATCGGCTCACCGGACCCTCGCCGGGGTCCAGTGGTGGCGCCTGGCCAGGCGGTGGCCGGGAAAGGCCCGCAGCCTCCCCCGTTAGGGTTTTTGGAGGCAGTCGGTCTCCCGACAGCAGCAGATTATCCCTCATAAGCCGATGGAGGGGGAAATGCTCCCATGCGTGCCAATCTTCTTCAGATTCCGACGGATCTTCTTCCACGATCACCGTTTTCCCTTTTTCCTTGTTCAAAGGTGGCTCCTTTCGACTCAGATCTGGATGATTTTCCTGGATCTCGTCATTCTTGGGCCTCTCATCGCAGCGTTGATTCACTTGATTCTCCATGAGAGCCTTGAGCATGTTCTCCATGGATGAGATGCTCCCTTTGATAGACTCCACATCACCCTCTATTTTTTGTTGATTCTCCTTCATGGCTTCTATTTCTCCAACCTTCTATTCTAAGGCATCGATCTTCCCCTTGGATCTTGTGTTCGTCATGATGGATCTTGCTCTAATACTAATTTGATGAGAAAGCTAGGATTTTGAAGACAAAAGATGAGATTTATTTATAAATATCAAAAGAGGAATACAAGATATGGGTTTCTTTTGAGATGAAACCAACTTTCCAAGCTTGAATCTAAGAAAGAAACCTTACTCTCACTTGATCTATGGGTTCTACTCTTCTAAGGTAGGGTTTAACACTCAATTTTTGCATAACCTCTCAAATGAAACCCTCTCCCAAACATATAAGAGCAGATTTGCCCAAATTACATTTAACCCCTCGAAAACCTAAACTTTACAAAAATATCCAAAACTTCACAAAAATGACCTCGGCCTAGTTGTCCATCCCGCAATCCTTCTTGTGAGGTCTTCATTGATACGTGATGACCTCATCAGAGTCTTCTTCTGAGATCATAAGTTGAACACCCCCCATGAACTATCGTGAAATTACTCTTTATGCATGCAATAATTACATAATACTTCCAACGGTGCTTATGGTATATGATTGGGTTGGGTTATGTTGAATATGTTTTTGAAGGAAATTGTTATCCCCGTGTATGTTATATTATTGGTTAATTGGACTTACTGGATATTGATTCATATGAGGCATATTGTTGGGAAGTAGACTTGTTGACATGGTGGCTTTAGGCAGTTGAAAATCGTGAACTTAGAATGAAATTGAAATACATAGCGTCCCAATCATATATGCTAATAATGATGTGGCCCCTTAGATCTGTCGAGAGACTTGTTTTCCTTTTTAATTTTATATGATGCATGCTAGAGTAAATACCTCACCATAAAGGAAATCATAATATCACCACTGTTATATAGAATGACACTTATTGCTACACCTTTATGGCATGAAACTCAAAAATGACATGACAACTTGACTTTAGACCATCACTTGAAACAACATCCACATTGACACTGAAACTGTATAACATCAAACAAACACTTGAATTTCAGACTTACTAGGCTTTGGGGTAACTAATATTAGAAAGGGTACGGGAATAACCCGAACCATACTTTTGATTATAAGTGATAGAATTACACTACCACATCTGGTATCTAACCGGTTCTCATTCATGCATCAGTTTGAACCCATACTAGTATCGTCGGATGAATTTTGAGCCCCCTTCCTGTTTTCTCTTTGGACTCGACATGGGTAAGCATCCTCGTTGTACAAGGTGACCTTTGGGTTATTTGTTGTACTCTTCTATACAAGTCACGGCTTAGGATTGGTATAGTTGTTTCATTCACGTGGATTATGACATTTATAACATAGACTTAAACTATAAACTGATGCACATTTATGTCTTTAGTTTACTATACTGTCACAATATGTATACTCTGTTTTCTATTTTATTTCAGTCATGCACATATACTATGTTTAAATTTTGAATTTTAGAATTATTGTGAATTTACTCTGACTTTGTGATCTCTTATTTTTGGCGCCATTAGGTACTGACCCGGAATATGAGGAGACTCTGATTTACGAAGATACTGATTTTTTGTGCAGGACACAAACTTTTAATAGACTAGGTCATGTGTGTATTTTATGTATTTCTTTTGTATCAGGAGACTTTGTAACTTTTATATTATAAATGTGATTTTAAATTTTATGCGGGTATGTTGGTACATTCAAATTATTGGATATATTATTTTCATTGGTAAACAGCAGAACCTGCAATTCATGTAAAACTGTCACGTATTTCGAGAAGCGATACGTGATATGTGTTGTGATGGTCCATGCAGGTCCATGCTTACTACCTCGTAAACAATATAGGTTGAGTAGGATGTACCACATTACACACAAGCTCCAATTCTCTTGTCCATAGAAAATTGTAAGCTCAACACATCTACGAGAGGTTTGTAAATATACACTTGGTGTGGTAGTAATATTGCATATTTATGATTTGAGTTGTCAAAAGCCTCAATGTATGTCACATTTAGAAAAGAAATAATTTAGCAAGTGGAGCTCAATGCTAGTAGGATCCCTC
Source organism: Scilla litardierei (assembly GCA_030789695.1). Classification (NCBI taxonomy): domain Eukaryota; kingdom Viridiplantae; phylum Streptophyta; class Magnoliopsida; order Asparagales; family Asparagaceae; genus Scilla; species Scilla litardierei. Next base: position 189,297,838 of record CM061136.1, on the reverse strand, counting down.
TATTTTGAGGCCGGTTGCTCTCTTGGTTGAGAGTTTGATAGTGAAGAAATCCCAACGAGGTTGGGGACTGGACTAGCCTAAATTATCCTGAGTGTTTATGTTTGCTCTTATTGTCTCTACATTTTCTTTGCTTGCAATTTCTTATGATGTATCTTTTATTGCATCTCTCTCATTTTATCTTGCAAGTAATTTATTTGTGTTGATTAAGCACTTATGGTGTAACTCTCTTAAGAGACTTAGGCCATTCTAGAGGGTTTGAATTTTTATTTAGCAACAATTTTTAAGAAACATTAATCACCCCCTCTAGTGCTTGCATGTCATCCATAGGATCCCAACACTTTCGACCGGCTTGGACATGCATTTCGCTTTATGTAAGGGTAAACAACAACAAGATGTTATTTGTAACAAGCCATTTTGTTGGTTGGTTAATTGTTCACATTTTATTCATGAAATGGATTGGATTGGTATTATTCTGGATATGAAAAAAATCATTCGATTTGATCATTCTAGCACTATGCATTCCATTTCTGATTTTGTTTTATATGATCATATTACCCTTTTCTTTCAAAAAATTGCTCCTTCTTTATCTTCAAAGTCTATAATTGGAACATACCAGGAGGCTCTAAATCATCCCACCTAAAAAGTTATTATAGATGATGAGATGAAAGAGTTAGTTTTCAGAGGCATATGGAAGTTATTTCATTCAACTCAGGCAAGATTAGGAGGTCATTAGTTGTCGATTGGTGTTTAGTCTGCAATATCCACACGATGGTACTGTTGCTCGCAACAAAGCCCTACTAGTAACTTGTGTTCACTTAAACTTATAGGGTGAACTATTTTAAGACATCTTATGATGTCTGTCTAAATTTTATTCGAGTGATCTTCTTTGTATCTATTAATCAACTGTGATCTATGTTCCAGCTTGATGAACCTTCCTCCATGACGCTATTGAAGAAAATCTACATAGAATAACCTTCCGGGTACATTGCACAGGGAGCTATAAAGTGTGCAAGCTTCGAAAGGTGATATATGGAATCAGATTCCCTGAGCCTGGTTTCAAAAGTTCAGCTATGGTATTGATGCGGACGCACCCTACGAGGCGGGCACGGGTCCAAGCGGGTCCCAAGACGGATGGGTCACTTACTATCGGAGGCGTCGAAGGGCGGATTAGTCTTTTTCTTATGATATTTTATTCCTAGGTTTTCTCTATTTATATCTAGGGTTAGCCGTCATGAGGGTTATGCTTATTGTGTGAGAAACATCGTAAGTGTCTTTTGTGAGGGTTTTAGACTTTGATCCGTTCATCAAAGTTAGGAGAGCGAGTTCCTCTCGAAAGGGCTCAAGTTATCTTGCTATTAGTAGTTGTTTCTTCCCAAAAATCCAATAAATATCCCTTCTTTCCCAATTTTTATTCCTTTTTGTCGCTGATTTTCCATTGATACGATCCAAATCGTATCAAATTGGTATCAGAGCAATAGATCCAATGGCGGAAGGCACCCGATTCAAGACGGAGATGGAGGCGCTGCGAAAGGAGATCCGGGAAGAGGTTAGTAAAAAGGTGGGGGCTTTGGAGGTCACGGTCGAGATGCTTTCAAATTCCCAAAAGGAGATGGATGTTCGCTTGATGAAGAAGCACGAGGAGTCGGACGCCACTCAAGTTCAGATCTTGAAAATTCTTCAAAAACTTGAGGGGAAAGGGAAGCAAGTGGAGATCGGAGGGGAAGAATCCGCGGCGGAGAATCATCTTACTAAGGTGGATGATCCAAAGTTGATGGCGAATACATCCGGGGCACCTCCGGGAACCAAAATCACGAAGGAGAGGGAAGATCTAGGGTTCCGGGAGGAGTCGTGGGTGGAGGACGTGCAACGAGAGCGGCGGCGGCGCGAATGAGACCCCCTGGGGTTTCTTGCGGAGGCAAGGGGACGCGGCGGACAAGGCGGAGGCTTCCCGGAAGATAGGGAGAGCGGCGGCTGGGGGGGAAACCCTAATCCCCCCCCCCCCCCCCGCGCGGCCCGCTAGGACCCCGCGAGGGCTCGGGGGGCCTCACGGCCCACCCCCGAGCCCGCGCGGGGGCCCAGGACGGCTGGGCGGGCTCGCGCGAAGCCCAGGAGGGGTCGCGCGGCCCGCCTGGGCCACACCTGGGCCTCGCCGAGTCCCAGGGAGGCCACGCGGCTTTCCCTGGGGCCGGTTGGGCCCCGGCGAGTGATATTGGGGCCAGGGGGGCCCAGTAAACCCCCCGGGTCAGTTTTTCGGCCCCCCGAGCACCGATCAGGGCCCCGCAAGAGGCTACCGCGGGATTTTTGGAGCTACAGAGGAGGAGCGTCAGAGGTGGCCCATGGAGGAGTATGCAGAAAATTTTGGGGGCCCGCGAGGGTTTCCCGAGGAGACCTACGGCAGGGGCAGGACCGAGTACGGAGGCCACGGAGCTCAGGGAGGAGGACACCCGACCATGCACCCAGACAGGAGGATGGAGAAGTTGAAGATGCCCATTTTTGAGGGGACCGACCCCGACGGGTGGATAGTGCGGGCGGAGCGGTATTTTCAGGTGATGCGGATCTCAGAGCGGGAAGTATTGGAGAACATCATCTGCTATCTGGAGGGACAGGCGCTGAGTTGGTACCGCTGGAGGATGTCCCGAGCCCCTTTTCGGACGTGGGAGGAGTTGTCCGCTTTCCTACTTGACCGCTTCCAGGCCAAACCGGGGGCGAATTTCTACGAGCAGTTGCTTGGACTACGGCAGGAGGGGACGGTGTTGGACTTCCTGGGGAAGTTCGAGGTGCTGGCAGGCAGGGTGAAGGGGGTGTCGGAAGACGTATTCTTGGGGGCATTTATGCGAGGGCTGAAGCCCTCGATACGAGCCGAGCTATGGATGCAGAGTCCCAGGGACCTGGAGCATGTGATTCGGCTGGCATTGCGGGCGGAGGAGAAGCAGGCGGAGGAGCGGAGGATCAGAGGGACTTGGGGGGCACCACAGCAGAGGGTCCCACCTACAGCCGCCGCCGCCCCGAGACTACCACCGGCCGTTTCGGCCGGAGCGGGGGAGAAGACCGGAGCAGCGCGTCCTGCGGGACAAGGGCGGAGGATGACCGAGGCTGAGGTGCGGGACAGGAGGGCCAGGGGGTTGTGCTTCCGTTGCGACGAGAAGTTCACCCCGGGCCATCGGTGTGCGAGCCGGTTGCTGCAGATCACTATCGAGCCGGACGATGAGGAGTACATCGACCCAGAGGAGGCCGAGGAGGAGGTCGTCCCCGTAGAGCAGCCGGTGGAGCCAGGCGCAGGTGTCCCTCAACTCCGTGATGGGGTTCACACAGAACTCCACCATGAAGTTGGTGGGACAGGTCGGAGAGACAGCAGTGACGGTTTTGATTGATAGTGGGGCCACCCACAATTTTGTGTCCCTGCGAGTGGTGGAGCTGCTGGGGTTGCAGATGTCCGGTGGGAGATTCACCGTACAGTTGGGGGATGGACGGTGCGAGGAGAGTACGGGGCTATGCCGAGGCCTCTGCTTAGTCATTCAGGGGGTGCAGATCGTTCAGGATTTTTTACCGTTCGAGTTGGGAAAGGTCGACTTCATCTTGGGAGTCCAGTGGTTGAAGACATTGGGGACCACGATGACCAACTGGAAACGGTTGAGGATGGAGTTCAAGGATGGCGAGCGGACGGTGGTGCTTCAGGGAGACCCGAGCCTGTGCTATGCCATGGTAGCTTTCAGTGCCATGACTCGGGCTATTCGACGGGCAGGGCAGGGGTACTTGGTGGAGTTTCAGGGGATGACCACAGAGGCGGAGCCCGAACCCGAGGAGGAGCCACCAGAGGTGCAGTCGGTGTTGGAGCAGTTCGCAGAGGTGTTTGAGATGCCACAGGGGTTACCTCCACCCCGGGACCACGAGCATGCGATCGTACTGAGGGATGGCGCACCCCCCGTCAGTGTTCGGCCTTACCGGTATCCCCACGTGCAGAAGGATGAGATCGAGCGGCAGGTCAGAGAGATGTTGCTAGCAGGAGTGATCCAGCCCAGCGTCAGCCCCTTCTCGAGCCCAGTTTTGTTAGTGAAGAAGAAGGACGGGAGCTGGCGTTTTTGTGTGGATTACCGAGCCCTGAATAAGGAAACTGTGCCCGACAAGTTTCCTATTCCGGTGATAGATGAGTTGCTCGACGAGCTGCATGGGGCGAGGGTGTTCTCGAAGGTAGATCTAAAGTCTGGGTATCATCAGATCCGGATGCGAGCAGAGGACATCCCGAAGACGGCGTTCCGTACACACGAGGGCCACTACGAGTTCTTGGTGATGCCGTTTGGATTGACAAATGCCCCGTCTACTTTTCAGGCTTTGATGAACAAGGTGTTCCGTCCTTACCTACGACGGTTCATCCTTGTGTTCTTTGACGACATCTTGGTCTATAGCCGCACATTGGAGGAGCACACGGGGCATCTGGAGGTGGTTTTCAGGGAGTTGCAGGGGCACCAGTTATTCGCCAATCGGAAGAAGTGCTCGTTCGGGAGGAGTCAGATCGAGTACTTGGGGCACATTGTCTCAGGCGACGGGGTAGCAGCAGACCGGGCAAAGATTGTGGCGATGTTAGAGTGGCCTCTACCACAGACACTGCGGGCATTGCGGGGTTTCTTGGGATTGACGGGATATTACCGCAAGTTTGTGAAGGGATACAGCACCATTGCCTGGCCACTGACGGAGCAGCTGAAGAAGGACAGTTTTCGGTGGGGGGAAGAGGCGACTAAGGCTTTCGAAGCCTTGAAGACGGCGATGTCGACAGCGCCGGTCCTTGCTCTACCAGACTTTAGCCAGCCATTCGTAGTGGAGACGGATGCTTCGGGATATGGTCTTGGGGCGGTGCTGATGCAGGAGGGGCGGCCGGTGGCATACTTCAGCCAGGTGTTGACCACGAGGGAGAGGCTGAAGTCAGTGTACGAGAGGGAGTTAATGGCTATAGTCTTCTCCATTCAGAAATGGCGACCATATCTGCTGGGACGGACTTTTGTGGTGCGGACAGATCAGCGGGCATTGAAGTATCTGTTAGAGCAGAGGTTGGTGGCAGAGGAGCACCAGAAGTTACTGTCGAAGCTGGTGGGATTTCGGTTCGATATTGAGTACCGACCGGGGCTGGAAAATAAGGCTGCGGATGCATTGTCTCGGCGGGATGAGGGGAGCCAGCTGCAGGCGATGTCGATACCCGAGTGGAGAGGATTGGACCAGTTGTCACAGGAGGCGGAGGCAGACCCGGAGCTGCAGCAGATCAGAGAGAGCTTACAGGGGGGAGGTGACGGGGTGCCAGGTTACACGCTAGAGGGGGGAAGGTTACTCTACCAGGGGAGGTTGGTGATTCCGCGGGGGTCTGCATCGATTCCGACTCTTTTTCAGGAGTTCCATGGGTCGGCGATCGGAGGGCACTCGGGCGTGCAGCAGACGTATATGCGGATGGCTCGGGAAGTATACTGGACGGGAATGCGGAAGGACATCGCGCGATTGGTGGCGGCTTGTGACGTCTGCCAACGTCACAAGTACATGGCGATGGCCCCGGCAGGACTGCTACAGCCGTTGGCATTGCCCGAGCAGGTGTGGGAGGAGGTGTCCATGGACTTCATAGACGGGTTGCCGCGTTCGGAGGGGTTCACCGTGATCTTGGTTGTGGTTGACCGGCTGAGCAAGTATGCTCACTTCATCCCCTTGAAGCATCCTTACACAGCGGTTTCGGTGGCGGGGGTTTTCGTGCGGGAGGTGGTGCGGCTGCACGGGTTTCCGAAGTCTATAGTGTCCGACCGGGACAAGGTTTTCACCAGTCACTTCTGGGAGGAGTTGTTTCGAGTTCAGGGGACAGTGCTGAAGCGGAGCACCGCCTACCATCCGCAGACGGACGGTCAGACCGAGGTGGTCAACAGGAGTGTCGAGACCTACCTCAGATGTTTTGTTTCGGAGACACCCCGACAGTGGGCAAGATGGTTGGCGTGGGCGGAGTATTGGTACAATACCTCCTTCCACTCGGCTGCAGGGACGACACCTTTCCGGATATTGTACGGACGAGACCCTCCTTCTTTGGTTTACTATGGGCACCGAGCGACACCGGTGTCACAGGTGGAGGAGCAGATGGAGGAGAGGGATAGGATGCTGGAGGAGCTGCGGAGGCACCTGACACGAGCACAGCAGGTGATGAAGGCCAAGGCAGACGGACATCGGCGAGATGTGACTTTTCAGGTAGGGGACAGGGTCTACCTGAAGCTTCGACCTTACAGGCAGCGGTCTTTGGCCCACAGGAGGAACGAGAAGCTTGCGGCCCGTTACTATGGGCCTTTTGAGGTGGAGACTCGGATTGGAGAGGTGGCTTACAGGTTGAAGCTGCCGCCAGGGACAGCGATACACCCGGTGTTTCATGTTTCCCAGTTACGTCAGGCGATTGGCGAGCATGCTACATCCTCCACACTTCCTCCTACGCTCACAGATGATATGGAAGTGATGCTCGAGCCAGTTGATGTCCGGGCGGTGCGGAGAGGTCCGGGGCGACGTCGGGAGGTCCTCATTTACTGGCAGGGGCTACCAGAGTGCGATGCGACATGGGAGCAGTATGAGGCGATACAGGAGCAGTACCCTGATTTCCACCTTGAGGACAAGGTGGCTCTTTTAGGGGCGGGTATTGATGCGGACGCACCCTACGAGGCGGGCACGGGTCCAAGCGGGTCCCAAGGCGGATGGGTCACTTACTATCGGAGGCGTCGAAGGGCGGATTAGTCTTTTTCTTATGATATTTTATTCCTAGGTTTTCTCTATTTATATCTAGGGTTAGCCGTCATGAGGGTTATGCTTATTGTGTGAGAAACATCGTAAGTGTCTTTTGTGAGGGTTTTAGACTTTGATCCGTTCATCAAAGTTAGGAGAGCGAGTTCCTCTCGAAAGGGCTCAAGTTATCTTGCTATTAGTATTGTTTCTTCCCATCAAAAAAATCCCTTCTTTCCCAATTTTTATTCCTTTTTGCAGAGCTCAAAAGAAACTATTCAGAACATTTCGTCTTTGTCTGACAGTGTTCTTCAGGCTCGGTGATGGTTGCTGTATATGTCGATATTATTCTCACAGGGGGTGATAAGCCTGGCATTGAGAAACAAAGGAGTATTTAAAGAAACAATTTGTCAATATGGATTTAGGCATGTTGAAATATTTTCTTGGCATAGAGACTGCATTTAGTAGATGGGGTATCTTTGTCTCAAATGAAATATGCTTTGCACTTGATATAAGAGGCTGATCTGATTGGTGCTAAACATGAGAACACTTATAGATACTAATGTTGACATGTGAAATAAGTTTAGTCAATTACCTAATGACGTTTCACGATACTGAAGATCGGTAGTTAAGCTAATTTATTCTTAATGGCATGGCCAGATAGTATGTATGCAATTGGGTTAGTGAATCTGTTTATGAAACAAACTAGAGAAATTCACTGGAAGGTTACGTTACACATTCTGCATTATATAAAAAATGCCACATAAAATGGCTGTTTTATAAAAGGAATGGACAATTGAAATTCATGCTTACTCAACTTCATGATATGTCAGTGATAGGCAAGACAGAATGTATATATCTAGTTACTATACAAATGGTGGTGAAAATTTAATGGCATGATGAAGAATCAAAATGGTGTTTCTCGATCAAGTGTTGAATCTGAATAGCTGGTTATAACCCACACGACATGCTAGTTAATATGGTTGAAAACTCTGATCTATGAGCTTGGATTTCGAAGACCTGAGCCTATGACTATGCTTTATGATAATTAAGTAGACATCTATATTGCAAAGCATCTTATGTTTTATGAACATACCAAGCATATTGAGGTAGATTGTCACTGTGTGTGAAATAGAGTATTAGCTTAAGCATATTTATATTTAGGACAAATTTTTGAAAAAGCCCAAAATTATAAATAATTCCAAAAACCTATCCATTTTAAAAATAATTACAACATTCGACCAAGTATGGCCACATCATCGCCACGGGTGACTCACTGCCAAATTTGGCCAGGGTGGCCAACCCCGCCATTATTAATTCATTACCTTCATTGTCAAAATTGATCGTGAATTAATAAATGACCGGGGATGCCTACCTTTTTCCATTGTCAAGGCTGGTAATGAATTAATAAATGGCCGGGGTTGCCTGCCTTTTTTTCATTGTCAAAGTTGGTTGTGAATTAATAAATGGACAGGGTTAGCAACCCCAACCAAATCTGGCTGTTAATTAATAATGAAGGTTGTGGCAGTGAATAATAATGGCTGGGGTTGTCAACCCCGGTCATTTTAGCGCAAAATCATATGTGACGATGACATGATCAAACTTGGTCGATTTTGATAATTCTTTTTAAAACAGGTCGATTTTGGAATTATTTATAATTTTGGGCTTTTTCGCAAATTTGTCCTCATGTTTATACTCAATTTATTAGATCTTATCAATTAGCTCATATCTTTACCAAGGTCGTTCTCCCAAAGGTTTTTCATTTGATTTGTAACAAGCTGGGCATGATAGCAGTCTATGCTATAACTTGAAGGGGTGTGTTAGATTATAGTATTATGCTATAATAGTTGTATTGGACCTTTGGGATAAACCCGAAATGTTTTGCTATAAATATGAATATTAAAGGTTAGGAGAACACACACTACAACACTTATTTTCCACTTTGATTTCTGATGGGACACGGGTCTATTCCCGCCGCCGGACCCGCGCCCAAGCCCAAACCCGCCGGCCCACCTAGCCCCCGCGCGCGCCCCTAGCCCTAGAAACCCTAATTTCTATTATTTATATGGGGGCTAGCCGTCACTTTGTCTTTTATGCTATCTTTTGACAATTGGAGTGATTCCATAGTTTAGACGAGTGCGGACGTCCTCTATTTGACGTCTTGGAAGGAAAATACACCTTTCTTGTATTCAATTATCTTACTATTATTGTTTTGTCTCGACTTTGATCAGAGCATGTGACGATCCATGACGGCGCCGACAACGAGATCGAAGGATAAATTCGACACTTTGGAGGAAAAATACATAGGGAAAATTGAAGGGGTGAAGAAATCACACGAAGAGACGATGAAGGCAATGAAGTCATTGACGGATTCCATCAATTTATTGGCGGCTAATCAAACCAAGCAAGGGGAACAATTGACGAAGCTTCTCTCCCAAGGGCCGACGAGTCACCCCGACGGAGGAAACCCTAAATCGACATCAAAGACGACACTTTTGAAGAAGGGGAATGAGAAAGAAGAGATTTTTGACACGGATCGTCCTTTTACGGAGGAGGAATTTGAAGAAAATGAAGACGAGGAGCCGGAAAGTGTTGATTATCGCGAGGAGGTGCGGTGAAAGGCAAAAGAGGCAAGGAAGGGGGCCGGCCAACCTATCCGTCGCCCCCACGAGTGGCGCAAGGCAGAGGGGCTCCCCACGGAGCCCCTGGACAACGGCCAAGGGGCGGCGGCCCCCCTCAGTACCGCCAGGGGCCGGCGAACCCACGCCGGTCCCCGTGGGCCTTCCCCAGGACGCGGGGCCCGGAGCTGTATCGCCAGGCCCTCGTGGGCCTGGGCGGCTACCGCCATGCCCCGCGGGCCTGGGCGGCTACCGCCAGGCCCCGCGCCTGGTACAGGGCCGCGGGGGCCCTGGGCAACAGCGCACATGTCCCGCGGGCCCCCAGCCCTTCCGAGGACCTTTCCCCGGGCCATTGCGGGCCCCCAACGCATCCGACGAGCAACGCGGGCGACATCAGCAGTTCGAGAGGGGATTTCAGCCCTATTTAGAGGACCCGACGTGTGATTTTGGCGGGGTTTTGACCTTGGGGAGGGACAGGGGTACTACGAGGACGGGGGAGGTTATGTGGCTGAATTTGGAGATGACGCATGATGGGACGACTTTGAGGGTAGGCATGGAGGTTCTCGAGGGGACTATGGTGGTTGCAGAGGAGTGCCACCTAGACAGTACGAGAGACGGCAGCACTACCGCTCGCATCATCGGACTGAGGGGAGGGCCAATCAGGGGCACTTTGGAGGAGACTGCAGGGTGCGGAAGCTGAAGATGCCACTGTTCGCAAGAGAGAAACCACATGCCTGGTTGTTCACCGCAGAGAGATAATTCGCAGCGCACCATATGACCGATGCACAGAAGCTGGAGGCGACAGCCATTTGCATGGAGGGAAGAGCCTTGGAGTGATACCAGTGGAATGAGAGGAGGCAACAGATTCACTGCTGAGAGGAGTTGAAGGACCTCGTATTGGAGAAGTTCAGAGACCCCCGCTTGGAAAACCTTCATGAACAGTTATATGGCCTCAGGCAGGAGGGATCGGTACGGGAGTGCATTGAGAGGTTTGAGACCTTGGCGGAAAGAATACACTGCGTCTCAGACGAGTCACTAGAGGGCACCTTCTTGAATGGGCTGAGACCCAGCCTTCGAGCTGCAGTGAGACCTAACAAGCCCAGTGGGCTTTTCGAGGTCATAGAGATGGCGCAGATGGTAGAAGACTCCCGGTCTGAGGAGAGGAGAGTCAAGAGCGACTACAATGACCAGATACAGAGGGGCACCCCGTCTGGAGCTGGAGGAGTCGGGACCACCACGGGGGCGGACCAAACGAGCAGGGAGAAGACGAGGGAGAGGAGTTGCACTACCCCAGCAGGAGGACAGTTCAGGAGGATGACGGATGCTGAGATGAGGGAGAAGCGCCAGAAGGGCTTATCCTTTCGGTGTGACGAGAGGTTCACGCCAGGCCACAGATGCGCGGGGCGCAAGTTACAAGTTCTGCTGTTGGAGGATGACGACGTGGACGAGGACGTCAAGGACGAGAGCACTGAGCAGGAGGAGGAGCCCGATGGCCATCAGCTAGACGTGGTAGATGTGTCCCTTAACTCTATAGTAGGGTTCACTCGGAAACACACCATGAAGTTGAGGGGGGAGATCGGCGAGCAGGAGGTGACCGTGATGATTGACAGGGGGACGACCCACAATTTCATCTCCAGGAGAGTAGTGGACCAGCATGGACTGCAGTTGACCGACTACGGAAGCTTCAGTGTGATGATGGGGACGGGTCGGGGAGTCTGCAGGGGGTTGGTACTGACCTTACAGGGGATACAAGTCATGGCGGACTTTCTACCTTTAAACTTGGGGTGCACAGATGTCATCATGGGCATGACATGGCTGCAGTCTCTGAGGGAGATGACGGTGAATTGAAAATTTCTGCGGATGAAGTTCCAGGATGAGGGGAGAGCAGTCACTCTAAAGGGGGATCCCAGCCTTTGCAGAGTGGTAGTGTCATTGAAGACCATGCTGACGACCTTACAGGCTGAGAGAGGAGGGTACTTGGTTGAGCTGTATACCATGACTGAAAGAGGAGGCGTAGAGACCAATGGAGAGCATACCGTACCAGAGGAGGTGCAGCAGATTTTGGCGCAGTTTGAGGAGATTTTTCAGGAGCCTCGGGGTCTGCCACTGCCGAGGGACCGTGAGCACGCCATAGTACCGCGGGAGGGTGCTTTCCCAATCAGCGTCAGGCCCTACCGGTAGCGCCAGCATCAGAAGGATGAGATTAAGAGCATGGTGGCCGAGATGGTGGAGGCGGAAGTGATTCAGCCTAGTGTGAGCCCGTTCTCCAGTCCCGTGCTCCTGGTGAAGTAGAAGGATGGGAGCTGGCATTTCTGTGTGGACTATCGTGCATTGAATAAAGAGACAGTGCTAGATAAGTTCCACATACCTGTGATAGACGAGCTCCTAGACGAGTTACATGGGACAGCCTGGTTCAGCAAGAAAAATCTCAAATCAGGCTACCACCAGATCAGGATGCGGCGGAAGGATGTGGCCAAGACGACGTTTAAGACGCATGAGGGCCACTATGAGTTCCTTGTCATGCCCTTTGGCTTGACGAACGCACCAACGACCTTCCAAGCACTCATGAACAAGGTATTCCGCACGTACCTGAGGCAATTTGTACTTGTTTTATTTGACGATATCCTAGTGTACAGTCGCACCTTGGAGGAGCACCTAGATCATCTACAGGTGGTGTTTACGGAGTTGCAGTACCATCAGCTGGTGGCGAACAGGAAGAAGTGCCTATTTGAGCAGCCACAGGTGGAGTACCTAGGGCATGTGGTGTCAGCAGAGAGGGTTGCAGTGGACATGGGGAAGATCGCGGCGATGTTGGACTGGCCGCGCCCCACCACTCTTAGGGGGCTGCAGGGGTTTCTAGGGTTGACAGGTTACTACCGCAAGTTTGTGGAGGGGTATGGGACGATTGCCTGGCCGTTAACCGAGCTACTGAAGGACCAGTTCCACTGGGGGAGGAGGCGACGGCAGCTTTTGAGGCTTCAAAGAAAGACATGACTACAGTACCGGTCTTGGCACTACCAGACTTTTCCAAGCCTTTTGTGGTGGAGGCGAATGTGTCAGGGCATGGGCTAGGGACGGTGTTGATGCAGGAGCAGTGGCACATTGCACAATTCAGCCAGGTGTAGACAGCTAGAGCCCGACTGAGATCGATTTACGAGAGAGAGCTGATGGCCATAGTTTTGGCTATTCAGAAGTGGAGGTCGTACTTGTTGGGGCGAAGTTTACTTGTACGCACCGATCAGCGGAGTCTGAAGTACTTATTAGAGCAGCGGATGGTAGCAGAGAAGCATCAGAAGTGGCTGCAGAAGCTGATGGGGTACAGGTTTGAGATCGAGTATCGACCGGGGCTAAAGAACAAGGCAGCTGATGCCTTATCACGACGAGAGGAGACGGAGCTGGCCGCACTAGCAATGTCCGTACTTCAAGACTGGGGGCCGCTACAGCAGGAGGTGGAGCAGGACCCGGAGTTAGCAGGCATACAAAAGGCTCTTCTGCAAGGGTCGACTGAGTTCCCGGGATATTCTCTTCAGGATGGACGGCTACTCTATTGGGGGAGATTGGTGCTACCGAGGACATCTGGATATCTACCGGTCATACTCCAGGAGTTTCACATCAGTGCAGTCGGAGGACATTCTGGGGTCCTCAAAACCTACCAGAGAGTGACGAGTGAGGTCTACTGGAAGGGATGAAGAAGGAGATGGCAATGATGGTAGCAGAGTGTGATGTGTGCCAGCGTCACAAGTACCAGGCGATGTCTCCAGGAGGACTACTACAGCCGTTGTCCTTGCCAGATCAAGTATGGGATGACCTCTCCATAGACTTCATAGATGGGTTGCCGAAGTCGGGTGGATATACAGTCATATTTGTTGTGGTTGACCGCCTCAGCAAGTATGCGCACTTTGTTCTGCTTCGGCATCCTTACAGCGCAGTATTGGTGGCAGAGGTATTTTTGAGGGAGATCATTCGTCTGCATGGACCTCCAAAGTCCATAGTCTTGGACCGAGACAAGGTATTCCAGAGTAGATTCTGGCAAGAGCTTTTCAGGCTGCAGGGAACGGTGTTGAAACGAAGCACGACCTACCACCCTCAGACCGATGGACAGACGGATGTGGAAAACAAGAGCGTGGAGACCTACCTGCGGTGCTTCATTTCAGATAGTCCCAAGGAGTGGGTGCGTTGGCTGGCATGGGCAGAATACTGGTATATCACATTATATCACACGGCAGCACAAACGACACCCTTCAGTATTCTTTATGGCCGGGACCCCCTCACTTACTACATTATGGGCATGAGACAACGCCAGTGTCGGATGTGGAGCAGTACTTGGCGGAGAGGGATCGGATTTTGGAGGAGCTGAAGCTCCATTTGACGAGGGCACAACATGTCATGAAGGCGAGAGCAGACTTACACCGTCGTGACGTGCAGTTTGCGGTAGGGGACATGGTGTACTTGAAGCTGAGACCCTACAGACAGAGATCTGTGGCTCACAGGTGGAATGAGAAGCTGGCACCGCGTTATTTTGGACCTTTCGAGGTTGAGACGAGAGTGGGGCCGGTGGCCTACAGGTTGAGATTGCCCCCAGGATCGGTTATTCACCCAGTGTTCCATGTTTCGCAGTTGCGCAAGGCAATTGGCGACCACACACCTTTTCCTTTCTTACCAGAGACCCTTACTGCTAATATGGAGGTGAGGCTGGAGCTCGAGGTGTTGAAAGGAGTTCGGCGGGGAGACACAGGAGAGCGCCAGGTGTTGCTGCAGTGGAAGGGCTTTCCAGAGCATGAAAGCACGTGGGAGGCTATGTACGAGATGGCGACACGATTTTCAGACTTCTACCTTGAGGACAATGTGGCTCTTTGGGGTGGAGTATTGATGGGACACGGGTCAATTCCGCCGCCGGACCCGCGCCCAAGCACAAGCCCGCCGGCCCACCTAGCTCGTGTGCGCGCCCCTAGCCCTAGAAACCCTAATTTCTATTATTTATATGGGGGATAGCCGTCACTTTGTCTTTTATGCTATATTTTGACAATTGGAGTGATTTCATAGTTTAGACGAGTGCGGACGTCCTCTATTGGCGTCTTGGAAGAGGAATACACATTTATTGTATTCCATTATTTTACTATTGTTGTTTTGTCTTGACTTTGATTATCTATTTGTTAGATTCCTCTTTTCGGATCTATCAGTTTCATAACAGGCGAAAGCCATGGCACTCGTATCCTCCAAGATGGCCACCATAGGAAGGTCATGGCAAGACATTTCAAACAAGGTTGGTGTCCAAAAAAAGCATACCCAAGCAGACCTATCAGGCTCACTAAACAATAACATGCCATGTGGATTTCAGGAGGCAAAAAAGGTCGGCATGTTCTAAGATATAGTTATGGAATATGATCAACAAGAACAAAGAGCAATAACCAGCAATATGCACCCCAAATGAGCCCACAAAAAAGAAATGCAGAGAAAATAAAGCTTGCCTTTAGACTAAACAGTATATACAGATCAAACAATATGAGTTATACAAATTACACACGGTGTCACTCTTAAGGCGAGTTTTGTGTAGAGCAAAACCACGAATTGATTTACAATTATGCAGGAAGCTAAGATTAAAATTAATCATTGATAAACTAACAAGTTTATTTGTAGTCAAGCATATTATGGTAAACATAAAGCAAATTGAACAACTATTTTAGAAGCAAGTGAAGCTGTCAAGTTCTTCAGAGATGCTTACTACTGTTTCTTCAGAAGATGTGAACTTCTCAATAGGAAAGTCAGATATCAGAACGCCATACCCAGGCTTCCAAAAAAAAGATGGGTGAATAATTGAGCTTCAAACAAACTTATATAAGCCCATAACAAAGAAACATTAAGAACATAATTGAAAATTTAAGCGCAAGTATCCAGCTTTGAGATAGTCCCTCTCCTGAGTGAAAGGAAGTATCAATAATACATTAAAGTCACATCAAATATGAAAAACTATGCACATCGGACATATTTTGATGCCTGTAAACATGTACTTACGTAATTTTTTTAATGACAATGATATTAATTACAAATTCCAGCAAAGCTCTGACACGCAATCACAAAATTAAGATAGCAAAATAAAGATACAAAAAAATGTGCAAGTGGTGTCAGAATCACCAACAACAAATCAGAGAGTAAAATAGAAACGATTCAAAAATGTGCAAGTGGGGTCAGAATCACCAACAACAAATCAGAGAGTAAAATAGAAACGATTCACGATTGTAAAAACCCGATGGTACAAAAAGTATCACAATAAACTTTGAGCATTTGTCATTTTTTGCTATTTTTCCTAGAATTTCAGCCCTTCAAGTCAAGCCAAGAACTAAGATGATGATTTGCTATTGATTTTGCCAATTCAGATGCTGTAACTGATTTAAAAATATTGGTTTAGCGAAAGGTTAGAGAACTCGGTTTCGGTCCTTCAAAAAAAATTGGTATCAATAAGTTTTGCTAGTTTTGTTTGTTTCATTTCAAGTTTCGGTTTCAGATTTATCATATTTTTACGTCTAGGTATGCACCAAGCTTTCTAATTTATATGAAGCAGATAGTTATGCACCAATCTTTCTAATTTTGAAATTTACCCCCTTAAATCTTTCATATTATTTAAATACCTTCCAAATTGTATTCGTTTTTGAAAAGTGCCCCCTTTTCAAACAGAGTTACAAAACTACCCCTCAAATAATTCGCATACATCAAAATTATCATAAGAAATATAACAAATACCAACCAACACATTGTAGTGAGGTCAACAGTTGCATGCATATTCTGCTAGAGAAAGAATGGACTCCCGATAATCTCTTGGAACATTTGTTATGGATAGATGAAAGATTTGACAAATTTCTATGATCGAATGCTCTCTTGATGTTCTTGAAATCAACATTCCAAATTGGTGCCAAATTCCTATCCAAGCAACAATGGATGAGAAAATGTTGCAAATCACAGATAGTTCCATTTTGGCAGATAATGACATCAATAAGTTAACATCAATATTCTAAATATTGAATATCGGTCGCGTATCGGCCTATAAAATTTGATATCGGATTGCGGATATCGGGGATATTGACTAAATATCGGAGTGTCGTATCGAAGGCTTTAAAACGATGACATTTGCACGCATAGATGTATCTTAGTAGATATAAACAATAATAACTCAAATAAAAGTATGTTTTGGTTATACTTCTCTCGTTAAACATGAACGTCGAAGATATTGCCTAAATATTAGAGTGTCATATCAGAGGCTAAAAATGATGTCAAATAAACCCAAAACAGGAAGGAAAAAAATCAAAAAACTGAAGAAGAACAAATATATGGAAAACTGAAAAAAAGGTCTCGATTACACACCTTGATCGGAAAACACTCCCTTGCAAAGAGTGAATGTTGGACGTCTAAGCTCAATCGATTGTCACCGGAAATTTTCATCGGACAGAGCTGAGCGGAACAGCATGAGGATCGGAGTGTCGAGAGGAGTGGAGCGACGTGATTAGATTAGGGCAAAGCATCGATTATCCCTCAAAAAAATCCCAATGCCTTATCATTTTAAGTAAAAGATTTGGGTTCGGTGACTCTGGTCGGATCCACCTTTAACTTTTAAGTGGACCGACCCGCTAACTCTACTTTACAAAAACAGTGAATTGCGACCGATATTTCAAAGGGATATATCGGTCGCAATATCGGCCGCAACCCGATACTGCGGTGATATTTCCCCAAATATCGGAAGCCGCAATATATAAGTCTATATCGTATCGGCTTAGTGATAAAACCGATATTGCGGCCAATATATCGGATATCGGTCCGATATTTAGAACACCGGTTAACATTCGAGGATAACATTCCATTCATCAATGCATGAATGCTCATGACATAGATGTGGAAAATGTTAGCGGCTCTAAATCCCAATCAAAATGGTTGTATAGGCTACTAGGTGCACAGATTCATTCTGTGTCTTGTATAACCTTAGCTAGCCAATGTTGGTGTTCTCTCAAATTAGCCTGCCTCCTGCAGTAAGGGGTGGCAAACGGGTCATGCCAGGTCAAGCCAAGTTTGATCCGGCCTGGATTAAGGTAAACAAATATCACAGATTCTTATTGAACGCAATAGATGAAGCTTATTATGGAGTAAAATGCAACAATGGTGGCCCATTGGGGCACTGTTTAATCAACTGTACATTATTACGTCTACGTATGTGCATATAAAAAACCAGCAGGTTCGGGTTTAGATTAACCTTTCTGGTTCGGATTCAAGAGCCAGAAGGGGGGAACCCAATGGGGAAGATGAGAAAAGGAGAATAAAAAACAATTTGAGGGGCAATTTTGTAACTCTATATGAAAGGGGTGTTTTCAAAAACCAATATAATTTGGAGGGTATTTAAACAATATAAATGATTCGGAATGTAAATTTCAAAATAAGAAAAATTTGGTAGGTAAATATCTGAAAACCCCGTATATGAATATGCATTTGTAGTAATTTTTATACCCAAAATCACTACTAATTTAAACCCAAACCCATAATCCATTACTAAATACTAATATCCAAGCCAAACCGCACTCTCCTCTCGGCTCTCGTTGCCCCCACCCCACCCCCGTGTGCCACCACGTGGGGCCATATGCAAGCTTCCTTAAATTTATAGGCACAACATCACTAAATGAACCCGAATCCTCTCCTTGTAGTCTGAAACCACAAAGTCACCAAAAAATACAACATCTCAACGTCAGAGATAGCATCGAATCCTCTCATCATTGTCACGGTGTCCCCTCTTCCTCAGTCTTTCTTCATCTTCTCTGCTTGCCGTCATCATCCACCGCGTTCTAGGCACCAAAAAATTACTTGCCTCCAAAAAAAGAAAGGGTCAGATATGAAGCAAAATCGAAGAAATTGAAACAAAAGAACAAAAATCAAACATTTATTATAGAAGAGTTGGATTTGAAGCTGTAAACAAATCTTGTTTGAACCATACTGAGAAGTCATCGATATGTATCTAAACTCTCTTTTGCTCTCTGAACGGCAAGTTGAATTTATAACGGATCTAATTGGTTTGCACCCAGATAGCCATATCTCTGCAAGAATATCCAAAACATACTACTTCTGAAACAACATAATGCCTTCATGTGATCTAGCTACCTTTGTATTAAGAAAACAACGTAGCAGCCTAAGATCATTAGTCTAAAAATATTGATGCAAGTATGCCTTCAAAGCCTCAATCCCCTTAATATCGTTTCAATGATTACTATGTCATCGATATAGACTGCTAGCAATATAAGTCTTTCATGATGTATCCAAAAGAACATTGAGTAATCCTTCTTTGTTCTTGCATACCAAACTCCTGAACCATGGTAGCAAATTTTTCGAACCATACTTGTAAAGATTGCTTTAGCTCATACAACAAGTGCTTTTACCGATAACATTTCTCTTCCCCCTCCTGAGCAACAAACCCTTGTAGTTTCTCTATTTAGACCTCTTCATAAGGGACACAGTTGAGGAAGGTATTCTTAAAGTTCAACTAATGTAATGGCCAGTGATAGGTGCAACAAGTGAGATGAGAAGACGAGCTGAAATTAATTGTCGTAAGAGAGAGAATATCCAGATAATCCATACCGTAGACTTGGGAGTGGCCCTTAGCGACCAACCTAACTTTCACCATGGCCAATGTCCAATCAAGATTGAGCTTGATAGTAAAGATAGATTTACGCTCTAAAGCAAACTTGTTGAAATATAAATGAACCAAATCACAAGTATTGTTGTCCTCCTATGCTTGCATTTTCTCTTATATTGCCATTTGCCAACTTGTGTGTGATAGATTCAAACAAAAATTTAGGCACTAGGTAATTACAGGATAGAAAAGCTCAATGTCTAGAAAAGAGATGTGCGAAGGCCATAAATTTATATAAAGATTAACAAATGCAACTTCAAGTACCTTTGTGGAGAGCAATAGGAAAATAAAGATATGGTTGAGTAGATGACTCATTAATGATGAAGATGAAGAAATATGTGAAAAAGGAGTCAATACGGTAGCCGATGCTGGCACACGAGCAGTAGTCTTAAGATGTCTGGTATACAATTGCAACTATGTTTCATAACCGTGTTGCATATTGGTCTCTGACATATTGTAACTGTTAGGTTCTACAGTTGCATTATCATAAATATTAAGCAAAAAAGAAACTTATCAGAGTTGTCACAAAAATGCTCACAGTATGCTTGCAAGAGAAATAACGCTAAGACTCAAAAAGGTGACATCAACAGACACTATATACTGTTTGGTTTGTGGATAAAAACATTTCAATCCCATTTGTGTGCATGAATAACTGATGAAATATACATGTAAGTGACAACAGATTAAGTTTAGACATTGTCACAAATCATGTACAAAAGATGCATACTAAAAAATATGTGGAGTAAGAGGAAATAAAGAAATATCAAAAGACAACAATGAACATAAAATCTTATTATTAAGTACCGATGATGTCATTTTGTTAATTAGGTGACATGACATCAATCGAAAAAATTTAAGATCATTACGATAAATTAATAATGTGCGTACAACATTAAGTAAATGCCTATTTTTTAGTTCTGCTAATCCGTTTTGGTGTGATGTGTATGGATAAAAAAACTGATATATTATACCGGATCGTGCCATAAAATCAATAAAATTACAGCTAAAGTAGTTCTTAGCATTATGCAAAACACATAAAGATGAACTAAATTAGGTTTTAATTGCCCCAGCAAAACTCTGAAGTATAAAAAAACTTCAAATCTATCTTTTAACAAGCAAAGACATGTAACTTGAGAAAATCGTCAAAAAATGTTATAAAATATTTAAAATCAAGGTTTGCTTGTACTATCGGATGAATAAGCTCAAATAGCATATTAGCTCTTTTATTGACTCTGGAAGGATAAGCCAACGGTGGTGCTTTCCTTTCTAAAAGCCTCGCAATCTAGACATAACAAATAATTTAACTAGAGAACTAACAATTTTAAATTATTTAGAGAGGATTGTCCCAATCAATTACAAGTGTTGATTGGAAACATGATACCAGATAATGTGATCGAGTCATGAATCTGATAGGAACCAAAGAGAGAGATCTGATTTTTATTAAAGAAATATGAAGATAAAGGCCACATTCGAGAGGTGGACCGTTCTCCCAATACGCCAATTAAAGAGAACATCCACACTCTCCTGATGTAGAGGTAATTCTCAACCTCTCTCTTCAAGTTTCTCTCAAAATAAGCATAAGAAATCACTCACCTCCTACGGCTTATATATACTAATCGGAAAAATAGAATTTTGCATAAAAACCCAAACGGACGGAAATTAACACAAAGGCCCAAAAGTATGCGAAAACACACATGCATCATTGATTAGCCACCGAAGCCCTTTTCCACCTCCTCTAATACGTGAAGCCCATCATTACTCCCCCAAAAGAGCAACCTTGTCCTCAGGGTAGAAGTCTGGAAACTACTGCGCCATAACGCCTAGCAACTCCCAAGTGCTCCCATGATCATGTAGGCCCTTCCATCGCACCTCTCACTCTCCTGCACTTCCTCTGTGGACTCCCTTCAACTCCTCAGGCTCCAAAACCACATCAATATCTTCAGTCAATGTCTCAGGAAGTGCTAGCAAAGGGGTATGAACTCCAATGGCCTGGCGGAGCTGCGACATAGGAAAAACGGGATAGATAACCAATCCTGGGGGTAACCTCAACCTATAAGCAACCGGCCTAAACTTGGCACATATCTCATATGGACCAAAATAATGTGAAGACGGCTTCTCATTTCTTCTATGTGCCAAGAACCTCTGCCGATAGGGATGCAACTTCAGGTACACCATATATCCTACTGCAAAATATACATCTCTGCGATGAGAATCAGCGCGAGTCTTCATTATTTGATGAGTCTTCATTATTTACCGAGCACTGATGAAATGATGCTTCAGCTCCTCCAACATCATGTCCCTCTCTACCAAGTACTGCTCCACTTTAGACACTGACGTCGAGCCATGCCCATAATGCAGTAAATGAGGAGGATTCCTTCCATATAAAATCTAGAATGGTGTAGTCTGGACGGCCGTGTGAAAAGAAGTGTTATATCAATACTCTGCCCAAGCTAACGACCTTGCCCACAACATTGAAGTCTCTGATATAAAACAGCGCAGCTAAGTCTCAATACTCATTGACGACGTCAGTTTGACCATCAGTTTGGGGATGATATGCAGTGCTCCTCTTCAAACATGTCCCCTGCACACGAAAAAGATGTTACCAAAACCTGCTTCGGAAAACTGTCCCTATTAGAAAGAATAGACTTTGGTGGCACATGCAATCGAATAATCTCCCGTAGGAAAACCTTGGCCACTGAAACATCACTGAAAGAATGCCGAACTAGTATAAAAATCACGTACTTGCTGAGGCGATCAACTACAACAAATATAACTGAGAATCCTCCAAACTTTGGCAACTCCTCAATGAAATCCATGGAGACCTCCTCCCAAACATGCTCTGGCAAGGATAGGGGCTGCGGTAATACTCTAGGAGCCATCGCCAAGTACTTG
Organism: Scilla litardierei; assembly: GCA_030789695.1. Taxonomy (NCBI): domain Eukaryota; kingdom Viridiplantae; phylum Streptophyta; class Magnoliopsida; order Asparagales; family Asparagaceae; genus Scilla; species Scilla litardierei. Next base: position 189,275,944 of record CM061136.1, on the reverse strand, counting down.
TAACGATGACAATACGCTGCCACCATTGCCTCGACGTCCTTCTTCATCCCCCATCCAGAACTCCCTCACCAGGCGTATATATTTCTTGAGGACCCCAGAGTGGCCCCCACTATGCTACTATGGAACTCCTGTAAAATGATAGTGGTGTAGATAGATGTCCATGGTATCACCAAACATCCCTGGTACAATAGCTTCCCTACCTGCAAAGAATAACCCCGGTGATCCTCTGATCCCTGCAAAAGTGTTGCTCAAATACCTGCAAGCCCATGGTCCTCCTTGATCTCCTGCAGTTGTGGCTCACAATCTTGCAACACTAGAACAGACAAGGCTGCTAAGCGTATGTCCTCATCCCGCCTCGATAGTGCATATGCAGCCTTTTTCTCCAACCCGGGCGATACTGCATCTTGAACTTGTACACATCAGATTCCTAAGCCACCTTTGATGCTCCTCCACCACCATGCACTGCTCCAGCAGTTACTTCAAGCTCTTCTAATCCGTGCGCACCACAAAGCTCCGACCTAACAGGTAAGGTCTCCATTTTTGAACTGTCAATACAATGGCCATTAACTATCTCTCATATACGGACTTCAACCTGAATTTAGCCGTCAGGACCTAGCTAAAGTATGATATAGGTCTCTGGTCATGCATCAATAATGTCCCCAAACCATGCCTTGAAACATCTGAGTCCACAACAAAAGGTCTACTAAAGTCTGGAAGTGGCAGCACGGGTACTGTAGTCATAGCCTTTTTCAAGGCCGCAAATGCGTCGTCACCTCATCACTCCAATGAAATTTATCCTTCTTCAGCAACTCTATAAGTGACTAGGTGATAGTACCGTACCCCTTTACGAACTTTCTGTAGTACTCTGTCAAACCCAGGAATACTCTCAGCCCTCGTAGTGTAGTAGGACGTGACCAATCTACCATTGTTGTTATCTCTAACTTGTTGACGGTCACCCCTTCTGTTGAGACCACGTGTCCCAAATACTCCATCCTCGGCTGAGTAAAAAGGCACTTTTCTTGTTTGCATACAATTGCTGATGCCGAAGCCCATGAAAAACTAGCTGGAAATGACATAAATGCTCTCCTCCAGGGACCGCCTGTACACCAAGATATTATCGACGAAAACAAGAACAAACCGTCTCAAGTAAGGATGAAAAACCTTGTTCATAAGGACCTGAAATATAGCATGTGCATTCGTCAAGCCAAAAGGCATAACTAGGAACTCATAGTGGTCTTCATGAGTCTAGAAGGCTGTCCTTGGTACATCCTACGCGTGCATCCTAATCTGATGGTAGCCGGAGTTAAGATCAATCTTTGTGAAAATCGCCGACCCGTGCAACTCGTCTAAGAGCTCTTCAATAACTGGGATGGTAAACTTATCTGGGACATTCTCCTTATTCAAAGCTTTGTAGTCCACATAAAACCGCCAGCTCCTGTCCTTCTTTACTAGCAGCACTGGACTAGAGAAAGGACTCACACTTGGCTGAATAACGCCTACATGCACCATCTCTGCCACCATGCTGATGCGATTCGCACCCAAAGAGAGTAATTTCAGATTTGGGAAAAGAAAAGAAATATAAAAGTGGACTTTTTATTGGTTTTCTGGAATAAAGATGATAGATTGATCCGTTTCTGGAGTGGATCTCTCTCTAACTTGTGTTGATGGAACAAGTATAATCCCCAAGAACCCTATCAATAATCTATTCAATTCCCAAAACATTCAATAATCCAAAACTAGGGCCGGCTCCTCTCTATTTATAGAGAAAGATTATATCATTTGGCAATTTACGAAAATGCCCCTGGGACCGGATTCCAAGGCGCATCATTACTCCACCCCCGAAAATTCACCTTGTCCCCAAGGTGAAGCATGAAATCCACGAAATCCACGAGTGCGCCTTTTTCGAGTGTTGGATCATATCTCCTCGCCTCCTCCTGGATCAAAAGGCCACATGTGGTCTTCGTCATCTCCCTCGAACCCACCAGAAGATCGGCCGCGCCCAAATTAATGCGATCCACTTGAAAACTTCAGATCTAGTGCCGGATCGCCATGAAAATGGAGTTCCTCGCCGAAAGGCGTCGCCTTTAGCTCCAGATATGGTAGATCTACTCTTGCAATCTTCAGATCTGGCTCCGGATCTTGTAGATCTACGCTTGAAGGCTCCGGATCTGGCTCCGGATCTACGTTAGAAGGCTTCAAATCTGGCTCCGGATCTGGTACATCTACGCTTGAAATCTTCAGATCTGGCTCTGGATCTGGTAGATCTACTCTTGAAACCTTCGGATCTGACCCCGAATCTGGTAGATCTACTCTTAAAAGCTTCAGATTTGGCCCCGGATCTGATAGATTTAGACTTGTGGTCTTTAAATTTGTCTTTGTCCTCGTAGCTGAAGGGTAGCGATGATGGAACTCCGCAAAATCCTCCGTTATTTGACGACGCGTCTGCACAAATATTTCCTTCATCTCTTGACTCCATGCGTCTCCCCATCTCTCGAACACCGCCCGCAATTCTTCCTCGAAAGAGTCGATCTTTCTTGATGCCGCCATAGGATCTCACGCTCTGATGCCAAAATGATGCGATTCGCACCCAAAGAGAGTAATTTTAGATTTGAGAAAAGAAAAGAAATATAAAAGTGGACTTTTTATTGGTTTTCTGGAATAAATATGATAGATTAATCCTTTTCTGGAGTGGATCTCTCCCTAACTTGTGTTGATGGAACAAGTCTAATCCCCCAAGAACCCTATCAATAATCTATTCAATTCCCAAAACATTCGATAATCCAAAACTAGGGCCGGCTCCTCTCTATTTATAGAGAAAGATTATATCATTTGGCAATTTACGAAAATGCCCCTGGGACCGGATTCCAAGCCGCATCACATACGCTCGATCTCATCCTTCTAGGCCTGAGGGCAACGGTAAGGTCTCACGCTAATAGGGACACGCCCTCCTGCAACACTATCGAGTGATCATAGTCCCGTGGTGGCAGAAGAACTGGGTACAGGAAAACCCCCTCAAACTGGCTCATCAACTACCGTACCTCCTTTGGAATGGTCTGCTTGCTATCAACCCATCCTCGCTCACTATCCCCCGCAACACAACCAAGAAGCCGCCCCCTCAAACTAGGTGGTCCTAGCTATGGTCTTCAAGGAGACCAAGGTCCTACATAGAGGTCCCCTAGCAGTGTCACGGTCCTACTGCCCTCCTAAAACTCCATCCTGAGCATCTTCTAATTTACCTTCATGTCCCCAATGACTATAGCTAATGCATGTCCAGAATCACATACGTACTCCCCAAGTCCAATGGCAGAAAGTCCTCTACCACCTGAATGCCCTGCAATGTCAGAATGAGACCACCACACACTCCTCGACTGCACTCCATCTGTTTTGTCCCTATCATCACGCAAAGCTGCATGTATCCACCAACTGCAGGCCATGCTGCTCAACTACCCTCGTGGAAATAAAATTATGAGTGGCTCCACTGTCGATAAGCATCGTCACCGCTTGATCATAAATCTATCCTGCCAACTTCATGGTATGGTTCGGGGTGAACCCTATCACAGAGTTTAAAAAAACCTCCGACGACGTGGAGCGCGTCGACTGGGTCGTCTCGGGGTCCTCGGTCGTTGGTAGGACGAGGGGTAGCCTCGGCCTGGGTTGAGACGCTCGGCCTCGGTCGGTTGCGCTCGGCCTCGGCGGTCGGTCGACGAGGGGGAGCCTCAATCGTCCAGCTTGTTGCGTGGTCGGCGAAGGGCGGAGGGGAAGCCTCGGCCCGTTGATTGGGTATCCTCCTGCGAAGACGAGAACACTCGTCAGGGGGGCCGGACCTTGGTTCCGGCCAAAACCCCTCCGATGCCTAAGTCAGACAGAGATCTGAAAGAGGAGGCCCGGCGGAGACAGTTCAACTCGTGAGGAGATCGGAACGGCGTCTCACGGCGCGAGCGGGGGAGGAAGGAAATGATATGGGGGAACTAGGTCGTTGATGGAGTACCTTAGGTTCTAAATACCTGAGATGCGGTCCTCTGTCCTGTTGTCCTCCTAGCCCCTTTATAGACCTCCGCCGTGATTGCCCCCGACCCACGTCGCTCGTCCGCCCTCAATCGTGCCCCCTCAATCCGCCCCCTGCCGCCGCTCCCTGCGCCATGCCAGCCTCCCCCCATAACTGCCATTAAGTGGTCGTGGGATCGAGGGAGCGGTTATCGCAGGAGTGGGTGAGTGACCCGTATGTTACCGGGGCCGGGTCGGATCTACATTCGGGGGAGTCCCCGATAGGGCCTTATCGAGTGGGCCCGAGTGCTCGGATGGGCTCTTGACCGGGGGTCGGGTTTTCGGGCTCGTGTCTTTCGGGCCTCGGCCAAATAGGCGTAACAATTGCCCCCATCGGTCGGGTCGATCGGCCTCGGCCGGTTCGGCTCGGCCGATGTGACGTCCGCCGACTTTGATAGATTCGCCAATCGATGTCGACTCATTTATTAGTCGTCATCATGAGTTGGTCCGTTCGATACTTTTAAGGCGCGGGCTCCGAAGCACCGTCGGTCCTCTGATGCTGCCACGTGTAGCTGCAAGCTTATCCCCGTCGCTCGTGGGGTCGTCTTAAGTCGAGAAGCCGAGGGGTTCGTGAGCCGCCCTTGGTGGGGTCGACCGGCCTTGGCTTGCTCGGTTCGGCCGCTGTGCCTCCTGGGATTCCGAGTGGCGCTTTAATCGAGGCGTGGTCATAAATGTAGGTCATGATGAGGCGGGTCGATTGGACTTCCCTTGGCGCCGACTTCGAAACGCCGCCGGTTCTTCGAGTCCTGCCACGCGTTATTGTCTGGCGCTTCGAATTCGTCCCTGCGTCCGATATATAAGATCCCGAGTTGCGTTGATCTCCTCTCCTTTCTTGCTCTTCCCATTGCTCTAGGCTTTCTATAACTCGGAGTCTCCCGTCGCCCTCGCTTCTTCGCCTCCTTCAAACTAGTTAAAAGGTAATTTCTTTCTCGCTCTCATATTATGGATGCTCTTAGGATAGGCGGTTCTGGCCGAGGGGCGAGGGATTCTCCAGAGTCCAGGCGGGGCAGGCCCCGGCTAGTGGGATCAGGTTCCTCTTCCGGGAGTCGTCCCCTCCAAGATAAGGGGAAGGGGAAGCTATTCCCAGACTTCGCCTGTGATGACGTGGCGTCGGCTGCCGTGCGTCTTAACGTGCCCCCGGCTATCCTCCGTACGCCGTCGAGGACCGTTCCTTCGGCGGTCACGGAGATCCGGGAAAGGTATCTCTGCTTCCCGTACGATGTCCGAGTTCCATTCGTCGACGAGCGGATTTGCCTTCCGAGGAGCAATGAAGTCGGCGTCTACGTCGAAATGTTTCGCCTGGGTCTTCGTTTCCCGCTCAATCCCTTCCTTGTCCAGGTCATGGAGTATCTCATGGTGCCCCTTTGCCAGTTCACCCCTTGCTCGATCGCGGGTACTGACGGGCTTCGTAACGCTTTGCTGCACCCGCGGTCTGGAGCCGTCTCTCCCCCTTCTCTTCCACTTTTACCAGGTCCAGACGGTCGGGCCGGGGTCATGGCTGCAACTCCGAGCCCGTTCGAGGAGGGAATGTCTGATCGGGCTACCCCGCTGGTCGGGGGATTGGAGCTCGGATTATGTCTTTGTGGTCTTCTTGGGTGATGCCCAGATTCTGACAAGCTGGGGCGCGTCCGTCCAGCCTCGCCTGCCGTTAGCCCTTTCTGACGCTGATCAAGCAGCCGCCGCACTGCTGTCGGCTCTTCCTTTGGAATCGAAATCCATCTGGTCTTTGTTGGACGACCTACTCCTGAAGGCCGTCTTGTGGTCTCCGGGTAGGTCGCTTTTTCATCCTCGGATCGCTCTATGACTCATCCTGATTTCGGTCTCCTTTGCAGGGATGGCAGGCCGCGAGTTCGTCCGTGACGTCGATGAGCTGATCCGTCGTGGAGCCGCTCGGAGCCGAGGTAGTACCTCTGGAAGGGCGCCTCGGAGGACCGTTGAGGAGGAAGTGCGCCGAGCCGAGCCTTCAGTGGGTAAGGTGGTGGCCGCGCCTCCCGCCTCTTCTTCTGGCGATCCCCTTCCCGGGGGTGAGGATGGTGCGAGGCGGAAGCGTTCCCCTCCGGCGCCTTCGGAGCCCCACGGAGGAAAGAAGAGGAGAGAGGACGTGGATCCCTCCAGTCCGGCAGGTTCCGCGCTTCCCGTGGCGACCGCCGGGATCCTTCGGTAGCTTTGTCAGCCACCCCCCTCGCATCGTCTTCGCCCGTATCACCGGGGGTCGGGGCCTTGTTGGCGAGCGACTTGGCTTCGATCGTCGTCCCTGGGAGTTCGATGTTTGTTGACCGAGCCCTGGCCCAGCAGGTTGCCGAGGTCTCCGTCCCTCCCCGGGACCGCAGCCTCCTCAAGAAGATCCCAGCCGACAAGATGTCGGATTCCTTGGTCTGGATCCTTCAACAGGTTCGGTTATCTTGCTATCCTCTCTTTCTCTTTATCCTCTTCTTAGCCCATGTCTCGTCTTTTCAGGGTTCAGCGCTCGCTGTGGAGTTGCAGTGTCGAGCCGTCCGCTTGAGGGAGCTGGAGGAGTCCTCCATGAGGGCTCAGGAGCGGGCCGGGGCGGCTGAGGTGGCTATGACGGAGGCCCAGATGGAGTCTCGGCGTCTCAACCTCCGTGTGGCCGAGTTGGAGGGACGAGTGGGTGACCTCCAAGGAAAGCTGGAGGGTGCTCATCAGTCGGCTGAGGAAGCGGCGGAGTCGTTCCGCCTGGAGAGGGAGGAGCTTCAGATGGAACTGTCGGATCGGCGCCAGGTGATGCGGCTTGCAGAGGAGGTGGAGAAGGGCGTCGTCGAGACCCTGGGGAAGAGGATCTTCGAGGTTCTCAGGGAGGCCTTCGGTAAGTATGAAGACCTCATCGCCCCTCGGATCGTCGAAGTCATCCAGTCTTCCTTCCGGGAATGTGCGGAGCGTGTTCGGCAAGCCCCTCCGCCGGTCGATCCCCCTCGTTCCGAGCAGGGCGAAGTGCCCGAGGATGTGTCCTCCCGAGCTCGGGCTCCCTAAGCCGTCCCTCCCGGCCTTATCCTCAAATTTTTAAGCATCCGCTTCGCTTTGGGCCAGTCTACTTGAAGTGGATCCCTGGCCCCCGCTATCTCCTTCGGCTTCGTTATCGGCTCCGTGGCCAATAATTGCTGGTTGCATGGCTGCTAGCTTGGGCTAACTACTTTGGGTCTTTTGTCAACCAATTTTGCTCTGTCGGTGTCGATCTAGCTTCTGTAGGTGAAGAACTCTGTCATTCGTCGTGAGTGGATTATTTGTAGAGTGTTTCCTTCGCCTTGATTCCCTATAAATAAGACACGTTTTTGTACCCTGGTTAACTATTATAAACGAAATTGACTTACTCGGACTTCTCGTGTATTTTGCGTTGCTGCCTCGTTCTTGGCCTAGGATTGGATGACGTTCGCGTCGGCTGGAGGAATTGCCCCCAAACTTATGGGCGCTGGAGTCGGTCGGCAAAGGCAAAACTCCTCGGCTTAGGTCCGGTCGGCGTCCGTGCCTGCTGGGGGAACTGCCCTCAGACTTATGAGCGCAGGAGTCGGTCGGCGAGGGCAAAGCTCCTCGGCTTAGGACCGGTCGGCGTCCGTGCCTGCTGGGGGAACTGCCCCAGACTTATGAGCGCAGGAGTCGGTCTGCGAGGGCCAAGCTCCTCGACTTAGAACCGGTCGTCGTTCGCGCCTGCTGGGGGAACTGCCCCAGACTTATGAGCGCAGGAGTCGGTCTGCGAGGGCCAAGTCCCTCGACTTAGAACCGGTCGTCGTTCGCGCTGGCTGGGGGAATTGCCCCTAGACTTATGAGCGCAGGAGTCGGTCGGCGAGGGCAAAGCTCCTCGGCTTAGGACCGGTCGGCGTCCGTGCCTGCTGGGGGAACTGCCCCAGGCTTATGAGCGCGGGAGTCGGTCTGCGAGGGCAAAGTCCCTCGACTTAGAACCGGTCGGCGTTCGCGCTGGCTGGGGGGATTGCCCCGACTTATGAGCGCAGGAGTCGGTCGGCGAGGGCGAGGCTCCTCGGCTTAGGACCGGTCGGCGTCCGTGCCTGCTAGGGGAACTGCCCCCGGGCTTACGAGCGCGGGATTCGGTCGGCGAGGGCAAAGCTCCTCGGCTTAGGACCGGTCGGCGTCCGCGCTGGCTGGGAGAATTGCCCCCAGCCTTCTAAGCGCAGGAGTCGGTCGGCGAGGGCAGTGTCCCCCTTCCTCCTCCAGTGAGGCAGTGGCCTTCATTCTTTTGCACTATTAGTGAAATGTCAATTCCGTCGAGGATTTAAGAAAAGACAAAAATGGAATGTAATTGTACTCTTAAGAGCCCTGCCGGACTGGTACATTTAGAGGAAAGGAAATAGGGAATAAAGCTAGACAGAGGGATGTAAACCTAGATAATCCCCTCGGACCAGGCTACGACTGGGGGAGAGAGCTCGCCCGCTCACTCTATGATGCGGAGGGGTCCTTGGACGGTGTTGATCTTCTTCCCCTTGTCCGGCTGCATGGAGGTCCCTTCCCCATGGGCCGGCTCGTCGGCTAAGTTCCTGGCATGCCCCCGACTCATCAGCTTCTCAATGTCCTTCTTCAAGTGCCAGCAGTCTTCAGTGTCGTGGCCGTCATCCTTGTGGTACTTGCAGTATTTCTCCTTCTTCCCACCTCTTTTTGCCCTCGGTGGGGGGCGATCGGTCCGTTCTTCCTTCTGCACTTGGGCGAGGACGGCGTCTGGGGTGATGTCTCTCGCACCTTCTCCGCGCTGCCTGTTTCTCGGCCTCTTCTCGGTCCGGTACCCTTCGGGACTGCCTCGTCCGTTGTCGCCGCGCTTAGACCCTCGAGTGGCTTTTCCTGCATCCACGGCCAAGGCCTCCTCGGTCAACATGAAGCGCTCGGCCCTTGCCATGATCCCGGGGAGGTCCTTCGGAGGATCGTTGTGTAGGGACTTCTTGAGGCCTCTGTGGCGAAGCCCTTTCTTAAGGGCCGTTTGGACCACCAGGTCGGGAGGGCTGTTCACGTTCAGCCTCTTCGCGTTGAAGCGGCGCATGAACTGCCGGAGCGGCTCGGCCGGGCCTTGCACTATGTTGAACAGATGTTCAGCATCAGGCTTGATCTGCCTCCCTGCCATGAACTGCTTGCAAAACAACTGGGTGAGTTCCTCAAAGCTGTCGATGGAGCGGCTGGGCAGGCTGCGGTACCAGGTCCTCGCCGCTCCCCTGAGAGTAGAATAGAAGCATCGGCAGAGCAGGTCATCGTCAGCTCCTTGGAAGGACATGTCTCCCTCGTAGTCCATTACGTGGTGTCCCGGGTCCCCTATCCCGTCGTACTTCCCCAGCGCCGGGATCCTGAATCGAGATGGGACCCGTGCGTCGGTTATTCTCCGTGATAGGGGGCACCGGTCTCCGTGGATGCCTCCGGGGATTCGATAGTCGCCTGCCTCTGGCTCGTTCGGTGGCGGAGGGTGCACAGGCGCCGGCGGGGCTGGCTCCGCGGCCCTCGCCACACTGGGGGTCGGGCTGACCCGGCGCTCCCGGCTCCTCCGGCGCTCCCGGCTCCTCCGGCGGGAGCTTCTGCTCCGCCGTGATCGGTCTCTCGAGTGGTGTCGTTCGCTTCTCCTGCGGCGGGACGACCGTGACCGACGAGATGATGCAGTCATCGACTCGCCCTCCGTCCCTTCGGTTTCTCTTCGGCTCCTTTCACGATAAGGGGAGGAGGCGCGTGATCTCGCCTGACGGGAGTCGGACAGCGTGAACCGACGATCCGCGTTCGGCTTTTTGGTCCCGTGGTCGTCGACCACGGGGGACCGCAAGAGCGGGGGACCCCCCGCCCATCGATGGCCATCGCCCAACGTGCCTCCGTTGGATGGTGCAGGGCCGACGAGCTGCTGTACCGTCGCGACCAACGTATGGAGGCTCGCGTTGGTCTCCTGAGCCAGGGCACGGAGTTGTCCCTGTGTGGCCAGTCCTGAGCCGCCGGTTTCTTCGGTTGAGGGGTCGGGGTGATCGCCGACGGGCGTGTCTCCGAGGTTGCCGTTGGATGCGCCGTTCATCTCCTCTGGGATGGGGGGCATGCGCTTCCTTCCATTGCTGGCTCGTGCCATTGTTGGTGTGGTTTGCTTCTTCGTGGGACGGTTTTCGGTTCCCACAGACGGCGCCAGATGTTTCAGAGTGTTTTCTCACTACAAAGCGTTGACCGTGGATAACCCGGTCAACGTGGTCAAGGGGCCCGCTTGGGTCCCTCGGGCGAGTCAAGTTGGTGTTGTAGAGGCTCGAATCGGGTCTGCCGACGACGTGGAGCGCGTCGACTGGGTCGTCTCGGGGTCCTCGGTCGTTGGTAGGACGAGGGGTAGCCTCGGCCTGGGTTGAGACGCTCGGCCTCGGTCGGTTGCGCTCGGCCTCGGCGGTCGGTCGACGAGGGGGAGCCTCAATCGTCCAGCTTGTTGCGTGGTCGGCGAAGGGCGGAGGGGAAGCCTCGGCCCGTTGATTGGGTATCCTCCTGCGAAGACGAGAACACTCGTCAGGGGGGCCGGACCTTGGTTCCGGCCAAAACCCCTCCGATGCCTAAGTCAGACAGAGATCTGAAAGAGGAGGCCCGGCGGAGACGGTTCGACTCGTGAGGAGATCGGAACGGCGTCTCACGGCGCGAGCGGGGGAGGAAGGAAATGATATGGGGGAACTAGGTCATTGATGGAGTAACTTAGGTTCTAGATACCTGAGATGCGGTCCTCTGTCCTGTTGTCCTCATAACCCCTTTATAGACCTCCGCTGTGATTGCCCCCCGACCCACGTCGCTCGTCCGCCCCCAATCGTGCCCCCTCAATCCGCCCCCTGCCGCCGCTCCCTGCGCCATGCCAGCCTCCCCCCATAACTGCCATTAAGTGGTCGTGGGATCGAGGGAGCGGTTATCGCAGGAGTGGGTGAGTGACCCGTATGTTACCGGGGCCGGGTCGGATCTACATTCGGGGGAGTCCCCGATAGGGCCTTATCGAGTGGGCCTGAGTGCTCAGATGGGCTCTTGACCGGGGGTCGGGTTTTCGGGCTCGTGTCTTTCGGGCCTCGGCCAAATAGGCGTAACAGGGGTGAACCCTATCACAGAGTTTAAAAAAACCTCAGCGACATCCAAGTGGTGATGCTCCATGTCCTCAACCTCTACGGTCCATCCTCTACCACGTCCTCGGCCTTCTCATCTAGTAGCAACACACGGAGTTTGCATACAACACATCGGTGTCCTGGGATAAATCTCTCATCACATCGAAAACATAGTTCGTTCAGCCTCTTTTCCTGCATCTCAGCATCAATCATCCTCCGACACTATCCTCATGTCTGTAGGGCCCCGCTCTTTACATTGTCAGCCTGGTGTGTCCATGTCACCACCTTCTGCCCCCTGTCGATGCTTGACTACGGGAAATAGGTCCACTCCAAATGCCCCTAGACCTTTGCTCCTCAACGAGATGGTCATCCATTATCTGGGCCAACTCTATGGCGTCAATCAGATTATGGGGTCTCTGTAGGAGTAGCTCTGTGAAGATAGCGAGCCTCAGCCCCTTCGTGAAACTAACCACCAGTGTCTCGTCTGGGATCCCCGAACTTGCCCTGACAATGCCTCAAATCTTTCTTTATACTCCTTTACCGTACCGTCCTGCCTGAGTGCCAATAATTGCTTCTGTAAATTTCTCCCGAGTCTCGCAAAAGCTCTCCACCAAGCAGTCCTTGATCTCCTCTCAAGAGCGAAAACGTCGTCGCTGCTCCCTCCACTAGAACTAAGAGAGTGTCTTTCCTTCGAAACACGCCGTCGCCACCTCCAATTTCTGCCCCTCCGTCATGCGTGTCACCGAAAAGAATCTCTCTGTCTGGTAAATCCAGCCGCAAAGATCATCCCCACAAATATTGGCATCTTCAGCTTCCTTACACGACTATCCTGTTAGATCTGGTCAGCCCAATAGGGGGGCCCATTTTGAGTGTTTTATGTTATTTTATTAATATAGGGGTATTTTTGGTAAATGGCTATTTTCTGAAATTGTATTAAAGGGAGGGGTGCTAGCCGGCCCTACTATATGCTATTGTTTTGATTATTGAGATATTTCCGAGGAAGAATACTTCGTCCTAGAGTGGATGCGGCCATCCCCTATTAATCGACGTCTTGGGAGGGCGATTATCCCTAAAATTGTAATCACATATCTTATTTTATTTCAGTTTAGCTAATAAATTTCAGATCTGCTTTTGGTGAATATCATTTTGGTATCAGAGCACGTAACGATCCATAGCGGCGTCGATATAATCGCAGGACAAGTTCGAGACTTTGGAGGTGAAGTTCAATAGCGAGATAGAATGTGTGAAGAAAACTCTTGCGGGGCGCGATGAATCAATGGTGAAGTTGACGGCTTTCATTGATTGGATGACGGCTGGGCAAGATAAGCAAGATGAGGCCCTCGCACAAATTATTTTTCAACTATCGATCCTCACGAGAAAGGAATGAAACGACGGTGCAAACCCTAGTTCATCAAAAAAGGTACGACCTTTGGACAAGGGGGAGGAAAACATGGAAAAATTGACAAGGGATCGTTTCTCGAAGATGCGGAGCATTACGAGGAGGAAGAAGGGTCGTGAGAGGAAGATTACTGCGAAACGATTCGTAGAAGAGCAGAGGAGGGTCGACTGAACCCTAGAGCCAACCAAGAGGAGCGGCAAGCCCTGGATTGGGGCAGGGGCAGCCGCCCCACCCCGGAAGAGCATCGACAGGGGCGACATACCCCTGCCAGCCTTTGGCAGGGCCAGTCGACCCTGTCGACCCACCTGGTGGGGCTGTTGGCCCTTCGGCAGCCCGCAAGGGCAGACGGGGTACAGCAGCCTTTGACAGCCCTCGGCAGCCGTCAGGGGGGGTTTCACGAGTCTGGCGAGCACCGTTCTGCTATTTTCCAGACTTCCGTGACGCGTCCCGACTATAAGGAGCACTATCCGCATTCCAACGGCTATCCAGAATATGTACATGGTGATGGGACTCACTATGGGGGTGAAGGAGGAGGGCGATTACTATGACAACGGAGGAGGTGCCTATGGTGGTGGAGGTGACTGAGGAGGCTACGAAGGACGAGGAGAGTGACCCCGAGGGGGTTATAGAGATCATGGGAGAGGGCCACATGGAGGACATGAGACACACCAGGAGAGGTGGCAGCGCTACCACCAGCCCCGATACGGCGAGGGATGAGGAGACCAAGGGACATTCAATATGGACAGACTGCGGAAGCTGAAGATGTATGTCTTCGAGGGAGATGACACAGTGTCGTGGATCTACAGGGCAAGGAGATTTTTTAGGGTCTCTCGTATGACAGAGGAGCAGAAGCTGGAGGTAGCAGTGATTTGTCTGTATGAAAAGGCCCTCGCTTGGTTCTAGTGGAAGGATGTGATGCGTCCTTTTCGCTCATGGGAGAAGATCATGGACCAGATGGTGGAGATGTTCAGAGATCCTCATTTGGGAAATGTGTGGGAGCAGTTACTGACACTCAGGCAGGATGGCACCGTGAGAGACTATTTGGAGAGGTTTGAGGCCCTATTAGGATATGTGCATGGGTGTCTAACGAGATGATGGAGAGCACCTTCATTAAGGAGCTGAAGGCTACTATTCGAACAACGGTCCGCATGCAGAAGCCTCAGAGCCTGAGGGAGACCATGGAATATGCTCAGATGGCAGAGGACTGCCAGTTGGAGAGAAAGTCGAGAGATGGTTGGGTGGACCGGTTTTCCGCAGTGTTCCGACCACGACATGAGAACAGAAGATAGCTACAGAGGTCGATCAGGAGAGTATTGAGAAGACTGGGGAGAAGAGCAGTGCACCTCCAGCAGGGGATCAGTTCAGGAGGATGACTAACACCGAGATGAGGGAGAAGAGGCAGAAAGGGCTGTGTTTCAGATGCGATGAGCGGTTCACCCCAGGGCACCACTGTGAGGTGCGCAAGCTCCAAGTTTTGATAGCCAAGGAAGACGAGGATGACGTGGAGGACGAAGAGGTCGGAGTCGAAGACGACTCCCACTTGGAGTAGGACCGCCAGAAACTTCATGCATCACCTTGAGGACAAGGTGGAATTTCGGGGGTGGAGTAATGTTAGATCCGGTCGGCCCAATAGGGGGCCCATTTTGAGTGTTTTATGTTATTTTATTAGTATATGTGTATTTTGGTATTGGCTATTTTCCGACATTGTATTAGAGGGAGGGGTGCTAGCCAGCCCTAGTTTATGCTATTGCTTTGATTATTGAGATATTTTCGAGTGAGAATACTTTGTTCTAGGGAGGGTGTGGACGTTTCCGATTAATCGGCGTCTTGGAAGGACGATTAACCTGAAAATTGTAATCACCTATCTTATTTTATTTCAGTTTTTGCTAATAAATTTCAGATCTGCTTTTGGTGCTTATCATATCCATCCCAAAATTCACCTACTTAGCTCGACCCTCAAAGTGCATAGGACGATGGGCTTGGTAGGCGTGTCTCCATCTGTCTATGTGCCCTCCAAGCCACTCAGTTGGAATCCATCTATGTCTCTATAGTCTCCTCGATCATCACCGCCAAAAATGGAGCCTGGATCATCTTCCTCCAAGTCCCAATCCCTGTCGACATCCTTTGTGTACTCCTCATATGCCAGGGACAAACGTCGTTGTCTCTCCGCATCTTATCGAAGGCCGTGGGGCCATCAAAACTCATCGGCGTCGTCGCCGTTCTCCAAAATCCCCAGGCGTGTAGGCATCGCCCTGAACTGTCGTGGGGAGGCCGCGGGACCCCTGTCGGCTGTCGGATATAGCTGGACACCGGCTAAGCCTCGACATGGGCTGAACGCCTATGTATGGGCCTTGCAGGGCCGTCACAGCAGGAGCAGGGCGGCCGTACAGGACCTATGCTCCCATGCTGCTGGCCAACAGTGGTTGCATGCCCTCTCTAGGGGGTCGACAGGGACCGAACGCCCCAGCATATAAACTGCAGGGGTCGGCCGGCCCTGCCAACCATCTAGGGGGCCATTGCAGGGCGGCCTTGCAGCATAGCTGCAGAGGTCAGGCAGCCCTGTTGGGGCCCCTGAAGGGTCAGCTAGGGCTACCGCACCTCATGGGCTCTTCCTCTTCCTTTGAAAACGCTCCCTCGACGTCCAATAGCTACCCTTCTTCATATTTCGTCGCCTTGCCCTTACCCTTCTCCAAAGTCGACGCATTTTTTTTCCTAGATTAGGGTTTTCGGCCACATCGTCTAATTTCACCAAGATGCCCGTGAATCATTACATGATTTGTGTTAGGGCTCCTCCATGTTTATATAAGGTTTTGCCTTACTTCGCTAGGGTTTGCTTCACGACCTTCGTTATATTTCTCCTCAAAATAGTCGAACTTATCCTTCGATCTTATCACCGCCGCCATGGAGCTCACTGCTCTAATACCAAATTGATAGGAACCAAAGGGAAAGATCTAATTTTTTTAAGAAATTTGAAAATAATGAAAATAAAGGCCACGTTTGAGAGGTGAACCGCTCTCCCAAGACGCCAATTAAAGAGGACGGCTGCACTCTTCCGATGTAGAGAGAATTCTCAACATCTCTCCATAAGTTTCTCTCAAAATAAGCATAAGAAATCCATCCCCTCCTATGACATATATATATATACACTAATCAGAAAAATACAATTTTGCATAAAACCCCAAAAATTCTAAAATTCACAAAAAAGCCGAAAAGTTTGCAAAAACACACATGGATCATGGATTAGCCACCGAAAACCTTTTCTGCCTTCTCTGAAATGTGATAAGCACGTTAGAATCCCACCGAAATGATAATATCTGTTAGACTCCTGCCTCGCCTCGTGCCAATCTTTAACGTACTAATCTCCTAAAAGACAATGGGTTGAAAAGAATGTTATTAGACAGTTTAATCATTTTATAATTTCACTAACCAATAGCAAATTAAACTAAAAATTAAGCAAATAATCGACAGATGGTAGGGACAAGTTAGGTGTCAAAAGTGCAGCGTCAACATCACGAACTAAATAAACAAATCCATCTACTAATATAATAGACAAGAAAGAAACAAATTATAAATGAGAAATGATAGTGGGAATGTGGGATTACCATTCATAAGGTAGGAAGTTCATGAATATATTACCCAATTTCATGACCTTAATAAGGAAATGAAAGCAGAGTAATCAGTTTTGACAATGATAACTGTATGTGCTCAAGATGAAGAGAAAACTATCAACTCCTGAAACTGCCGGAATATCAACCATTTGTCATACTCCTTTCTAAATAAAACCACTCACATTTGAACCTGACTCCTCTGTAAAAGCAATATGAGTTGACTAAGAATGAGACTGATGCGATTCGCTAGGGTTTTGATGGTAAAAAGAGGATTTTTGTTGGAAATTCAGATCTGAAAATTAATGGAAATCCTACTACAAATCAACTACTCGCTGGATAACGACTACGAATAGAGATTGATCTAAGGGAAATAGGAAACTTCCTAATAAAAAATTATCTAAGGATTAACAAATAAACTAGAATAAAACAACTCTCACAATTTTCGCATGGTGATTAGGGCCGGCTCAATCCCCTTAAATAGAAAACCACCCCTATTTGTTATTTTACTCAAATACCCCTCCCTCCAATTACTAGCCGCATCACTACTCCGCCCCTGAATATCCACCTTGTCCTCAAGGTGGTGCATGATGTCCGTGGGCCATTCGTTCTACCAGGTCGATTGCAAGCGTCCTCCCGGGTCAAACGGATGAGAGTGGTCCCCACCGCTTTCAACGACGTCCGAAAAAATATCGTCGGGCCAAGACGGAATCCGAAAAGCGTCGTCGGACCCCCCACAAATACTTTGGACGGTCGTTGATGTCGTTGCACTGCTGGACGGGCTCTGTCGCCCGCTGTTTTGGGCCCAAAAAGCCAAATCCTCGCTGGCCGACGTCTCGGAGGCCTCATCGTCGATGTTGAAAGGCCGGACGCGCCCGTGGGGGCTCCAGGAGGGACGGCAGCCCCCTTGGGGCCCCCCAGCCCCCTTGGGGCCCCAGGAGAGGCGGCGGCCCCTGCAGTAGGGGCGGCAGCCTCCCTGGGGGCCCCAAGAGGGCCGGCAGCCCCCTGGGGGTTCCAGGAGGGGCGGTAGCCCCTGCAATAGGGTCGACAACCCCCTGGTGGCCCCAGGAGGGGCGGCAGCCCCCGTGTGGGTTCCAGGAGGGACAACAGCCCCTCGGGAATACCCTGGAGGGGTGCCCCTCCCTGTTTGCTGTCAATAAAAGCTCCTCTCGCTGCTTCTCCGTCGAAAGCGTCGTCTTTGACCATAGATCTGTGGTTAAACCCAGATCAGACTCCGGATCGCTGTGAGGGTGAAGCTCCGAGCCCAAAGATATCGCCTTTAGCTCTGGATCTGGTACTAAAAATTTCAGATCTGGATCTAAAATTTGAAGATCATTCCTCATCGACAAAGGTGGCTCCTTTTTGCTTGGATCCATCTTTGAGTTGAAGTTCATGGACAACGTCGCTATTGTCTCCGCTATCGCCACCAATTTTGTTTCTGTTTTCACCTGATTCTCCTTTATTTCCACTCTAATCCGTTCCATAGATCGGGTGCTCGCCCTGGATTTACTGCTCTAATACCAATTGATGTGATTCGCTAAGGTTTTGATGGTAAAAAGAGGATTTTTGTTGGAAATTCAGATCTGAAATTAATGGAAATTCTACTACAAATCAACAACTCGCTAGATAACGACTACGAATAGATAGAAGAACTCAATAAAGATTGATCTAAGGGAAATAAGAAAATTCCTAATACAAAATTATCTAGGGATTAACAAATAAACTAGAATAAAACAACTCTCACAATTTTCGCATGGTAATTAGGGCCGGCACAATCCCCTTAAATAGAAAAACACCACTATTTGTTATTTTACTCAAATACTCCTCCCTCCAATTACTAGCCGCATCAGAGACATTCTGCTCAGTAGCTCCTAACATGTCTGCTTCTTATGCCCCCACCTTACCATAGTAATTACACAATATGACATCTCCACCAAACAGGTTCCCCACAGTCCTATCTACCAGGGCCTCCACGACCCACTCTAACCAGGCCTCTTCCACAACCTATACCATGAGTTGTTCTAGAAGTAGCACCATAATCTCCTACTGGTCTTATAAGCCGTCTCTGCTAAACTACCAAAGCAATATGATTTTGTAGTTCTTTTGCAATGGTGTAATGATTACCTTAAAATATCCTCCAAAACAAGTTAGAAATTACAGATACAAAGTTGACCGTTGAACTCACTACAACCTGTGACAGTACAAACCGATGAGCTCGTAGTAAGTGCCAAGAAAGCCTAATACAAAGATCTGTTCTCATTGCATGTTCATCTTCTACATATCAATTCTATATAGGAACAATAACTTCAACTCTTTGCACAGTCATTTGTAGTAATCCTAAAATTATGTAAGAGTCTGATCATCATTCTGGCTACTTTTGAACGGCTCATGTGGTTCAACATAGGCTCCATTAAGATTATTGATCCCAGAATAAAGCTCTATAAAACACAGCTCCTTGATCATATGTAGCACCATATCCTACACATGCACCATGTTGTTTACTGCCTAATTATAGAGGTTTACATCATCACGCTTCTATTCTGCAATCTTCAGATTTGGAGGGTCATCTGTGAGATAAATCTCATTCCCTTGGCTAATAATGCAGTTCTCAACAAGTGTTGTTCAGTGAAGACAATTGGTGCCATCTGCCACCAGCTTTAGATTAGTGATCTTCCTAACTAAAAACTCATGAACCACAAGTCTTAACTTTAGAATTTATTTTATCACATATAACCAAGCAACAGACCCTCTAAATCTAACAAGCATAGATCTGATTCCTAACAAATGACCACCTTTAGGATCATACCTTGTCAGCTCACAAAGACAATCCTCTCTTGGGATCTAACACCAACATCCAAACAAATTGGTCCTCTCTTAGGATCTGAAGTACATATCAAATAAAAAATACATAATAATAACCTTAACAAACTTAATTTTTTAAATTTTTTAACGAACTGTTATTGTATGCTGTATTAATACAGTACACCCTACTTTTTAAATTTTAAAAAATTTTAAATTGTTTTTACTGTATATTGTATTAATACAGTACACCCCACCTTTTTTACCATGTTACAGTGCTAAGAGAATAACGGAGAGTAAACAAAAAAATAAAGAAGCATGATGTAGAAGATGAACAAATGTTGATGTGGGACGTTGTATGACATTGGAGAACCCTCAGTCTAGATCATTGGGTTTCTATTTGGGTTGTAGAAGATATGAAAGCCCTCGACCAACATCAGGCAGTTCCAATTTGGGTTGGGGGGCACTCGAACAATGCCTAAAGGCATTAATTTGGGTAGAATATGGTCTAAGCATCATTGACCAAGGCTGGACAGTTGCAATTTGGCACAAAAAAGATTGGAACGCCCTCGAACAAGGTTGATGAGCTTTGATTTGGGTCAGGGATCATCTGAGCACTCTCGATCAAAGTGTAACGTCCCGCTCACTGGGTGCCGTCACAATTTAAATAACTATATGCAGGACCTGCAGGTGTCAGTGAAGTCAATGGGGAACAGTGCAAAAAGAAAAGAAATACTCAAAACCCAGGTTTGATGTCTCGGTTTCGGTATCAGTTTCGTTCTTATGGAAATTTAGGTTTCGGTATAAGTATCGTCCGTTTCGGTGGTTTCGGAGGTTGGTTTCGGTTCGTCCGTATCGGTCGTTTCAAATATTTAAACCCCTATCAAATAATATCAAATAGTAAAGAATCTAATATTTTTTAACATTTTGCTAAATACATGTAAATATATTATGCTTTTTGCTAAATATATCAATTCATTGTGTAAGTTTACTAATGTGGTTGGCCAGCAACACTGTTATTAAAGGGGCATGACAAACTTGTAAATAAATGGAAGATGTTTACGGGCTTCTGCCAAGTGAAACCGCAAAAATGAGATGGCAAACTTGTAAATAACTGTGTAGATGCAAGTGGAGATGGCAAGCTAGTAAATAAATGGGTTGTTGCAACTTGCAAGTGGAGATAGTAAGCTTGTAAATAAATGTGCTGGCAAGCTTGTAAATGTGCTGCTGTAATTTCCAAGTGGAGATAGCAAGCTTGTAGATAAATGTCATGATTGTATGCGATGGAAAACTTGTAAATACAAGTGCATCTGCATCCATACATGTAAATAAATGTATGTAAATAAATCAATTTGCTGCCCTAAAGCCCATAATGATTCATCCCCAGCTGCCAATAGACGAGATGAAGGCAACGGCGACATCGGAGGGAGGCGGCCTCGGGTGCAGGAGATGGCAAGACTGGATGCAGCGAAGAAGGCGGCAGCTAGATCGAGGTCAGTTAGGTTTTTTCCCTTCCTCTTCTTCTTTTCCTTTTTTTCTTCTTTTTGATGTTTTCTTAGTTTGGAGCAGCAACGAAATCTTCTTCTTTTCTTGTTCTTCCTCCTCTATCTCTCTCTTCATTTTTTTTCCTTCTTTTTTATATTGGTTTCGGCCGAAAAGTTGCTGTTCCGGCCAGTTTCGGCCGAAACCAACCGAAACTGGCCGGAACGGCAACGTTCCAGCTGAAACCGAAACGTTGACGCCTGTTTCGTATCGGTACCCACCGGTACCGATACAAAACGGCCGAAACATGTGGGTTTCGGCCGAAACCTTAAACCATGCTCAAAACATGACATGTTATCACATTTCTAAACAAGAAAATGACAATACAATCTACACAACAACTAAAATGTAAATAAAATACTCACCTGCAGCCAGCTCACGTCCCAATGTCCTGCACCGAAAGCTCTGACTCCTCGTACTCATGTGCCTCCGTACAATCCTATGTGTCACCTAGCGCGGCAACAGAAGTCGCACCACAGCTCAATAGAGTAGACAATATCTAATAAAGAGACAGAAATGATAACGGTGCACAAAAGGAGATATGACAGCAACAGTTATAAGATACGATACAAAGGTACAACATGTTATGATTATTAAATGTCTACAAACTATTGTAAGATGGTATTCACTTAGGTGAACCAATCCTAAGTCGTGACTTATAAATGAGAATATGACGTGCAACCCGAAGACCTTCATATACTGTACGGGTGCTACCTCGGGCCGAGTAACAGACTACTCAGGATCCATTCAAATGTTTGTCCATGGAAAAGTGATAGTATCGTGAACGATCATGATAGATCGTGGAATGGAAATCCTCCCAGACAGTGGCCAAAGGATAGGATCCAATTGCTCCCGCACTCTTGCAATCATAAGTTTTCCCATAACCTATCGAGTTAAGCTAAATTAATTAATTAATATTTTTAGTGTTGTGATGTGGCCAAAGTTTAATATTATTTAAACTACATAGTCAAGGGATCTATTGTCGTACATGTAATAGTATCCAGTCATGTCAAGAGCCAACCTCAAATCCACCAGTTATTCTTCAATAGTGATATCACAAATAACATCCCAAGACTACGCAATTTAACACAATATTAAACTTCATGGTACTAGCAAGCTCAAGAGATAATTAAATGGCATAATAATAAAGCCGGCATGGTGACAAAGTTAAGCAGAGATATGTCTCATATCATGATTATTAGGGTTTCTATCAAGCATAACTAGTTTATACGCAGCGGAAAATAGAAACCTACCAAGATCCATGTGTTTCTAATTGATTCGATTAGATTACTAACATTTGTGACAATTTGAATGTGTCGGACTACAGGTGCTGCTCTACGAACAACCACCCTCAATCGGTATCCACCCGCGAACGTCGCGAACATGAATGGCGAGTGTGCTAGCTCCTTCTCCGCAACTAGGGTTTCTCTCGCTCTTTGTTTTTCTCAAAGGAGGAGATAGATTGAAAAACATAAAACTGAAAATCCTCTTCTTATATCTTATATAGAATCCCATGTTAACCCCTTAACGCATTTCAGTTACGTGGCGATATCTTAGGGAAAAGAATTTCACGTTAACCCCTTAACGCATTTCAGTTACGTGGCGATATCTTAGGGATAATATCTTAACGATATACAATATTTGACAGTTAAGATATTTCGCCTTATTACGAATTTCAAATCAAATTTGAAATCACGTTTAAAAAACCATATCATATCCATTACGTTCTTTGTGTGCGACCCAATAGGCTCATATTAAATTGACAGTTGGCCTAATCTTATTAGAAGCCCACAAGTCATAATTGGTCTCTAGCAAGACATTATAACTACCCAATTAATATGAGTATCGTTAGTTCGATATTAACCTAACCAATAGAACATGTCATAATCCTTTTGTCACACGCTATCTGATTTGAACATAAATCATGGGTAGTGTCATACTTATATTGTTCAAATATTCAATTTCTCGCTTTCTAAGTAGACTGATAAAATCAAATGACATTCATTTGAGCACGGCCATGTATTTCTCAGTCTTACTTATCGAGGGGCCCATTAGATATCTCTCTCATAGGAGAGGGACACATTTCATCTTGTTCATTCACTTTCCTCTGCATAATTCACATCATGTTCAATCGTAACCTTTATGATTATCTGATTAAAGATAACGTTTTGTTATGTCAAAACATGATGTTCCTTATATAGGAAATTGTGATGATCTCATGTCTAAAGATTCTATGACATAACTAGGATGAGATCATTTATGACACTAATCCATGTAAGGATCTCATAGCGAGTCAATCAAGTACATGTTCTCCAACAAGTACCTATAAGTTTTATTTGTATCATCATACATATAATTATCTCATAATTATCAACCAAACTCATACTAGTCTTAATTCATTATTAAACATTTAACGATGAATGACTAGGGATGCTTAGAATAACAAAAACAGCTATTCAAACATTATTATAAAGAAACATGCAAGCAATATAATAATAACAATAAGAAAAATATTTTATAAATGAAAATGACATAACATAAAGGTCCAAATATTTGGCCTAGGGCAAAAACACTAACAATGATATTCCAGAGCTGAACCAATATTAAAAGAAACAATACCAACTTCTATGCAATGAACCAAGAAACGATGGAAACACAATAATTGTTTGATAAAGACAACCCCGAAAGTCAAACTTATAATGGCGCTAGAGGTTATAGGCCAGAGAGATCAGATTTGGTGTCTTCTCATCACGTGGTGGTGGGAACCTGTGCCTACGGCAAAATCCACGGTGTTGCTAACAAGGAACCAGGGGCTAACAACTAAGACAGCTGGGAAAAGGGGCTCAGATCCCAAGTAAACCGCACCGAAAAACCACAACAACGAGAAAAGGATTCAGCCGAATCAAAACAAGCAGCAGAAAAGCCAACCACAACTCAACAACCAACAAGGGGCACAAAGCCGCAAGCAAGGGAGCGACCGAACCCAACTCAAGGAATGAATGGACAGACTACAAGCAAGGGGAGGCCAAACAACAACGCAGTAAGCCACGAAGGCCACTGAATCTCCAAAACAATACGGAAGCCCAAACTGCAAGCAAGCGGAGCCACCGAACCCAACTCAAGCAAGGAATGGACAGAGCGCAAGTAAGGGATGCCAAACCAAAACGCAGCAAGCCACGAGGGCCACCGAATCTCCAAAATATCAAGGAAGCCCGAACCGCAAGTAAGAGAAGAACAAAACTCCCAACACAACAAGCCGAGAGGACCAACCGAACCCAAAACAGCATCAAGAAAGTCAGTCGAATCCTAAACAACCCTAAACAAGAACCCCAGGACCCCATACAAGCAGACGAGGGAACCAACCCCACGAGACAATCGTAGGGAATCAAACCCTAACTACTTCCCAAATCATCATATCATGCTTGTTAAAAATACCATTCCCCCTTACAAAACCCCACGATATCATCACAGTTCAAGGCATGCAAAAATCGGAAATCAAAACTGAGGGATATGGGATAGAGTCTACCAAAATCGTAGACAAAGAACCAAGAAAATTAAGGACCCAAAAATCCATAGCAAGATCCCGCAAAGAAGGACGAAGAAATCAGCTGAGAGCCTCAGAGATACTTACAGAATGTGTAACCAAGGAGGGGAGAAGGGCATTAAATAGCAACCGGAGCAACCCCAGAGGACTACATTCACAGTAAGGAGAGGATGGGCCTCCACGGAGCCATAGAGAACGACGGAGGGGCTCCGCAATCGTCGCCAAGGACAGAGGAGCAGAGGGATGGCGTCGAAGCCCCTACCGAGGGCCCCATGGTGATGCAAGAGCGAGAGAGACAAAGAGACGCCCGAGCCCTAGCGGGCTTTCGTCGAGAGAGGGAGAGACGCGATCGATCGGAGCCCTCGAGGGCTTTATTCGCTGCAGGATCGAGAGAGAAAGGGGGAGAAAAGGGATGGGGAGCCCAGCGGGCTTTTGCAAGTGGGATGGGCCCAACGAAAAGAAAAAGAAAGAGTGTGAATAAAATGGGCCATTACACAGCCTTCAATTTTGACAATAGAGATTCTGAGAAGAAAGGTGGTTGTGTTAACTTAGGCTAATTTGGACGTGATCGGCAATGATCAATAATGGTTTGATGATCGTATGACATTGATGATAACTGAAGATATTAATGAACAGTTGTTTTTTGGTTTTTTTAACGAGGTTTTTTCAGCTAAGGTTAGGTTAGGGTTTTTGGCTCTGATACCAGGTAGAAATCAGAGATGGAAGTTTGAGAGAATTAGATTATCATATTAACCCAAATATCTTGTTATTTAAAAAGATCATATATTACAATTTTACACAGAACTCCCAACACATTTTACACCAAACACCATATACAATGTATTCTAACAAAGGAGATATAAGAAGGAATCCTTGACAGAATTTTGGTAAGTCATTGACATACGCAATATTGGAGGGGCTATATAGACTTGTATTAGGGTCACTGAATTGCAATTTCAGATAATTTTGTTTATTGTTACCTAATTGGGAATAATAGAATTAAGTCATTATGGTTTATTTTTGTTTATCTTTCAATTCTTATAAAAAAAGTTGGCCTAATCAGCACAGTGTTTTGATGTATATCATATATGTTAGCGCAAGCACTCAAACAAATATGTTGTCATTTTCCTGCATACCTCCATTTTCAGGATTTTACGGGCTGTTGTGTCATTGTTGTTGCTACTTTGTTTTCATGTCCATACTTCTTATAGGGTTAAGACTTGGGACTGATAGATGGATTTTGGAGTTTCTTTTACCGGTTCGCATATTGATTTTTTTAGCAAGATATTGTAAGAGGGCTGTGGTTATCCTACTCTAATATGTGTTAACAATTGAGCATACATTTCCATCAGTTCTCTTGTTTTTTTTTTGCTTTAAAATATAGATGAAAGCACCAGGCTAGTGGATGTGACAAATAACTTGGGAAGTTTGGTTTGCAGCAATAAAATACCTTAGCATTCAGCAAATGCTGCATATAGAATTTGCTGCAGAATAATAAATTGTAAATTCTTTGTTTGGTATATCATATGGAGCAATTGTTGGATTGATTGTGGGTGGCTAAAATAGTAGTTATGCCTTTACTAGCTATTAAAAGTAGTAGTCATGCTGACATTGCAATGGATTTATGGTTAAATATAAAATTTATGAAAAGCTTACAAAATAGATATAATTTAATGATAAGTTCATCTGGGCTCCTTATCTTAACCTCGAACTATTGCCCCATCATCCTCAAGTTTGATTTAAATTCCTGTAGTGGCCAATAAGAGAAAGGGGTGAAGGGGAGGAAATAGTGATGTCAATGTCTTCAGGATGATCTCTCTCTCTCTCTCTCTCTCTCTCTCTCTCTCTCTCTCTCTCTCTCTCTCTCTCTCTCTAAAAGACAGATGTGGGGAGGCATTCAGTTCAGTTGATCAAGAGAGAGAAATGGAGGGATCTTCTTTGCTTAAACTATCAGCAAAGTCGACACCTGAGACTTGCCTATATAAGAGAACGTTTCCAACTTTTAAGATATATACTGGTTTTTTCTCCCATCGAAAACAGTTTTAAGAGCCAAATTACTAACAAGGTTGATCTACATTCCTTTCAACTCCAACCAGAATTACTCAATTCATTTGTGTCAATCCAACCAAGTGGGGATCATTCTTCTTGCAGCTTGGGATTTATTAATTTATTTATTTATTTAACCTCATCTTCTGGTCAGTCAGCGTTATATTTGAACCATGATGTGGTCTCATCTTCTAATTAGTAAATAGTTATTTCATCTTTACTGGTCAATCTTTTCTATCGAAGGTTATTAGAATTTGTGTGAGTCAAGGTTAAGTTTTACTGTTACCTCTTAGTTTATTCCCTAAAATTCTCCTTACCATTTCTACTAATCTGTTCCTTAAAAAATTTCCTTCTTTCTATCTCTCTTTAGGTTCTCACCCACCATAATGGTTACTGCTAAAATGCTAGAGGTTCTCATAATATGGTTGTATCCATAAGAACCGACTTTAGCTCTCGGCACATCGTCTAACTATTATTATGCATGAGTGTACTTCCAAAAGAGTCAATAGACTCAATACCAAACCTGTACAGACTATATCACAGGATAAAACATTCTTCAGGAAACTCTATAATTATAAAATATAATATTAACTTTGGAACAACTGAAGAAGGCATTTTCACTCACCTTTGCTTCAAAAGAAACAAGAACACGACCTAGCTTCCATTTTGGATAAAACCTACAAATGAGTTATCATAAGTACCATACAGTCACAAAATATAAGTGAATAAATTGTATGTCTGCGATACATGAGTATTCAAAAACCATGAACAAAAATCAAAACTGGAAACAATATGGCCGCAATACTAGAGAAACTAATGATTAGGTTATCCATGCAAATCCTAAAGCAGAACACATGGGCTTAAATGAAAGGAGAGGATATATATGTAACAACAAAAGAAAAACAATCATCTAAGAAAAACAAAACAAAAGATTTGGGACACGAATTTTCTCCAATTCGATTCATAACCCATCAATATCATAATACACAAAACTCTCAAAAACATCCCCAAGAAGCCCAAATTCTCACAAAACCTATTGACACAATTGGATCCAAATCCCCTTATTAGTACTAAACAAAATTTGTAGACTAAATCGAATTACAATTCCTAATTATAGTTCAATTAGACTCCTAGACACAGAACTCACACAAAAGGAAAACATTACAAAAGAAAATCAAAATCAATTAGTTTTGGGTATTGGATTCCACCAATACACGTTTTGGATGATGAGCAAACATAATGCTTGGACTAATATATTTGAACAAGTTATTGAATATTGTTTCAAGACAAATAAGACCAACCATTGATAGCTCAAGCATGGATGATAAAGCCATATGTATCAAGCTTGACATAATGATGTGACTCCAAGGAAGCAAGATGAACATGAAGACGACTATGACATGAAGATGAAGATCAAATGCTACATCAATTGAAAGTTAGAAGAGTAATTTTAATTGATGTAATATTTTATTCTTATCTTAGAAATCATTGTTAAAGACATGAAGATATCACACACATGAAACCTTTGGAATTAACCAAAAATTATTAATGACTTAATTCATATCATTATGAGGAGATCATAACGTATGAGAGGAGCAAGGGCAGAGAATATCATGAAGTGACTAACTAGCCCAAGAACATTTTCGTGAAGTTTTGGTCGTTTTTGTGAATTCTGAAAATTCAATGGTGTTTTTGTAAACATGGACAGATCTGTCCATATATATGTTTGGGGCTTATGTTCTTTATGTTGAAATTGAGAAGACAAAACCTAGAACTAGAGTAAAACCTTAGAAAGAGAGATTTAAGCCTTGTCTCTTAGATCAAAGGCTAGGAGATCGATTTCCTCTTGAAAGAAATCAATTGTATCTTGTATTTTCCTCTTTTTTATAAAAATCTGAACTTTTCCTTTTCAAAACCCTAGGTTTTCCTATCAAATTAGTATCAGAGCATCGATCTTGGCAACCATGGTGACGGTGGCGAAAAACGTTTGATGCCTTGGAGGAGAAATTGGGAGGTGAAGTAGAAGGAGCAAAATCAAAAATTAGGAAATGATGTAGAGGCTCTCAATGAAAAAGTCTCTTCACTGGAGTCTATGATGAAAGAGGTCTTTGAATTCGGTCGTCCTCCACGGGGCAAGGAGGAAGCGCCAAAAGATGAAAATTTTGAAGGTTACCCTCAGATCTAAGGTGAAAGAAGCCAACTTCGGACAAGAGGACGAATAAAGTTTTGATCTTTAGCGGCGATCTAATGGATAACAGTGACGAATAACAAGAGTGAAACCCCCCCCCCCCCCCCCCCCCCCACTCCACAACCATAACTTTCAACAACAACTAATTAAATTCCAGAAAGCACTACTAGAATTTACCACAAGATTATAAGTCTGACGAATGGAAAGCTACAAATCCATATATTCTAAAAGATATGGATAAGCTATTGAAAATATATTTGTAAAAAATGTATGCCAAATAGAACTGAGCAAATTAATCAAGAAAACTAGAATATTATGAGTTCAACAATGACATAACTTTAATCAAGCAGCAATTAAAAAAGTAAGAAGGGAGACTGTGCTAAACGGCAATGTTGAGGTCATACATATCAGTTATATTGCACTACTGTTAAAACCTGCCTGCCAAAGGTCAAAAATATTCTTTTCAAGTTTCAAACAAAGAAATATTATTGCAATTGTTAACTCCAACTGCCACATATTAACCTGTAGTACTTCAGCAATAATTGACCTTAATAACAACTCGAAAAACAGGATCCAGCCTTTTGTGAATCAAAAAATGCAAGAGAAAAAACACCACGATGGAGAAGGGTATTAAGTTTTATTTTTGCAATCAGCAAAACGCACTTGCACGCATCCAGAAGAAGAAAGCACTAGAGTATCCAGTATCAAATAGCGGTGTACAAGCAATCAGTCACCTCCCTTTTTAGCCAGAAACGAATACGTTCTCTGTGCACCATGTTCCCTTCAATCTTCTATTCGGATTCCCAAAACTTTTACATAAGTGCAATAAAAGGTGACATATAAAGGCTTTTAACAGAAGACTAATCATCATAGCAACTGATCTCAAACATTAATTTTTTAAGTGCATGTGAGACCACGGTGATGTACTCTTGAATTTATACTGAATCACCAAACACTGGACATTTGTTCCATCAGACACCTATTCTAAGATTATCGCTTGACAGGACATCCCCGTCCGGAAGCTTAGGACTCTCTTGTATACTATGATGTGCATCAACAGATGTTTACCAGTGTTGACAGCACAAGAATTGGTTCTAAGTTTACGTGCAATATGGTTTATAATTATATGTGGCAAACCAGAACCAGCGACTATGAAGGGTTGGACAAAACTGTTGTCAGACACGAGTATGAGGTTGGCTAGACTTAATATGCACATCGGAAAAGGACTGGAAGTTATATCAATGATCTAATAAAAACTAACCCAGCATCAAATTAATTTTGTACTGCTAGACAAAAAGAAAAGGCCAATATCATTAATAATGAAGTGCAAAGGTTAGAATAGCATAACCGTATGCTTATAAATATTTTGGGGCATCTTATTTTTTATAAGCTTTCTTTACATTAGCACCTTTAAAAACATAACCCAAAAATGATCATGATGAAGATATTGTAAACATCAACAAGAGCTTAATGAAGATAGGAATTAGGAGAACAAAGACACCAAACACATGAAATGGATGGATTTGCGTTCAAACTTTATGCTTTCATGCTCCAGCAATTCATGTGCATCTTTTCTAGAATAAGTATTAATTTTGGATATTATAACATTAGACAGAAAAGATATGAATATTTTCGAAGTTTTGATGGGTCTACTATGTACAGAACAACTTGAAAATTACCTAACGGTGAAATAAAAGTAATAAATTGCCCAATAAAATACAACAAATCAAATAAAAAATCAGAACATAAAATGCACAAATAATGAGAAACCCATAAAGAAGACATATTTTACCTTGGAATTATTTTCAAAATACTGTTCTGTGCATCGCTTGTCTCCGTGGTGATGCTGATTCCCGTACAAAAGCTGCCAAGTAGCTACCCCCCCCCCCCCCCCCAAAAAAAAAAAAAAAACAAAAAACCAAAAAAAAACCAAAAAATGTAGTTAGAAAGTTAACAAACCAAAGGACAATGCAGAAACAGAAGACAAACGGTAACAATTTTAGTGGGGGTAGATTTAAAACCTCATTTGCCATTTTAAGAAGTTCATCACTAACTCCAGTGCAAAACCACTTGCTTCTACAAGCATTCTTCAAAAGAGAAAAGTGTTGGTAAACCATAATCATTTATAAAAAAAGTGTGGCAAGTTGATGATGCCAGAAAAACAAAGGATCAATGCAAACAAACATGAAACCCATTTTAGTCAAAACACAAAAGACTATAAATACCACTTATTGCGTGGAAGATATGTGCAGAGGCATAACAAGTAATAGATTTCACAGTAATTTCAACTACCTAATAATGACAAATAAAAATGCAACAAAAATGAAGGACAATTGTAATGTAAAGATCAGCACCGACGAGATTCTCTCCAAGAAGCTCCTGACCGACGAGCCCCCCTACATCATTGGCTTTGATTCCTTCAGTCTCAGTCCCTCTTTTTTATTCGTTCCATTTATTTTTACTGTTTCAAACTGTGGCGGTAAAATAACTCTGTAAAAAATTATGGGGTAGACTGTATATTAAAACTGGTATATAGTACCAATACACAAAAAATTGTAGTCTGATATGTTCATGTCTGCATTCATTTGATATGTATCTCAGATCACAATAATCGGGGGGGTTCGGATGTGTTGGTTGGATCCTAAGGGAGGATCTTAGCTAGGATATGTTGGATCCCAAGGGAGGATCTTCTTTGTGAGTTAGAGGGTGGGATTGTAGGTTAGGATTCTATTTATAAGGTTAAAGGGAGTTGTTTGATTAGAGATAGCTAACAAGATTAAGTCGGGTGTCAGGTCTATGGTTGAAGAGTTTGTATTTGAAAAGATTACTGACCGAAAGTTGATAGCAAATGTCAATAAATTTTTTCAGTGAAGAAGGCTTGGTGAGACACATTATCAGTAGTAGAAAGAAGAAAAGGATTCATATTAGACAATCCTCCAAACCCAAAAACTACCGAATAGAAATATGATGGTCTCTGCAATCAGATGATGAATAGCACAGAGTTGCAGGTTCAGGCTATGATGCTGCATATGATTACAGTGAAGTAGATATATGATTACTTGACATTGGCATAACTCTATTTGAACCCCAACAATCGTAATAGATCATACAAGATACTACATGAGCCATTCATAAACAACCAAATGGATAAAACGGACTCTTGCACAATACTACGATAACTACAAGTGATTGTGTGAAGAGTTGAAGTTATTATTTCTAATGAGAGCTAATGTGCAAAGGATAAACAAGTAACTGGAACAAATTTTAATGCTAGGTTCTCTTGAAACCACACAGCCAGCTTATGCATCTATACAGCCCCAGGTGGTGATCGAAAGTTCACTGATCAACTCCATGTCCAAAACACTTTGTTACTTCGGATGATATTTCATATTGATCCTTACATTACATGTGCTAAGGAACAATAGAATCACTCTACATTGGTGGTTCAACAGAGATATTTTGTTAGATCGAAGAAGATTGTGATATTACTGCTACAGAAGCTGCTTGTGCCAAGGGTCATGCACGATGCTTAATTGTAACGGGCCGTGAGAGGTACAGATGAAGTGAGCCGTAGGAGCCCTATTGGTAATGATAACAGTGCGTCATTACTATAAGAAAGTTAGACATACGAAGCAAACATGTTAGGAGCTACATAGTACAGAATAAGATGTTCACTTCTTAATCGACACATATTACATATATTGTGGAGTTAGGTTCAGATACAGAAGTGTTTTTATCCAAAAAGAAGTATGATAAATGGCTAATGTTCCAATAGTTCCAAGATTGTCTAATGTTCCAGTAGTCCATGATTGTTAGATCAAAGAAGAGTGTGATATGCCTACTACAGAAGCTGCTTGTGCTAAGGGTCATGCACAATGCTTTATTGGAACGGGCCGTGGCGGTCTAGATGAAGTGAGCCGTAGGAGGCCTACTGGTAGTGATAACAGTGCGTCATTACTATAAGAAAGTTGGACAGAAGCAAACATGTTAGGAGCTACAGAGTACAGAATAAGATGTTCACTTCTTAATCGACGCATATTACATATATTGCGGAGTTAGGTTCAAATACAGAAGTTTCAAATACAGAAGTCTTTTTATCCAGAAAGAAGTATGATAAATGGCTAAGGTTCCAATAGTTCTAGGAATTGATGTCTTCTTTATTTTCAATCCCATTTGTGGCACTAGTCAAATCTGGTAAGTCCAATGCTTTTATTTCCTCCTCAGCATCACAAAACTCGGTGATGAATTCAAAAATCTTACATCATATGATTGGTAATCCTAGTATCATTTCTCATATAGAATCTGTTCTCTCTTGCTTGATACTACATTAGAAGATGGATCTGTCTCTTTAGTTCGTGGTGCTGGTACTGCAAGTGTAACACCTAACCAATCACTACCATCTCTGTACTATTTGCCTGATTTTTCATTAAATTTGGTATTAGTTAATAAACTTACCAAAGCATTGAATTGTTCAATGGCCTGCTTTCATACTATTATGTTTTTCAACAGATTGGGATGAAGAAGATTGGCACATGGCATATATCCAGCAGCTTATGTCATCTTAATGGGATACATGATCTCTGAATTATCTAGTATTATGTCTTTAATCGACATTCATAGTTAGAAGAATAATTTGAAATTGTTAGTTATTTAGTTATCTATCGAGTCTAGAATATGGCATGTCAAAAAAATACATCATTATGTGTGTTATCCTTCTAAAATCAATAAAAGAGCATATAGACTATTTGGACTTGTTCATTTCGATACATGCGGATCATATCATATACAATTAAAGCTTGGTTTCAAATATTTTATTAATTTTGTTGATTATTTTTATTTTGTTACATGGCTTTACTTGCTTCGAGATAGAACTAAAATGTTTTCTAACTTTTATAGATTTGTTGCTAAGACTAAAACCCACTTTGGTTTGCCAGTATACATCTTACGTAGTGATAATACTAAGGAGCATGTTAGTTTAACTTTCATTCAGTTTATGATAGTCTGATATGATACACTGGCCATCTTGTCCATATAAGTCATAACAAAATAAAGTAGATAAATGAAAAAATAGGTATTTACTTGAAGTATAACTTACAATGTTATTTCATCAAAATGTTCCTAGATATTGTTGGACTAATGTTGTTTTCACTACGGTCATTTAATTAATAAAGTACCATCTGTGCTTAATAATAAAATTCTGTATCCATTGTTATTTTTTAATGTTCCTTTATTTCCTATTACTCTGCGTATTTTCATATGTGTATGCTTCGTACATGATTTATGACTTAATAAGTCTAAAATAGACCCACAATCATTGAATTATATTTTTCTTGAATATCCACGCACACAAAATGGATATAAATTATTCGATCCATAAACTAGATAGTATATTAGGTTTGTAAATGTCACATTCTTCAAGTTTTCCTTACAAACATACTTTCAAATCTGGCCAATCTTATTTTCCTTACAAGCATACTTTCATATCTAGCCAATCTGATAACTACAGTTCCAATAATCAATTTCCTTCCTTACTATAAATTCAATATAAGTTAACTGTACAAACTAATTCTTTAGATAGGTCGAAAATTAATAGCAACAAGGTCAAGAAAACCAGTTGCAAGTATATACCAGATGTATTAAGACTCCCGCTAATGTGCTGACATCTGTTACAGTGCCAACTTTTGTGTCATATATTACTACATCTTCGTTCATGAGTGAGCCATCTTCCAAACCAGTTATTAATATTACTATTGCTTTCCGCAATATGTGTAATTGCATTGCTCATCCATTATAAAAATCTGTATGATTAGCACATCTTTCTTTTATATATCGTGCTTTCTTATCTTTCTTGATACTTATCATATTCTAAGTCTTTGTTCAAAGCTCATACTACCCAAGTTGATAAATGGAAATGAAAGAAGAAAGGAAAACATTTAAGAAAAATAGTTCTTGGGTTCTTGTACACCTCCCTACTGGCAAGATTGTGGTAGGCAAGATTGTGGATTTACTGTGAAACTCAATACTGATAGCACATTGATCAATTAAAAGCTAGACTGGTGACCAATGGATACTCTCAGGTTTATGGTGTTGATTATTTAGATACTTTTCCTCTATGGTTAAAATGATTTTAGTTCATATTCTTATCTCGCCTGTTGCCATCTATAATTGACTGTTACATCAGTTGGACATGAAGAATATGTTTCTCAAAGTATTCTTGATGAGTAGGTCTATATAAAGTATTGCATATGTTTGATGCTCAGGGTGAGTGTGGAAAAGTCTACAAATTGAAGCGATCATTGTATAACCTAAAGTAATCTTTATGAGTGTGGTTTAGATGATTAGCTATTATTGTTTAGAATTTTGAAATGTAATAAGTAAAGACGGATTACTCGATGTTCTTTTAGGTGCATCGAGAAAGACGTATTTTGTAAGTGGTCTATGTTGATAATATAATGATCGTCGTAGGTGATTTTAAGGAGATTGAATCTCTGCAGAAATATTTGTATCGACATTTTTAGACTAAAGATCTTGAACCGTTTTGTTACTTCCTTTAATGTCAAGGTAACTAGATCGTGTGAATGGATTGAGTTGTCATAAAAGAAGTATTTATTTGAGATTCTCACATTGATCTTACTGTTTGGTATAAAGTAGTCGGCCCTCATAAGGATCCAAATTTTAAGTTATTACCAAATCAAGAGAAACCACTAGATGATCCTAGATGATATATGAGACTTAAAACGTAATTAGTACATCACTGTTACTTAGCTGGTACATTACTCAGTCTGATATCACATATGCAGTGAATGTACTTATTCAGTTCATGTCTGCTTCACATAACTTTTAAGAGGTTACACTCTAGATAATATGCTATCTGAAGGATGCATTATTCATATCATGGCTATTGTAGAATGGATGCATTCCCTAATGCTGACTAGTCATGATAGATCATTGATAGAGGGTCTATTATAGGATATTATGTATCTATTACGAATTTGAGTTTTCTTTTTGTTTAGAGTATTATTTCTTTTTGAATTCTTTTTGTAGCCTAATTCTAATTTTTCTTTGAAGTATTTTTTTAGCCTAATTTATTATCTTTTTTTAGAATTTCAGTTAGAACAGGAATAGCTTTATTAGGCAAAGTTTTATTTTCTTATAAAAGCTTTTTATTCCTTTCATAGTAGAGTGAAGTTGATTAATGAAAGAAATTTTAGTTTCTTATAAAAATCTTAATCATGTGCTTTGGTTTTGAGTTGCCGAGAGATTTCCAAGGTATGAGGTTCAAAGAAATATTCTACATTCGATTATCGATCCAATGTCTAAGGTTAGAGGCCCACACCCCTAGTGGAGTTCTTCCTCAATTCCACCACAAGCCCTATAGATAACCTCTCCGCTACGGTGTTCCCCATCATTTGGTATCAACATCAAAGTTCCATCATCTCCCCTTTCTTTTAGATTAGAATTAGAAAAGTTTATATTTACTAGTTTGAAAAGTAATTACAGTTGCATCATACCCAGCATTTACTATACCACCAGCAACAGTACAGTAATTTTTTTCAAACTGCTATAATACATTTGGGCTAGTTTAAGGCAAATTAAGCAGATCTTGATACATTTAATATTTTGAAGTATTTTGAGGTTTTTAGTAGATTTCCATGGGATTTAACAATGATCGCTACTATATGGGAAACTACTACCCATCAGAGATTAGGCGTGTGAACTTCAATTGTGCCCCACATTTTTGAGGATTCAATGACCGGTATAAGTATGAAGATTGTGCATTTTTAAAAGATTTCTTCTCTTTCTTTGTATTGATGAATGAGAAGAATTGACACGATGAATGAAAAGAAATGCACAGTGCAAGTTAATTGGAGGCTCCTTTTCCTAGTGGAGTACGGATTATATGCATTGTAAGTTTTGGCCACTGATGAAAATTTATCTTCAATATTGGTATGTCTCTAAGCTCCCACCAATCCGATGCTTGGTCCAACCGTCGGAAAACCTAGTTAAAGAGTGCAGAAAGCTCATCCAACGCATGAATATATGACTATAAGATTTACAAGACATGACCAGGAAAGAACCATCATAGGCAGAGGTAGAACCAGAGTGTCGACTTAGCCAATGCCAAAAAACAAAACTAGAGCATCAGTCGATGCCAAAAACAGATATTGAGCCTTAGCCAATGCCAATACCAAAACCAGAGCATCAGTCGATGCCAACACCAAATCCCAAGCTTGATCCAAATGCTAAGCCAAAGTTTGTCAACGTCAGAGCTTGTTAAGCTAGAAGTGAAGTCAAAGCCCGAATTGGAGCCCCAATCTGTGACTGAGCCTCCTGAGCCTATTAAAAATCATATGCCAATGCTGGATCATGAAACGCACCTTGAGCTACTCCCTAAGTTATACTTTGAGTTGCTTCCAAAAGTGCATCCATTCCAAACTCAAATTCCCATTCCAGAGAACATTGACTAGTGATTCCTAAGCTTCAACAACCGCTAGTTGGTAAGTGTTAAGATCATTCTTATATGCTCTCTTGCTTTTGGAGTTTTCTTCCCCAAGTATGTAACTTGTTGATGGGGGACCAATTAGGGTCAAATTCCTTTTTATTTTTATTTTATTTTTATCATTTTATTTTTATCATGATTTTTATAGAAATTGAATCTTTTAGAAATTAAGAGTTGTTATTTAATTTTGAGAGTTTTTATTATTTTAGAGTTCTATTCCCACTTCAGTTGGGATTTGGATTGTAAGCCTATATAAAGGCCATAGACTTGTTTTATTTTCAATCGATGAATGAATAGTTTAATGGAAAAGTTTCATCAACCTTAAGAAAGGTTTCTCCTCCTTGGTCAGAAGCCTCGGAAAGCATTAGTGAGAAGCCAAAACCCCTAATTTATCTCTTTTCCCCAAATCTTCTCCAAATTCTCCACCAAATCCCTAAAATCCAACCCACCATACATCAATTTGTTATCAGATCTGAAGAACACATATTCGCTCTTCCTGATCTCATATCCACACACAAAAGAAAAAGAATTCAGCAAAACCCAAAAAAAACCTAGCCGCCAACAAGCCCTAATCCTATCGCTACAAGAAATGCACCACCGCCTCATACAGCCAGTCACAGCTGCCTCCACGTAGTCCTCCAGCCCTTACCGACCCCGACAGTGCCCATAAAATCAATCACCGTCAAGAAAACTCATCAAAAACTGCCACTGTCGAAGTTTTGAAGTTCGTCGATGCCACTGCCGGTGCACCAACCGAGGTCACCGACCCCCAAAATATCTTCTCACCATCCAGGCAAAGCTTCCAGTACAAAACAATCGTCACTTCTGTCAACGAAACCACACTCCGTCATCGCTCAAAGATCATCGAAGCTCGTCAGCGCCACCAGCGGCTTTGACCGGTGCCATCTTTGACCGGTGCCATCGATCCTCCAGGAAACTTTCCCACTCTCAGGTGAAGCTACAGCAATAAGAACTCTGGCGAACAGCTATCGGGATCGATGAAAAATACCGTTGGCACCGATCGAGTCGACGGTGCTTCAGAATCGGCTCGGTCGAGTCGGCCCCGAGCACCAACCGTGCCAATGAGCCATGCCACTGATCAGCTGGTATTGTTCATTAGCTCGAGCAAAGCAAACCCCGAGCCTGTCAGAGCCGGCTCGAGCCGACAGAGCCGACGAACTGGAGCCGGCTCGCGCCTGAGCCGTTGACCTGGTCATCTGGCTCCACATCGAGCCGCGGCTCCAAACAGCGAGCCGTTTTTATTTTTGGGAATTTTAAGCTGATTTTCGATGATTTTCTGTGTAATTTTGCTATTTTGACGATTCTGGTTCCGTTTGAAGTCCAAAACCAGTATTGTTCATGTCAGTAAGTAGCTAACTCAATCAACTACGCATAACTATCCTCTGTGAAAGAAGATCATCTCCAAGTTATGAGATACTATTATGATTACTACGATGATCCACCACAATAGGCGAGAGATCTTCTTAAGTTCGTTTTCTTAAAAGTCATTCGTGAAGGTAGGTCCAGGACTCGTCAGCTTATAGACCGTGTGAAACGCCTAAAAACATTATACATAGTAAGCAAAAGAGTAAACTCTTGCCAGAATCTACGCTAGAGATTGATCTAACACCTAAGGTAGAGTGTGAGAAGCCAGACCTTGACCAATATATTGAGACAGCTTGCGCTTGATCCTGAATTGAATCATGAGCATGCCTTGGAGCATGCGCTAGTATTGAAGATATAGCAAGAGCCTGACTCTGACCCAGAGTCAAAGCCAGAACAAGATTGATCAAGTACAGTATTTTGAGTCAGAACCAGAGTTTGACCCAATACCGCCTTCCAAGCCAGATCCAAAGCTTGATCCAATACTATATTTCGAGTCAGAGCCCTATCTAGAGCCACCTGTTGAACGTGCACCAGAACTGTAGATAGAAGCGTCACTCAAGTTGATCAAGCATATCGAGTTTGTTAGCTCCGATTCTCCTCACTTAACCAATAAACAGGTCCTAAATGATTTCTATCTTTTGTTAAGTTGGGAGAAATTTTCAAAAGACGTCCATCAGCAAATTTATATCTTGTTGTACTTCATCGTTCGTTGACATGTCTTTTCTAGCTACAAATGGTCGTTGATTTCGATCCAGCGACGCTATCTTTATCGTCATTCACCAGGTGATGAAGTTTTCAAGCAAAGGAGACAGATGGAGGACCAATTAGGGTCAATTTTTTAATTTTATTTTTGTTGTAGTTTTTATAGAGTTTGAGTCATTTAGAAATTAGGAGGTTTTATTTAATTTTAAGAGATTTTATTAGTTTAGAGTTCATGTCCCATTTCAGTTAGGATTTGGATTGTAAGCTTATATAAGGCCCTAGACTTGTTTTATTTTCACTCGATGAATGAATAGTTTAATGAAAAAAAATTCCTTAAACCTGAGAAAGGTTCTTGAGAAGACTCAGAAACCCTTGGGGAGAAGCCAAGAAACCCTAATGTATCCCTTTTTCCTAAATCTTCTCCAAATCCCCCACCAAATCCCCAAAATCCATCCCGTCCTACATCAGTAGTGTTGTTTTTATTCTACTTTATTCCAAAACATGAGGATGAGTTTTCACCCACCAGAAAAGAATTGATGTGAACTAAGCAAGGTAGACCATTATTCTGTTGGATTATTTTGGAGTAGGAGAGGTTTGTGCTCGTCGAAGATCCAGCAGGAATAGTTTTATAGTTCTAGTCTTTTTCTTTGAGACTTTGAGTGAATAAGGATTTTTTTTTAATTTCATTTTTATTTGATTTAGAGTGAGTGTAATTAGAATTGGGATTGTGTTACCTTTTTCAGAGTTGACTTCTATTTTGAAATATTTTGTAGCCTTGTTATAAAAGGCATGTTTTTTCTTATAATTTAGTTAGGGGAGGAATAGTTTTCTTAGGTGCAATGCCTTTTATAGTAGCCAGAGTGGGAAAAAAAAGTTGATTGATAAAAAATAGTTTCTTTGAAAAATCTGCATCATGCAATGTGATCTTGAGTTGGTGAGCGATTGTCATGGCACAGCCCAAAACCATATCATGTATCCTTTAATTTAGAAAATCATAGCTAGTTTTCTCCCAATTTCGACTACAAACCCAAGATCTACCCCTTCTGATGCCATGTTCCCTATCGAAAGTAATCAAGGTAGTTGACACAAGCTGCTTGAATTAAGCTTACAAAGAGTTTTCTGCCTAGCTTCTCAAAACACTGCCTAAGTTGGGTTGATCAAGAGACGCAGCTTCAGTACCTGACCTTGGGCAAGCTTCAGATCAATTGCATCTTCCTATATCTTTCTTAATTTCTCCGGATTCTTTAAGGTAAATAATATTATTGCAGTCACTTCGAATATGGGAATGTGTTCAGCGTCACTCTTTGGCTTATTTCATAACATTTCCAGAGAACTAAAAACTTTCTACAAAGAAGTATAGGGGAGTTTGAAGAGCTCCTCCATGACTGCATCAACTTAGACTACAATATGAAAAGATATAACTTTCCACCAGCAGCCAGGTCTTGTGGAAATGTTCTATGCTGCTCATCATTAGTGAAGCCATGAATATGCTATCAACCTATAGAATGTTGATGACAGGTTGACAGTCAGTTATAACTTATAGTACACTTTTATCATGAAACTTCTTGTACTGGTAGTCCATAACCCATGGCATTGTACCAGATCTGATGATGATGGAAATGAAGGCTCAAAGGTAATAAGGATCCTACCCTTCAATTCATCAAAACCCCACACATCTACCATTGCTTGAAAGTGTCATGATAAAAGTAATACTTTTAACAGGCTGCTTAACTAGCTCCAGGCAAACCAAGAGGCTATGAACCACCCTCAGTGCCCAAGATCAGCCAACATGTTTAGTAACATTGTACAAGAGGCATCTATAATGACACAATAAGCATCACCAAGGGTCGTTGATTTTCGCTTATTCCATTTGAAGTTTTTAACCCTTTAATTTAATGGCCTAGATGTAATTAGCATCACATGAAGTGTCTTGTTAGACACTTAGGGTGGTTTATGAAAGGAAAGTTGTGAAGGGGTGTGTTCACCCTAAAATAACCCACAAAATCATTCAAGCAGAGTAGCAGTTCCGAAACATGTAACAAGCAAACTCTCTCTTATACTAGGGTTTGGACACCAATCAGTAGCTGAGTTCAGCCTCCCCATAACAAAAGCCTTTTTCAACCTTTTAGGCTATCATAATCCTTCTTGTATTCGATATCAACTAAAAATTTACTTTTTGTCTTACAAATGTCTACATTTGAAGCTACTTGCACTCGTCCATAATCATGTCAGGTTTTAAATCCGTGCACTCTAGCCCAAACACATAATTGTGACAAGTTTTTACTTCATCAATGTTATAAGAATCTTCTCTTAGTGTTTGTTATAAAAAGGTCTAGTAAGTTTTTCCAAAGAGATCAAACCTGAAAGCCTCGGTTCTTTGAAACCATAGTTTAAAAATCAGCTGATACCAATACATATCGCTCATATCGTATCATATTTCAAGCATGCCAATATAATCCATCTGAAACTAGTTAATATCACAAATATTAACTAGTCACTACTAAGACGAATGGAGATCCAACGTTTGAAGTACCAAACATTGAAATCCCGTCTACTTCCATATAACGGTCAAACAAATCACATTTAACAATCAAAATCAATGCACCTAAAATCATATGTGAACATTGCATGTCCGATTTTTTTGGAATATATATGCATGGGTGATATGAATCAGGGAGCTCCTTATCGAATCATGAAAACTCTTCAAGTTTTATCTTGACACGAATAATATGGAGATATTTCAATTATAACGATGTTGAACCCTGATATGAAAGTAAATTGAAGCTCAGTTGACCGATTTAGATGACATTTTTCATGACAAACCCCCATTGATGGAGTTCTAGAAACAATGAAGTCTTGAACCAAAGAGTAAGACATAGATGAAATTCTTACTGAAGATGTTCTACTAGCAATCAGGATTGTGGTCCAATACCTAGGATGAATAAGGTAACTGATACCTAAAGCTCAATACTTCCTATACATATCTCTGAAAAAAGAAAGTTTTGCGCTTCTATGAAAAAAGCAAGCTTTTGCAAGTTTTTGTACTATGGTTTCGTCAATTTTTTCATCTACCATGAATTCCCAAAAAAAACCCTTTATCAATTATAAATCTTGCGCATTTATTTGTGTGATATCACATACTAACTTATTATATATATAATAAGGAGTACTTTTAGCGTTACGAGAAGTTGGCACTATTGGTTACGGAGAGGCTTTGTGTATCATTCAGTTGACATTTTCTTAGGTATTAGAATCCCGCAACCAACTCATCTATGTTCCTTATTCTTATTACCCTTAGTTGCTTTTAACCTTTTGTTTCCTTTCTTTTAAATATCTTTTTATTTCATTTTCTAATGAATTGATAAGCTCCTTACTTTTCATCTCTTTTTCTAATTTCTTCTAATTTTTTATTTTTAACTATTTTTATTACTTACATCGTTATTTTTAATTGTTTTTGAATATCTCAAACTAGAATTGAATACAACTCTTTCTTTCTCTTTTTCCATTAGTTTCCTTTGGTCTTTTTGCTTTTAAACGTCTTTTTTATTTTTTATGAATCAATGAACCTCCTCATGTTTGTTCACCTCTGTTCATTTTATTCTTACCTTTTATTTTAACTATTTTTATTGTTTATTTACTTATATTCATTTTATAAAATATCTCAAATTAGGATTTAGTAACAATTCTTTCCTTCCACTTTTTCATTGGTTTCTTTTGGCCTTTTTTCCTTTCTTTTAAATATCTTTTGTTTATTTTTTTGAAAGAATCTAAAGAAATCCGATATATGAAATTTTAGAGAACATGTTAGGGAGAATTAGTTTCTCCTCTCCATAGACTCTAATATTTATAATACTCTACTGGTATTTAAAATAAAACTCATTGACCCCTTTTATATAAAACCCCCTAACAGAATATACATTACATCTCAACACTTTCCTTCAATCTGAAGCATATATGTCATTCATACCTAGCTTATCATAAATGTAATTCTCTCTTTTCTAAAGGTTTGGTTAATATGTACAACAGCTGATTTA
The DNA here is from genome assembly GCA_030789695.1 of Scilla litardierei. Lineage (NCBI taxonomy): Eukaryota > Viridiplantae > Streptophyta > Magnoliopsida > Asparagales > Asparagaceae > Scilla > Scilla litardierei. The sequence goes on along the minus strand of CM061136.1, from coordinate 189,233,118 downwards.
TCGGTGTAAAATACTTCGTCTCTATCACCTTCTTATTACACTGCTACTTCATTATATGACAATTAATCTCAAAGTATTTGGTCCTCCCTCCCTTTGAAGATCGGGTTGTTAGTGATATATATAACAATCTTTTCATTGCAATACAACCTAACATGTGTATCTGTCACAAATCTTAACTCGTAAGTAATTGTTAAATGCATAACTCGCAAGTGGTATTGGTCATGGCTCACTAATCTGACCCTGCACTTGATCAAGAAACGCTTTGTAATTTCTTGCTTTTCTAAGGTACCAAGTTACATCCCATTAAAATAGAGTAACCAGTCATCGATTAATGATCAAAGAATGAACTAGCATAATCTGCATCTAAGAAGGCCGCAACTCTATAATGATCACAGTTAGAGTACAAAATACCTCTACTTAATGCATTCTTCATGTATCTCAAGACTCGTACTACGACATACTAATGTATAATCATATAATTAGACATGAACTAATTTAACACTCATTGAGAAGGTAATGTCATGATGTATTATAGAAAAACTAGAAATAAACCGTGCACACAATGTAGGAGCCAAAAACCCCCCACGAACAGGGTGTAGTGCACATGCACGCACGAAAAGGAATAAGAAGTATGTGTATATGTGTCGGTATCGTCGGGGGTAAAAAGATAAATGCAAAAACCTTGAGGGTTATAGTGGAAAAATCCTAGGGGAGACTGTAAATAAGTGAGCTTGGATATAATTCTTTTTGGATGAGGAGTGAATGACAACCATGTAAATAAGTGAAGGGTTGGGGTTTTTGTCCTAGATGGCATCACATGTGGCGATGTGATATTGCAACATGGAACAAACATGTCACATAGGACAAACCTCATCTATTGTATAATAGATTGTTCGGCTTTCCAATCAATCTCGTATATCATCCTAGTTCACAAAACGACCCCCCCCCCCCCCCCCCCCCCCCCCAATCTAGTACAAGTTTGGAGTTTGGATGCACCTACCAGGTCACTAACCTATCTAAAATATACTTCTATTGGGATAAATAGATGTTGTCCTTCGAGCAAGCAATCTCAATCCTACGAGAATATCTAAAAGGTCCAAGACCCTTTATTTACAACTCCTTGTGTATAAATTTCTTCAACTCTTGAATCCCAATAGCAACATTCCTTATGATCACAATATTATCATATTCTAACAGAATGATCGCTTTCCCCTAATAAGTTGATGGACGATGTAGTGATCACTCTAATACCAACTGAACCCAAACCATCTCATGGTATCTGCAAAGCACTCAAACCAAACCCTCGATGATGGCTTCAAAACATACAACTTTTCTAATTTGACAATTTTTGCAAATAGGCCAAAAAAAATTTAAAATCGACCTCTTTTTTTATTTAGCAAAACCGACCTCTTTTGGTTTTGAGACCAAAAGAAGTCGGTTCTGGCCCGTGGGGCACGTGAGCCCCACGACCGCATCTTCAGAGTGCGGCCTAGAGCCGCACTTTCAGAGTGCGGCTCTTGGCCGCACTCTGCAGGTGCGGCCAAGATCTCCCCAAAACAGAGACCAAAACTGCTGTTGTTGCTCCCTCCTCTCTGTTTGCAAATAGCTGCTGCTGATATTGTTGCTGCTCTTCTTAATATCAGCAGCTGCTTCTGCTCCTACTCTTCCGATAATTCACCCCTGATTCATCACAGCATATGCATATATAAATCAAAACGTGTCACAAATAATTCTCACACTAATATTTCTCACAGCCATAGCGTTTCACAAATATCACAAATAGTATATCACAACACATCACTTGGCTATCAGAAAGTTCATATAAATCAAAACACACATCACATCAAATTCATCAAGCTCACGTAACACATATATCAAACAACATTGAATTCATCAACCATAGTAGTTTCAAAATACATATCACGTCGAATTTAACAAACTTACAAAAAACATATAGCAAACATACATAAAATGGTCCTAACACATCAATCATGGTCCTAACACAACATTCTCAGTAGAGTAACATCCACCATTGCATCATGTGCAGGATCTGCCTCGGTATTGAGATGAAGACAAGCCGCCGCCTTGAGATGAAGACACGCCGCGGCCTTGAGATGAAGACACTCCGCGGCCTTGATATGAAGACCTAAAAGATAAGCATAAATTAGAACATCATATATATATATATCCACAAGAAATATATGAATTGCAAAATCAACATACGTGTGTGTTAGAGGAGGATTTCGACAACGTGATTTGTAATGCCCAAGTTGATGACAATTGCCACATCTATTCTGTCGGCTTCCTTCACGGGGAATATCCACTGCCTCCCAAATACGTGTAGATGTAGGCCGACCTGGAGGTCTTCTTTTGTCGGGTGGAAGTAATTTGGGACCATCCCAAGCCTTCCAATACCGTGCATCGGGTATGGGGTGAAATAAAGGTTCATATGCAATGCGATATTTTCTAACCATATACCATGGCGAACAGAATGGCATATATGCTATGTTGGCACCATATTCTTGTCTGGACGTTGTGGCGATAACATGTGCACATGGGATGTGTTGAAGCAACGGGATATTGCAACTACATCTGCATTTCTCGTCATGCAACTTAACAGTATAACAGAGACAATCGTTGTCAGTCACCTGCTACTCACAATCACTAAACCTTGTAAGCATAAATGTTCGGGCATCTTCCCTCCGTTCTCCAATAATGTCATTGTTGTGGGAACAAAATCTATCGTCCACCCTTGCCCACTTAGTCTTCAACTGAAGAAATATCTATTTAACCTGTAAAATGTTCTTGTAATCAACGCTTGTATAGGTAGAGCTCTAGCACCTTTGAGCACCCCATTAAAGCTCTCAGAACAATTTGTTGTCATGATACAATAGTGTTTCCCACGATCGACATGCATCGCCCACATGCTTTCTTCCACATGTAAATCTGCAGATATCCACTCATCTGCTTCAATGGATTCGTCTTTGATTTTGGCACGATAGGCATTGGATGTAAGCAAGTCTGATGTAATGCCAGCCATCCAGAAGTTTCCCTCCAAGGTACGTGTTCGGAATCCTTTCGCCTTGTAATTTGCAATAATATGCCGCAGACAATACCTATGGTGATAATGTGCTGGTCATCCCTCTGCTAGTGCTCATGGAATTCCTTTCATTCTATCTGAAATGAAGGTAATCATTCGTCCATGAGCACTTGGTATGTATTCATATTTACATGCGAAAAACCACTTCCAATTTTCTTGGTTCTTAGCTGACACAACAGCAATTGCCAAGTGAAACAGCCCACCATTTCCATCCACTCCGGTGGCCACAAGTAAACAACCACCATATTTTTCATACAAATGGGTACCATCAATACTTAGGATCGGCCGACAATGCTTGAAACCCTTGATTGAAGGACCAAATGCCCAGAAGACCCCTGAATATTGTGCCACTCCTTCACTGATAGTGTCATAAGTGATCTTGTATACTGTACCTGGATTAGTCTTTGAAATGGCCTCTAAATATCGAGGTAGCCGATTATATGACTCCTCCCAATCTCCAAAAATCCTCTCTAACGCCTTCAATCTTGTCATCCATACTTTGTAATATGAAATTTGGATCCGTAAAATGGTGGTTATGGCCTCTTGGATTTCTGCCGGTGTCAAATCTAACTGTGTCTTCACCATTGGCATAATCATGTTACAAATGAAAGATGCTGTGGCTTTTTTGTGATCTGTATTGAGGGTTGGAATATTGCAAGTATGTTCCTCAACAACCCTTGAGAGCTTGAACTTCCCAATGCTACTCTTTCGCACTGCTGCATGGATACGCCACGGACAACTCCAACTAGTCTTATCTTGTGTTGCCGGATTGACCGTAGCATTTAGGCCACATATCACATTATAACTTGTCTTGTTTGTCTTGATTGGCTTAAATGAAACATTACGCTTAATGCTCCACTCCGTTATTGCTTTAATCAAGGCGGCCTTTGTATCATATATATCGCCGACATTGAACACCCCCCTAACGTTTTGAGGTCTAGGCTCTTCCATTCTCCTTTCAAGTGTATTTCTCATAATTGTTGTATTTGGACATTCTTCCTCTTCAACTTCATCTGGCAAAGCCTCCTCATCTTCCACAATTGTGTTAACGGCAACCGATTGTTGTATCCATGATATATCGTCTTCGTTTGGATCTTCCGCATAAAGCATGCTATCCTCTCTGGCCCCGACATGCTCCTTGTCATCGCTCTCTTCTATTTCTTCATCCACATCTTCAGGTATGTATGGATCATCAGGGTCGACTCCGGTACAAAAGGGCCTTTCATGTAAGTTGAGTATTGATTTTCAATTCACAATGCTTCAACATTCAACCTGTTACTGACATATGAAAGGTTTCAAATTTTAGGTACTACTATGAATATATAAAAAAATATTTCAAATAACAATTCACAAAACTTGATTGAAATCTAGACTTACGTGTTCATGTTATCATTATCTTGCGGATATTGCGAACACCCTACTCCTGTCGTATTTTCTTGGGCGGTGTTTATTGCATCCATACCCACATATATTTCAACTCCACGGTGATCTTGCGATAAATCAAACAGATTCTCCATATCATCGTCATCTGATATTTTCACGGCGGTAGTCTTTCCTCTCATTACTGGCCAGTTGCATACCAGATTCAACATATATTTCTCCCGACGGATCTTTGTGATATTGTATATCCGATCTACTAGGTCGTTATACGTCGAACCACATATCAGCTTCATCGATTTTACTTTCCCTCCGACATATCGTGGTTCGTGATTTTCATTAATATAATTCACCGACAAAATAGCATATGACAAAAATTGAATCACTTGCCATTTCCAACAACCTGCACACACACCATTATAAATCCCTAAATCATAACATAATGATGAACAAAAAACTCTGAATACCAATTAGGAGATCTGCTCTATCGGCACGGATCGGCTCTCGTATGGCTAAGGGTGTCGGATTGCAGCTGAGTTGAATCGGAACAAAGCCCGCCGTCGGAAAAAAACAAACCCCGCAAAAAACAAGCCGCATCCAACGAATCAGCGGCTATCGTTTTCTAGGCCACACTCCACAGATGCGGATCTCAGCCGCACTTCCAAAGTGCGGCTTTAGGGCGCACTTTGAAAGTGCGGCTGTGGGCCGCACCTATAAATCTCTCCTTTCCAGCAAAGAAATTTCAGTGGAGTGTGTGGAGTGTGATACGGAGTGTGATACGATACGTATCACACACCCGCTGACTTAAAAACGTGGCAGGCCGGAAGCAGTACTGTGATGGCACGTGCTCGACGAGTATAATGTGGTCAAGCTATTTGGAGAAAGATTGTTGACGGAATGATGGAGGTATTCTGTCACTGGATTGGGCTCCACTTCAGTTGAGAATTTTCTCCTCCCGATCTCATCTACGTGCTCTTTTTCTGCTTCGTTGGCCGCTTGAGCCGATGTCTTCCTCCTGTAAGCTGTGGAGAAATCCCGCCGCTCAAACTGCCACCGAAGCAGTAAAAGGGCATGTATGTGAGTTCGGGAGGAGAAACTTCTCATCTGGAGCGCAGCCCAATCCGCTGACTGAATACCTCCATCAAGCCCTAACACAAGCTTTCTCGTATGTATATGTGATGTATGAATATTGGGTGTATGGATGAATTCGTTAATTAAATATGGTGTGTATGAATGAATTCGTTGAATAAATATGGGGTGTATGAATGAATTCGTTGAATAACTATGGTGTGTATGAAAGATTTGTTTTGAAACCATATATAACACATATATTAGATGTCAAATTTATTTGAGAAACCTTACATAACAAATGTCTCAAATCCAGCAAATATACATAACACATTTCAAAGATACAGATCATCGACGACTCCCTTTGCATCGACTAAATACACGTGAATACCATGCCCTACCTGATGAAGTTCCATTTTTAGGATCAACCAGCTGAGACACCCCAACAACCTGTGACACGCCAACAACCTGTGACATGCCTTCATCATCACATTGTGTTTGAGGTGGCTGAGACGGGCCAACATCCACTTCCACATGCTAATGTGAAATGCATGTGTCATCTCATTCTGTCTACTACGGCTGTGACGTGTCACCCTAGGTAGGCTGTCAATCTGCCTGCGTCAAATACTGCGGCCAAGTGCTGACGTCATCCCATTTACCCTGGGTAGGCTGCTGCTGCCAATTGGCTAGAACTTCTCATACATTATCCCATCCAGGTGCCTGGTGCCAAGCTCCGGCTTCAAATGATATGGGAGGGGGTTGCGGCTAAGTGCTAGCATCAAATGCTCCGTGAGGGGCTGCGGCCAAGTGCCGGCACCACGTGCTGGCGTCATATGCTCTGGGATGGTCCAGCTGCCAAGTGCCGGCATCATGTGCTCCTTGATGCTGCTGCTGAGAGGTGTCGGCGTCATCTGCTCTGATATGCTCCTGCTGAGAAGTGTCGGCGTCATCTTCTCTGATATGCTATATATAAACGACTCAGGAAAGATGGCGTGTACGATTTGCAATACTTGGCAGAATGTTGCTGCCTCTGATCCCCCCATGCACAATTGCTGGCTGCTATGGTCTGCATGCATCAACTGTGCAATAAGGCTCCCATGTATTTCAATTGATCACCGTACACAAACCTTTGTACGTCAAACTGGTCTCTGACAAGGTTCCTATGAGCAGATTTTCCCATATTCCACAGCAAATATATCCCGCGAAGGTGAAATATATATTACAACAAGAAGTCGGATGCATATAAAGCCTTTGTCTGCTTTAATGCCACCTTGCTGAGCTTAGCGTACAAGTGCGCAAGCACCGCACTTCTCCATAAATATTCACCGGCCTCCTCAAAATTATCTAACTTTGTCAACCAACGGAGATTTATAGATCCTTTGCTTGGATCTGGAACCAGTAAGGTTCCAATAATATGAAGCAGATATGCTCGTGTATACCGCTGAATGTCATCGTCATCTGCATCCTCAGGCAAATCATTAAATGTATCATGCAACCAACTAAGTTTTACCTTGGCTGCTTTCCTTAGTGAGGTATCCTGTCCAAGTAGTCTCTCCATCAACACACCCCAGCTGCTATCCATTTCACATTATCATATCCAACAGTACCCAACGCAAGCTCGCACATAGGTGTAATCTGGAGGCTTCAATATAATGCCGCGCGCGCTCATCTAATCTCTATTTTGTATGTTTTTGTCCATGATCCACAATTCCTATCAATGCCTGCAAACAAATAATTCACACATTAATTATTTTCCTTCCAATCATAATTAATTACTTTGACTATTAATTCTTTCTAAATACATGCCCTTGCACTACATCGGCAGAACGATGACGTGCTTGGTCATACAAAACCACATTAGTTATGGGTCCAGCCTCCTCCATTTTATAAAAACCTATAACATACAATTAATTGCCATATATCACTACAAATTTCACCAATTATAGAATCATCTCATAAACCCTAAATTTCAATCTAGATTGTACAATAAACACAAAAAACATTGTACAATAAACACAAAAAATACAAAAAACATTCAATAATATAAAATAGACGGTAGCGTTACCTGAAACAATGACCGGACTCTGAAGAAGAGGAGGAGAAGAGGAACAGCAGCCCGCAATCTTGCGGGCGCTGTCTGTTTTGGGGAGATCTTGGCTGCACCTGCAGAGTGCGGCCGAGAGCCGCACTTTGAAAGTGTGGCTCTAGGCCGCACTCTGAAGATGCGGCCGTGGGGCTCACGTGCCCCACGGGCCAGAACCAACTTCTTTTGGTCTCAAAACCAAAATAGGTCGGTTTTGCTAAATAAAAAAAGAGGTCGATCTTTAAAATTATTTTTTTGGCCTATTTGCAAAAATTGTCCTTTCTAATTTGCATAATTTCACTCTCTCCCTCTAAGCAACAAAACATGACTATTGCTTCATATATATACACTTTAAAAATGTTGTAAGTAACACATTCTTACATTTGATTGACATAAAGACCAGTGAAGAGTGACAGCCAAAAACCAGTAAATGAATCGAGATCTTCACAATAAACGTAAAGACATATTTTTGGGTGTCGTTTTTTATGCATAATAGAAATCAAGTTTGGAATCATCATGTCCATAATTATGCATTAAAAAGACACCCAAAAATATCTTCAATGATAGAGGAAACAACGCCATCTTTCGGAACAACAAATGAAAGGAATTTTACCATTAAGCACAATAAAAGGCATAAGATTAATAAGATAACAAGCAATTAAAATATCATCGGCTTAGAAAATCTTTGGAATATTTATATATAGAAGTGTTCGTGTGACCACTAATAAATGCATGTTTTTACGTTAAGCCACCTCCATTGTGTTGGGGTATATACTGATGGGCTTATCGTGTATCAGAGGCGCAACAAGCTGGGCGCGCCTAAGGGGGGAGCGGCCGGACCTTCCTAGGGGGGTTTTCATTAAACTTAATCCCTATTTTCTAATTAATTACTTGGGAGTGGCAAACTTGTAATTAAAGGGTAGGGGTTTTATATTTAATCCTAGGGCTAGTCGCCGGTTTTGGGGCATGCTTATTATTGATATTTGTGAGAATTCTTCGAGAGTTCTTCGAGGGATCTTAGGAGAGTGCGGACGTCCTCGTTTACCAGCATCTTGGGAGGGTGGTTGCCCCTATAATTGTAGCCAAACCTATCTTTTTATCGCTGTTTTATTTAATATAAGTACAAATTTGCGTGGCTCCTAGCAATTTAGTATCAGAGCACGTAACGATTCATGGTGGCATCAATAAGGCAAAAGGACAAGTTCGAGGCTTTGGAGGAAAAATTCAATGACGAGAACGAAATGGTGAAGAAGACGCTAGCGGGGCACGAGGAATCAATGGGAAAGTTAACAGCTTCCGTTGACTGATTGACGGCTTCCATTGAAAAGGTTGCAACGAAACAAGAGAAGAACAATGAGTAATTCAAGCAACTAATTTTTCAGTTGGCGGCCAACGGAGAAAAAGGAGGAAAAGGGGACGAGAACCCTAAATCAGCGGAAAAGGCACCACCTTTAGTCAAGTGGAAGGAAAAAGTTGAGCTTTTTGATGCGAAAAACGTCCATGTGGAAGAGGAATACGACGAGGAGGAAGAAGAGGAGCCGTGGAAGGAGAATTACCGCAAGGAAGTGCGGCAGAAGGCGAAGGAATCAGGAAGGGGGCGGCCCTAGCCACCCCCTTCTGCAGTTGCGACAATGTGCAGTGGGGACACGGGAACTTCCCCCGGGCCCCGCCGGAACCCATGACAGCCACCGGGGAGGCGGCGCCACTCCCTGGCTTCGCCCGGGGCCGGCAAAGCCCCCGAGGCCTCCAGGACCCCCGCCGACCAATGCCCAAGGACAGCAGGCGGGACCGGCGGGGCCACCCCAGGAACGCCGCGGCCCCACAGACCACAGGGAGCCTCCGCGACGTGGATTCGAGGCATAGGAAGGGGGTTTTCAGCAGTTTCGTAACGAACAGCCCCATCTGGAGGACCCGACACACGATTTCGAGGAGGAATTTGACCCCGGCAACCTCCACCACCCCGCCATGGCAGACACACCAGAGGCGTGGGAGGAGTTTACAGAGACTTCCAGGAGTGTCCAGGGGAGGTTTGGAGGCGACGAGTGGGTGGACATGTGGACCAAGGAGGAGGCCTACGGGGGACCATGGTGTCCAGGGGAGAGGCCCCCAGAGCAACACCAGGAGAGATGGCAGCACTACCACCAGCCTAGACACGGCGGAGGACGGGGGACCAAGGGGAATTCAATATGGACAGACTGAGGAAGTTGAAGATGATTATATTCGATGGGGTGGACCCGGTCTCGTAGATCTACAGAGCGAATAGATTTTTTAGGGTCTTCCGCATGACTGAGGAGCAGAAGCTGGAGGCAACAGGCATCTGTCTGTATGGAAAGGCCCTCGCTTGGTTTCAGTGGAAAGATGCGAGGCGCCCTTTTTCGCTCGTGGGAGGAGATCAGAGATCAGATGGTAGAGAGGTTCAGAGACCCCCACTTGGGGAACGTACGGGAGCAGCTACTATCACTTAGACAGAAGTGCACGGTGAGAGACCATCTAGAGAGGTTTGAGGCCCTATCAAGACAGGTGCACGGGGTGACATATGAGACGATGGAGAGCACCTTCATGAAGGGATTGAAGACCATTATACGAGCAACGGTGCGTATGCAGAAGCCCTAGAGTCTGATGGAGGTCATGGAGTACGCTCAGATGGCGGAGGATTGGCAGATGGAGGAGAGGAAGGCGAGAGGTGGTTGGAGTGCACCAATTTTCCGAAGTCAGACAGCGACAAAAGGGCAGCGGAGATCCACTACAGGAGCAGATCCAACCACCAAGGAGAAGAGTGGGGAGAAGAGCAGTGCACCACAGGCTGGAGGGCAGTTCAGGCGGATGACCGATGCGGAGATAAGGGAGAAGCGGCAGAAGGGCATATGCTTTAGATGCAACAAGTGGCTCACACCATGCCACAGATGTGCAGGGCGCAAGCTCCAGGTACTGCTGCTAGAGGACGAGGAGGACGAGGCTGAGGTAGAGGACGAGACCGCTGAGGTCAAGGAGGAGTCTGAAGGCCACCAGCTAGACGGACGGAGGTTTTTCTTAACTCCGTCGTGGGGTTCACACCGAATCATACCATGAAATTGAGGGTGCATATCGGTGACCAGGAGGTGACCGTGCTTATTGACAGTGGGGCTACCGACAATTTTATTTCCAGGAGAGCAGTGGCCCAGCAAGAGCTCCAGCTGATAGACTATGAGACTTTTAGTGTCATGATGGAGACAGGAGAGAAGGAGAGAAGTCGGGGAGTTTGCAGAGGGCTGGTGCTGACATTACAAGAGGGTGCAGGTGATCGCCGATTTTTTGCCTCTAAACATGGGGAGCACCAACGTCATCCTGGGAATAACGTGATTGCAGACGTTGGGGGGAGATGACGGTAAATTGGAAACTGCTCAGGATTGAGTTTCAGGAGGAGAGAAGAGTAGTTACACTACAGGTGGACCCCAGCCTTTGCAGAGTATTGGTCTCACTGAAGATCATGGTAAGGACCATTCAGACGGAGGGCGAAGGATACTTGGTGGAGTTATATTCACTGACGGAAGAGAGAGGCGCTGAGGCCAATGGAAAGCAGCCTATTCCAGCCTTCCAGGAGAGGTACATCAACTGATGGGACAGTTTGAGGAGATCTTTCAGGAGCCCCGGGGTCTCCCACTGCCTAGGGATCACGAGCACACCATAGTACTGCGTAAGGGGGTGTCTCCCATCAGCATGAGGCCCTACCGTTACCCCCAGCATCAGAAGTACGAGATTGAGCGGATGGTGGCAGAGATAGTGCAGGCAAGAGTGATACAGCCTAGTGTGAGTCCCTTTTCCAGTCCAGTACTGTTAATGAAGAAGAAGGATGGGAGGTGGCACTTCAGCGTGAAGTACAGTGCCTAGACCAAGAAGACAATACCAGATAAATTTCTCATACCGATTATTGATGGGCTCTTTGACGAGTTGCATGGGGGCAGCCATATTCACCAAGATAGATCCCAAGTCGGGCTACCATCAGATCAAGATGCGGCGAAAGGATGTGCCCAAGACGACGTTCAGGACGCATGAGGGTCACTACGAGTTTCTAGTCATGCCTTTTGGGTTGACTAGCGCACCAACTACTTTCCAGGCTTTGATAAACAAGGTATTTCGCCCTTACCTGAGACGATTTGTACTAGTTTTCTTCGATGATATATTGGTGTACAGTCGTACCTTGGAGGAGCACTTGGACCACCTGCAGGTCGTGTTCCATGAGATGTCGTACCATCAGCTGTTCGCGAACAGAAAGAAGTGCTTATTCGGACAGCCACAGGTGGAGTATCTGAGACATGTGGTGTCAACAGACGGGGTGGCAGCGGACAGATCCAAGATTGCGGTGATGCTACAATAGCCACGCCCCACCACACTGAGGGGACTACGTGGATTCTTGGGTTTGACAGGATGCTATCGCGGGTTCGTACAGGGGTATAGGACTATCGCATGGCCACTGACTGAGCTACTGAAGGACCAGTTCATTTGGGAGGAGGCGACGGCAGCATTTGAGGCCTTGAAAAAGGCCATGACCACCGTACCAGTTTTGGCGTTGCCAGACTTTTCCAGGCCCTTCGTAGTGGAGACAGACGCGTCGGGAGATGGACTGGGAGCAGTATTAATGCAGAATCAGCAACCCATTGCATATTTCAGTCAGGTGTTGACCACTAGAGCCAGGCTGCGATCTGTCTACAAGATGGAGTTGATGACCATTGTTATGTCTATTCAGAAGTGGAGACCGTACTTGTTTGGGAGGAGTTTTATGGTGCACACAGATTAGCGGAGCCTCGTATATTTATTAGAGCAGTGCACAGTAACAGAGAAGCATCAGAAGTGGCTGCGAAAGCAGATGGGGTACAGGTTTGAGATTGAGTATCGCCCGGGGCTAGAGAACAAGGCGGCTGATGCACTTTCACGGCGAGAGGAGGTAGAGTTGGCGGCCCTGCCAATTTCAGTGCTCCGGGACTGGAAGCCATTGCAACAGGAGGTGGAGCAGGACCAGGACTTGGTAGGCATACGTGTAACGCTATTACATGGATCTACAGAGTACCCAGAGTATTCTATTCAGGACGGACGGTTACTGCATTGGGGAAGTTTGGTTCTGCCGAGGACTTCGACATATATACCGACCATACTCCAGGAGTTCCACATCAGCACGGTAGAAGGGCACTCTGGGGTCCTCAAGAGCTACCAGCGACTGCCAAAAGAGGTCTACTGGAAGGGAATGAAGAAGGATGTGGCGAAGATGGTTGCAGAGTGTGATGTTTGCCAGCGTCACAAGTACCAGGTGATGTCCCCGGGAGGATTACTACAGCCACTGTCCTTGCCCGATTGGGTGTTGGAGGACCTCTCTATGGACTTCACTGATAGACTGCCAAAGTCGGGAGGATATACAGTCATATTTGTTGTGGTAGACCACCTCAGCAAGTATGCATACTTTGTACCGCTTCGGCATCCGTACAGCGCAGTATCGGTGGCGGATGTTTTTGTGAGAGAGGTCATTCACTTGCATGGGCCTCCAAAGTACATTGTCTCTGATAGAGACAAGGTGTTCCTTAGTAGATTCTGGCAGGAGCTTTTCAGGCTTCAAGGGACAGTGTTGAGACGGAGCACAGCCTACCACCCGCAGACCGATGGACAGACGGATGTCATCAACAGGAGGGTGGAGACTTATCTATGGTGCATTATTTCAGAAAATCCCAAGGAGTGGGCTCGTTGGCTGGCATGGACGAAGTACTGGTATAATACCTCTTACCACACTGCAGCTCAGACGACACCGTTCAGGATTCTGTATGGCAGAGACCCTCCGCATTTACTACATTATGGGCAGGAGACGACACCAGTATCAAATATGGAGCGGTATTTGGCAGAGAGAGATCAGATTTTGCAGGAGCTGAAACTCAATTTGGCTAGAGCTCAGCATGTTATAAAGACGAGAGAAGACTTACACCGCAGAGATGTGCAGTTTGCAGTAGGAGATATGGTGTACCTGAAAATGAGACCCTACATGCAGAGATCCTTGGCCCACAGGAGGAACGAGAAGTTAGCACCGTGATATTATGGACCCTTCGATGTCGAGGCAAAAGTGGGACCGGCGGCTTACAGGTTGATACTACCCCAGGATCTGCTATTCACCCGGAATTTCATGTGTCACAGCGTCGCCAAGTTATCGGGGACCACACCCCCCCATCCACTCTTTCGGAGACATTGACAGTTGACATGGAGGTGAGTCTGGAGCCAAATGAGTTGAAAGGGGTCCGTGGAGGGAGCACGGGAGAGCGGGAGGTTCTCCTACAGTGGAAGGGGTTAACAGAGCATGTGGGAGTCCTTGGACGTGATGGAGCAGCAGTTTTCAGACTTCCACCTTAAGGACAAAGTGGCTCTTTGGGGCAGGAGTAGTGATGGGCTTATCGTGTATCAGAGGTGCAACAAGCTAGGCGCGCGCAAGGGGGGAGTGGCCGGACCTTCCCAGCGGCGTTTTCGTTAAACTTAATCCCTATTTTCGCTTCATCTATCACTTTATTGCAAAAGACCAGATCGGCCCGTTCTACCATAAGTACCCCCCATATTCTGCTGAGTAGGATTCGACAATGGGCCTGAGTCAGTGATTCGAAAACTTCCTTTCCTTAATCTTGATTTCACATAGAAATTCAGAAATTATGATATCTGTGAAATTGGGATAATTAATTATTTGGGAGTGGCAAACTTGTAATTAGAGGGTAGGGGTTTTATATTTAATCCTAGGGCTAGCCGCCGGTTTTGGGGCATGCTTATTATTGATATTTGTGAGAATTCTTCTAGGGGTCTTAGGAGAGTGTGGACGTCCTCGCTTACCGGCGTCTTGGAAGAGTGGTTGCCCCTATAATTGTAGCCAAGCCTATCTTTTTATCGCTATTTTATTCAATATAAGTTCAGATTTGCGTGTTCCTATCATATACACACAAAGGTTCATGTATAATTCCAAATTCCAATATAAAATATACAAATCGGTTATTGAAATATTCTTTAGTATCATCACTTCGCAATATTTTAATAAAAATATAAAATTGATTCTTTATTTCAACATAACAACTCTTTAAAACATTACATGTTTATTTTTCATTAAATAAACTCGCGTCAAACAAGAAAAATTATCCATAAATATAATAATAACTCAATCCAGATCTAGACTCGACATGACGAGATCCGTATACATCTTAATGGACCAGCTTAAATGGTTTCTAAATACACTTATTGACTCGTGATTAGTAAGACACTTGATGGTATTTCCCAATTGACAAGACTCACAATCTAGATTAAACAAAAATTGAAACTTAAGATGTAATAGTTTTAAATTATGAAGACCTAAATGACCAAATTTACCATTGAAGAAGGAACAAGTAATACTAGAGCAAGCTACTGCATTCAAGTGATAGATTCCTCCAGACTTACACATTGTGCCACTCGTCTTATTTGTTCGATCTCTCAGAATACACAATAATCAAACTGAATATTATAGAGTTATTTAAAGATGTATCAACTAACAAAAAATAGAGTAAATGAAAAATATAAAACGGACGTCAACTGTAAGGAAGAAGTGAAATTAACAAAAGCCAATATCCTTAACAATGAATGTCAACACATCTGTTAGTGTCACTATTTGTCTACAAGTAGATATTCCAAAAACAACAACAGTCATATGGTTAAAAGATGCATAATCTATCAACCAAGTTAGAGGACTATATGTGAAAGAACAAGCAGTATGGTTACTTAATCTTGCTAAAGTACTCTTGCTAAATTACAGTGAAAGATGATGAATGCAGCTTAGCTTCACAACACTACTGAAACATGTAGTACTGGATCTACATATCATCATATATTTACACAATCTTGGATTGAGAAGAGTTTTCTTCGAAAGGCACGTAGGTTATGCGGACCCGGACCCGAGTTTGAGGCCGGCGGCTACCAAGGGGGGACCCACCCCCCTTTAGTCACTTACGTGCGCCGTAGGAGGCGCGGTGGCACGTAGGAGGGTTAGTTAGGGGTATTCTAGTCATTTTAGACTAGATTAGTAATTCCCCACTTTTCTATAAATTAGGGCTAGCCGTCTTTATTTGGTTTTATGCTTATTGTGTGAGAAACATTGTAAGTGTCTTTTGTGAGGGATTTAGACTTTGATCCGTTCATCAAAGTTAGGAGAGCGAGTTCCTCTCGAAAGGGCTCAAGTTATCTTGCTATTAGTAGTTGTTTCTTCTCAAAAACCCAATAAAAATCCAATCTTTTCCAATTTTTATCCCTTTGTTCGCTGATTTTCCATTGATACGATCCAAATCGTATCAAATTGGTATCAGAGCACTAGATCCAAATGGCGGCAAATACTCGATCGAAGGCGGATGCGGTTGAAGAAAAGATTCAAGGGCTACGGGAGGATCTCAATCGGGAGATCGAAGAGAGGTTCGAGGGATTGAAGAAAACGATGGGAGATTCACTCAAAGATTACGCCCATTCACAAGAAGATATCCAAATCGAACTTCGTGGGATGAGGACGGACGCCGCGCAACAAGGCCGAGATCTCCGAGAATTGAAAGAGATGATTCAAGCCCTCACGGTGGCGAAAGGGGGAGATCGAGGCAAGGGGGTCCAAGAAGGGGGGGTTCTACCCTAGAATCAGCCCCCAGCGGATTTCCAACACAAGACGACCACCCGAGGGAGCAAGGAGGGCCGGTGGGGCCAACCCTAGGGTCGCGCGAGTCCGTATGGGTGCCGGCAGACCCGCGCGGGTCGGGAAACACATCGACAGGCCCGCCTGGGCCTGTCAGGGCTTCGACGGCCCCGCCCGGCCCTCCCCAGGCATGGGCGAGGCCGCCAGGCCCCCTGCGGCCACCGGCGGGCCCCTCCGGGGGCAGGGATGGCTGGGCGAACCCCGGAGGGGGTCTCGACACCTCGGCAAGCCCCTACGGGGGCGGGGAGACATCGGCACCCCCATCCGGGGGTGCGGACAGGCCGCCGGGGCTGTTTCGAGCAGCGGCAGACCCCGGGGGCTTCGCAGAGGCGGCGGCACCCCCTTTCGGGGGTGCGGGAGGCTCGGCGACCCCAGGCGGGGGTCCGGCTTGGTCGACAGGCCCACCTGGGGGGCCGACGAGTAGGGCCGGCCCATTCGGGGGGCCGATGACGACTTTCCAGCCCTTTGGGGGGTGTGGCGGGGATCGTCCCCCACTCCGGGGGAACTCCGGGGATGGCGGGAGGCGGATGGGCCTCGGGAGCAGCTATTGGGGCCCCGGCGGGCCAGTTTTGGAGAGCAGAGACCCTTGCGCCTGGGCCGAGGCCCAATTTGGCACGACCCCCAGAGTTTCCGGGACACTACTACCAGCCCGAGGCGTGGGAGAGACCTGCTTGGCCAGAGGAGCTGTACGGAGCTGACGGGGGAGGCCCGAGGGAGGCTCGGGGTGGCGAGGTGGTCCAGGGAGGTGACCGGGGCGGAGATAGGGGGCAGCTAGGCGACATCAACGCAGATCGGAGGTTGATGAAGCTGAAGATGCCGACCTTTGACGGCACCGACCCTGATGGGTGGATATACCGAGCAGAGAGGTATTTTCAGGTGATGGGTCTGACGGAGCAGGAGGTCCTGAAGGCCATCAGGATCTACTTTGAGGGGAAGGCTCTGGCCTGGTACCGGTGGAAGATAGCACGGTCCCCCTTTCGGACCTGGGAGGAGTTATCAGCAACGATCGTGGATCGATTCCAGGAGACGGCGGGGGGGATTTCTACGAGCAGCTGTCGGCCCTGAGGCAGGAGGGGACAGTGAGAGACTATGTAGAGAGATTTGAGATGCTGAATAGCCGGGTGAAGGGGGTTACCGACGAGGTGATGATCGGGAACTTCATGAGGGGGCTAAAACCGTCGATACGAGCTGAGTTGCGGATGCAGAGCCCGGCTACCCTGGAGGATGTCCTTCGCTTGGCACATAAAGCGGAGGAGAAGCACACAGAGGAGAGGCGGATACGGGGCGCTTGGGGAACACAGAGTTCCCGCCCTACTCCACCATCCACGACATCGAGACCACCTGCGGCCGTTTCCGAGACGCGAGGAGAGGGTCGCCCAGCTACCTTGGGGCGACGGATGACGGAGGCCGAGGTGAGGGAGAAGAGAGCCAAGGGGTTGTGCTTCCGTTGCGACGAGAAGTTCACCCCTGGGCACAGATGTGCGAGCCGCCTGCTGCAGATCACCATGGTGCCCGATGAGGAGGGGTACGTGAGGGATGAGGAGGAGTTCGAGGTGGAGCAGGAGCCACCAGTGGAGGAGGAGAAGTCTCACCTAGACTTCGCTGAGGTGTCCCTGAACTCTGTGGTGGGGTTCACTCCGAACCACACCATGAAGTTGACAGGGCAGCTAGGAGACACGGCGGTGACGGTGTTGATTGACAGTGGGGCCACCCACAATTTCATCTCCAGCCGGGTAGTGGAGAGACATGGGCTGCAGCTGAGCACGCAGGAGAAGTTTACCGTGCTGCTGGGGACGGGGAAGATGGAGGAGAGCAATGGGCTCTGCAAGGGTCTGTGCCTGACCTTGCAGGGAGTACAGATCATAGAGGATTTCCTACCCCTTGAGTTGGGCAATGTTGACATCATCCTGGGCGTACAGTGGCTGAAGAAGCTGGGAGATATGCGGGTGAACTGGAAGCGACTCAGGATGGAGTTCGAGGAGGGGGAGCGGACAGTGGTGCTCACTGGGGACCCGACCCTATGCTTATCGATGGTGGCCTTCAAGGCCATCACTCGAGCCTTACGGAGAGAGGGGGAGGGGTACTTGGTGGAGTGCCGATTAGCAGGAGCAGAGCAGGAGCCGCAGGCAGGGGTTCCCGAGGAGGTAGAGCAGGTGTTGGGGCAGTACCAGGAGGTCTTTCAGGACCCACAGGGGCTACCGCCAGAGAGGGTGCACGAGCATGCGATAGTCCTGAGGGATGGCGCTGCACCGGTGAGTGTGCGTCCTTACCGCTACCCCCACGTGCAGAAGGATGAGATTGAGCGGATGGTCGGGGAGATGTTACAGGCGGGGGTGATACAGCCTAGCGTTAGCCCATTTTCGAGCCCGGTCCTTCTGGTGAAGAAGAAGGACGGGAGTTGACGTTTCTGTGTAGACTACCGGGCTCTGAACAAGGAGACAGTGGCTGACAGGTTTCCTATCCCTGTCATAGACGAGCTACGAGATGAGCTGCATGGAGCAGTGGTGTTCTCCAAGATTGATCTGAAGGCGGGGTATCACCAGATCCTGATGAGGCCAGAGGATGTGCCGAAGACAGCATTTCGTACCCACGAGGGCCACTATGAGTTTCTCGTCATGCCGTTTGGCTTGACGAATGCTCCCTCGACATTCCAGGCGTTGATGAACGACGTTTTCCGACCATTCCTGAGAAGATTCATACTCGTCTTCTTCGACGACATCCTGGTCTACAGCCGGACTATGGGAGAGCACTTGGGCCATTTGGAGGTGGTGTTCCGAGAGTTACTGAGGCATCAGCTGTATGCCAACCGAAAGAAGTGCAGTTTCGGTCAGAGGCAGATAGAGTACTTGGGACATGTGGTGTCCGCCGCCGGAGTAGCAGCAGATCGGGCGAAGATAGAGGCGATGTTAGACTGGCCGGTAACCACCACTCTGAGGGCACTACGGGGATTTCTCGGGCTGACAGGATACTACCGGAAATTCGTGAGGGGGTACAGCACCATTGCAGGGCCACTGACAGATCAGCTGAAGAAGGATGGGTTCCAGTGGGGAGAGGCAGCGGCCAAGGCCTTTGAGGCCTTGAAGGAGGCGATGACCACCGCACCAGTCTTGGCGTTGCCCGACTTCAGCATTACATTCGTGATGGAGACTGATGCGTCAGGAGTAGGATTGGGGGCGGTCCTTATGCAGCTAGGGAGGCCGATAGCCTACTTCAGCCAGGTGCTTTCCGCTAGAGCACGGCTGAAGTCTGTCTACGAGAGGGAGCTGATGGCTATTGTGCTCGCGATCCAGAAGTGGCGGCCGTATCTGATGGGCAGGGAGTTCGTAGTCAGGACCGACCAGCGCAGTTTGAAGTATCTATTGGAGCAGAGGTTGGTGACAGAGGAGCACCAGCGCTGGCTATCCAAGCTGGTAGGGTACAGGTTCGTCATTGAGTACAGGCCGGGGCTGGAAAATAAGGCGGCAGACGCCTTATCACGCAGAGAGGAGGGGGTGCACTTGAGAGCACTCTCGTTGCCGGTATGGATAGATAGTGAGCCCATGTTGCAGGAGGCCGAGTCCGATCCGGAGTTGAGACTGATTCGTGAGCAGCTGCAGGGAGGCGGGGAGGCGCCGCAGGGTTACTCACTAGAGGGGCGGAGACTATTATACCAGGGCCGGTTAGTATTGCCGCGGGCATCCACCTTCATACCCGCATTATTTCAGGAGTTCCACAGTTCGGTGGTAGGGGGACATTCTGGGGTGCAGCAGACATATATGAGAATGTCCCGGGAGGTTTACTGGCCTGGTATGAGGAGAGCGATAGCACATTTGGTTGCTGCTTGTGACGTGTGCCAGCGTCACAAGTACATGGCCATGGCGCCAGCCGGACTTTTGCAGCCCTTAGCACTTCCTGAGCGAGTCTGGGAGGAGGTGACGATGGATTTCATAGACGGGCTACCCAGGTCGGAGGGGTACTCCGTGATTTTTGTTGTGGTGGATAGGCTGAGCAAGTACGCCCATTTTATACCGCTGAAACATCCGTACACTGCTGTTTCAGTGGCTGCAGCTTTCACCAGGGAAGTCATACGATTACATGGGATTCCAGCCTCCATTGTCACAGACAGAGATAAGGTCTTCCTGAGTGGGTTTTGGCGGGAGATATTTCGTGTCCAGGGTACCATGCTGAAGAGGAGTACCGCATATCACCCTCAGACCGACGGGCAGACAGAGGTAGTAAACCGCAGCATCGAGACATATTTGCGGTGCTTCGCGTCGGAGACACCTCGACAGTGGTATCGGTGGTTAGCCTGGGCGGAGTATTGGTACAATACTTCGTACCATTCAGCAGCAGGTACGACCCCCTTTCGGGTATTATATGGCAGGGATCCACCGGAGCTACTGCGATTTGGGGAACGACCGACACCAGTCTCCCAGGTAGAGGACTATATGAGGGAGCGGGAGAGCATTATGGAGGAGCTGAAGAAGCATTTGCTGCGAGCTCAGCAGGTGATGAAGGCTAGGGTGGATGGGCATCGGCGGGATGTGCACTTCCAGGAGGGTGATATGGTCTATCTGAAGCTGAGGCCTTACCGACAGAGATCGCTAGCGAGGAGGCGGAACGAGAAGCTATCAGCAAGATTCTATGGGCCTTTTGAGATTGCGGCCAAGATTGGCCAGGTGGCTTACAGACTGAGGTTGACATCGACCGCGACGATACACCCGGTTTTTCATGTCTCGCAGCTTCGGCGAGCCATTGGAGAGCAGACGGTGTCCTCTACCCTACCGCCTACACTTACCGAGGAGATGGAGGTGATGCTGGAGCCACTGGAGGTTCGAGCCGTTCGTCAAGGACCACGTGGGCAGAGGGAGGTGCTGATACACTGGGCAGGGCTACCAGACTGTGATGCGACATGGGAGGCCTATCGAGTGATACAGGAGCAGTTTCCCCACTTCCACCTTGAGGACAAGGTGACTCTTTTAGGGGGGGTATTGATGCGGACCCGGACCCGAGTCCGCATCCCAATGAGGTCGGCGGCTACCAAGGGGGGACCCACCCCCCTTTAGTCACTTACGTGCGCCGTAGGAGGCGCGGTGGCACGTAGGAGGGTTAGTTAGGGGTATTCTAGTCATTTTAGACTAGATTAGTAATTCCCCACTTTTCTATAAATTAGGACTAGCCGTCTTTATTTGGTTTTATGCTTATTGTGTGAGAAACATTGTAAGTGTCTTTTGTGAGGGATTTAGACTTTGATCCGTTCATCAAAGTTAGGAGAGCGAGTTCCTCTCGAAAGGGCTCAAGTTATCTTGCTATTAGTAGTTGTTTCTTCTCAAAAACCCAATAAAAATCCAATCTTTTCCAATTTTTATCCCTTTGTTCGCTGATTTTCCATTGATACGATCCAAATCGTATCATTATGCTTTACCATTACCCTTTCCCATTTAACCCCTGATGTTAGAGCAAGTGACCTTCATGTGCCCATACTCCTTAAAATAATGGTAAATTTGTCACTATAATACAATGAAGAAATCACAGATGGTAAATTTTGAAGAGTATGTCAGGGAGAATTAGTTATTTTCTCCTATCCCTAGGATCTAATATTTATAGTGTTATATTGGCATTTTACCTAAAACCCTCTTAAGCCGTTTAAACAAATCACCCCAACACAATATATATTACATCTCCGCAGAATCAATGAACCTCTTCATGCTTATTTTTTGTTAGAATTTTCCTAATTAATAATATGAAAATTTATTCTTTAGTCACGATTAAATAATTAAGAACTCTTAATTTAAAATAATTTATCATCGTCGTCTTCATAATCATAATGTAATAGACTCGCTGGTAAAGTCAATGGTTGATCAAGATAGATTTTTGTCCACAAGCGATATGTGTGGGCGGCCTATGTCCAAAAAAAACATATGTTTATTGTTGTTACTAAAATTGCACTTAGAAACCCATCACAAGCCACTAATAAACATAAAAGATACATTGACATACATTACCCAGTTCAAACATTTAGCGGTTTTGTGAAGTACTCCAAGTATAAGGTAACCAGAACCATAAGACAGTTCTCAGTCAGCAGACACAAGATAAGATGTACCTTACGTTAAATAGCGATGCGAATAATTAAGAAAATATATAGAACCAATGACCTCTTTGAGCACATCATCTCCACATGCATACACTAGTACAAAACAATTAACTGAATTGGAACCCTTAAGAAGACGTACCTTGACAAAAATCATGAGTATTGTAACAGCTAACTGAAGTGACTCCTCATTTCTATGCTGGTAGACCTTAATATAATTGTTATTGCAAAGGGAATTAGCACTTGTAGAAATAATGGTAATACATAAACATACAACAGAAATTAATACAAAGAGTAAAAGCAGATACTTCTTTTAGGACAATAACAAATTATAGTTTTAGATGCTTTATGGACAACGTTCAAGAATCTAATGTTGAAGTTGTGGAACAAATCCATGCATTTCAAACAGACATTTCAAGTATTTAATTTTTAAAAATTTATTTTCCTACACATCTAGGACCTGCAAACATAACTATACATGTGGTCCATTGCAATTAATGGAACCAATCAGCACAACGCAATCCCAGATTGACTCTAATTATTTATTTACTTGAGTTGAAATATCAAATAACTGACCACATGAAGCATACATTTAAATATGATGAGTCAAGAAATTGATAGATCTGCACTTTTGACCCATAATGGGTGTTTTGATACATCAGGGGCGTTTTGGAAATTTTCAGATTTTAGAGGATATAATTTTCATTCTTATGGGCTTTTTCGTAAATCTGTAATTTTCTGTAATTTTTCTTTATTTAAAGCTAGGGCTGGCTAGGAGAGGGTGCATGCTTGATTATTGTGAAGAAGAAAACCCTTGAGGTGAGATTATCCATCTTTTCATTGGAGAGCGCGGCCCCCTCTCGAATCGGCGGCTTGGGAGAGCGAGATCCTCTCGAAAGGTCACAACCCTTATCTTTGTATCCTTAATATTCAGTTTATTTCTAATAAAAATCCCTCTTTTTCACTTATCTTCTCTCTAAAACTCTAAAAATCCCATCTTTCCAATAAAAATCCCCTTTTTATCATCAAAACCCTAGTGGATCGTATCAAATTGGTATCAGAGCGACGATCTTGGCATCCACGGAGGCAGCTACCACCAAAAAGATTGAGGCTTTGGAGAAAAGATTCGATGGCGAAATTAAAGATCTGTAGAAGTCTATTAAAGATCTCAGATGGTGGTCAAGGCGTCGATAAAAGGGCTTGAGGCACAGATGGATGCAAAATTTGAAACCGTCATGCAAATCATGATACAACAATTCACGGATCTAAAGGCAGGAACTTTGGCGAACAATTCAAATTTGGGTGAAAATTCAGATCTAGGGCAAACTGCGGCAACTTTGGAGAAAAAGAAAGAGGCGGAAGAAGAATTCAAAGGAGGCTATTGTTTTGATTATTGAGATATTTCCGAGGGAGAAACTTTATTCTAAAGAGGGTGCGAGCGTCCCCTATCAATCGGTGTCTCGGGAAGGCGGTTATCTCTAAAATTGTAATCACCTATCTTATTTTATTACAGTTTATTCTAATAAATTTCAGATCTCGTTTGGTTCCTATCATTTTGGTATCAGAGCGTATTGATCCATGGCGGCGGCGACGAGGGCCAAAGATCGTATCGATGCTGTGAAGGAGAAACTTAATGAGGAGATCGTGGCGCATGATTACGAAGATCGAAGAGATGATGAATCAACACAGTGAAGCCCTATCAAAAATCATCTTCTAACTTGGAGAGATCGCGTCGAAATTGAGTGGAGGCGACGCAAACCCTAAAACAGCGACAAAGGCGTCACCTTGGGACAAGGGAAAGCACGTAGCAATGGATTTGAAAGACGGGAGGCTCACAGATCTCGATTGCAATGACCCGAAAGCGGAAGAAGCGAAACGGGAGGCCGGCGGCCCTAGCCGCACCCCCATATGCCACGACAACATGCGGGGGTCCGGGGTTCCTCCCCAGGACCCGCGGGCCACCAGGGCCTTCGGCGGGGCCCAGGGGACATCCCCCATGGCCGCATGTGCAAGACGAACACCCGACGGCCCTTCTCCATGGCCACCAAGGCCCCGCCAACCCACGACAACTCCCCCACGACTGTTTCGGCACACTGCGAGGAGGGGACCCCTACGAAGGATTTCAGCCCTATTCAGAAGATCACGCGCGTGGTTACAACGGTGAAGTTGATCCGAAGGATTTTTTTAGCAGTATGGCGATGATGGGAGAGGGTTTCGGGACCCTTCCGACACTCTGTATGGCGAGAACATACGACGACCCTACCCCGTACCTATGAGGGGCATCCTTAAGAGACTGTGGGAGGTTACAGAGACTTTCAGGAGGAGCGGGACGGTAGGTTTAGAGGCGACGGCTGGGAAGGACATATGGGCCGAGGAGGAGGCCCACGATGGAAACACAGAGTCCATGATGGAGGCCCACGGGAGACTATGAGGGGCACCAGGAGAGGTGGCAGCACTACCACCAACCCAGGCACGGCGGGGGACGATGAGACCAGGGGACTTACACAATGAATAGGCTGCGGAAGCTGAAAATACATGTATTCGAGAGAGAGGATCCAGTGGCGTGGATTTATAGGACGGATAGATTTTTTAGGGTCTCTCGCATGACGGAAGAGCAGAAGTTGAAGGCGGTTGCTATTTGTCTAAATGGAAAGACCCTCGCTTGGTTCCAGTGGAGAGATGAGAGGCGGTCATTTCGCACGTGGGAGAAGATCAGGGATGGGCTGGTGAACAGATTTCGAGATCCTCATCTGGAAAATTTGATAGAGTAGCTAATGGCACCGTGAGGAATTACCTAGAGAGGTTTGAGGCACTGTCAAAACGGGTGCATGGTGTGTCTGATGAGATGCTGGAGAGCATCTTCATGAATGGGCTAAAGCCTACTGTACACAGAGAGGTCCGTATTCAGAAGCCCCGAGGCTTGATGGCGGCCATGGAGTATGCTCAGAAGGTGGAGGACCGTCAGATGGAGGATATGAGGACGAGAGGCAAAGTGAGTACACCTGTGTTCCGCAGTGTTTCGACAACAGCAGTAGAGCAGAAGTCAGCTACATGGCCATATCAGGCGGGTAATGAGAAGATTGGAGAAAAGAGCAGCGCACACCGCCAGCGGTGGGTCAGTTCAGGAGAATGACTGACGCCGAGATGAGAGAGAAGAGGTAAAAAGGGTTGTGTTTCAAATGCTATGAGAGGTTCACCCCAGGACACCATTGTGGGATGTGCAAACTGCAAGTGCTGATAGCCGGGGATGACGATGAGGATATCGTGGAGGATGAAAAGCCCGGAGTGGATGACAACCACCACTTGGAGTAGGACCGCCAGAGACTTCATGGACCATCTTGAGTACAATGTGGTTTTCGTGGACAGTGTAATGATAGATCCGGACTTTGGGGGTCTTTTTATGTTATTTTATTGGTGTAAGGTCATTTTGGTAATTAGGCTTTTAGTTAGAGGATTATAAAAGTGGGAGATAGTCGGCTGACCTTAAGCAGGCTATTGTTTTGATTATTGAGATATTTCCGAGGGAGAAGACTTCGTTCTAGAAAGAGTGCGGACGTCCCTTATCAATCGGCGCCTTAGGAGTGTGATTACTCCTAAGATTGTAATCGCATATCTTATTTTATTTCAGTTTATTCTAATAAATTTCAGATCTCGTTTGGTTCAAATCATTTTGGTATCAGAGCGTATCGATCTATGGCGGCACCGACAAGGGCCAAAGATCGCATAGATGCGGTGGAGGGGAAACTTAATGGGAAGATCGTGGGCATTAAGGAAACCCTAGCGGCGCAAGATGAACGATTTACGAAGACCGAAGAGATGATGAATCAACACAGCGAAAGAGGCCATCTATCTGATGCGGAGGAAGGATCCGACAGAGCAGAAGAAGATCCCACAGATCGGAAAAACCCCTAGCCGCCGCAGGGGGTTCTGCGACCCCCTACAGGGCCAGCTGGGTCCTATAGTGGCTTTCAAGCCTCTGCATGCCCACTGCAGGCCCTTGCAATGCCTCTGCAAGCCTGCCAGCGCCCTACAGTACCCGTGCATGCCCGTCGGAGGTGCCTTGAGCCTTGGAAGGATGACCCAGGAACCCCGGGATATGCGGGGAGCCCGTCGAGACTTCGATGACAAATTTGGGCTTCTTTCGGGACCCGAGGATGACGCGGATGTCTCGGGACTTCATGGGCCTCGGTATGCAGTAGATAGGCGACGACGTAAAGTACTTCCAGCCTACGAGAAATTTCAGGACGATTATGACGAAGATCCAGGCTTTGAGGAGAATATTGATGACTATGCTCGGAATGAGCATGATTGGAGAGGCAATGGCGGTAGAGGCGACAACCCTAGGAGAGGCTACAGTGAACGCATGGAGGTACGACACGACAATTATTACCCTCCCCTGACTATCGACAGGCAGGAGGACGAGTGGACCATGAGCGGTTTGGGGCTGAAGGAAGAGAGAAAACTAAAGAGGTCGTTGTTTGGGGGTGATCCTTATGACTGGATCTATCGAGCTGATAGATTCTTTGTGGATGCATGTTTAATGGAGAGGGAAAAAATAGAGGTGGTCGGCATATGTTTCAAAGGAGAGGCACTCTCCTGGTTCCAGTGGAGGGAGCGGAGATGACATATATGTTCGTGGGAGGATCTCAAGGCCTGCTTGATGGAGAGATATCGAGATGCCCATAAAGGAAATTTACAGAAAGGAGATGCTTATAGTGGCTCCACTTTTCGCAACCCGTCAGCGAACGAAGAACCCCGACGACCCACTTGGAGCAGCGCCGTCCATGGATTTCATGCACCACCTTGAGGACAAGTTGGTTTTTCGGGGGGTGCGAAGTAATGATAGATCTGCACTTTTGACCCATTAAGTGTGTTTTGGGACATTAGAGGCGTTGGAAATTTTCGATTTTAGAAGGTCTTTTGTAATTTTCACAATTATGGGGCTTTTTTGTAAATCTGTAATTTTCTGAAATTTTTCTTTATTTAAAGCTAGGTCTGGCTAGGAGAGGGGGCATACTTGATTATTGTGAAGAAGAAATACCTTGCGGTGAGTTTATCACTCTTTTCATTGGAGAGCGCAGCCCCCTCTCGAATCGGCAGCTTGGGAGAGCAAGATCCTCTCGAAAGGTCTCAACCCTTATCTTTGTATCCTTTATATTCAGTTTATTTCTAATAAAAATCCATCTTTTTCACATATCTTCTCCCTAAAACTCTAAAAATCTCACCTTTCCAATAAAAATCCCCTTTTTATCATCAAAACCCTACTGGATCGTATCAAAAATCCATATTTTTTAAGTTTGAAGGACTGAATTGACAAGGAGAGGGGAGAGACAAGAGATATTCAATCCCAACTTAGATACAACAAGCACACCAAACTAGTCCAGTCATCCATGTCTCCTTGTTCTAAATTGATTTTTTTAAGTGTAATATGGAACATGCAGTTAAAAACAAAGATATGCTTTCACATTCATCAAAGTTTTAATTTACCAAATTCAAGTGTAATATGGAACGTGCAGTTAAAAACAAAGATATGATTTCACATTCATCAAAGTTTTAATTTACCAAATTCAAAGAACTATTTCTAACATTTTAAGACGTTTTTATTTTTATGTTTTTTTCTCAACCCACTTCGCCGTAAAGTAGATGTACGGAACATGATTGCCACTATTTGACTACGTAGTAGGCTTGGCACCTTTATCTTTGAAGAAATTCCAGTACTTTATCAGTCCATTTTCTTGAACGGTGAAGACAATTAACAAGTCCGTTGAAATCAATTTCTGGAAGGATGTTACCATGAAGTTTGTAAAAAGTGTGCAATGCTTGTCAATCAATAGATTCAATACAACTGAACATGTATGACCAAGATATTCTGTAAATACGTTTGCTTGCTTTGTTTATACTTTATCTATAAGATGTTTGGAATTCAGGAAGTGCATTTTATCCTTCCTCCCACCTTGAGAAAAATAACACATAAATATCCCATGTTTTGATTATAACAAGGAATTTATCTATTTATCATATATATAATTAATATGAAGGATATGGAAAGTTAAGATATCATCATATAAAAATCTAGAAATTGAAAGAAAAAATGAAACAAAAAAAGAAGGGTTTCACATTTTTCTAAAGGTAACTTACCATTATTATGCATGAATATAACACATTTGACTGTTTGTGGTCAGACTCTATATATCTATCAAGGTGATGTCACTAGATGGCATTTGTTGACTATCTCAGACAACAATTCACATCCTCTCAAATCATACAAAGAAACTTCTCCTTCTCTTCAAACAATTCGCATCTTCAATTTTCATATTAGTGCTAGATTGCCACTCTTCTTCTGATTCACCCTCTATTGCTAGCTTATTTATCTTCTCGGAGTCTATCTAACTTGCTTGATAGAAGATATATTTTGAACTAAGACCTGACAAATGAAAAAAAAGATGTGTCCGCATTAGTGTTTAGTATAGTGCTTTAGTCAAACATCCGCTAACTGCCACCTGGTAACTCCACAGACCAGGCATGAAGAGCAACAGTGCAATCACCCAAATTTGCATCAAAACCTGATTACTTAGATGCCAAAGCAATATTCATGCCGTCCAACCTAAAAACATTGCTTCATAAAGCACCAGGCTGTTCTCTGATTGGTCCTTTAAACTCTAGTTACTTCTTTTCTTTTTATTTCTTTTGTCAAACCATGACTTGATAATACAGATTTCTTATCACACGTGCACTTTTATGCATGTAATTCAAGTTTGTGTTCATTTATGGAAGAAGCTTGATGCAAATACTTACATCAACAATTATAAATCGCTTTTTAATGAAGCTATCAAACACCCATCACAAAGACCATCCACATGCATTTAAAAAAAGTTGGTTATATCTTCCCGCAACGGAATAATTAAACTGTGGTATATAAGTATCTGACACATCGTGGTTATCATAGAAAAATCATACATTGCAGTCATCAAGGAAGAAACAAATATCCCCCATGATTATGTTCAAATGACTTTTAAGTAGTGAACTAGTGGTTAATCTAGTATTTCAGATATTCAGGTGGGACATCACCCTATAAATACGTTTAGTTATTTTGCATTGGTTTCAGTCAAATAGTCTTCCCATTTTTTGCATCAATGAAACCCCTCACCGTTCTTTAAACCAATTGCGTTGAGAGCCCTTGAAGTCTTTGCACCAAGTAACACTGTTATCATGCATGCTAAACTTGTTGGTTAGATCCGCCATTGTCTTCCTGATCAGATGCCGATCCCCTTCTGGCGTTGATCCGCAGCAGTTGCACTCCTCCTTTGATCCCCACCGCCTCAACCCAAGTTTCATCCACCGTCTCAACCCCATTCCTTCCACCGTCCAGCCCATATCCCGCCGCCTCAGCCCCTGATCCCTTATTGTTGGATTACCTCCTCTAGATCTGGTCACATCAGCCCCTGATCCCTCCAATGCCTTGGCCCTTGTTACCTCCATCCTCCATCCCCTGATCCATCCACTGTTGCTCCCGATCCACTAATCCGCCATCATCTTCCAGATCCGACCCCGACCCTCTTTCGGTGGTGATCTGTAGCAGATCGTTTCACTCGGTTCAACCCCGATCCACACCGCTCTTCTCTGATCCCCCGCTGACCTGCCTCTGATGAGCCGGATCTACAGATTTCTTCTTTTTTGCAGAGGGTGTGTTTAGTGACGTCTAGGTTTTCTTCCTCTGCTGCCATCCTACTTCCTCTCCTGCAGGCGTCGGTCGCCTATGACAGCTGTGATTGACCTGGGTCATTCCCGTCGTCGTGATGGTGTGGCGTCCAGACCACCACAGCCTTCGTGAAAAGATCTATTTTTTTATGAATTCTACCCGTTAAGAGCTTGCATTATCTTCCTTTCCGGATCCGAAGAATAAACTGGAGATTGAATTGGACGATGGTGAGATTGACTGGAGGGGGCAAGATGGGCGCATACCCTCGTGGGTTAGGTTCTTGGACACATATCGTCTTATATGGGACTCAAGACTGTCCTAGGCCGTATGTGGAAAGTTATGACGCTTGTGGAGATATATTCTCTATCAAAAGGTTTTTTCTCTTTCAATTTGGAAATGAAGACGATCTCCTCAAGGTGCTTGTTTCAATTTGGTTGATCGCAAGAAGTCCTCTTATTCTGAAACGCTGGAACACCGATATTAAGCGTGTGCAAGACTTACTTTCATCGGTCCCGATTTGGATCGAACTCCCTAATCTTCCCCTTCATTATTGGGGGAATGATTCCCTCAGCAGATTATGCAGTTATGTGGGCACCCCACTTAAAGCAGATCAAATGACCATTCAGAAAAAGATATTGGCATACCATCATGTGTGTGTATGGAGATTGATGTTGATTCTAAGTTGTTAAGCCAGATTTATTTAAAGCATAAGAATGGTTCGGGTTTCTTTCAGGAAATCTTTTATAATTGGAAGCCAGATATTTGTCGAAGGTGCAAGTGCTTCAATCACAAGATGGATGCTTGTACTACCAAGCAGAAATGGGTTCTTACTCATGATGACCAGGTCGGGATATAAAATGCTCATGACGTGAAGATGAATGGGCTAGGGGTTATGCAACTCATGTTGCCGCTGGAGTTGTCTCTCCTAATATTGCGCCAACGTCTTCATCTGAGAGTGGGTTGGTTGGTCGTAATGTGGTGCAGTCATCTCCTCCTATAGTGATGGGGAACCAGGTTGAGGTTCCTAGAGTCGTTGTTGGTAGTGGAGGCATTATTCTAGAAGCGCAAACCACGTCTCTACATAGGCCTCCTCTATGGGTATGTCTCTCTCATCGTCTCAGTCTTCGTTAAACTTTGACGATTCTAAGAATAAGGTGATTATGTATGCTGTTACTCACCCAGATGTCATCTAACTCCATATAGATATTAATCAGCCTCTTATTAATTTGAATGAGTTTATATGAGAGGTCAGGTTGCAGAAGGCAGCTGCGCCTAATAAGATAGTGGTTGATGGGGAGTTTACTAATGTCTCATCTAAGCATGCTAGGAGACATGTGAAGAAAGCTACTACGGCGACTGCCAATTCTTCTTCTCCTCAACGTAATTTGTGCTCTTCACATGGCTTGGGAAGCTCTAATGGTTGTTGATCTCGGTGCTCTCTTGGAATCCAAGGGGGTTGAATAATCCCAACAAATGTGCTTTTATCAAAAAAAATATTAGGAAAACTTGTAGATTATTAGGTAGCAATGAGACTAGAGTTAATAAAGTTAATGTCCTTTGTATTCAGAGATCTATTTGGTGTAATTGGTGTTTTTAATAACTATATTTCTCATGATGGAGGGCGGATCTGGGTGGGGTGGGATCTCTTAATTTTTTCAGTGGCTAAAGTTTTTGAAGGGACTCAGTTTACTGATTGTCGAGTTGTCAGGTTGCAAGACCGTTTCTCCTTCTTTGTTAGCTTTATTTATGGAAGTAATTTTATTCATGATCGGAGGGATCTTTGGCAACACATTATTTCTTTGGCTTCTAATATTGTGTATCATTGGTTGCTTGTTGGTGATTTTAATTCGGTGTTCAACTCTGCAGCGATGCTTGGGATCGCCAGGTTGATTGGCTGTATATCATTAGTTGCTTATCGTGTATCATGGGTTGCTTATTGGTGATTTTAATGCAGTTAAGGATTTCTTTACTCATGGGAGGATGCTAAAGACTATTAACTCCACTTTTCTGAGGTTGTTCCTAAGGAAAATGGTGTTGCTATATTTGATAAATTCTGTCCTATATCGCTGTTTAACTTTGTTTACAGAGTTATTACTAAGATTTTGGTGAACAGATTCTCCCAAGTTATTGCCTCTATTGTGGACAGAAATCAGGTGGCTTTCATTAAAAGGCATCTCATTTGTGAAAATATCCTTCTTGGTCATAAGCGTATTCATAATTATCACATTGGACAATCTGGTAATCAATTTTGTGTGAAGGTTGACTTGAAAAAAGTTTACGATAAAATCAGGTGGGATTTCATTCTACAAGACTTGAAGACTATTGATTGTCCACAAATTTGGCAGAATTGGATTTTCCAATGCATTTCTACAGCTTCATTCAGTGTGCTTATTAATAAGGGTAATGTTGGCTACTTTAATAGTGAATGTGGCGTTCGTCGGGTTGCCCTCTCTTGCCTTTTCTCTTTACTCTTACATTGCAGGCCTTCTCTGGTATTATGACTAGCTTCCAGAACCGGGGTGTAGCGATTGGGGTGATGAAGAATGGAGCTATTCCTATTTCACATCTCCTTTTTTATGGTGACATGCTGATCTTCTCTAAAGGTACTATGAAGGCGGCAGAGGGTGTTAAACATGCCTTGGAAGAATTTGCCCTCTTGACAGGTCTTTTCTCTAATATCCTCAAAAGTGAGATTTTGTTTGCTAAGAGATGTCAGCATAAGAACCAGATTTTGGAAACTCTTGGTTTCAATGAAGGTAATTTGCTGGTCTGATGCTTGGGACTATCTTTGTTTCCGATAGCTTGAGAGCCTTTATATGTGATCCCTTGATCACTAAAATGTAGCAAGCTTTGGTAGTGTGGAAAGCGAAGTTTTTATCTTATGCAGGTTGATTGGAGCTCATTAAATCGGTATTATCAAGTATGCACATTTATAGGTCTGCACTTTATGCGTTCTATGGCTGTCATTCACAAAATTGAGGCAATTATGACCAATTTCTTGTGGGATAAGGATATTGGGAAATCTTTTTATGCGTTGAGTTGGGATAAGGCGCTACATCTTTAGATCGGCTGATTTGCGATTTCTACAAGGAATTTGGGTACATAAAGTTTACATGCTTCTAGCCGCAAGAGTCACATGGAAGAGTCTTTATAAGTAACAATGTGTATATAACTTCACAAGATAACTCTCCCAAGAGTGTTTAGATGTCTGATAAGGAGTGGACTCAATATCAGTTATTTCAAGTATTTTGTGATGCCCATATAATGTTATCTTCCTCTTCTACAGCAATAATAGCCTAAACCAACAATCATACTGCATGTCTATTTACCGGTTATAGACCTCAGATCATAAATTTCGACACATCTGATCACATGATGGGAAAATCGTGTATTATATCATCCTTTTGCGTGAATTCTCAATCCCAAATTATAACATTGGCTAATTGCTCTACATCTACGGTTGGGGGTATCGGCATAAATAATGTCACACACTCCTTATCACTATCCTCCGTATTGTATTTATCTAAATCCCTTTAATTTGCTTCCAATTAGTCAATTGACATATTCTTTAAATTGCTTAGTATCTTTTTTTCCTGATTATTATATTTTTACAAGCTTGAAATGAAGAAGACTGGTATATGGCGTAAGTATGGAGGAATATATTATTTGGATACATAAAGTGCTCTAGTTGCTTGTTCCTATGCTATTACCTCTCTCACCGTTCATTCTCAGCTTGGGCATCCATTGTTACAAAGTTTAAAAATTCTTGCTCCTAGGTTCCATAAGTTATCTCGTTTCTCTCACTGTTCATTCTCAGCTTGGGCATCCATTGTTACAAAGTTTAAAAATTCTTGCTCCTAGGTTCCATAAGTTATCTCATTTAAATTATGAGTCGTGTCGGTTAGAAAAGTACCATCATGTCTTTTCCATCTATAGTTAATTATCATGCTAGTTGTGACTTTGAGATTGTTCATTCTGACATTCGTGAACCATGTCCAATTAAGACTACATTTGGTTTTAAATATTTAGTTAGTTTTGTTGATGATTAATTGATTATTCTAGTGTGACATGGTTATATTTGTTTATATATATATATATATTTATATATATATATATATATATATATATATATATATATCTGAAGTTTTATATATCTTTCAAACTTTTTGTGCTGAATAAATACTCAGTTTTGTATGTCTATTCGTACTTTAAGACGTAATAATGCAAAAGGTAATTTAATAAGAAATTTACTCAAATTATGTTTGAATTCGTATCTTACATTAATCTCCATGTGTTTACACACCTCAACAGAATGGACCTGTCAAAGGTAATAATAGATATTTTACTGAAATTAGATAGAACATTTCTTATTCATATGAATATGGTAAAAAAATTTAAGGTGATGTTATCATTACTGCTTATTACTTGATTAATCAAATGCCATTAACATCTCTGGAGTCTGGATGGTAGCATTTGTTATCAAGTATTATATCCCTCCGTTTACCACTTCACCTCCAAAGATTTTGGTGTATGTGTTGTTCACAACCATTATCCACATAATACAAAACTTGATCCTCAAGATCTAAAGTAAGTCTCTAATGTTATTCACGAACATAAAGGGGTTTAAACTATTATTGTCCTTCTAGGAACTAATATTGTCTCAGCAGTCATCACTTTCATGGAGTCTCGTCCTTACTTTTCTAATAAGAAAGATTGTGCTAACACTTCATCTTCACAGTCTTGTGATGAGTTTTTGGTTCTTATGCATTTTGAGACATGATTTGGGAAGAAAGAATCATTGCCTCCCAAACATACAGAGATTATTTAGGTCTATCATAGATGTCTAAAAGATACAGCTCCTCCAGCAGCACATCTTCTGTTATTTACTTCTGCTCTCCCTTATCCTGATTCCCCTACAAGTGAAGATAAGTCTACTGCTGACCTTGATTTATTAATTGCACTTCTTAAAGGCACTGCTCATTCACTTCATAAATTTATCACACATGCTCATCATTATCTTTATATAGTGTTTTTTTATCTTCCACTGACTCTCAACATATTTCTAAGTTTGTCATCCTACTACTAAGTTTATATCAAATGCCTTGTCTTATCCAGGAAGATGAGCATTATACTAGAAGAGATAACAGCATTAGAACAGAATAGATGGCTTCCCATCAAGACCGAAAGCTCATCTTATTGTCAAAAGATACTTACGAACTTCTGATTATTTTCTCCAATGGCAAAGATAGCTTCTGTCGGATTTCTCGTTTCAATTGATTCTAGTAATCACTGAGCCATGCATTAACTGAACGTGAAAAATATGTTTCAAAATGGTAATATAGATGAAGATATATACATGAAGCAACCTCCTAGATTTGTTACTTAGGGAGTCAGGAAATGTTGGAATGTAGAAAAAATCTTTTTATGGCTTAAAGTGTGGTCTAACCGATTCACTGATGAAATGTTAGATTCTGAATTATAGCCGAGTCCGAATGATAACTCACTATTTTATCGGCTTCAGCTTAATAAAAGATTATTTTGGGTGGTATATATGGATGACATAGTTATCATTGAATAAGATGTTAAAAGTATCAAGTAACTGAAGGCATTCATTCAGCAGAAGTTTCAGACAAAAAGATCTTGGATCTTTTCCGTATTTAATTAGCATTGGAGTGGCTTGTTTAAGTAAAGGCGTCTACTTATCACAAAGAAAATATGTACTTGAATGCTATTAGAGGATGGAATTTTAGGATGCAAACCTATTGCTACGCATATAAATCCTAACTCTAAACTTATGCCAGCTCTAGGGGAGCCATTACATGATCCAACAAGATATAAGCAACTAGTTAAAAAGTTGAATTTCCTGACGATGACTTGACATAATATTGCTTTTTCCAATAAGTTTAGTAAGTCAATTAGGTCTGATCCTAGAATCGAACACTAGGATGCAGTGGTATAGCTATTAAGCTCTATGTTTAGATTGTAGAGATAGAATTATAAGATTCTCTGAAATAAAATGGACATGGTCGCCTTTTGATCACAGGTCTACTACAGAATTTTATATTTTTATGGGAGAAAATCTTGTTTTGTGGAAAAATAAGAAGCAACCAGTTGTATCAAGGTTGAGTGCAGAATATGAGTATCATGTTGTCGCAGATACTACATGTGAGTTGATATGTGTTGAGAGAATTTAGGTTGTAATTAGTTGTAAGGTATTTGGCTTATACAGACCGACCCATTAGTGGATCCATATTCATCAGTAACAAAGGTGAGAGGAGATATCATACTCTATCGTTCATAAATTTGTGCTTGTTTCAACATAGTGTCAAAGCCTTATTGAAACAAAACCCTAACCCTAGTTACATAAAAACCTACATGGTCGTCGCCACCCATCATTATCATCGACGCACCTCATATTCGTCATCGCCGCCAACAACAGCCGCCGCTGCTCCTGGCAATTGCCGCCATCGTTGCACCTCATTATCTTCTTCCTTGATGTTGATAACCAATCACTTTGTCACCCTCTTCCCTATCACTTGCCACCGCTATGCCGACCATCTCCATTCCCTTCCATTACTTTCTCGCCACCCTCTTATCAACACCCTATTGTTGCTACAACCCCTCTTTCCCATCCCATTTGCCTTCGATCTGATCAAAACAAGGTGTTGATTTAGATCTAATCAATTGATTTAGATCTAATCAAGTCAGATCTAACATGTCCCTTTTATAAAAACAAGTCAGATCTAAACATGTCCATTTTATTAAAACAAAAATACCCTACTATTTCATGCCTGAAACAAAAAAAAATCTATATGTAGGTACACTTGATGCTGAATTCAATAATTGATGGCTCGTAACTGTTACCATTTTACTACTATTACTAGCTACCTATTACTGCCTCCCACTATTTACTACTGCTTGGTATGGCCACTCTACCACCTTTGCCTTCGGCTACTAGGACTATCTTTTAAAAGATTTTTTACCATAGTGAAGTCAGATGGTAATAATCACCGAACTTGGGTACATTCATTTCATGTCTTCATTGGTGCCCCAAAGAAAATGAAACACCTCAAAGATATCCTCCAGGCTCCAAATTCAAGGAAAATGAAGAATGGTAGGATAATGATTAGTGTCTCTTTGCTCAAGTTCAACAAATGCAATGAACTATGTTGGACAAACTCTAAATGTTTACCATTTTCCCAATTCAAACTTGTTGAAGTTTGCTGAGAAGATCCAACTTCGAAAGATTGGCAATTTCAAATTGGTATTTAGAACTTTGCTTGTAGGTTCTTTATTTTAGCCCATCGTATAAATTGCATGTGTTGTGCATGTAGGCCCTTTGGTCTTTCAAATCCTTCTTTTGTTCTTTTCTTTCATTTTCATTATTTTAATTTAGCATATTTTGTTCTCATAGCTTCACGCTATAAATAATCATTGCATTAGAGCTTTTTGGGAAAGTTAATGAATGAGAAACAAATGAAATCATGATTACAGCACGTGATGTGCTTTGAGTTGACAAGTTTCCCATGTGTGAGGTCCAAATCAAAATCTCTTCACAAGTGCTTCGTAAGAGTTAAATATTTATCGCCAGATTGTAAGCCCAAACAGTAACGTAGATTCCCTTCCGTCAAACCATAACCCTAGTTTTTCTCAAATCCATCAAATTCCAAAATCATCTACTATAAGCCCCACCATAGAAACCCTAGATCTGTTTTTGCTTTCGGGTTTCCAATCCCATGGTAAATTGGAAGATTCAACTGTGTACATCATTGATATGGATGTTTCACCATTACTTATCCTAGATCAATACATACTTCTAACAAGAAAGCATTTTGGATAGGTAAAATTTTAATCCCTCAAAGAAGTTCAACAAAAATCACACTACACTACACCATTTTTTATAAATTATTGAGGTAACTTAGGTCAGCATATGTTGTGAATTCCATTTTGTAATATTTAAGAATACAATGGAATGCTACATCTTGGCAAAGAATGCTACACAATAGTGCCAAATAATGCTACATCTTTGGAATGCTACATCTCAAAGACTATTCTCTGACAAAAAATCATGCGAGCATGAAATATATTTACTCTCCACAATGAAAAAGCAGTAGAAAAAAGAAAGAAGTGCTTCCTAAAGAAAATGTATGTTTCAAAGTTTCTTTGGCTGGCTCCAAAAGCTACCATGTGAAATTTCCGCACGCTTTTTGTTTCAATCTTCTGAGAAAATAAGATCTTGAAATAGCACTTTGAAATACTAATAGCTAATACTAAAATAGCTTTTGACTTTTCAAAATATAGAAGTCGTACCTGTTTTATGAGTGGAGGTAGATCAAGAACAATCTGTGGAACATCATTTTTGGAAAGTGCAAAATCAATACCTCTGCAATTGTGAAAGCAAGCCATACCAAGTTACCAACTATATTAATTGGTAAATTAACACAATCAGACGTCACACATAGTGCTCAAGTAGTTTCTCTCACATTCTTTAAAACTAGACAAACATAAGAACTTCAACAAATCAGTCAAAGAACTTAAGCACACTCAGTTAAAGCAGTAATAGAAGTTAAACCTAAATGCAAATGAAAGAAGATGAATCATATGACAGGAAAAGATCCAGGAAAGCAAGGTGCTGGAAGAAATATGGTAATGAACAGTAACTGGTTATAAAGAGCAAAGCATACTTCCCTGGTTATAAAGAACATAGCATACTTCCTGACATATTTAGCAAGCGCTTTGCATATATGAACACAAAAAGTAAATTTCACACCAGCATGAAGATCTAGGACAAGAACAAATTTATTTCGCTACCTATCTATCCAATTGGCTATGTTTAAACATGGATCGCTGAAGTCTTTTGCTTGTTAAATCACAAAGCTACTAGTTGAGATATGAATGATAATAGAGAGAGATATTCTTTATACAAATGATGAAGTTGTCCTACGTAGCGCCTTTGTCCCAGTCATATTTTGTATGGAAGCCACATGAGACTCCAGCTCAACCCAATGGCCCAAAGTCCACCCAAAACCCCCACAAATACACCCTCCCACCCAAAAACAAGAACCCAAACTTCACACCCACCACTCAAAAAATCACAAAACCCCCGGGACAATATCCACACTCTCACCCACTCTTTCTATTTGATCCGGATTGGGTCCCGGGTCCTGATTTTTTTGGTGGTTTTTTGGGCTCGGATTCTGATTTTGTGGGGGGTTTGGGGGGATCCCGTGCACTTTGTGCACGAGTAATTTCTAGTATATTTATAATAATTGCATCTTTAGATCAAACTCTCATTTACAAATATTATTAGTTAAATTCTATGTAAAAGATGAGATATGATTAGCTTCGCACATATTCAATTTATTCATGGTGATTGGATTAGCAAGAAAAGTGTACTTCATTACCATCCTTAACTGTGTATGTGTGTGTAGAACAATGTATATGTGATGACATCATTTTATCAATTTATTTATGGTGACTGGATTAGCAAGAAAAGTGTGATCCATTACCCTCTCTCTCTCTCTCTCTCTCTCTCTCTCTCTCTCTCTCTCTCTCTCTCTCTCTCTCTCTAGAATAATGTATATGTGCTGACATCATTTTATTTATATTTAAAAAAAACTTTTGGGATTTGTTCTACACATAATAATGGATGATCAGCACACCAAAAATCAAGTGAATCCAATGCTAACCCTCAATCTAACTGAACAATAAAGCTTTTTATCATGAAAGAATCAAGAGTTAAAAATAACAAACGTTCGCCGATATTTGAGGTTTTAGAATAAGTACAACACCCTAGAAAAAAATCAAAAAACCTTTTTGGCATTTTTTGTGCCGACGGCTCAGGAAATTTCTTGTGCTGTCAGCACATATCCATTAATCTCATATATGTATATTTATGTATGCATGCATGCTTGAATATAAAAACAAATATTCCCAAACAACCCAATCCAATAACAGATCACAGACATCAAACAATTGACTAAAGCATGAAACATTTAACCCTTGTCAAGGACAGTTTGCAATAGCCACCAGAGTTAACGCACGTGCGAAATCACAACCAATGAAGAAACATTAGGCTAACTAAGGTGCATAAAATGTTTGGCAATCACTTTCCCCGAGAGTGACTGATACAGAATGACTATTTTAGTTCAAACATAAACTAGATTTTTTGGATAGGTGAAAAATCGAAGCAAATTGGTCAAAGGCTCATTCTTTTACAAAATTCATTTTATCCTTTTAAACAGCAAGGTCATGATTATCTTGAAATTAGTTTTGATGATACTATTTGTGTCTTGATTAAGACAGTAGTAAGTATTTGTCTGGTTTTATTCTGATTCTTGTATTGGTTTATTATTGTTTGATGTGCGCATGATATCTAGGTTGAAGTCTTATAGATAGTGGGGTTTATGGGTTGCCATCTTGTGTTTCTTACAGAATTTTATGCATTTTCAGATTATCAATGAAGAAGATATTTTCCTGGGTGGTGTATGAAGCAATATGGAATATGAACCAAATGAGGGTGTGAAATCCTAATCAAGTAGGTGTAAAATCTTCATCATGTTTTTCCATATTTCTCTTTCCTATTATCTATTTAGATTTTCCCATGTTTTCTCCATTTCTCTTCTTCTAAAACCATACACGCTCCTAGTCCTAACCAGAAAAGTCCTCGTCATCAAATTCAATTTCAATTACCCATATTCATCTTAGCATTTTCTAAATTGTCGTTGAAACCAAATCCATTCATCCCCAAAACCAGTCCCAATCTATATTCATGGCTTTCCTTTAAAACCACACCCCTAAATAGCCCTAAATCATTTCCCAAATCAGTGCCCTAAAAGAATCAAATGAAGAATGCAGAGACGGAGTTCAAGCTATAAAATATTATCTCTAAAATGCATACTGTTGCACATGATGGAGACGAGTTCTTCCAATTAGAAATCTTGTAGCTTCCCATGTGATTTTGATTACATTGTAGTAAGTCATTCCTTTGGCTAGAATAAGACTTTGTGCATTTCATTTACTTCTGGAAAAGAAGACATGACCAATGGTGGACCACTCATGCATCAATGAGGACTACAACTAGCATCTATGGATTGAAATATGAATAGAAGAAATATTGAATTCTCCATGATTCCAACTACCTCAGATATATGGAGATATGTTTTGTGCTAAAGTTTCCACCCAATTTCTACATCCTCCCCCACTAATTCTAGCATCCATCACATCGTATCCATCTAGCAGCTTCCACGAAAAAAATAAAACATGCAATGCGTCCAATTTGCAATATGATGTCCATAAAACATATGCTTCATACATTTCAACCAGCCAATTACAACAAGGAAGCAAAACACCCTAATCACATATTAAGTACACTTCGTAAGTGGGTGGTTGCCAAGTAAACCATAAAAGTGTTAAAGTTCCTAATAAAAGCAAATCAAAGAAAAAAAGAAACACCCTCAAC
Source organism: Scilla litardierei (assembly GCA_030789695.1). Lineage (NCBI taxonomy): Eukaryota > Viridiplantae > Streptophyta > Magnoliopsida > Asparagales > Asparagaceae > Scilla > Scilla litardierei. The sequence goes on along the minus strand of CM061136.1, from coordinate 189,191,565 downwards.
ATACAACATTCTAATTTCAAGTAAACTTAGCACGCAGGGATAATCCTACGCACCTGACACAAATATTATTAATGTTCAAGATGAAGTCAGTATGTTGGTTGTGCGTTTGTTTATAATAGGAGAGGTCGCAAGTTCACGATTCCCGAAAACCCTCCTGATTCTATCACATTCACCGAAACCTTGGGGCAAGATCATTGTTGTGGCTTGTTGGTCATCTATTATACAAATGGAGGATGTTTTTGAATGAGATTACCGACTATGATAAAAGGATAGGCAGTTGAGAATGAATATTAAGAAATCAATGTGTATGAAGAGAGTTTGTGAAAAATTCAATGATAAAACCCTAAAATTTTAAACGAAACCAAAATGTTTATGGGTAACTAAATTCCCAGGAAAAACTAAATTTTTTGGAAAACTAAATAGTGTTGTGAAGGTAGTAGCTACGGAACCTGTAGTCATATATTTATAAGAAAAGATTACATAATGTGTGGATACCCTAATCCTAAGTGGGCTCCACATGGACCTACAAAAGCCCATTCACAACACTCTCCCTTATCCATTCATCATTGTAAGCTTGGTATATGAATGCTTCGAGATTCATAAAGCTTATCTGATCATGAGGATATGATACTTCTGGATCCTAAGTTGGAAGGTCTTGCCTCGTTAAAACCTTTGGCTATGGAAAACCCAGCGGGAAAAACTAATAGCTAAGGAAAAAGAGTACAAGTCTCTTAACTTTCAATGATCGGTGGATATCACTAGGGGTGAATAGTTCTAGATCCAGAGTTAATGTGGTTGCCTCGTTAAAACCTTTGGCTATGGAAAACTCAGTGAAAAAACCAATAGTTAAGGAAAAAGAGTACAACACAATATTAACTCACCATGTTGTGTACAAGCTTCAACCTTGTAAGTCTCTCAACTGTCTCATCACATTCCCTTTTACAAGATTTCTAAAAGTGTATCGATGTAGTGCTATAATAAACAGATCTGCCAAGTTGTTGCAAAACTGGATTTGCTGAATGTCGATCTGTTTTCTTCTTGTAGTTCGTACGTCCAGAAAAGCTTGGGGAAAATGTGCTTCGTCCTGTCACCCTTGATGTATCCACCTCGTAGTTGAGCTATGCAAGCTGCATTGTCTTCGAACATGGTGGTTGGTTCAAGGTCGCACGTTTTTAGGCCGGTCGTCACTAGGATGTGGTGAATGACTGAACGTAGCGAAAAATATTCTCTGTTAGCTTCATAAATCGCAATGAGTTCAGAGTGATTGGATGAGATTGTTGTCGTGGTCTGCTTCACGGATCTCCATGAAATGGTCGTCACCCAGTCTGTCGGTGTGGGATTTGATCTGTATCCTGCATCTGCATAACCAATTAAGTTGGAGGATACACCTTTCTGGTAATATAATCCCAGATCAATTGACCTTTGGAGGTAGCGCAGAAGTTGCTTCACTCCGTTTCAGTGGCGCTTTGTGGGCACTGAACTGTATCTATCTAGTAGGTTTACTACGAATGCTATATCGGGACGCGTGCAGCTGGCCAGATAGAGGAGTGCTTCAATGGCACTTAGGTAAGGTACTTCAAGATCAAGTGCTTCATCCTCCCTCTTCTAACGGACGGAAGAGGTCTTTATTAACATCCAATGATCTGACGACCATTGGTGTACTCAGCAGGTGACATTTGTCCATATGGAAATTTTTCAGCAATTTCCGTCTGTAAGTGGATTGGTGTAACATGATTCCTCCGCTGAGGTGTTCTATTTTTAAGACAAGGCAGTATTTGGTTTTGTCTAGGTCTTTCATCTCAAAAGTCTTTGTAAAAGGCTTTTGGATATCTCAGATATCTCTTCGGGAGATCCTATGAGATTTAAATCGTCTACGTAGACGGCAATAATTACAAATCATGTTCCATTTGCTCTTATAAAGATGCAAGGGCAGACTTCAATATTGGTGAATCCTTGTTGTACAAGAAATTCACTGAGTCTGTTATACCACATTCTTCCCTATTATTTTAGACCATACAATGATATTTGGTGTTTGACAAAATAGACGTCCCGATGTCTATTTGTCATTTTTGTTGGTAATTTATAACCATCCGAAAGCTTCATATAGATATCTTTATCTATATTACCGTATAGGTATACAATCATAACATCCATGAGCTGCATATTTAGGCCTTCCGTAGATGTTAAGCTTATTATAAATCGGAAAGTGATCGCATCCATGACCGGAGAATATGTTTCTTCATAATCTATTCCCGGTCATTGGGAAAAACCATGTGTGACAAGGCGTGCTTTGTAGCGTACGATCTGATTATTTTCATTTTTTTTCTTACAAATACACATTTATAGCCCACAGGTTTTACACCTTTTGGTGTTGAAACTAATGGTCCGAATACTTTGCGTTTCAAAAATAAGTCCAGCTCTACTCCTATTGTCTTGTTCAATTTTGGCCAATCCTCTCTGCGTTTACATTCTGCTAGAGAGTGGATCGTATTCAGTGACGTGATTAGCAATATCGAAAGCAAAGTCTTCATCGATGACAGTGCTTTTTCGGTCCAATACCTCCCCAGTACGTACATAATTTAATGATATTTCTCCTATGTTTTCCTCTTCAGGGGAATTGAGGAGGAGAGAGGTATTTGGGCTAGGCTCGGCATCCTGTGAGTTTTTCTCTTTCGAGAAAACTTATCCTTGGAGCATGTGGGTCATCCTCTCTTTTGTGAAGGTACAGCCGCGTCTGCTGCAGGTGCATTGCATCCATCTTTGGATATGTCAATCCTAGTTGTCGTGTTTGCAGCAGGGACGTGTGATCTGCCAATCTTCTGGTTGTCAGTGAATTTGTCCAGTAGTATGTGAAGTGTGTTTTGTATTTGGAGGATCTTCAAGATCTCATCCTCACATTGGTTTGTACACAGATCAAAGTAGGACAAAGTCTTAGTATCCCATGAAATGGTCTCTGAAGCTTAAGGCTTCTTAGAATTTAAACCTAGTTTAGGAAAAGTATTTTCGTTAAGTCTTCAAGACGTGCCTTAAAAGCGTCCCTCGTTAGGGGTTCCAGGTATTTAATGATTGATGGTGAGTCGAACCATACGTAGATACTTAAACGACGTTGAGGACTCATCTTTGTCCTCTGTGGTGGTGCAATGGGGATGTAGACTGCGCATCCAAATGTCCTCAATTGAGAGATATTTGATGGAGATCCATATGCGAGTTGCATCGGATAATAAGTTTGACTACCAGATGGTCTTATCCTTATTAATGATGCAGCATGCAAGATTGTATGTTCACATGCAGTCATAGGCAACTGAGATTGCATTAGCAATGGACGAGCGGTCCACTGTAGTCTCTTTATAAGAGATTCAGCTAACCCACTCTGGGTGTGAACATGAGCTATGGGATGTTCAACTTCAATGTCAGTTGCTTGGCAGTAGTCTTGAAAGATTTATGATGTAAATTCCCCAGCATTATCCAGACGTATTCTCTTAATCTGGTTGTCTGGAAAATGAGCCCGCAACTTAATGATTTGTGCCAGTAGCTTTGCAAAGGCTACGTTACGGGTGGACAGTAGACCCACATATGACCAGTTAGAAGATGCGTCTAGTAATACCATAAAATACCAAAATGGTCCACTTAAGAGTTAAATATGCCCACAAATGGAAGCTGGTAGACTCTTAAGTCCACTTTAAGTGGAGATGGTCTCGTAATCAGTTTTCCTTTGTAACAAGGAGGACAATGAAAATCACCCTTTTAAAGTAACTTCATGTTCTTCAAATTATGTCCATGTGACTGGAATATGATGCGGTGCATCATTAGCGATCCGGGGTGTCCGGGTCTGTTATGCCAGAGTAAGAATTCTGGTTGATTTTTGCACTTCTGGTGCTCAGTTATATTAGCTTCCATTGCTCGAATTGTTGTATGATATAGACCCGACGGAAGTCTCTCGAAACGCTCAACGATGATTTTAGCACCGTTTTTTAGAGTCGTTACATACAAGTATTCATTATTATGTTTGTTCACCGTTTCTAGGTGGTATCCGTTTAGACGGATGTCTCTAAAACTTAGTTTCTATTCGAGCTTGAAGAGAATAGAGCATCTTTTATTGAGATTTGTGTATTATTGGGGAGCAAAATATTTGCTTCCCTTGATCTTTCAATTATACTTGATGGTCCGAAAATAGTATTTACCGTGTTATCGTAGTTATTGATGCTTTGAACAAAGCTAATGTCGCAAAGGATTGTGTGCGTAGAAGCACTGTCCACTAGGCATTATTATCCATCTATAGCAAGAAAGAGAAAAAATGTGTAACAATATAAGGCACGATAAACTAATTGCATTTATGACATAGTCTGGAAATAAAGCAACATGCTAAGCAAAAAAAGCAAACATATAGAAATGAAATTGTTTTCAACTACATTCAATTTGCAGAAAGAGATAAAATGAATCATCAGTCTAAGAGGTCATCGTTCGAGAAATCCTCGGCAGTGAACTGAGTTGGAGCCAGGTCTTCTTCTTCCACCAAGTTTGTTTCAGCATTAGGCTTCTGGCTAGCTTGATACAAATCCTGGAGGTGGTGTGGAATACGACAATTTCTGGACCAGTGTCCAGTCATGCCACATCTGTGGTATTTGTCTTTCAAGTCTTTCATGGGGGCAGATGTTTGGCCGGTGTTCTTCTTCCACAAAGTTTCTTTTTCCCCTCATTGTTGTTATGTTGTGGGGGACTTCTGGCCTACTTCTTCATTGCTTTTCCCTCCGGGGGTTTGTTTTTGAATTTGTTCTTCTTCTTGGAAGAGACATTATGTGCTTCAGGCGCAGGTTCAGTGCCAGCAGTGCACAAGTTATGGGTGGCCATCAAAAGATCTCTTTTCTGTTCTGCCATCAGAAGACATAAGAGAAGTTCTGAGTATTTCGTGAATTTTCGTTCACGATACTGTTGCATGAGGATAACATCCTTCTCATAGAAGGAAGTGTAAGTTTTCTCTAACATGCGTTCCTCCGTGACTTTTTCACCGCACAACTTCAGGCGTGAGGTGATACTAATGCCGAGTTGTACTCGACAATGGACTTAAAGTCCTGTAGTCGAAGGTTTTCCTATTCGTATCGCGCTCGAGGAAGGATAACATTTTTCTGATGTTTGTATCGATTCTCGAGTGCGGACCATAACTTGTATGATATTCGGCCGTCAGGGTCCGATCAATATGACGCCTGAAGTAGATAATGGTTTTCGCCTTATCTATATCAGACACTTTATCTCCAGCAGCAATGGCTTGACTCAAGCCCTGTGAGCGTAGATGGAATTTAATATCCAGTTGCCAGCTCAGGTAGTTCTTGCCTGTGGCGTCCAAAACATCAAAGTCGACACTCGCTGTTTTTGCCATTTTATCTAAGCATGTTAAATTGGAAGTAATTAAATATTTGAAAAATAAATAATCATGCAGTCCAGACATAGGTATTTGTTGTGTGGATCGGCTAGTCACCATTTACAAATTACAAACCAAAGTCCATATACAATCCCATTAAAATGAAAAGAAAATACAACTTGGGAACCCTTATAAGGCCACATCTTCTGGAAGTAGGTCTTCTTCTCTACGGGACGTGCACCAGTCTTGAAATTTTACGATTTAATCCTTGCCACAAATTCTCTCAAAAGGAAAAGAATGCGAGAAAAAGAAATGGTGATAAATAGCCGATCCAAAACCACAACAAAGTATCAAACATGTGTCGCAGAACATCAAATATGCAGCAGGCATATATTTTCATCACAGGCATGTAGGTATGCAACAGGCATTAAAAATATTTAATCGCAGATAAAAAATTATGCTACATGCATTTAAAAGTATGTATGGACCAAAATAAAGTTGAAAATGGATCAAGAATTTATCAGATGCCCCGATTAATTTCCGTATCTAATGTAATAGCATGTTGTTCAAATTTATCCCAAAACCCCTAATTGGGGTTTGCATTGGTTTACGTGCGGTTAGCACAGCGGACTTCAGGGCCGCGAAAAACACTCGGCTAGGGTGGAGGCACGGCCGTCGGGGCCATGGAGCCACGTCGGAACTGTGCGCACTGGGGGTGGGGGCTGTCCGGTCGTCGGGGCCGGGTCCCCCTCGTCGGTGGTCAGTCAGATAGATCGGGGGTCGCAGCCTGCAGGGCTGTGGGGCATGCCCACTGCCAACGAGGATTTCACGGTATTGGGGGCGGGGCGCCGACTTCGGGTGGCAGAGCCCCCTGCCTGCGGGCTTCACGGCATCGGGGGCGCCGACTTCGGGCGGCAGATCCCGCTGCCTGCGGGGCTTCACGGCGTCGGGGGGCGGGGGAGCCAACTTCGGGTGGCAGAGCCTCCTGCATGTGGGACTTAACCTAATTTTAGAGAAAGAATTCGAAGAAAAATTCGAAGAAAATTTTGATAGATCAAGTTTTTCAAATCCCCATTGCCCCTGGATAGGCAAATCTCCTCCTTTTCAATGAAAAATTCAATTTCTGTTGTAAAAATCCAATTTTTAATCTTTGTAATCAACGTTTTTATCATAAAATTGATTTTAATTGTTAAAAAATCGATTTTGGTCCATAAACTAGCAGATCTAAACATATTCTACGAAAGAAATGAGTTTAGATCAGGTTTTAGGTATGATTACCTCTAGATCTGTCCTCCAGATCTAGCAACGTTTGACGAAGCCTACGCATGAAAGATGACGCCCGCGCGTGGTGGATTACCTCCTCGTCGCCCTCGCAAGATCGGATCTTCGGAAAATTTCAGAGCTTTCGTGCTGATAACATGTTATGAAGGTGGTGGCTACGGAACCTGTAGCCATATATTTATAAGAAAAGATTACATAATGTGTGGATACCCTAATCCTAAGTGGGCTCCACATGGGCCTACAAAGCTCACTCATAACAAATAGCAATTATTATGCTTTAATTATTGATGTTCGTTTAAATTTAAAGAATGGTTGAATATTTTAAATGAACTGTACCCTTGACAACACAGCTAATAACTAGTGTTATTATAAAGGCCAATTTTTGGGGAAAAGCCAAAAATTAAAAAATAGCATAATCGACCAAAAAATAAATATTTAGCAAAATCGACCAAGTTTGATCACGTCAACTGAAAAAGAGAGAAGTGTGGGTGTGTGTGTGCGGGTATCGTCTGGGGTAAAGGGGAAGAGCGAGAAGAGTGGTGTGTGGGGGTATCGTCGAGCAGAGACGGAATCTGCACACAACTGAAAAAGAGAAAAGTGTGGGTGGGTGTGCGGGTATCGTCAGTGGTAAAGGGGAAAAACAGGCGGTAAAGTGCAAAAAACGTCATGGGTCAAAATGAAAAAAGCCCGATGGCAACCCGTAAATATGTGGAATATGGAGGGGCATTTAGTGTTACGAAAAAACAATGGCAATCTCGCAAATAATGGGAATGAGCAGGGCATTTAATCCAACTCCACACAAAAACACCCCAAATTGGATACGCACTCCCACCATCCACCAAGTGGGCCCAACCATGATGGTGTGGCCAAACCTAAGCCGCATCTCTATCAACCTCTTCGTCCTAGTAGGACAATGGCAATTTGGTACTTCCCTATTTTATAGTATAGATGTCTATGAAAATAATATTTGATAAATAAAGTAATAATTAAAGATTAATTTTTTACATTAATACATATACACGCATAAGCAAAGGAAAATAATAATTGATATAAAACTTTTATACATTAATTTAGAGATCGAGGGGAGTGAGAGTTAGAGAGAAAAACAAGTTAAGAGAGACGATAAGTAATGTGGGAGAGACAGATAGAGAGGAAAAAGTCAGAGAGCGATGGTGATTACATAATAAAAAAATTCATTTTTTCTTGCCCTGGGCTACTCAGTGCAAGTTGTACACAGTTCCTTTGCATGTGTGATGTATTAGCATAGGAATCAGAATCAAAATCAAAATAAAAAAGGGAAAAAAGTAAAACTATTAGGAGACGAAATACAAAGCGTGTTTTAAAATACAAATTATGTATCTAATGTATCAAAGATTTTAAATAGTAAAAACATAATTAGTGTATGTAATATATATATAATTACCTTTTATTTAATATACAATATTATTTTGTCATAATTGGTCCCAATTTTGGTGTATCTCAAAATAAAAAGAATTTAGATAGAAAGATAAAAATATGGTACATTTTCTTTTTTTAAGTGTAAAACCGAAGAAATAATACCCAACATGAAAATAATAGTAATAATTAACAAACATTAATCAATTAAAAATGAAAGAAAATCTTTAAAATGACATACTCAACTAAAATGACTTTATTGGGGATTAAACCCATGAACTCCAATTTCACAGCCAAGCGCTTTATCCACTGGGCTATCAAAAGAGGGCAATGATTTGTAATAAAAAGTGTTACTTTAATTCTTTGTCCTGGGCAACAGTACAAGGCAAGTTACATATAGTTCGCCCCTGATTTACACGATTTGACCATATTTGCCCAGTGTGGCCAAAATGAGTATGCAGCATCAAATTGGCCACACTTGACAAGTGTGGCAAATTTGAACCAAACCCAGTCACCATACAGTCACCCCATGAGCGCTACCTCACCAGCGATGACATGGCACAAACTTGGTTGGTTTTGCTAAATATATTTTTTCGGTCGCTTTTTCAAATTATTTTTAATTTTCGTCTCTTTTCCAAAAATTGTCTTATTATAAAAGAGAAGGTCAGAAATTATTCACCTTTATTATTATAAGGGTAAATTACATAAAAATACTCTCACGTTTGGGGCTTTTTTAAGTTAATATTCTGAGGTTTCATTTCGTCAAAATTGATACCTTTTTCTGTTTTTGGCTAACTGTGTTAGTTTTTTTCAGTTATGCCCCTGACGTTTATGTATCCAAAAAAATATCCTAATGTTTCTCTTCTCTTTTTCTTTTTCCCTCATTTTCTTTTCTTTCTTTATCTTTCTCTCTCTTCTCTCTCTTCTCTCTCTCCTCTCTTCTTTCTCTCTCCTCAAGAAAAATACTTGTGTGGGTATGGTGTGCGTGCTTGGGATGGATGTGTGTGCATGGGTGTGTGTGTGTGTGCATGGGTGTGGTGTGTGTGCGCGCGCGTGTACGGTGGGTGTGTGTGCATGGGGTGTGTGTGCGTGTGTGTGTGGGTTGTGTGCGTGGGTGGGTGTGAATGGGTGTGTGTGCTTGGGGTGGGTGTGTGTGGGAATGGGTGGGTGGGTGTGCGTGGGGTGGGGTGTGTGTGTGCTTCGGGTGGGTGTGTGTGCATGGGTGGGTGGGTGTGTTTATGGGTGGTGTGTGTGCGCGTAGGGTGGGTGTGTGTGCGTGGGGTGTGTTTGCTTGGTGTGTGTGGTGGGGGTGTGTGTGGTGGGCGTATGCGCATGGGGTGGGTGGGTTGTGTACATTGGGTGTGTGCTTAAGGGGTGCATGTGTGTGTGCATGTGTGTGTGCATGGGTGGGTGGGTGTGGGCATTAGGTGTGTGTGTGCACGTGGGATGGGTGTGTGCACGTGGGTGGGTGGGTTGTGTGCATGGTGTGTGTGCTTAGGTTGAGTGTGTGCATGGAGGGGGTGGGTTGGGGTGGGTTGGGGTTGTGTGGGGGTGGGTGTGTGTGCGTGGGTGGGTGGGTTGTGTGCATATGGTGGGTGTGTGTGCATGGGTGGGTGCATGGGTGTGTGTAACCTGTTGAAGTATTGGCTCAATCTGGGTACTACAAGATAGACGATCGCTCATGCAGCAACCCACCACAATGCACACACCCACCCCATGAACACACACCACATGCCCACACCCACCCCCCATGCACACCCACCCACCCACTCATGCACCAACCCACCCCAATGCACACACACTCATGCACACACCCACCACATGCACACCCATCCACCCACCCCATGGACACACCTACCCCATGCACACACATGTGCCCACACCCACCCACATGCATGCCCACACCCACCCACAAACCCATGCACCAACCCACCCCAATGCGCACACACACCCCCATGCACGCACACACCCACCCAATGCACCCATCCACCCCATGCGCACACACCCATGGCCACACCCACCCCCATGCACGCACACACCCATGGCCACACCCACCCCCATGCACGCACACACCCACACACAAACACATGCACTAACCCACCCCAATGCACGCACACACCCCCCCATGCCCATACACACCATGCCCACACCCACCCCACATGCACACACACCCCCCCATGCACCAACTCATCCCACTACACACACACACCACATGCACACACCCACCCACCCACCCACTACACACACACCCCATGCCCACACCCATCCACCCCATGCCCACACACCAATACACACACCCATGCACCAACACACCCCAATCCACACACACCCATGCACACACACCAACCCACCCCATGCACACACGCCTCATGCCCACACCCACCCACCCACCCATGCACCCACCCGTCCACCCATCCACCACATGCACACACCCCTATGCCCACACCCACCCACCCATGCACACACCCACCCCCCAATGCACACACAGGCGCGCACCCACCCACCCCAATGCACACCCCCGCACACATGTACCCACCACCCCATTCAGGGTATTAACTTATAAAAGGCCCAAACGTGATGGTATTAACTTATAAAATGCCCATTCGAGTTAAATTTGTCCAAATTTCTGTCTTTTGGACGAAAAATTAAAGGGTTAATTGCATAAAAATACCCTCACGGTTGGGCCATTTTCACGTAAATACGCTCAAGTTCATTTTGTGACAAATTGATACTCTGTAACGGAAAATGGACTGACGGTGTTAGATTGGACCATTTTGCCCATCTCTCACGTTTGTGTAAATACCCTCGCGTTTGGACCATTTTTACGTAAATACCCTGATGTCTCTTCTCTCTCTCTCTACTGATTCTCTCTCCTCTCTCTACAAATTCTCTCTTTTTCTCTCTATATAGCGAATCTCTCTCTACCGATTCTCTCTCCCCCAATTCTCTATCTACCGATTCTCTTTCTCTTTATACCGATTCTATATATATATACATACATATATATCTTTCTCTCTCTACCGATTCTCTCTCTCTATCTCTCTATCTATCTCTACTGATTCTCTCTCTCCTCTCTCTCTACAGATTCTCTCTCTTTCTCTCTCTACACCGAATCTCTCTCTACCGATTCTCTTCTCTCTCCCTCCTCCAATTCTCTCTCTCTCTCGGGTGGGATGGTGCATGGGGTGGGTGAGTGGATGAGTGTGCATTCATGCGTGGGGTGGGTGGGTTGTGTGTGGTGTGTGCATTGGGGGGCTGGGGTGGGGTGTGTGCATGGGGTGTGTGCGCGTGGGTGTGTGGGTTGTGTGCATGGGTGTGTGCTTGGGGGTGGGTGTGTGCATGAGTGGGTGGGTGGGTGGGTGTGCGTGGGGGCGTGGTAGGGTTGTGTGTGCGTGGGGGTGGGTGTGCGTGGGGTGGGTGTGTGTGCGTGCGTGTGTGCTTGGGGTGGGGGTGTGTGTGCATGGGTGGGTGGGTATGTTTATGGGTGTGGGTGGGTGGGTGCACGGGGGGTGGGTGGGTTGTGTGCATGGGGTGTGTGTGTGCATGGGGGTGTGGGTGTAGTGGTTGGAGGGTGTGTGCGTAGGGTGGGTGGGTGCGCATGGGGTGGGTGGGGTGTGTGTGCTTAAGGGGTGTATGTGTGTGTGCGCATGGATGAGTGGGTGTGGGCATTGTGTGTGTGTGCGTGGGGTGGGTATGTCAGCGTGGGTTGGTGGGTTGTGTGTATGGGGTTTGTGCGCATATGGGGTGTGTGCTTAGGGTGAGTGTGTGCCTGGGTTGGGGTTGGGGTTGGGGTTGGGGTTGTGTGGGGTGGGCGTGTGTGCGTGAGTGTGTGGGTTGTGTGCATGGGGTGGGTGTGCGTGCATGGGTGGGTTGTGTGCATGGGGTGTGTGTGCATGGGGTGTGTGTGCTTGGGGTGGGTTTGTGTGTGGGCACGGGGTGTGTGTGTGTGTGCACGCCCACCCTGATGCGCGTGCACACACCCCTCCATGCACAACGCACACACCCAATGCACACACCCACCCCATGCACACACACCCATGCCACACCCACAACCCATGCACGCATACACCCACCCACCCCATGCACCAATGCACACACCCACACACCCATGCAACAACCCACCCCAATGCACACACCCACACACCCATGCACACCCACGCACCCAATGCACACACCCACCCACCCCATGCACACACACCCTCCATGCACCAACCCACCTCAATGCACACACCCCCACACACCCATGCACTCACACGCACCCAATGCATCCACCAACCCCATGCACACACACTCATGCCCACACCCACCCACATGCACGCACACACCCACACACAAACCCATGCACCAACCCACCCTGATGCGCATGCTCACACACCCAATGCACACACCCACCCAATGCACACACACCCATGCCCACACCCCATGCACGCACACACCCACACACAAACCCATGCATAAACCAGCCCCCAATGCACACACATACCCACCACATGCACACACCCCCCCATGCCCACACCCACCCACCCATGCACACATCCACACATGCACAGACTCACCCACCCCATGCGCACACACACACCATGCACACACCCACCCACCCATGCACACACACCCTCCTCATGCACGCACACACACCCACCCCCATGCACACATATCCCCCCAATGCGCGCGCACACACCCCCCCCCCCCACACCCATGCACCCACCCATTCCAATGGACACACACCCAATTCAGGGTATTAACTTATAAAAGGCCCAAACGTGAGAGTATTAACTTATAAAAGGAACATTCAGAGATAAATTTGTCCAAATTTCTGTCTTTTGAATGGAAAATTAAAAAAGGGTAACAACTTAAAAGCGTCGGAAAACGTTTGGTTATATATTTTGATGAAAATAAGCGTCAGTGTATTTACTTAAAATGGCCCAAACATGAGGGTATTTTTATGCAATTTACCCAAAATTAAAAAAAGTATCAGCTTGACAAAAATAAACTTAAAATGACACGTGAGGATATTTTTCTACAATTTATCCTTATTATAAAGGTGAAGATTCTGGAAGGAAAATTAATCCAAAACATAATCAGAGGTGATACCAACAACAAAAACCCAGATTTTGAGCCTTGTTATTTTAACCCGTACTAGATTTTGCATCAGAAAAAAAACTTCAGAAAAAGGGTCAGACGAGAAAACAACAAAAACCCAGAAAATCGAAAGAAGCTGACAGAAACACAAGCAGAATACAAGAAAAAATACAATTTTGAACCTGGCAATAGAGATGCAGTGTTTGAGGAGGTCTGCAGGTTGCGGAACGCCTGAACTCAAGATCACTCGGAGACGCTCGACAACAAAGCTAAGGCGCAACCTGTTCACTTCCAGAAGCGACGACGGAGAAGAAGGAGCGCCCATTGCTCGATCCTGAGGGGGGAGAAGAGAAGCGCTCGCCATTAACCTTTTCTTTTTTTTCAATTCTAATTTAGATATCTTTCTTTTTACTTTTTGACGCCCTAACTGCTCTGCTGAATTTTCTCCTACATAGACGAAGGAAGAAACTTTTCGGCAGCATTATATGAATCGCATTAACGATGTAAACGCACGGATTGGCGTATAAATCACATACGTCTTTTTGTCTATTGGACCCTAACAATTTTCTAATTCAGACTTGTTCCCCCAGAGAGTAACTAGTAGCTAGTCATGTGCGTACATACCGTTTTGCTCTGTTCACTTTCGCTTTTTGAAACGAACAGTAATGAAATTGACTTGTTACAAATCACATAACTATCTCTGAATGTAATGAACGGTTGTGCACGTTAAGTAATTTTGCTTTTCAACATGATTTTTTACTCAACACATACAACTTTACAAATTCTGATAGTGCACAACCGGCAAAAATTTTGTCTGTTGTGCGCATTGAGTAATTTTATTTATTGGGAGAAAAATTACTCAGCGCGCACAACAGGCAAAACTTTTGCTCATTGTGCACGTTGAGTAATTCTTTTCATTGTCAACAAAATTACTCAGCGCGCACAACAGGCAAAACTTTTGCAGGTTGTGCATGCTGAGTAATTTTTATCCACTTTCACCATTTTACTCAGAACCGAATGCAAACAGTCTTGTGTCCGTCCAAATGTATGAAAAGCTAACAATATATAGAGTAGAAGATTTCCTGCAGAGATCATCATTGTCGATCTTGTTTAGGGTTTAACCATGTCACCCCGCAACCGCAAACGAGCTAGAAAGTCTATGATCACCCTCGTTGATGATATAGCTCTGTCAAGAGATCGAGAAGATACTCCTCCGACTGAAGACCAACCAGAGTCATCGGCTCAGCCGCCATCATCTCCTCAATATCTGCCAGTTGATGTTTCTTCTCCTCGACCGTCTGTCGACCCATCATACTCTGAGCACCCTCAAGATCACGATTAGCCTCCTTCTAAGTCCGACTCTGCAGCTCCTGAATACCCCGTCGAGGCCGTCAGAAATAGGGTTGATTTTCTGATCGATGGTTATATGCGTCTGGATGATCGTCAGATTTCCTTCTGTGACAACCTTGAGAGAGTCGAGTCTACTATCTTTGGACTTGGTCATGATCATGTTCAGATCATGGATTATCTCTGTCGTATCCAGGACAGCCTGCGTCCTCCCTCTGGTACGTCATCCTCCTCAGAGCCTCCTGAAGATTTGACTCAAAGTCTTAAAGAATTTGAGTTCAATCTTTATAGCATCTGTAATGAGGTTACGATGATGTGTAATGAGCTCACTGTTGTGAATGACATGGTTAAAAATATCCATAAGAAATTGTACACACGCATGCCCACACAAAGAGATATTACTACTCTTGACCCTCCAGAACCCAGTGCAACTCGTTCACCACCTCATCCACCGTCAGTTTGATGGCATTAAGTACTGTTCCTCGAAACTTTCTCCATCTAATCTAAGAAATGTATTTATGTGATCTATCTAAGAGAGTGCAAAGGATATGTTGTCTTGTATTTTGGGAGATTAAGCATGTCAACTTATATTTTTATATGGGGATACGGTTGGTATACTTTTGTTAGGGTATACGTATGTCACATTATGCTCTACGTGATTGATACTTTTGGAAGGTGTAATATGTTCTTTTATGTGACATCTGATGACATTTTTGTTAGAGATGATGTTTATGTAACATCGCTTTCATCAATATATATGGAATTTTTATTTTATTGGAAATGTGTCATTACATCTCCTTATATTCCTTTTGCACTTCCAATATGAATGTGTCATTACGTCTCCTTATATTCTTTTTGCACTTCCAATATGAATGATGATATTATTCTACATATTTATGTTTCAGTATTAGTGTACTGCATTGATGCCGCATTGATACATTGACATATCTGATTGATGATACCATGATTGATATATTTGATTGATGCTATCATGAACTAAGACCAAAATCAGATATGTCAAATATATCTGATACATTGATGCCAAAGCAAAGTCCAAATTTGACATATCTGCTGCATTGCTGCTAAATTGAAGCACAGTCCAAAATTGAGATATCTGATACACATTGATGCTAATTTGAAGCAAAGTTCAACTTTGACATCTCTGATACATTACTGTCCAACATTGACATCTTTGATACATTGCTGCTACATTGAAGAGAAGAAAAAAATTAGATATACACAATGAAATTTAGCAAAGTCCACAAATGATGAAGTTTCATGATGTGAAATCTAAAATGTGAAAGATTCAGATTGCATGTATCATTTTTGTTACAGAATAATATAATTTGGTGTATCAGTTTGTAATATTGGGTAGAATTGATACTGATACATGCAAATATTGAAGGAAATGTAATGCGAAATGATACTGATGCAAAATAAGCAGTTTTGCCTGATGTGGGGCTTGATGAGAAAATTTGTTGGCCATAAACAAAATTGTAAGGATCGTCTTACCCTTGCAATACTAACAACAACACACTAGAGGGTGTGTGAATAGTGTAATGGCACAAATTGTGTATTTAAAAATTAAACTTGCAAATGCGGAATTATAAATGTAAGAGGAATTTGAACACCACAAAAATCCAAACGTAAACATGAGAAGTTACACTGTTTCTCCAAACTTGGGTACGTCCAGCCACACCAATATCCACTATAATTCTCACACACAGAAGTGAATACAATCTCACACAGAGATACCTCACACAGAGGATTTGGATTCTCACACAAAGAAATCCTTACTTTCACACAAAGACTTATGCTCTCACACAGAGAGACTCAAACTCTCACACAGAGAGATCTCAACCAATCCTCACACAGAAGGTTATACTCTCACACAGAGAGTAGCTAACTCTCACACAGAAAGCTAGGGTTTCAATGAAATAACAAAGTAAAACAAATACTCTTACATATGCCTTGAGATGAACTTACTCATTACTGAATGCAAGGCATGGAAGAGGATCTCCAAGTGATGAGATTAGCTTGAAAGCAATTGGATGATTTTCCTTGAGCTTGACTTCAATGCATGAAGGAGATTTAGAGCTTTAAGAGGAAAATGAGAGTTTGAGAGTGGCTTATTTAATCTCTAAAGCATTTTCAATAGCATCAAGAAATTCTAATGAATTCAGCCCTCTCATATATATGGGAACCCTATATGAACTCTTAAAAGCCAAGAAAACAGCCAAAAAACAAAAGGCTGCAACGGCTAGATTTTGGGCAAAAACGCCACCGACAGTCGACTGATGAACAAATGACAGTCGACTGTCCAACAGCTAAATAATTCCCAACGGCTATAATCTGAGCCTCGACAGTCATCTGATGAAGACTATACAGTCGACTGAAAACAGGACCGGCGCCTGTAAATCCTTCAGCAGGCGACTGCTGCAGGGGATGGAATAAAACAGAAAGATGCACTCTTTCGCACTGTATGCAGACAGGCAACTGATGGCCAGTATACAGTCGACTATCAAATGGACAGGCGACTATAAATACTAAACCAGTCGTCTGGCTAGCAAAATGGGATGAAGCCCAGACAATGCGAGTTGCGCACAGTCGGCTGATGAACAATTCACAGGCGACTGTTGGAAGACATGCGACTGTAAATTGACCATCAGTCGACTGATCAAAAAGCTCAAGTATGAGTCAATAGAAGGTTGACTTGAGTAGTGCACCAAAATCGACTGTAGAATGCTCGACAGACGACTGTAAAATCTTCATCAGACGACTGTTGGAGAGCCAGAGACTCCAAATAAGTCTTTGGGCAAGATGAGCCTATTGGGTTGGATTTTATGATAATCCTAAGTCTCACTAAGATGATTAAATGCATATGCATGAATGCGTAGACCATCTATCAAGGCATTACATTGAACCTAGACTCAAAAAAAGAGAAAGCAATAAATGAAATTATACATGGATTGCAATGCTTTCATTAGAGTATACGGCTTCAATCTTGATGCCTTGATGCTCCCCATCATCTCCAAGCGTTGGCACCCCTTGAGTCTTAGCTTTTTCCCTTCTCCACTTGATGTCCATCCTTGCACCAAGTGTTTAGTCTCCAAAAATGATATTCTTGAAATGTAACTATGACACTAAAACAAGAGAGACATTAGCAACAACATAATGTTGTGATCATCATCAAAATAACATTGGTATAAAACACCTATACTCAACAAAAATTGCTCAACAAGCACAACTGGCAGAAGCGTTTCTCGTTGTGCATGCTGAGTTATCTCTCTACACTGTCACCATTTTTACTTAAAGCACACAATGGGCAAACTTTTGCCCGGTGTGCGTGCTAAGTAATTTTTCTACATTTTCACCATTTTTACTAAGCGCGCACGACGGGCACAACTTTTGTCCATTGTGCGCGTTGAGTAATGTTTCTACACTGCTAACATTTTTACTCGGCGTGCACTGTTGGGGTTTTTGGCGGACCCTCAGAGCTCGGGTCTGTGTCCGTCCTAAGTTGGACGGACCACAGGGGCTTAAAACGCAGTGAAAAAACAAAAACAAAAACTTTTAAGCTAGCTAAACTATTTAGCTAGGCTCTGAGGGAGCCAGAACCTAGCCCGATCTATGCCAACTTGGGGTGGATCTGACCACCCCAAGAGGGATCTATCCTAAAGCGATAAATTAAATCTACACTAAAATTACTTAACCACATACCTGGAATCTTGGCCCTGGAGCAGGCAAGATGTACCGCACCGTCTTCTGAAGCTCCTCGTAGCCGAGCCGCCTTGACTCGATCCACCAGAGCCGCCTCGCACACTCGAACCGATCCGCCCGAATCAACTTTCGCCTCCGAGCCGATCACACGCGGTAGAAAGTTTCACTTGAGTAGAACCCGCGTCTTAGATGTCTGGATCCAAATCTAAACCACCGTTGTAGTCTTGCTAGGACTACTCCGGAGAATAGGAAGATAGAGAGAGAGAGAGAGAGAATAGTTTAGTCGTCGATCGAGCTTGCTCTAAAAGTATGGAGCTACTCGATCGAGGACTTGGTGTGTTTTTCAACGAAGAGAGTGCACCCCTATTTATATAGGGAGTCGGCACTCACTCTTTCGTTGCGAGCAATGTGGGACTCTTGCAAATGAGAGAAAAAAATCAATTAAGCCAATTTAGATTAATTTGTAGTTTAAGTGAGCTTTTCATAAAAGAAAACTTTAACTAATTAATTCTCTTCGCTCATTAAACTTTAGACACCAAACAAGCTATCAATCCGAAGGGCTTCGAATGGTGAACGCGTAGGAACCGACGACGACGAATTTCGACTTCGTTTGACCCCTCAAACAATTGCCCAAAGTTGAGCAAATAATCGATTTTCGTAGCCGTCATTTGGGGTTTCAAAAACCCTAAAATTAACTTAAGTTGCGGGCGCGCCCGCAAAGCTTAGCGGGCACGCCCGCCCAAGACAACAGAGGCAGGCCGCCTGCCCGCTGGGCAGCGGGCGTGCGCCCGCTGGGGCCAGCGGGCCGCGCCCGCTTTGCCTCTAGGTATGGGCTTGTTAGCCCAGTGAGTCTAACCCACCTTGCCTTGAACTATTTTCGCGTTTCTGGGCTCGTTTGAGCTCCGATTTGGACACGGTTTGAACCTATGTTTAGACCGGGGCGATCCCGTCAGCCAGGTAACCCTTTCCAATATATTTGTTCCTAATAAATTTGTCGTAACCAATTTACGACATGTTTAATCATAGTTTGCAACATTTGTCCATATTGTTATTACGACTAATTTTCACAACAAGCTTTGTGAATATTAACTATTCAATATCATCAAATGATTCTCTCTCAATTAATCTTCCTATTACTAAGACACGAACACTACTCGGTGTGAGACCTTACAGCCTGACCATACTACAGGTTGGGGCTCGGAACCCCTAGACGACGGTCACTACGAGCAGTAGCTGTCGTCCCTGTTTCAGAATCATCATAGCGTGATCGACCCTTTGACAAAAGCATCATTGGGTTTACATTGGCG
This sequence comes from Scilla litardierei, assembly GCA_030789695.1. Classification (NCBI taxonomy): domain Eukaryota; kingdom Viridiplantae; phylum Streptophyta; class Magnoliopsida; order Asparagales; family Asparagaceae; genus Scilla; species Scilla litardierei. The sequence goes on along the minus strand of CM061136.1, from coordinate 189,172,080 downwards.
GTGTCAGTGATGAACTCCGTTAGCTATAGTCCCTTCGTCAAGACTGTGTTCCGGTTGGCCTAGGGTATGGTTTACTGTCAACCCTATTAGACAACATTGGTCAGTATACGGCGGTCTTTGTTGTGTACACGTTGTACTTATTACAATGTACCCCGGCCGAGGATTAACATAAAGACCGTACTGAGCCTGTAACACTAACTTTCCTTTAACGAAAGTGACGAATCCCATCTTAGCCATCTACTTGCCTCGAGAGCTTTGGGTGCAGCTCAACCTAAGATCTTTCAGCAGGCCTAGCCTCGAAGCTAGATCATAGGTCTAAGCTACACGGTTCGCTCACAGGTTCGCACAAATGACTTCAGGTCATAAGGACCAGTTAACCTATCATCACCCTAGAGTTATTAAAGACAGTTCAGTTAAAGTTAACCATTTAATAACTCTAAGTTGGTCGTTCAGTGAACTCATTCTCCAATGAGCACCTGTGTCTCGTCTCCGACTTCACCAAGTCGAATGACTATGAGATCATCATTACCCTAAGGTAAGACTAAGACACAATGGTCTATCCGATGTGTCGATATCCAGTTCTCGACACATCTAAGACCACGAACCATTTAAGACTTATGTTTCTATTCAGTCGCTTACTAACTCATAATCGAGATCTCATCTAGATGTGTAAGGACCTAACTATAAGTCTATGGATATTATCTAAGTATATTAATACGAACGATTTTATACTTAGGATAATATGTACCATATACAGTATGAACAAGACGTATACTTAGGATAAATTGCCTTATGGGCATATATCATCCTACATCTCCCACTTGCACTTAGGCTATTTATCTCGGTATCTCATACCGTTATAGCATATCAGTCACTTTGACATTTATATGATAAACCTAAGAGCGGTTTTACTAACGAGTATCTACAACAAATTTTAATGGATTAAATAATACATCTCTTGATCACACAAGGTTGATCCTTTGGAAAAATGATCTGGATCAAATTTTCCTATCTTTGTATAGCTAACAATTAGCTAATACAACCTAGATGTAGGGTCTAACATTATAATCTATAAGTCAGTCTCAGCTCATTCCACTTTTCTTGTGTCAATATGTCAAATACATACATAACACCATGAGTCTCTATATATACGATTAAATCAAAACAATTTTGATTCAATGTTTTATATAGATGATTTATAAGTTGGAAATCCTTTTTACTTAGTCCGAGAAACCGGAACTAAGTATACGAGCTGGCTCCCACTGACTTTAAGAATTACCTGGTTAAATACTTCAATATTATATCTAAATCAAATTTAGATTTATATAAAGATATAACCATATGGTAAGTGCTTTAGATGGAATGTACT